>OZ012663.1:55572914-56204470 GCA_963942545.1 Oxycera nigricornis
GGAGGTATGTCGATGACATAGTAGCAATTGTCCCTAAAAATAAAGAAGAAGACATCCTAAAAGAACTTAATGGAATCTTTAAAAACATTACGTTTACGATGGAAAAGGAGAAAAACGGTGTTATACCTTTCTTGGACTTATGGATCGTTCGTAAACAAGGAAAATTGGAGTTTGATATATTCAGAAAACCAATGAGTACACAAAGAACGATTGTGGCCACCTCTGCCCACACTTATGGTCAAAAATTAGCTGCGTATAGTAATATGGTACATAGGCTTTTGAATGTACCGTTGTCAGAAGAAAACTACAAAAAAGAAGTAAAGTATATTATAGAAACCGCGAAATTGAATGGGTTTGATAGGAGTATTATAAAAAATATGATTAAAAAGAAAAGGACAAAATTAGCAAAGCTAAAATTGTCAAAATTATTTGAGGTTAACAAAAAACATAGAGAGCGTGAGAAAATAAGATTCAGTATCCCATATTCGTGGCTATTTAATGTTATTAAAAGACAGCTGAGGAAGTGTAATATTGAGGCAGTTGCAACGAGTAAAATTTCAAAATTAAAATCGTTGATGATAAGCGAAAAGGATAAGAAACTAAATGAAGAAAAAGGCGGTGTGTATAAAATTACTTGCCCTGAATGTGGTAAAATTTATGTAGACCAAACTAAAAGACTAGCAAAAGTGAGGTTTGAAGAACACACGAAAGAAGCAGAATTATTCCAGAAAGGTAGGAAAACATCCATCAGTTCGGCGGTTGCTGAGCACATAATAAAGGAGGGCCATGACATCAAGCTAGAACATATGAAGGTGATCAAAGAGGTAGATAGGATTAATAAGTTGGATATAGTGGAAGCAATCGAGATAAGAAAAGTACCTAAAGATCGGAGGCTGAATGAGGATGCAGGTAACAACAACTCGAAGTTATTGGATGTAATTTTTAAAATGTAATGACATCACTTAAATAACTATTGTATATATAGGTTAAGTAAAATATTAAAGAGTAGAGTGTACTGATGAAGACCGGGTGTGCCGGTCGAAATGCGCATTTACATTAATTAAAATAAAATCGTAGTCGCATATAAGGAATCTTTTGTCGAATTATCTATTTAATCATATTTAGCGGCTAGTGAACTTTCCGGGAAAAATAACCTGTGTTTTGATCCAATATAGAATTTTTGGATTTAAAGAAGATAAAACAAACATATACCATGAGTATTGCTTAAACCGCGAACAGCTACACAACGATCTGAAAATGATGAATAAGAACAGCGATGTGGATACCGACCTTTAACGATCTATTGATGATTACAAACATTTTTTTAATACTAACAAAGAACTCATTTTCGAAGAGCATTTTGATGTGTTTGCAAACAACTTTACATTTTTTACCCTCTACACTGTTATGGAGCAGAAAGTCAGCAAATTTGGGAAACATTATGTTAGCTGTCATTGGGCTTATGATGATGCAAAATGTGGACCTGACACTTGTGAATGCTATACTACTCATAGGAAAATGTGTGAAATTAAAAAACTTGTGAAACTTTACATGCGATTAATAAATCGATAATTTTTATTTTTCATTCGAACGACAATATTTTATTTCATATTAGCAGTAATATAATCGACACTGTAACATCATATCCTTAGCATTTATCCAGGATTTGTGTTTTGATGAGAATCCCAGCCACTTAAAAAATGCCTGATCACCCCTTTTTTTCAAGACTTTTTCCACGAGATAAAGCGACGGATGCTTTACTTTGAGTAGTTCATGCTCATAAAAGCCGCCTTTAATTTTATTTCCTTCATTATCTTTCAATAGATATGTAACGGGGTTGGTTATTTGAATTTGACGGATCCTGAAAATTTCCGTAGTCCAATTTGGTGTATATGGGAAGCAGGGGGAATGCCGTTCACTTAAGGAAAAGCAGTCATATTTTTTATATTTTTAACTTTATATTGATAGTATGACAAAATAACAATGGCTGATCTAATCCCTAGCCAATAATTTTGAACAAAACGTGCGAATTGTTCACTAGATACAGGCAAAGCTCGATTTACGCAATGCGCGATTCGTGCAAATGCTCGAAACCTGCACAAGAAAAAAAAATTGTTTCAATTGCTCGATTTGCACACAAATTGTGCGGAATTAGAGCCTTGCGGTTTGAGTGCGACATTTTTCGTGTGACTTATATGCAATATGTGTTTATTTTAAAGAAGTTCCGTTAGTTCCTAGAAACAAATGCTTCTTACACCCACCGCGCATGGTTTTATTCTATTACCTAGCAGACGAATTTGTGTTTACACGTATTATTCTGCTTCTGCTGTTGCATGCTTGCGTTATCTTTCGAAATTGAATTTTTGTTGATATGTGGTGTGATTTACTGAAAAATCCTGAAATGGAAAGGCGCCTGTGTGACTGGTTTTTGTTAAATCAAGCTCACAATATTCCACTGAGAGGACCGCTTTTGAAAGAGAAAGCTAAAGCGTTTCTTAAAGAACTTGCAGGAAATGAAAATGTCCAATTTAATGCGAGTGATGGCTGGTTTTCTAATTTTCGGTGAACCAATTACCAATTGGCGGTCTATTGCTCTTAGATAATGCACCTAGCCATCCTTCAGAAGCTTAATTGATTATGGATAAATTTTCTGTTATGTATATGCCGCCAAATTTCACTCCACTGATCCAGCCCATGGACCAAAACATAATTAAACTAACGAAATTATACTATCGCAATTCGTCACTCACATGTAATGTTGCTAATGAAGATATTGTTGTGGGCCAGTTTTTTTTAAAAAAATACTGTTAAAGATGCTATTGCAAACCTAGTCTCTGCCTGGGATAAAATAGAAGAAAGGGTGATAATATCTTGCTGGAGGAAAATTTTGGAATTCTCTAATAATCTTCGTGAAAATGAAGATTTTTCATCCGAAGATGAGATACCCTTGGCCTTGTTAACATCAAATCTAGAGCATCAAATACCATCAAGCAGTGTCGGAGGAATCAATACCCTGTGAAATCGAGAAATTAATGACAGAAAACGTCAACCTGTTAAGCGAAATTGGGATAACTGTAAGAACCTACACTTAATTTAAAAAGTAGCATATAACTAATCTTTGCTTTTTACATTAAGGCTCACACAGTTAATGATTTAACTAACTGGAATCTTGACACAATTGAGAAGAATCAATATCTGATGATGAAAGCAGTTCCTTGTCCAATATCTTTGATGAAGAAAATAAGGTGGTATACCATCAAGATACTATTATGCTTTTTAATAAAGCATAATTTGCGTGAAGTAGCCGTTAAAAAAACTTGAATTCCAAATTTGCACAAATACGAATAAACGACTATTTTAATGCTCAGTAAAACAAACGAACGTTATGATGAATAGTATTGTTTTGAATTAAATAAGATTTTAAAAAACATGCATTTTGGATATGATTTTATAAATTTTTTGTAGACATTCGAATTTGAACAATTTTTCGATTTCCGCAAATCGACCAAATTCCACCTTGTGCACAAATCGAGCTTCGCCTGTAATTAGTAATTAAGCATTAACAAAAAAACAGTTTTGAGCGCCATTGCCCTTGACCACGGGTAATACCGCTCAGGCAAAGGGGTAATGACGCTCAATTTTGTGTGTATGAACAAAACGAATAATATCAATTTTAACGAATCAAATATTAAAGAAATAAACCATAAATAACTAAATCAATATTCATGATCACAATTTTAGCTTGTTATAGAAATTATAATCAAAAATAGGAACAATATTGATGAGGAATAATGACGTTTTAGTCTTTGGCAGATAAATCACAAATATAACCTTCTGCAGAATCCTATCCAAAACACATGGCATGAGCCCAATTTCCGCATGAAGTACAGCTATACCACATCTCATTGTTTCTTCCGAATTCTTCACAAATAATACATTTGTTGTATTTACCATCATCCACACTCATGTCGTCATCGCTGTCTTTATCGCAAATATTATCTTCATATTCAGTGTCCGAAGAACTTTTTTGTAGAACTTTTCGTTTGTAAGATTTTACTCTAACGTTCTTTTGATTAGTTGCTTTCTTAGTTTTTATTTAATTTTGATTATCAATCTTATTTTTCTTTGCATTCCTTTTATTTTCTTTTTCTTCTAGCACACTTTTTAATGGAGTTGCTGTTAATAAAGTAGCATGTTGTTTTCTTTTTCTTTGACCTGGTTTAGAAGATGGTGCTGTAGTTGGGATCTTAGCTATATCATAAAATGCCAGAGGAGTTTGTCCCGATTAGGTGGTCCTGGAGCAGTTGATTCATTGGCGGCGTACCTTAGCTCGTTAGGCAGTTTGAGGGCCCCACAATTATACTTCGAATATTATTAGGCAATAAATTGCTGTGCTTAATTATTTAAGCTTCATTTGTAATGTCGGTATTTTCTACCGAAATGTTTGCTGTTGTTGTATTAATCGCATCTTTAGTTTGACTAAAGAGTAGACATGAAAATAACTAGGTTTGGTGGTAATTACTATAGTCTCCAAAGGATTGTTAAACGAGAAGGAGCGCACGCATCCATAGGCATAATAAGAAGAAAAGTGATCTATATAAAATGACATAAACAGAAGTGTATTAGTAGATCACTAAAACCGGTGAAAGGAAGAGGATTTATCAATACTATCATTAATAAACTGCCGATTGAATTGCATTTACCAGGTTATCAATACTGTGGTCCTGGAACGAAACTAAGCGAGCGACTTGCTAGTGGTGATCCCGGAATAAATTTATTGGATCAAGCTTGTAAAGAGCATGATATTGGATATTCGAAATTCAAAGAAACGAGCGATCGTCACATACTTGATAAAATATTAATCGAAAAGGCGTGGCAACGAGTTAGGTCAACGGACGCAGGACTAGCAGAACGGGTTAACGCATTACTTGTAGCCACCATGATGAAAGCCAAAAAAATTAGGAATGGGGTTGAAGGATAAAACGAAATTTGGAACTGTTATTTCGAAAACCCGAAAAATTATCAAAAAAAGAACCCGATAGTATGAAGGCGAGTATTAAAATAGCCTTGACTGCAGCAAAAAATATTACCAAAAGCCAGAAGAACACTCTTCAAACTCTTTCTAATTCCTCTTTTTGCGGGATTATCCGATATTGGTGCTTTATCAGGTGAAGCTGCTGGTATAGCTAAAGCTGTAAACGACGCTAACGATGCCAAAAAGACATTAGAAGAAAAAAAGCGACACAACCAGAAAATGGAGCAGATTACAGTTGGTCGAGGCTTTCATTTAAAACTGTACAGAAAAGGTTTGGGGTTGTATTTAAATCCTGCTCCAAAAAACTTTTAAAGGCGTTACCCAAGAGTGCATTAAATGAGAAAGATTTAAAGATGTTCGCACGATTCTTGCCGAATTTCAGAGGAGTTTTTATGCGAAATAATTTGCCACAGAGGCCTGCAATGCAAAATGAGTGTGGTATTGTAAATTCAGATGATGTGCAAGGTCCTGGAACACATTGGGTAACGTACAGCAAACAAAATCGTTATGTGGAATCCTTTGGTAGTTTTGGGAATTTACCTCCACCCATAGAATTGATTGATTATCTAGGTTCTAGTATAAAATACAACTACAACACATTTTAAAGTTACGATTCACACAACTGCGGACATTTAAGTTTGAAATTTTTGTGTAACCTTTTGTAAATTTAATTTCATGCAAATAAATAAATACTTTTAGTAACCTAAAAATCATTTATTGGTGTCTATGCTGTCATGACACTAGCATTAACACTAAGTGGAAATTCATCCATTCTTACAACAGAATATTTTCCACCTATCGATTTACAAGTGGGTATGTATGCGGTCTTGTTGATTTTTAAACATATAATTTTATACCTATCGTGGATGAAAAAAACAATTTATTACACATTGGACAGCACGTTATAGAAATACCCCTGGAATCATACGAAATTGATGATATTGCCAATCATCTGTATAAAAAGCTGGCAAAGATCAATAATAAAATCAACTTATCAATACGAGCTAATAATAATACTCTCAAAAGTGAAATCAAGTCAACTGCTCTTATTTATTTCAATAAAGAGAGATCCATTGGCCAATTGCTTGGACTCGCTAAACGAGAATTGGCAATCAATGTAGAACATACTTCTGATCTACCTGTCAACATAAGAAAAGTGAACGTAATATGTATTGATTGTAATGTAGTTGGAAATGCGTATATTAATAATATTCCTTCACACGCAATCCACGAATTCTCGCCTGAAGTAGGACTAGAGTAAAAAATAGTGGAAGTTGCTAGTAATGTCATTTATTTACCGGTAAACGTTAAACGAATTAGCACGCTAACGCTCAAGCTGGTTGACCAAGACGGATATATAATAAACTTCAAGCGGGAAACAATAAGTATCAGACTTCATTTGAAGCCGCATAATGCTCCTGTCTAAAAATTATAAATACGTGCCTAATAATGGAGATATTATCAGTTCAGACAGAAAAATCAAACGAATTAGATCACGATTAACATTACAAAATAAGCAGTACTTGAAGTTATTGGGATTCAAACTTAAAAAATGAGTGAGATCTTGAACTTCACACGCAACGTCAGCTATGACAATAGTATATCAAAAATTGAATATTATAGCTACTCTCCATTTTTATCATCATAAAACTGCAGTGATGAAATCAGAATACCCCTGCAGCAACAGGATTTTTTGCATTTTACCAAGTCAGAGTTTCATCTACATTGAAGGTGCCTTAACTAAAACAGATGGTACAATATCAACAACAGCTAAACTGGCGAATAAAAGCAAAGCTTTCCTATTTGATGAAATTAGATATGAACTGAATGGAGTGGAAATCGATCGAAACAAGAATATTGGAATAACATCGACATTAAAAAATTATGTACATATCACTTAGTGAAAACGAAAGCAAGATGTTTTATAATGCCGGGTGGTCACCACATGAAACTGTCGCACCATCAAGTGGCTACTTCAACTTTTCTGTTCCGCTAAGAAATTTTTTGGGATTTTGTGAAGATTACAAGAAGATTATCGTTAATGCTAAACATGAGCTTATTCTAGTTCGCACTAGAAGCGATGAAAACGCATTTGTTTCGCCCACTGATGATGTACAGACCAAAATTCTCAAACTGCAATGGGAGGTGCCACACGTTACCCCAGATGGCTCTGAAAAATTATCAATGTTGAAATACATTGAATCAGGAAATCGAATTCAAGTAAGCTTTCGAAGTTGGGATCTGTACGAATACCCCGTCTTACCTACAACAGCCGATCGTGTGTGGAGTGTGAAAACCACTGGTCAGCTAGAAAAAGCTCGATATATTATTTTAGCTCTACAGACAAATCGAAAAAATCTACAAGATAAAGATGCAAGCAAATTCGATCATTGTAATTTAACAAATATCAAAATACATTTAACCTCCGAATCGTATCCTTATGATGATATGAATATTAAATTTGCACGTGATCGACTTGCTCTTCTTTATGATATGTATTGCAACTTCCAACAATCTTATTACAACCACAACTATGACTCTCACGAAACACATATAAGAAATCAGCACCCGATATAGTAATTGATTGTTCACGTCAAAATAAATCCATAAAACCCGGTTCAGTTGACATAAGGTTAGATATCAAAACATCTGTAGATGTAGATGTTCATTTCAGACGATATTTTCAGTTTTAACGTAATCTTTTCATAAGCTCAACTATTTATATTAATTTATTAACAATAGTAGTAATTGTTCAATATTTCTTTAAAATTGGGTTCATCCATTCCCTTATCAAAAGCCGCTTGCTACTTGCCAAACGCTAGCCAGTGAAAATTTATATTTTTAAAAAACTAATAAGCGTCATTCTTATCACAGCCAACACATATTATCTCAAATGAGTTCAAATGGAGTTCACGCAATCTCTTATCAAAAGCCGCTTGCCGCTTGCCAAATGCTAACACCATGGGCGGCACGCGAGTTACACCTGAAATCTCAGATATTACACCTGTTATATCAAATACTACACCTGTCACCGATTCTGACATCACAACATCATTTTCCCCTATTCCTAAACAACATACATCTCTAATACCTTTCCTTCCACAAAATTTATGAGTCATGTAATTATTTATGTTGATATGACTCATCTATTATTCCAATTCCATTTGATATAACCATCAAACATAAATAATGTCAAAGTTTGAATGAGCTGTGGACAATGAATTGACACAGACATAAAATCACTTTTAGTAGTTGCAAATAAGATCATTTTAATCTAAACAACAGCAGCCCATAAATAAGATACCGTATTGCAGTATAAGCGAGTCTAAGTTTTATTCTAGAGTGAAGAACATTGTTCGCGGTAAATAAAAAGTGTTTTACATTAAATTAAAATTAGTAAAAAGTGCTTTTACATTAAATTGAATTTAATAAAAAGTGTTGTCGAAATAATAAAATAGTGTTTTATTATTTTATTATTTCAAAGTGGCAAAAACATAACTGGCGGATTCATCCGTCTTAAGGAGGAAGAACCCTTCTAAGACAACCGAACCTTCGAAAAAATATATATATTGTTTTATTAAGTACGCGATACCGCTACGTACAAATTTATTTGTACATGGTATGCGAAGTAACAAATTCGAATCCGTACGTGATTAAAATAAAACAAAAGTGCATTGCATCCGTTTAAAAGGGTCAGGCACTTCAAAAACACGTAACTGACGAGAAAATCGTTAGCAGCCTAGAAAAGAACAAATAATAGTCTTTCAAACACTAACCAAAAATTCTTAGTTATGGAAGGCAACCGTCCGCAGCAGCTTCAACTATCCTTCGAGGAACTTCAAAATGTGGACCTGACACTTGTGAATGCTATACTACTCATAGGAAAATGTGTGAAATTAAAAAACTTGTGAAACTTTACATGCGATTAATAAATCGATAATTTTTATTTTTCATTCAAACGACAATATTTTATTTCATATTAGCAGTAATATAATCGACACTGTAACATCATATCCTTAGCATTTATCCAGGATTTGTGTTTTGATGAGAATCCCAGCCACTTAAAAAATGCCTGATCACCCCTTTTTTTCAAGACTTTTTCCACGAGATAAAGCGACGGATGCTTTACTTTGAGTAGTTCATGCTCATAAAAGCCGCCTTTAATTTTATTTCCTTCATTATCTTTCAATAGATATGTAACGGGGTTGGTTATTTGAATTTGACGGATCCTGAAAATTTCCGTAGTCCAATTTGGTGTATATGGGAAGCAGGGGGAATGCCGTTCACTTAAGGAAAAGCAGTCATATTTTTTATATTTTTAACTTTATATTGATAGTATGACAAAATAACAATGGCTGATCTAATCCCTAGCCAATAATTTTGAACAAAACGTGCGAATTGTTCACTAGATACAGGCAAAGCTCGATTTACGCAATGCGCGATTCGTGCAAATGCTCGAAACCTGCACAAGAAAAAAAAATTGTTTCAATTGCTCGATTTGCACACAAATTGTGCGGAATTAGAGCCTTGCGGTTTGAGTGCGACATTTTTCGTGTGACTTATATGCAATATGTGTTTATTTTAAAGAAGTTCCGTTAGTTCCTAGAAACAAATGCTTCTTACACCCACCGCGCATGGTTTTATTCTATTACCTAGCAGACGAATTTGTGTTTACACGTATTATTCTGCTTCTGCTGTTGCATGCTTGCGTTATCTTTCGAAATTGAATTTTTGTTGATATGTGGTGTGATTTACTGAAAAATCCTGAAATGGAAAGGCGCCTGTGTGACTGGTTTTTGTTAAATCAAGCTCACAATATTCCACTGAGAGGACCGCTTTTGAAAGAGAAAGCTAAAGCGTTTCTTAAAGAACTTGCAGGAAATGAAAATGTCCAATTTAATGCGAGTGATGGCTGGTTTTCTAATTTTCGGTGAACCAATTACCAATTGGCGGTCTATTGCTCTTAGATAATGCACCTAGCCATCCTTCAGAAGCTTAATTGATTATGGATAAATTTTCTGTTATGTATATGCCGCCAAATTTCACTCCACTGATCCAGCCCATGGACCAAAACATAATTAAACTAACGAAATTATACTATCGCAATTCGTCACTCACATGTAATGTTGCTAATGAAGATATTGTTGTGGGCCAGTTTTTTTAAAAAAATACTGTTAAAGATGCTATTGCAAACCTAGTCTCTGCCTGGGATAAAATAGAAGAAAGGGTGATAATATCTTGCTGGAGGAAAATTTTGGAATTCTCTAATAATCTTCGTGAAAATGAAGATTTTTCATCCGAAGATGAGATACCCTTGGCCTTGTTAACATCAAATCTAGAGCATCAAATACCATCAAGCAGTGTCGGAGGAATCAATACCCTGTGAAATCGAGAAATTAATGACAGAAAACGTCAACCTGTTAAGCGAAATTGGGATAACTGTAAGAACCTACACTTAATTTAAAAAGTAGCATATAACTAATCTTTGCTTTTTACATTAAGGCTCACACAGTTAATGATTTAACTAACTGGAATCTTGACACAATTGAGAAGAATCAATATCTGATGATGAAAGCAGTTCCTTGTCCAATATCTTTGATGAAGAAAATAAGGTGGTATACCATCAAGATACTATTATGCTTTTTAATAAAGCATAATTTGCGTGAAGTAGCCGTTAAAAAAACTTGAATTCCAAATTTGCACAAATACGAATAAACGACTATTTTAATGCTCAGTAAAACAAACGAACGTTATGATGAATAGTATTGTTTTGAATTAAATAAGATTTTAAAAAACATGCATTTTGGATATGATTTTATAAATTTTTTGTAGACATTCGAATTTGAACAATTTTTCGATTTCCGCAAATCGACCAAATTCCACCTTGTGCACAAATCGAGCTTCGCCTGTAATTAGTAATTAAGCATTAACAAAAAAACAGTTTTGAGCGCCATTGCCCTTGACCACGGGTAATACCGCTCAGGCAAAGGGGTAATGACGCTCAATTTTGTGTGTATGAACAAAACGAATAATATCAATTTTAACGAATCAAATATTAAAGAAATAAACCATAAATAACTAAATCAATATTCATGATCACAATTTTAGCTTGTTATAGAAATTATAATCAAAAATAGGAACAATATTGATGAGGAATAATGACGTTTTAGTCTTTGGCAGATAAATCACAAATATAACCTTCTGCAGAATCCTATCCAAAACACATGGCATGAGCCCAATTTCCGCATGAAGTACAGCTATACCACATCTCATTGTTTCTTCCGAATTCTTCACAAATAATACATTTGTTGTATTTACCATCATCCACACTCATGTCGTCATCGCTGTCTTTATCGCAAATATTATCTTCATATTCAGTGTCCGAAGAACTTTTTTGTAGAACTTTTCGTTTGTAAGATTTTACTCTAACGTTCTTTTGATTAGTTGCTTTCTTAGTTTTTATTTAATTTTGATTATCAATCTTATTTTTCTTTGCATTCCTTTTATTTTCTTTTTCTTCTAGCACACTTTTTAATGGAGTTGCTGTTAATAAAGTAGCATGTTGTTTTCTTTTTCTTTGACCTGGTTTAGAAGATGGTGCTGTAGTTGGGATCTTAGCTATATCATAAAATGCCAGAGGAGTTTGTCCCGATTAGGTGGTCCTGGAGCAGTTGATTCATTGGCGGCGTACCTTAGCTCGTTAGGCAGTTTGAGGGCCCCACAATTATACTTCGAATATTATTAGGCAATAAATTGCTGTGCTTAATTATTTAAGCTTCATTTGTAATGTCGGTATTTTCTACCGAAATGTTTGCTGTTGTTGTATTAATCGCATCTTTAGTTTGACTAAAGAGTAGACATGAAAATAACTAGGTTTGGTGGTAATTACTATAGTCTCCAAAGGATTGTTAAACGAGAAGGAGCGCACGCATCCATAGGCATAATAAGAAGAAAAGTGATCTATATAAAATGACATAAACAGAAGTGTATTAGTAGATCACTAAAACCGGTGAAAGGAAGAGGATTTATCAATACTATCATTAATAAACTGCCGATTGAATTGCATTTACCAGGTTATCAATACTGTGGTCCTGGAACGAAACTAAGCGAGCGACTTGCTAGTGGTGATCCCGGAATAAATTTATTGGATCAAGCTTGTAAAGAGCATGATATTGGATATTCGAAATTCAAAGAAACGAGCGATCGTCACATACTTGATAAAATATTAATCGAAAAGGCGTGGCAACGAGTTAGGTCAACGGACGCAGGACTAGCAGAACGGGTTAACGCATTACTTGTAGCCACCATGATGAAAGCCAAAAAAATTAGGAATGGGGTTGAAGGATAAAACGAAATTTGGAACTGTTATTTCGAAAACCCGAAAAATTATCAAAAAAAGAACCCGATAGTATGAAGGCGAGTATTAAAATAGCCTTGACTGCAGCAAAAAATATTACCAAAAGCCAGAAGAACACTCTTCAAACTCTTTCTAATTCCTCTTTTTGCGGGATTATCCGATATTGGTGCTTTATCAGGTGAAGCTGCTGGTATAGCTAAAGCTGTAAACGACGCTAACGATGCCAAAAAGACATTAGAAGAAAAAAAGCGACACAACCAGAAAATGGAGCAGATTACAGTTGGTCGAGGCTTTCATTTAAAACTGTACAGAAAAGGTTTGGGGTTGTATTTAAATCCTGCTCCAAAAAACTTTTAAAGGCGTTACCCAAGAGTGCATTAAATGAGAAAGATTTAAAGATGTTCGCACGATTCTTGCCGAATTTCAGAGGAGTTTTTATGCGAAATAATTTGCCACAGAGGCCTGCAATGCAAAATGAGTGTGGTATTGTAAATTCAGATGATGTGCAAGGTCCTGGAACACATTGGGTAACGTACAGCAAACAAAATCGTTATGTGGAATCCTTTGGTAGTTTTGGGAATTTACCTACACCCATAGAATTGATTGATTATCTAGGTTCTAGTATAAAATACAACTACAACACATTTTAAAGTTACGATTCACACAACTGCGGACATTTAAGTTTGAAATTTTTGTGTAACCTTTTGTAAATTTAATTTCATGCAAATAAATAAATACTTTTAGTAACCTAAAAATCATTTATTGGTGTCTATGCTGTCATGACACTAGCATTAACACTAAGTGGAAATTCATCCATTCTTACAACAGAATATTTTCCACCTATCGATTTACAAGTGGGTATGTATGCGGTCTTGTTGATTTTCAAACATATAATTTTATACCTATCGTGGATGAAAAAAACAATTTATTACACATTGGACAGCACGTTATAGAAATACCCCTGGGATCATACGAAATTGATGATATTGCCAATCATCTGTATAAAAAGCTGGCAAAGATCAATAATAAAATCAACTTATCAATACGAGCTAATAATAATACTCTCAAAAGTGAAATCAAGTCAACTGCTCCTATTTATTTCAATAAAGAGAGATCCATTGGCCAATTGCTTGGATTCGCTAAACGAGAATTGGCAATCAATGTAGAACATACTTCTGATCTACCTGTCAACATAAGAAAAGTGAACGTAATATGTATTGATTGTAATGTAGTTGGAAATGCGTATATTAATAATATTCCTTCACACGCAATCCACGAATTCTCGCCTGAAGTAGGACTAGAGTAAAAAATAGTGGAAGTTGCTAGTAATGTCATTTATTTACCGGTAAACGTTAAACGAATTAGCACGCTAACGCTCAAGCTGGTTGACCAAGACGGATATATAATAAACTTCAAGCGGGAAACAATAAGTATCAGACTTCATTTGAAGCCGCATAATGCTCCTGTCTAAAAATTATAAATACGTGCCTAATAATGGAGATATTATCAGTTCAGACAGAAAAATCAAACGAATTAGATCACGATTAACATTACAAAATAAGCAGTACTTGAAGTTATTGGGATTCAAACTTAAAAAATGAGTGAGATCTTGAACTTCACACGCAACGTCAGCTATGACAATAGTATATCAAAAATTGAATATTATAGCTACTCTCCATTTTTATCATCATAAAACTGCAGTGATGAAATCAGAATACCCCTGCAGCAACAGGATTTTTTGCATTTTACCAAGTCAGAGTTTCATCTACATTGAAGGTGCCTTAACTAAAACAGATGGTACAATATCAACAACAGCTAAACTGGCGAATAAAAGCAAAGCGTTCCTATTTGATGAAATTAGATATGAACTGAATGGAGTGGAAATCGATCGAAACAAGAATATTGGAATAACATCGACATTAAAAAATTATGTACATATCACTTAGTGAAAACGAAAGCAAGATGTTTTATAATGCCGGGTGGTCACCACATGAAACTGTCGCACCATCAAGTGGCTACTTCAACTTTTCTGTTCCGCTAAGAAATTTTTTGGGATTTTGTGAAGATTACAAGAAGATTATCGTTAATGCTAAACATGAGCTTATTCTAGTTCGCACTAGAAGCGATGAAAACGCATTTGTTTCGCCCACTGATGATGTACAGACCAAAATTCTCAAACTGCAATGGGAGGTGCCACACGTTACCCCAGATGGCTCTGAAAAATTATCAATGTTGAAATACATTGAATCAGGAAATCGAATTCAAGTAAGCTTTCGAAGTTGGGATCTGTACGAATACCCCGTCTTACCTACAACAGCCGATCGTGTGTGGAGTGTGAAAACCACTGGTCAGCTAGAAAAAGCTCGATATATTATTTTAGCTCTACAGACAAATCGAAAAAATCTACAAGATAAAGATGCAAGCAAATTCGATCATTGTAATTTAACAAATATCAAAATACATTTAACCTCCGAATCGTATCCTTATGATGATATGAATATTAAATTTGCACGTGATCGACTTGCTCTTCTTTATGATATGTATTGCAACTTCCAACAATCTTATTACAACCACAACTATGACTCTCACGAAACACATATAAGAAATCAGCACCCGATATAGTAATTGATTGTTCACGTCAAAATAAATCCATAAAACCCGGTTCAGTTGACATAAGGTTAGATATCAAAACATCTGTAGATGTAGATGTTCATTTCAGACGATATTTTCAGTTTTAACGTAATCTTTTCATAAGCTCAACTATTTATATTAATTTATTAACAATAGTAGTAATTGTTCAATATTTCTTTAAAATTGGGTTCATCCATTCCCTTATCAAAAGCCGCTTGCTACTTGCCAAACGCTAGCCAGTGAAAATTTATATTTTTAAAAAACTAATAAGCGTCATTCTTATCACAGCCAACACATATTATCTCAAATGAGTTCAAATGGAGTTCACGCAATCTCTTATCAAAAGCCGCTTGCCGCTTGCCAAATGCTAACACCATGGGCGGCACGCGAGTTACACCTGAAATCTCAGATATTACACCTGTTATATCAAATACTACACCTGTCACCGATTCTGACATCACAACATCATTTTCCCCTATTCCTAAACAACATACATCTCTAATACCATTCCTTCCACAAAATTTATGAGTCATGTAATTATTTATGTTGATATGACTCATCTATTATTCCAATTCCATTTGATATAACCATCAAACATAAATAATGTCAAAGTTTGAATGAGCTGTGGACAATGAATTGACACAGACATAAAATCACTTTTAGTAGTTGCAAATAAGATCATTTTAATCTAAACAACAGCAGCCCATAAATAAGATACCGTATTGCAGTATAAGCGAGTCTAAGTTTTATTCTAGAGTGAAGAACATTGTTCGCGGTAAATAAAAAGTGTTTTACATTAAATTAAAATTAGTAAAAAGTGCTTTTACATTAAATTGAATTTAATAAAAAGTGTTGTCGAAATAATAAAATAGTGTTTTATTATTTTATTATTTCAAAGTGGCAAAAACATAACTGGCGGATTCATCCGTCTTAAGGAGGAAGAACCCTTCTAAGACAACCGAACCTTCGAAAAAATATATATATTGTTTTATTAAGTACGCGATACCGCTACGTACAAATTTATTTGTACATGGTATGCGAAGTAACAAATTCGAATCCGTACGTGATTAAAATAAAACAAAAGTGCATTGCATCCGTTTAAAAGGGTCAGGCACTTCAAAAACACGTAACTGACGAGAAAATCGTTAGCAGCCTAGAAAAGAACAAATAATAGTCTTTCAAACACTAACCAAAAATTCTTAGTTATGGAAGGCAACCGTCCGCAGCAGCTTCAACTATCCTTCGAGGAACTTCTAAAGGAAGCTAGCCGTTTACCTGTATACAACGGTAATAGCGCAGAGTATTCTCTCAACACCTGGATAGATGAAGCCCATATAATTTTGAACTTATCACAACCTGGGGACCAACAAACATACATCTTTAGACTCATCATCAACAAACTTCAAGGTCCTGCTCGAAATGCTGTCCAAAAAATTTCAATTCCAACCTGGTAGAACGTGAAATCCTTGCTGATATCAACATTTGGCGTAACTGAAACTTATACCACAATTGTGAATCGAATTCATTTGGTAAGTCCTAATATTAGAAATATAGACGATGTGTACTTTAAGTTAAATAGCCTACTAAATCGTTTAAATACGAAATATTTACAAGATCCTAATCGTTCTTTACACGATGAATTCAATCCAGTACGTAACGAGAGCTTAGTGCCAAATTAATTTAAATCAATTTTACCGGAATACAAAACATGCCTAATAGAAACTCGTAATTGTGTGACCCTTGATCAAGCATATAACCTGTTGTGTGAAATTCAACAGAATACTAATTTTCATCAATTTAATAATGATAAAAATTTGTATCGTCATAACTAGAACAACTATCAACAACGAATCAATTCGTAGAATCATAACCCGCGTAATTTTATTTCAAATAGTTATCCACCGCGAAAAAATTTAAATCAGGATCACCAAAATAACTATTACCACCGTCAAAAATACCAGCATCCAAATAATAACCATCAAAACCGTAATAATTATCGATCCAATAATAATAACAATTACAACAGACCAAATAATCGTGCTGAACCAATGCAGCTAGATAACTCTGCGAGGTACAGAAATCGTCAAAATCCAAACATTGAACCAATGGACGTAAATTTTCAAATAGCAGCCTTGGAAACCCTCTTCCAATAATTAATCTAACCATCAATAGCGAAGTTATCCCTGTGCTTATAGATACAGGAGCGTCTACTTCAAGTATTGATGTAAATTGTCTAAAAAGTTCTCGGAAAATTCAATTAAATACTTCCCTTCCAATATTTCCGGTACATGCTATGTAACTCATAAAGTAAAAAGTGGTATGCCCAAAGAATTTGAACTACCTGAAACATATCAAATCTTATGGAACCTTATGGACTTTCAAAATAAACAATTTAAGGCAATAATCGGTCAAAACACACTACACCCATTAAACGCAATGCTACACATGGAAGAAGGATATCTTGAATTGAACAATCGAAAATGTTACTTTAACTATGCAGTCCCTGTTGAAATTAATGTTCAAACTGAATTAAGGCAAAATCAAAATAATTCAGTAAATAAGTTGTTCGAAAATTTAAATTGTGAAGAATCTTGTGCTTTGAATAAAACCCTCAGGGCATATGGGGATATATTGTACAAAGAAGGAACAAACCTGACCTGTACAACAAAAACAAAGCACGAAATAATAACCAGCAACAGTAAACCACTATATTCAAAAATATAGCGTTTTCCACAAATTCACGAACAGGAAGTTAATACCCAAATAAACGAAATGCTCAAACAGAAAATTATCCGACCTTCAATTTCACCCTATAACGCTCCTATCTGGGTAGTCCCAAAGAAATTAGATAACTCTGGTAGAACCAAATGGCGCATAGTCATCGATTATCGCAAATTAAACAATGAAACGATTGACGATAAGTTTCCTATACCAAATATAGAAAGTATATTTGACAAACTAGCAAAAGCGCAGTATTTTACGTCTTTAGATTTGGCGAAAGGATTCCACCAAATCAAGATTCTGGAATCCGATCGTTACAAAACAGCCTTTTCAACTCCACAAGGACATTTTGAGTTCAACAGAATGCCCTTCGGACTGAAAAACGCACCTGCTACGTTTCAAAGAATGATGAACGAGGTTCTACACGAACATATAAATAGAATATGTGTTGTCTACCTAGACGACATCTTTATTTTCTCTACTTCGCTCCAGGAAATGGAAGCAAACATAAGGATAATATTTCAGACACTTCGGAAGTATAACTTAAAAATCCAGGTCGACAAATGCAAATTCTTTGCAAAACAAACAGACTATCTCGGTCATATCCTATCTGTCGACGGCATCAAACCTAATCCTGATAAAATAAAAATAACAAACAATCAGAAAGTCCCAGATACTTCAAAAGGAATTAAATCTTTTCTTGGCATTACCGGTTACTACCGTAAATTCATAAATAATTATGCTAAAATAGCAGCCCCATTGACCGATGCCCTTAAAAAAACTAATAAAATAAATGCCAACGACCCCAAATATATTGCAGCGTTCGAAAAATTAAAATCTCTGTTGACTAATTACCCAATTTTACATTATCCGAATTTCAAACAAAAATTTGTTTTAACTACTGATGCATCTGACACAGCGATTGGTGAAGTTCTTTCTCAGCAAGGACACCCTACCTGTTTTGCGAGTCGTACACTGAACGAACACGAACGCAACTATTCGACCATTGAGAAGGAACTCCTCTCAATTGTATGGTCCACTCAATACTTTCGCCCCTATTTGTACGGTGTAAAATTCGACATTCGTACCGATCATCGCCCTTCGATTTGGCTAAGCAACTTGAAAGAGCCAAATAGTAAATTACAACACTGCAAAATTAAGCTCAATGAATATAATTTTGATATACCTTTTTTGATATCCTAAAGGCAAAGAAAATAAAGAAGCCGACTTCTTAAGTAGAATTAATGTGGATAGAAATGAGATAAACGTAAATACTGATAACAGTAACCTAGACAATATATCAATAATATCTGATGGCGAATCAAATGTAGCAACAATACACTCTGAGGAAGAAAGTCAGAACGACTTTATTCCGCGGAAAGAATGCATTGTCAATATTTATAAAACGCAAATAATGATTGTCCAGAAAAAACATAACGAATATAAAAAAATTCATAAAAATCGAAAAAATATATATCGAAAAAACTGGTATTAGCCACGGATCAAAATTACGTGACAGACTACAACGTTACATGCCAGAGAAAGGCAGAATTGGCATATATAGTGAATTAAGCGATTCAGAATATAATAAAGTGCAATTAGCAATCATCAGTTTATATTCTAATAACAATAATATTTCATTTATAAAATGTGCATTCAATGCAATGGACATTACAAACGAAAACCAATGTTTCAAAATAATTCAACAAATTCACGAAAAAAGTAACCATCGAGGAATACTTGAAAACTATTATGAACTAAAAAATAGCAACAAACAAAGTACATCAATAATTGCGAAACATGTAATTTGGCAAAGTATGATCGCCATCCCGTAAAACTAAAATTTAAGCTCACTGAAACTCCGAGTGATGTAGACCAAATCATACATATTGATATCTTCTATATTTGTAACCGTCAATTCTTTACAACAGTTGACAAATTTTCAAAACACCTATACACAAAGGAAACAACCGATAAAAATTCAATTACATTTATAAATTTAATCCGAGAACGAAACGCAAACTTGAGGAAGCCGCAAAAAATCGTTTCCGATAACGAATTTAATGTTGTAAATGTTCGAGATTACCTTCGTTTGAAAATATTAAATATCATTTCTCATCACCACAGTCTCACACAGGTAACTCAGATATGAGCAGATGCCATGGTTCTTTAAATGAACACATTAGAATCCTAACATTAACAAATCCTGAACTAAGTATTTCCGAAAAAGTGCTAAAAGCTACTGAATATTACAACAATACGATACACTCAACCTCAGAGTACAGACCCTTAGAAATACAACAAGGCTTACATCGCAAACAACATGTACACCAACAATTTCTTTCGAAAAAACAAAATTGGTTGACAAAACATAATCGTAACCGCGAAGACCCTCAAAACATACCTCACAACCATGTTTTTATCAAAAATCCTGTTAACAAACGTCATAAAGAACAACCAAAATACCTCAAGCAAAAAATACTCAAAACTTCTGATAACAATATAATCCAAGATAAGAAAAGTAAACATAATAATAAAATTCACCCTTTACGTATAAAACGAATCAAAAAATACTATAATCCAGATCCTTATCTAATATCGGAATTATCAAACCAAAACAACCCCACCAACAAATCTTGAACTTGATACAACAATTACATATGAACAACAAAATCATTCTTGAAATACTTCAAACGAAATTATTCCCAAAAGCTTGAAACAATTTAATTTTACAAATACATTCACCACGCTACAAAATTTCCAAACTCATTTTGCTTGCCACCGTATTTATGACCATTGGAAGCGTTTTCGCTGAAATAACCATCGAAAACATAAACACCGAGTCTGGGATAATCCTAATCAAAAAAGATCCCATCCGCATAATTCAAGATTACCGACGAATTTACCATAAAATAGACCTCAAACAATATGAATCAGCATTGGAACTAATTACTCGAGAAATTACTCCTAATCCCTACATTATCGATGCTATAAAAACAATTAAAGGAGAGTTAAAACTACTTCATTGCGATTACTTTACAAATCGAAATATTCCATTAAACCCACTTAAAATCAATCGTCACAAACGTGGACTAATTGATCCCATCGGAATAGTCTATAAATTTCTTTTTGGACCAATGGACAATGATGATTTAGAACAAATTACGGAACACTTAAAAGTGATTGATACAAATAATCATAACATCATCGACTCCTACAATAAACAAATCCAAATCAACAATGCTTTTAAAAATAATCTGGACACTATTGTACACAACATAAACAAAACAAATAAGCTATTTAAACAGCTTATGAGCGACATAAACAATACCACTAAACACATAAATCAAATTTTGATTAACATGCAATTAACTCACAGTCTTGATCTTGTTAAAGATGAACTAGAGAAAATTATCGATAAAGTAAACTCAGCTAAAACAGGTACTATGACTAGATCAATTTTGACACATAGCGAAATTGAATCACACAAATTATCCATTGATGAGCTTAAAGAGATCACATTAAATGTATTAACTAATGATGGAACAATTATCTTTATTGTCAATATACCGGTGTTATCGCCACCATTGCTTTCTTATTATGTTAGAAAAATTCCTAACAATAAATCAGAATCATTGGATATAAATATTATATCATGGTAACTATTTTGAAACGGAAAAACGCACTAAATCATTAAATAATCAATTACTTTGTAAAACAATCAAATGTATTATAAAACTAAAACCATATAGCAATGTAGAAGAAATTGAAAAAGGTCTTCTACTAGCAGTAAATGTAAGTGAAAAAATTAATCAAAATTGTAATGAAAAATGGTATCCACTAGATGGAACTTATGTAATTAGATTTAGTAATTGTAAACTGCACATACATGGGAAACTCTACACGAACGATTTAAACCAATTTCAACAGATATTGATTTTAGAACCTGTTCAAAATATATCAGAATATAATTACACTATTAGCCTCGATGATCTGCACCTTGCAAACTTTAAAAATCTGGATAAAATTGAAGAAATTAAATTCGAACATCACAAAAATATACTCACTACGAGTTCCATTCTTTTGCTTATAATTATACTCATTTCCTGCTCATTTGCACTATATTTTTACTGCAAAAATAATGTTAATTCTTTCAAAATAAATATCAATAAAACAATTGTTGAGGACAACATTAATCATAAGGAGGCAGAAGTTACACATGTAATCTCAGATATTACACCTGTAATATCAAATACTACACCTGTAACCGATTCTGACATCACAACATCTTTCTCCCCTATTCCTAAACCACGTACATCTCTTTTACCTTTCCTTCCACAAAGTTTATGAGTCATGTAATTATTCATGTTGATATGACTCATCTATTATTCCAATTCCATTTGATATAAACAATCAAACCTATTATGCTGCATTATGCAGAATTGGATTGATTGAACTGAAATCATTATGATTTAATTGATTTCGCAAATCTAAGTACCTCAAACATAAATAATGCCAAAGTTTGAATGAGCTGTGGACAATGAATTGACACAGACATAAAATCACTTTTAGTAGTTGCAAATAAGATCATTTTAATCTAAACAACAGCAGCCCATAAATAAGATACCGTATTGCAGTATAAGCGAGTCTAAGTTTTATTCTAGAGTGAAGAACATTGTTCGCGGTAAATAAAAAGTGTTTTACATTAAATTAAAATTAGTAAAAAGTGCTTTTACATTATATTGAATTTAATAAAAAGTGTTGTCGAAATAATAATATAGTGTTTTTTTATTTTATTATTTCAAAATGGCAAAAACATAACTCGCGTGGTCGAGAATGCACTCTGTAACCTCTGCTTATTATTTACAAATACTTTACCATTGCGCCGAAGGAATTTTTTTGGAGTACTTGTTAGTTGGATACTTACCGAACGAGTCAAAATATTCAGCTGGCCCTTTTTTAGGGAAGTAGAATGCTACCCAATGAACGCCGCTCTTTTGGGAAGGATCTGTGTTGGCTATGACGCATGCCGGTTTTCTGATTTTCCAAGGTAAACGATCGTAGGGATAAACACCTTGAAAAAACCTTTTTGTTATGATATTACTTCTAAACGCGTTGACGATCTCTATTGTGTTCATTCCTGTCCTTTCAGGAATATGTTTTCAAGCTTTACAACCTTAGTATGTGATGTCACATAGCTTTGTAAGAATTCTTTTGTCGATTCTCCTTTCACAAACACTGTTGAAAACTTTCCCAAAGATCTGATAAGATCCTCATCGAGTTGCTTGAGTTCCAAGTTTCCAAATATGCCTGTCTGATCTGCAGCTATAGTCAAGGTGGTAGGATATTTATACGTCATTTCTTTCGAGTAAAGTTTGTTCTGTGATGTGAATCCAGTCAGCGATACTTTCTTAAAGAAGGTTAAGTGACCTTCTGAGAAGTATTCAACATTTACAAGGCAATGTGCCATGACTTCTGCTGTGTACTAGAGTAAATACTATCCAAATCTGAATGTTATTGCGATATATATATAGATTTTTTAAAAGCTTGTAAATACATTCCGATTTTTGTCAATTTCAAGCCTTCCATCATATTCCGCGTAAAGGATACAGGTGACTCTTTTCTTTAAAGCTTCTCTGAATCTTCCCTCGATCCTTACCACACCTTGGTTTAACAAACTAGCGCATCCCGAATCGTATGAGCTGTCTGCTGTTAAATCAAATGCTAGCAGAGAACAGCCATCATCAAAGAATTTCTTGGATATCTCCCATTAATGTGCAATAATAGTGTTAGTGAGTTGCTAACCAAAAGCACAACCAGAAGACGAAAGTTGTTGACTAGACTAGGAGGTTCTAACCCATGATAAACTAAATTATATAGAATAGCGACGTAAGCATATATACGAACCAATTGACAGTCGTTCTAATTCGCGGATACAAATAATAAAATAGTTGACATATAACCAGCTTAAGCCATCAACAAGCCTAACCGTGATCGTGCTGTCTGGGGACGGATGGCAAATGACAGCACCTGAAGAGGATGCCATCCGGCACCCCGAAACCACACTTTCCATTAAATTAATGATGAACCAGCATAAAATCTGGAAGCAAAGAATTCCCATTAATGTGCAATAATAGTGTTAGTGAGTTGCTAACCAAAAGCACAACTAGAAGACGAAAATTGTTGACTAGACTAGGAGGTTCTAGCCCATGATAAACTAACTTATATAGACTCTTTTATTGTTGCATCGATCGTTACGGGGTCACGTTTCTCAACGGGTGTCTTCAGGAATGCGTCGATGAATAAGCCAGTAATACTATCAGTTTTATCCACTTCTATTGGAATTGGAGTTGTAGCATTTGAACCATCGGCTCTTTTGTAGGGCATGTTAATGATGATGTGAAAATCAGTCTTAACACACGCCTCGGGTAATATTTCAGTACCGGACTTTTTAGCGGCACGAGTTATATACCCTCGAATTGCCGATTAGATTTTGCTAAACATCTGCTTTCATAATTGAGATGTGATCCTAGATGACATTCCTTGACCAAGCACCTCTTCGTCATTAAATTCAATTCCGCTTAGTAACAAGGCTATGAAATCTGTTATGTTAATCGGCGACGCAATAGGCAGCTCTACATTAAGCTTCACGCCATAATCTTTCAGATGAAATGTATGGGTGGTCGGTTGAATACCCGCTTCTTTATCCCGTTTCTTCCTTAAACTATTTGACGGATAAATATATTGATCAACCATCTGTAATAATTCATTGTGGTTTCATTTGTTTCTTGGTATCTGTCTAATTATGTAGTCTATGAGTGCTCGGAGTGATTCAAATTTTGCATCTGACTTCAAATAATCTTTGTCAGCAATCTTTCCGGACTGATAAATATGTATGCAAAAATTTCTTTCTTCTATAATACTTCTTATGTCGGAGATTACCTTTCCAACTCTTTCTTCATCGATACGATCGTACATTATTTGTCTTATTTCGGTCAGGTAATAGTTATAATAGTCAGGTCTAATTGCTAAAAAAATGACGAAAGAAATGATGAAAAGTTCATATCATTTTCCTTGTAACATAACTTTTGCAAATCATTAGCATACCATCTAAAACGAACATGATGCTTTCCCAATTCTATTATATTTAGCAATTTTTGCTTTTGAGTATTTTTGAACTGGTAAAGATTGTGGTGCTTCGGTAACGGTTACATCTTCAGATGGTATGGAACGTTTAGAAATTCCGCGGCTACCTGATACGCTTTCCTCTTTTTTACGTTTTGGTAGAGCGATCTCCGTTATTCTGACATATCAATTGGCAGTAAACTTACACACACTCGGTAATATATTTTGGAAAGATGATGTCAGGGTAAATGCCTAGGGAACTGTTGCTGAGGAGACACACGTATAACTAGTCATCTATTATGTTTATAGGCATTTTTTTAAAGTTCTGTCCCAATTCAGGTTTTTAACTGTGGAACTAGGCTCGGTCTTTAATCTTTACCGTTCACTGTGCCGAGCAGACTTTCTTATGGGAATGCCAGTCTCAAATTGATCATGGTTTAGACGAGAGGGTCTAAATATAGATTGCTTGCTAGACTTTTGACCTACTTCATCGAAATCTGACGCTACAGCACCTCTATCATCTACTGCATCTAAATCAGTGAAAACATCATCCAGTTCATCCACACTCATATCCGCTGGAATTGTATACTGCATTATACCATCTTCGCCGGTTATTATCTTGTAGTCTTTGCTGGTTCCTTCAAATAAATCAGCCACACTTTTCTTTATTTTGGAAGCAGGTTTAAGACTTTTTTCTATTCCACTTGCTGATAATCGTCGCTTAAAAACAGCAGGCAATTCCAGCTTCGGTTGTGTTATTTCGTTTACCGACTCAAATATCTCCTCCGGTCGTGGAGGCGAAGTTTGTGCGGGTATTTCGTTTTTAAATAAAAACCTCGACTGTGTACTGCTTTCACGAAAATTCTTATATTTTTGCCTATCAATGTGATCTTTCGATGAAAGATTTTCAGCTTTCATCTCCATAAATGATTTTTTCTTCGTCTTGCATTTAAAAATTGTATTAGCACATTCCGGTACTGATACCATTTTGCTTCATCGTTTTGGTGTTTATTGTTCAGTATCTTTTTCATGGTTTTGTCAAACAGTGTCTGTGTACTAGCGCTCTCAATCGTCTCCTTTAAACATTCATATACTTCCGGGGGTAATAGAAGCATTTTATTAAGACTGCTACTTCTATACATATTTTTCAATTAAAGACCCTATCACACCTGAAAGAACACTTCCTAGCAATACGGGTAAGAATCCGCCTTGTTGAATTAACACTTTACGTTGGCGTGGAACGGATCGTTTAGCCTCCGCTAGCGTACGCATACTCTTTTTATATTTACAAAGCCGGGAGAATATTTTTCCTCTAGGCAAATGATTTCCTTTCAGTGTATTGTGTGTGATTTCGATAGAGTTTTAATTTCTTCAGGACCGGCGGTTTTCATTATAGCCTTCCTTTAAGGCTGAGGCTCCACGTACGATTCCAAACAAATTATTATTTGGAATGCGTAAACAATAAGAACGACGGGCGTCAAGGCTCCACGTCCGATTCCAAATCTGAAATAAGAACGTGCGAGGCTCTTGAATCAGATTGTTTGTCTAGTGTTCATTCTCATGTCGGTGCTCAACGTGAAAACATCTGTCTTGCGTTGTTGATGGCGTCAGTGGTAAAATCCTAAAATGGATGAATTCTGGCACTACGGCACACTTCTCGGCAAACATTCTCCCACGTCGCATTATAAAGTTCCCTGTTGTGGTAATCTTTCTCCGCAATACTCCATATTACCGGATTATTTCCAACTGCCGTTATCACCTGCTCCATGGCCTTCTCCGTTCACTGCCTTTAACGAATGACCACAACGCATGCGCATACAGAAAATCGGTTTCAGAAAACCGGCCGTGGAGCCGGGTGCCATCCGATCTTATGGCGAAAGCGTGTAAATGAGCGAGAAGGAAGCGCCTTCGTTCTGATTATGAATCGGAACGTCGACCCGGGTCGTTATGAACCAGATGGGTCGTAAAACCGGCGTTATTGATCGAATCGGACGTGGACGCAGGGTCGCCCGGTTCTCGTATAGATAACATGCAAAATAAGAAAAGGTCGCGCCGCTATGACGTTCATTCTTAAAAACAAACAAACCGAAACCGATTTGGAATCGTATGTGGAGCCTCAGCCTAACACGGGCTAGCTTTTCTAAAAGCGTATAGCATATAAACTTCATCTAAACGTTGGAAAATGTTTTGTAATGGCTTTTTCCCGTAAAACCACATTATTGAACAATGCATACGTTCTCAACAATACGGTATTGGATAGGAAAGAAAACATTGTTGACCTTGGAGTTGTCCTAGACAAGTAACTATGTTTTAATGTGCACTACGATACTATTCTCTCCAAAGCTCATAAACAGCTTTATTAAAAGACGAGCCAAAGAGTTTAAAAATCTGTGTGTAACTAAATCATTATTTACCTCACTGGTTCGCCCATTATTTGAATATGCCTGTGATGTATGGAGCCCAGATTTTGAAGTTCATGATACGAGAATAGAATCAGTCCAAAAACAGTTCTTGTTGTTTGCTCTGAGAGACCTTTATAGCCCATATGACTATCAAATTTTGCCTCGTTATAAAGTTTGATTGGAGCTTCTGAATTTGTCTACTCTTAAAACCAGAAGAACAGTGTTGTCCTCTTGCTTCGCCTTTGACGTGATTAGGGGTCACTTTAAAGTGGAATATTTGACGAATAAAATAAAGCTTAATGTGCCTGTAAGAAGTACGCGTAATACACGTTTACTAACTGAATATCAGCATCTTACTAGGTATGCAGATAATGAACCAGTTAATAGGTGCTGTAAAATCTTTAACACTTTGAGTAAACACTACTCCCCTATCATCTCCAAGTTCAATTTTAAATCCAGTGTTTCTAAAGCCCTTCCATTATTCATCCCTAAATTAGACGTGCATACAACAGTATAAATTAACGTTGAATGTAGCACGTATTTTAGGGTTAAGTATATTATTATAATTTATATTTTATAATTTTTATATTTTTATGTGTTGACATGTGATTGCCTTGCTTTGGCGAAATAAATAAGTAAATTTGCTTCTTGTCCTTTAATCGTCTCATTCGTGACACCATTGTCTTCTTTCAAACTTTCTGGGAAGCAATAACACGTTACAAATGTTGTATTAAATATGTCGGTGCGAAAAGTAAGGTGTCATCTATATCTGTGTTAGCTCTCTTTGCAAATAGCTATGAGGTTGTTGAGTTATTTCTTTATATATTCTCATAAGCACCGGACTGTTTTCAGGTATATCTTTTTAGGGAGATGATGAAATTGACTCTTGTCTCATGGGTTCTTGAAGCATACTAGATACTTACAGTTTAGCGAAATATCTCGGCAAAATTTGCCTCGATGAAAAACATTCTGAGCCACCAGAACGACAGACAGGTAACGATGATGCGATCCTTTCGTAAACAACTCGCATACTAGTCTTGAAAAAGCATTTAACATCATATCGTCCAGTACAATTAGGATTGGTTGATTCGTGCTATTTGAAAACTCCTCAGGAATAGAGTTCAAATATGCGATATTTTCAAATGGCGCTTGCCGTGGTATAGCACTCTGTTCAGCGTTACACTAAATAATTTTCTTCACTTATGGTTGAATCATTGCATTGTTTCTAACAAGATTTTCTATAAATGTCGTCTTCCCGCAGCCAGACGGGCCTGTCACCATCATTGAAAAAGGGTGTTTAAAGTGCAGCATCTTTTTGTGTTTGGAAAGCCATTGCAGAACTTTTATTTATACAGTTTTTTCAAGATGAGTAGAAGGCAAATTGTTAATGAACTCCATAGAACTGCTCGAAAATACTTTAAACGTCAACGTTTTGTTATAAGGGGTATCGATGATCTTTGGCAGCAGATCTGGTTGATATGAGTGCGTATGCATATGAAAATCGCGGTTATAAATTTCTATTGACAATAATTGATACATTTTTCAAGTACACTTGGGCTCTCCCCGTCAAAATTAAAAATTCCAATGATGTGGCCAAGGCTATGGAATCAGTTCTCAAACAGAGACGTATACCCCGAAATCTACAAACCGATGATGGAAAAGAATCTTTCAATAAAACATTTCATCGGATAATGAAAAACTATGAAACAAACCATTATTCTACATTCAGCGCGGTAAAAGCTTTAATTGTCAAGAGATTCAACCGAACTCTGAAGGGCATTATGTGGAAAGAATTCAGTATGAATGGGAATTATCATTGGATTAGCATTATACAGAAGTTGACGGACAAGTACAACAAAACAAAACATCGCATAATCAAGATGCGTCCCATAGTTGTTAACGTAACAAAGGAAGTACATCTACTTGCAACTGTTTATAAGAAAGTTAAGGTGGTGTCAAAGCCTAAATTTAAAATTTAAAATCATGTGCGAATAAGTAAGTACAAGCATATGTTTGAAAAGAGCTACACACCGAACTGGCCGACTGAAATATTCGCTATAAAGGAAGTAAGAAAACACAACCACGGATATACTTTCTTGAAGATTATCAAGGTAACACCATACAAGGTGGTTTCTATGAAACAGAATTATTAAAGGTGAAACTTCCCGATGTTTACCTTGTTGAGAAGATTTTGAAAATAGTTAAAAATCGAGCTTTTGTAAAATGGCTAGGTTTTCCTTCTGCGCATAATTCACGTAATGTGAATGCATTCCAAGATCCTATCACAACTCGCAGAAATTGCAAAACACGTTAGATTCGCAGACAGCGTTCACATGAGGTATATGATAGCCTGGGGCTATGCGTATCGCATGAGTCGTAAAGGCGAGTGGGAAATGCATGCTCGTGATAGGTTTAGATTTAAACATCGCATTTCACAACTACATGAAATTATATAACCCGTCCTCTCTTACAAATTCAGGGAGAACATTTTCAATGAGAGGTTGAAAACCTCTCATTGAAAACATTGTCAGTTTACAAACAAACTTTGTGCGAACAAGATGACTAGTGCTGTGGAACTACGCAAATATGACGACTTTGTTGCGGAATATATGGATGTACTTCTGGATGAACATCGTGAGAGGCTGCTAAGTGATATCAAAACATTAAAGTTATACTCAAAGATCCCGTCTACCACATCAATTCACGGAATATACCACAATTCCTGTCCATGGTTTTATGACAATGCCGAATTTGGACCGGATACATGTTAGTGTTGTGATGTTGAAAAAGCCTCCAACAGAATACGGAAGTTAATGTGTTTTATTACAGAGTAAGAAATGTTAAGTTTTGAAATTATAAAAGTGACATTTTAATACAATGTTAAATTACATTCGAAATCAGTCTATTATTTCTTCATACAAGTGTGATATGGAAAAAGTGAATTGGAAATAAAAAAAAAACAATGTTGTATGACAAAAAATGCTTTTTATTCATCGTTGCTATCTTGAACAAATTTTATTTTGAAATAACCACCCCTTGTGTCGTCTTTACCCTCGAATATGAGATTGTAATTTGTGATCTCGTTTAGCTCCTCAACCTGACGTTGTTTTTTTATTTTCTCCGAGAATATTGGCGGAAGAAAACAGTATGTGCCGTCCACCAAACGTATAGTGATGCGTGCTTCATAATGCGTGGTTATAAATCGAAAACATTTAATTCTGTATTTTTTCCCTACGCCAAATGTAGCAAGCGCAACATGTTGATCAGGAGTATAGTTGCAAATGTTGTCTAAAAGTCTACGGTTTTCTGAAAGGAAAAATTGATAGTAAACCTCAGCTATCAAACTTGTTTTATTACCTATCATTTTCAAAGTTCTTTATATATTCGCACTGAAACAAACCGTAAGATGGTGAACCCTAAGGTAGCAAAGTAGACCTTTATCGAAATGCAATTTACAAAATTGGTTTTTATCTGTAACAGGAAAGTAAAATTAATTATGAATAATATATATATATATATATGAATATATATATATATATATATATATGAATATATATATATATATATATATATATATATATATATATATATATATATATATATATATATATTTAAATAATTTACTCACAAACTCTTACTGTTGTAAGTATCCTCAGATATTCCACAGCGCTCAATTCCTGGCAGTATGTACGCTAAAAAATTCAATTATGACTTAACTGTGTAGCCTCCCTGAAATTTATACCATTTTTTCCACCCTGGTTATCATAGCTTGGTCACTTTCATTTCCCCTGAAACCCATTCATGAGAGGCCTATAACGACTTTAATCAAAACACACGCACCACAATTGACAATGTACAAATTGTAAGCATATGCATGGAGTCTGTGCTACCGGCCGTGTTAACCAAACGAAATTTTCTCATGAAGCTAATTAATTCACATTGCAAATTGAGCCATATCACTTAATTACTCCATTTCGCAATATAGTGTAAAATATGAACATGCACACGGACGAGAAGTCGTTATTTTAATGATATTCACCCTCAATCTACAGTTCCCCAGCAACAACAAGAAAAACACATACGGAATGCAGAAGACAAGTCGTTATTTTAATGATATTTACCCTCAATCTACAGTTCCCCAGCAACAACAAGAAAAACGATTCATCTGCCGTTACCTACTTGATCATTCATGATACATCTCTACTCGAAAGAAGCACCTGTTGCAACAGGGTCATTGCGACGTCACGGTCAACTTTGGGGGAATACCTTTAATTACAATAAACATGTATCGGGCTCATTCAGGTTGATCGTCCTCTCTACCATCATTCGTTCGCCTTCAAATAAGACTTGAAATATTTTAACCTCCTGAATTAATGAACTCCTGGTAGACAGTCTCGCAGTATTAAGAAAATTAATACATAGTTATAGGTACTACCATACTTCTGTCCGATCATGGCTTTTTGAATACATCTCAACGTACATGTGTATGAAGTTAATTGGATAATTTTCGTAATGCATTAAGGTTAGTATCAGAATTCAGTATGAATGGCAATTACCATTAAAATTTCACCCTTCTTTTCACCCATCATTCGGCTTGCCTTTCGCACAAATAACGTACAGTAACACGGCGTATTGAAGATCATTGAGTGCCACAAAAAATGTGCGTGCAAGGCTTTACCCTGTCTTCATCATTCGTTGTCTTGAACAGACGCTACATATACTCACCGTGCCCAGAAAGTAAAATTGCATTAATGTAGGAAGAAAAATTTGCGCACACGGCATTTCATGAATATTTTACCGTCAGCCTTTCATGGCGCCCTGGTAATCCATTTCACAAAAACTCAATAAATTCTCCTTTCTAACACCCAACACCCCTAACAACCAACCGACTGGGCCCACAACATCGCTCAACGACTTGCAAATCACACTCCTAATGTATCTACATGCACACATCTGTTCACCATGGAAATATAACAACACAAATCACCCGAACAAACCTCTACACCCTTCTACCAACCACGCTCAGCAACCCCTCACAACACAACACAAGTCACCGCTACATACCTGAACAAACCTCTACCAACTACGCTCAGCAACCCCTCACAACACAACACAAATCACGGCTACAAACCTAAACAAACCTCTACCCTTCTACCAACTACGATCAGCAACCCCTCACAACACAACACAAATCACCGCTATACACGTGGCACCCCAACCAACCAACCGCAACATCCTTCTTACAAAACAAATCACCGCATACCACTTGACAAACCCAACCAACCAACCGCAAAACCCCTCTTACAAAAAATTACCGCCACCAGGCACCCGTAAATCAGACTCTAAAAGGCACTGATTCACCATCAAAACCCCTTGTAACCGCGCACCCTAAGCATCAACCTGCACTGGTTGGAAGTGATTGACAAAGAGGTTCCCACCCATCTAAAACCTGGTTCCAAGGTACGTCACTTACTACTTGAACAGGAATGAGTATTATGTCGAAAGAAAATATGTTAATTTTTCTAGTCCATCGACGAACCGAATTATAACCTGATTTTAAAAGGCATGACATGAAGAATGTATTAAAGGAATGGACCTTTGGTAGCAGAGGATTTGTGATACTGCGTCCCGAAATTAAATTGAAATAAAAGTTTATTACTTGATCGTTGATCCATTGGTCTGTCTTTAGCGTACTGATAACATCTCTAGTTATGTTAATAACTAATTTGGAGATTAGTGTTTAACTTTTTGGCGGTCCTGGTTCTAGGGCCTGTTGGATTATGTTGTATTGTTCAGATGTAATTGTTGTATCAAGTTCAGGATTTAATGGTGGAGTTGCTTTGGTTACTTTTAATTCCGATATTAGATAAGGGTCTGGATTATAGTATTTTTTGATTCGTTTTATACGTGAAGGGTGAATTTTATTATTATGTTTATTTTTCTTATCTTTGATAATATTGTTATCAGAAGTTTTGAGTATTTTTTGCTTGAGGTATTTTGGTTGTTCTTTATGACGTTTGTTAACAGGATTTTTGATAAAAACATGGTTGTGAGATATGTTTTGAGGGTCTTCGCGGTTACGATTATGTTTTGTCAACCAATTTTGTTTTTTTGAAAGAAGTTGTTGGTGAACACGTTGTTTGCGATGTAAGCCTTGTTGTATTTCTAAGGGTATGTACTCTGAGGTTGAGTGTATCGTATTGTTGTAATATTCAGTAGCTTTTAGCACTTTTTCGGAAATACTTAGTTCAGGATTTGTTAATGTTAGGATTCTAATGTGTTCATTTAAAGAACCATGGCATCTGCTCATATCTGAGTTACCTGTGTGAGACTGTGGTGATGAGAAATGATATTTAATATTTTCAATACGAAGGTAATCTCGAACATTTACAACATTAAATTCGTTATCGGAAACGATTTTTTGCGGCTTCCTCAAGTTTGCGTTTCGTTCTCGGATTAAATTTATAAATGTAATTGAATTTTTATCGGTTGTTTCCTTTGTGTATAGGTGTTTTGAAAATTTGTCAACTGTTGTAAAGAATTGACGGCTACAAATATAGAAGATATCAATATGTATGATTTGGTCTACATCACTCGGAGTTTCGGTGAGCTTAAATTTTAGTTTTACGGGATGGCGATCATACTTTGCCAAATTACATGTTTCGCAATTATTGATGTACTTTGTTATAAGTACGAACAGATTTTTAAAATAATATTTATTTTTTAGTTCATAATAGTTTTCAAGTATTCCTCGATGGTTACTTTTTTCGTGAATTTGTTGAATTATTTTGAAACATTGGTTTTCGTTTGTAATGTCCATTGCATTGAATGCACATTTTATAAATGAAATATTATTGTTATTAGAATATAAACTGATGATTGCTAATTGCACTTTATTATATTCTGAATCGCTTAATTCACTATATATGCCAATTCTGCCTTTCTCTGGCATGTAACGTTGTAGTCTGTCACGTAATTTTGATCCGTGGCTAATACCAGTTTTTTCGATATATATTTTTTCGATTTTTATGATTTTTTTTATATTCGTTATGTTTTTTTCTGGACAATCATTATTTGCGTTTTATAAGTATTGACAATGCATTTTTTCCGCGGAATAAAGTCGTTCTGACTTTCTTCCTCAGAGTGTATTGTTGCTACATTTGATTCGCCATCAGATATTATTGATATATTGTCTAAGTTACTGTTATCAGTATTTACGTTTATCTCATTTCTATCCACATTAATTCTACTTAAGAAGTCGGCTTCTTTATTTTCTTTGCCTTTAGGATATCAAAAAAGGTATATCAAAATTATATTCATTGAGCTTAATTTTGCAGTGTTGTAATTTACTATTTGGCTCTTTCAAGTTGCTTAGCCAAATCGAAGGGCGATGATCGGTACGAATGTCGAATTTTACACCGTACAAATAGGGGCGAAAGTATTGAGTGGACCATACAATTGAGAGGAGTTCCTTCTCAATGGTCGAATAGTTGCGTTCGTGTTCGTTCAGTGTACGACTCGCAAAACAGGTAGGGTGTCCTTGCTGAGAAAGAACTTCACCAATCGCTGTGTCAGATGCATCAGTAGTTAAAACAAATTTTTGTTTGAAATTCGGATAATGTAAAATTGGGTAATTAGTCAACAGAGATTTTAATTTTTCGAACGCTGCAATATATTTGGGGTCGTTGGCATTTATTTTATTAGTTTTTTTAAGGGCATCGGTCAATGGGGCTGCTATTTTAGCATAATTATTTATGAATTTACGGTAGTAACCGGTAATGCCAAGAAAAGATTTAATTCCTTTTGAAGTATCTGGGACTTTCTGATTGTTTGTTATTTTTATTTTATCAGGATTAGGTTTGATGCCGTCGACAGATAGGATATGACCGAGATAGTCTGTTTGTTTTGCAAAGAATTTGCATTTGTCGACCTGGATTTTTAAGTTATACTTCCGAAGTGTCTGAAATATTATCCTTATGTTTGCTTCCATTTCCTGGAGCGAAGTAGAGAAAATAAAGATGTCGTCTAGGTAGACAACACATATTCTATTTATATGTTCGTGTAGAACCTCGTTCATCATTCTTTGAAACGTAGCAGGTGCGTTTTTCAGTCCGAAGGGCATTCTGTTGAACTCAAAATGTCCTTGTGGAGTTGAAAAGGCTGTTTTGTAACGATCGGATTACAGAATCTTGATTTGGTGGAATCCTTTCGCCAAATCTAAAGACGTAAAATACTGCGCTTTTGCTAGTTTGTCAAATATACTTTCTATATTTGGTATAGGAAACTTATCGTCAATCGTTTCATTGTTTAATTTGCGATAATCGATGACTATGCGCCATTTGGTTCTACCAGAGTTATCTAATTTCTTTGGGACTACCCAGATAGGAGCGTTATAGGGTGAAATTGAAGGTCGGATAATTTTCTGTTTGAGCATTTCGTTTATTTGGGTATTAACTTCCTGTTCGTGAATTTGTGGAAAACGCTATATTTTTGAATATAGTGGTTTACTGTTGCTGGTTATTATTTCGTGCTTTGTTTTTGTTGTACAGGTCAGGTTTGTTCCTTCTTTGTACAATATATCCCCATATGCCCTGAGGGTTTTATTCAAAGCACAAGATTCTTCACAATTTAAATGTTCGAACAACTTATTTACTGAATTATTTTGATTTTGCCTTAATTCAGTTTGAACATTAATTTCAACAGGGACTGCATAGTTAAAGTAACATTTTCGATTGTTCAATTCAAGATATCCTTCTTCCATGTGTAGCATTGCGTTTAATGGGTGTAGTGTGTTTTGACCGATTATTGCCTTAAATTGTTTATTTTGAAAGTCCATAAGGTTCCATAAGATTTGATATGTTTCAGGGAGTTCAAATTCTTTGGGCATACCACTTTTTACTTTATGAGTTACATAGCATGTACCGGAAATATTGGAAGGGAAGTATTTAATTGAATTTTCCGAGAACTTTTCAGACAATTTACATCAATACTTGGAATGGACGCTCCTGTATCTATAAGTACAGGGATAACTTCGCTATTGATGGTTAGATTTATTATTGGAAGAGGGTTTCCGAGGCTGCTATTTGAAAATTTACGTCCATTGGTTCAATGTTTGGATTTTGACGATTTCTGTACCTCGCAGAGTTATCTAGCTGCATTGGTTCTGCACGATTATTTGGTCTGTTGTAATTGTTATTGTTATTGGAGCGATAATTATTATAGTTTTGACGGTAGTTATTTGGATGATGGTTATTATTGCGACGATAATTGTTATTATGGTAATCCTGATTTGAGCTGTTCCGTGGTGGATTACTATTTGAATTGAAATTACGCGGATTATTACTATTTGAATTATTTCGCGGCTGATAGTTGTTGTAGTTATGGTTACGGCGAAACGAACTTCTACCACTATCAAATTGTTGGCAATTAGTATTCTGTTGAATTTCACACAACAGGCTATATGCTTGATCAAGGGTCACACAATTACGTGTTTCGATAAGTAATGTTTTGTACTCTGGTAAGAGAGATTTAAATTTATTTAGCACTAAACTTTCATTATGCACTGGATTGAATTCATCGTGTAAAGCACGATTAGGATCTTGTAAATATTTCTTATTTAAACGATTTAATAGGCTATTTAACTTAAAGTACACATCGTCTATATTTCTAATATTAGGACTTACCAAATGAATTCGATTCACAATTGTGGTATAAGTTTCAGTTACGCCAAATGTTGATATCAGCAAGGATTTCACGTTCTGCCAGGTTGGAATTGAAATTTTTTGGACAGCATTTCCAGCAGGACCTTGAAGTTTGTTGATGATGAGTCTAAAGATGTATGTTTGTTGGTCCCAAGGTTGTGATAAGTTCAAAATTATATGGGCTTCATCTATCCAGGTGTTGAGAGAATACTCTGCGTTATTACCGTTGTATACAGGTAGACGGCTAGCTTCCTTTAGAAGTTCCTCGAAGGATAGTTGAAGCTGCTGCGGACGGTCGCCTTCCATAACTAAGAATTTTTGGTTAGTGTTTGAAAGACTATTATTTGTTCTTTTCTAGGCTGCTAACGATTTTCTCGTTAGTTACGTGTTTTTGAAGTGCCTGACCCTTTTAAACGGATGCAATGCACTTTTATTGTAATCACGTACGGATTCGAATTTTTTACTTCGCATACCATGTACAAATAAATTTGTACGTAGCGGTATCGCGTACTTAACCCGCCAGCGGTGACGCATATGTCTGTGAGACTGGTTTCGTAGAAAACATAGAATAATTTCTTAATCCTTTGTCGATTCTGGCTGTAATTTTGCATAGCTGCCTGATCGGACATCTCCACTTGAAAGTCGATCAAGTAACGGTAACGTGAGTGCGAATTTCAGAGATAAGCCCTAAACCGGTCTGTCAGACCGACGTCACCATTTACGTAAGTGAAATGATTCAATTGAGTTTTTTTTACATGTGTGGTCACTTGAGTATGCTATGTATTGGCTGGCATTTTCATATGAGGAAGTTTCTACCAGATCAGCAAAGGATTCAAATGTAGTATCTCAAATTTTACCTATAAATTCATTGATTAAGGATGGTGTCTCAAATGTCTAAAAATAATACTTGTGCATAATTTTGCTTACCTGTTGTTGTGGTGGACTTGAAAACACGTATCGAGTACATATGGTCCGCAACAAAACGCAAGCCAAATGGACAAAGAACTTTCAGACAAAAACATCATCGTATGTGATCCTTACATAATATTGTATAATCATCCACAATTTTCATCCTAAATCCTTTTATTTGCGACTACAATAAGCCATATTGTGCAATACAGTTTCAGTGGAAAGTGAATGAAAGTTCCAATAATTTTGTGGCTTATTATTTGCTCAATGACTTAAAATATTTTAATTTTTTGAAGATTGCTTAGTCTTCAAACTGTATCCAAGGCTGTTTTGAGTAAATTAATGATATGTAAATTATTTAGATTTAAACTTGAAAATACGTGTTTGAAAATAACATAATTTTTTAGTGTTGCAGGGAAATTTTATTATTATTAATAAACGTGATGTGATGTAATAATTTGTTGTGTTTTATTATACTTTAACCTTGTATTTTTTAAGTTCAATTTGCTACATTTACAGAAATTGTGTTATTTTGGATTGATCTTCACTCAAAATTTTCGGTCTCTGAGACCGACGTCACCAACTATGTAAGATAATTTTGCGTCACCGCTGGCGAGTTAATAAAACAATATATATATTTTTTCGAAGGTTCGGTTGTCTTAGAAGGATTCTTCCTCCTTAAGACGGATGACTGCGCCAGTTATGTTTTTGCCACTTTGAAATAATAAAATAAAAAAACACTATTTTATTATTTCGACAACACTTTTTATTAAATTCAATTTAATGTAAAAGCACTTTTTACTAATTTTAATTTAATGTAAAACACTTTTTATTTACCGCGAACAATGTTCTTCACTCTAGAATAAAACTTAGACTCGCTTATACTGCAATACGATGTCTTATTTATGGGCTGCTGTTGTTTAGATTAAAATGATCTTATTTGCAACTACTAAAAGTGATTTTATGTCTGTGTCAATTCATTGTCCACAGCTCATTCAAACTTTGGCATTATTTATGTTTGAGGTACTTAGATTTGCGAAATCAATTAAATCATAATGATTTCAGTTCAATCAATCCAATTCTGCATAATGCAGCATAATAGGTTTGATTGTTTATAGCAAATGGATTTGGAATAATAAATGAGTCATATCAACATGAATAATTACATGACTCATAAACTTTGTGGAAGGAATGGTAAAAGAGATGTACGTGGTTTAGGAATAGGGGAGAAAGATGTTGTGATGTCAGAATCGGTTACAGGTGTAGTATTTGATATTACAGGTGTAATATCTGAGATTACATGTATAACTCTCGCGGGCAGTATTGCTGTGTATTTCTTTATTTTCGTGTTAGTGGTAGAAGCTTCAAAAGATTTCTGAGCCAGTTCTCTACTACAAACTATGACACCAATGATGATGAAATAGTTAATTTATTCCGGAGAATCTATTCGAGGGTCTCTGCGCAAAATGTAGGGGAGTGTTACAACTAGTCCTGTAGACAGGATACATGTGCTATAAAAGCAGCGTGAGCTCTGTTTAAAGGGATCGGCCAGAAACCCCTGACTTTTAGTCTTAGTTTAATAGCCTTTTATTACATCACCTATTCGGAAAACCGTGGACATTGCAAAACCGCAGCGATCTAACAAAAGGAGCAAACCTGGAGGCGCAGCTGAATTAATTACTAAAAGATCTTGCAGGCAAAAAAGATCCGAGGCTCCTGGTGATGGTGTGCTACTGAACTACATCTACTATCTGGAAGGATGTCAAAACCGGAAAGTTAAGTTGGGCTTCGATTCACTCACATTTAAGTTTAAAATAATCTTCAGTTATCCTGGACGTTTCCCTGTATCAACTAACTACCTAGGGTGGACTTCTTTGTACATTTATCTGATAAAGATGAAGCAAGAAAATATTGAAACTGTAAAAGCAACACAAGCTGATTTAAAAAAGGAGTACATCATACCAGTCGATCAAGGTAGTATCCGGCTAACACCCCAGAGCTTTTTAAATTTGTTCGAGAAGATGAAATTCTTCAATATTATTATGTAACACAACAACAACGCAACCGACAGTGTGAGAGAGTATTTCAAACAGTATACAACTAGATGTAAGGCTAAAGATGTATTACAACTATCGAGTGATGGCTTTTTTATACCTTCACGTCAGTGCCGGATTAAGCCTTCGTGGGGCCTGGGGCTAAAAGTAAAATGGGGCCCTATGATTACGCAACAGCATCCCAAGAACATTAAGTAACCCACGTAACCTATCATAACCCAAGTAGTCCAGTAGAAAAGAGAGCTTGAAAGCAGAGAAACATCCTAAGTAAATCAGTAGAATAGAGGAACGAAAGTAAATAAATAGAACAATTTTTACGTTGCATGAATAGAACAAATAATTTTTATTAAAACAAATTAACAATTAAAAATACTTTTTTCTTGATTTCGATTCAGCGAATTCAAAATTGAGTGATCGGAGAATTTCGCTTTCAATACTAAGTCTGGCTAATGACGACAATCTATAATCAGTCATTGTAGATCTATACATATTCTTAACGCGTTTTAAGACAGAAAATGATCTCTCCGTTTCGCAGTTAGCAACCGGAATTTGGAAAAATTTGTTGCATATCAAAATTAACAATCCAATCTAATACCTTTAATGGATCGAGAATATTTATATTAATTTTAGAGGACTCTGAGTTGGTGAATTTATTTTCCGGTTGATCTTTCAGTAAAGGAATGAACTGCCTAAATTCATCCAATAAATTTCCATCTAAATCCCTATCGTAAATTTTAACTAGCTCATTCGTTTTAATCCGCAGTTCGTCTTCTTCTATCGATGATAACCGTTGTAAAAATACTAAAAATACTAATTATATAAGCGTAGGCCTCGCTTCTTTTCTTCAATTCAACCACCTATTTATTTATTATTAAATAAAAAGACTCTAAATTTATCAGACCCAGATAAAGTACTTTGTTGCGTACTTCCATCTGTTAATTTTTTAATAATTCTTTCTTCTTTCCGTTGAGTCTGAATAATCAGATTTCTCAATACTACCAAGATTTTTAGCATTTTCTTCAAATTCATGGAACTTTTCTCGCATGTTCTTCACAAAAACCACCAATGAATCGAACATTTGACTGGCTGTTATTAAATCAACTGTTACGTTCGCCACGCTTACGCAATTTACGACGTCAGCGACGACATGGCTTTCAAGATCCTTGAAAAATTTGTTTGTTGTTTTTTTTCAACCTCAAACATCGCCTAAAATAAATATTACACTGATTTAATAAGAACTGTCTTCATTTCCCCACAAATCAGTTGCAAAAGAGACCCTTTTTTTCGGCCTCTAAAGGTACTTCCCCCCTTAAGCAGAAGACGAGGACGACGAGCGACGAGCGAGCGAGGCCAGCGAGGAGCCAGAAGCAGTCGACGCAGTAGGATTAAGGAAAAGATTGTAAGTAGAGTTAAGTGTACATAGTTAGGGTTTAGTTACGTTTTTTTTGAAAAAAATATAATAAACTCATTGAATTATAAATTGTGTTATTGTGTGAAGTGGCGACGCGGAATCGCGTCCGGCATTTGGGTCCTTGTTCTCCTTGTTTCAGGTTATCCTTGTTGGTGGTTTCGGGTCGTCACGGACCCTATTCCCGTTTCAGGGTTCGCGGACAGGGCAGTCCCGGCGCAGAAACGGGTGGCGCCCTCTTTTTAAAATACTTATTCCCACACCTCTCTTCGCGGGTGAAGCCGGGTGGGATTGCCCAAACCGTGGCCAGGGTCGGCTACCGTGTACTGGAGAGCGTTACGAAAAATAAAGCCGTAACACAATACCTACTTTTTGTAAATACTGACTTGTCAACTCAAATCGATTTAAAATAGAATTCCACAAAACAGCCATGTATCAATTTTCTATATTAATAATATTTTTTCTGAAAACGGAGGCTTCACGTCTCAACTCTCGTTTTTGGTCGTAATCATTTTCTAATGTTTCTAATGCTTTATATATTTTACATTTCTCAAGCAGAAAGTGGCATAAGAATGGTACTATTGTGGAATCGGTTCGATATTTCCCTGGAGGTACTGAATCGAAAATATCCCTATATTTTTTAAAGTTATACTTATTATGACACTAGCAAAACGGGCTTGAAAAACAAGTGAATTGGCGTCGGCTGTACCCCGGTGCTACAACAGCCTGGGCGAAGTCTACATTTTTCTCACTGATTCAGTTTCTTACGATTGTTTATCCGCATTCTAATTAGTTAATTAAGTTGGGTCGATTAGCTTACTTCCAAAGGATGCTCAATGACCCAAACAATTGAATCAACTTGGGTCGATTCGGTTACTTGGGTTTGTAGATTAAAAGTTGTAAAAAATTGCTCTAGCTGGGTCGCTTGAAGTTACTTGAGATACTTGGGTTATTTGGGTTATTCTAAAGACGTGCAGGGCCCCTGGAGTAAGTGGGGCCCGGGGCTGTAGCCCCTTTAGCCCCCCTCTTAATCCGGCGGCACTGCTTCACGTGCTTCATATGTGCACATAAACTATTCTCGACTTTTTATGAAATTCCATGGTTTTGTAATCCTCAAATTATTTATAATATAACGATTGGTTAATAAAAATATTATTTAACAACACATTTTCATCTTTTACTCAATATTTTTCATTTATTAGCATATATAAGTATATGTTTACACAATTTTGCACTGCACATCGCTTGGACTGTGTTCCCTCGTGAATTTCGCAATATGTGTGAAACTTTCTCAGTTCACTAAGTTTTGGTAATTGCAACTGGATTATATCTGTTGATGGTAGATATTTTTTCACAAACTTCTCTTTCATCTCACCTTTTACATAGATCATGATGTAGCATATTTTTCAAATATATCTGGTAGACTGGTGTAATTGATATTGCCATCATCACAGTGCAAACCGTTAATGTTATCCACGTCAAAGTCGTTCTGTTTGCAGCCCTTAAAAGATAACTCCTGGTGTGGATACGGTGGTGAAAGATGATACATTGATGGTATAAGTGATCCGAATTGTAGGACAGCAAGCTCTTACCCGTTATTTCCACACACAAACTGGATATCTACAATAATATGTGCCATATCTGATGGTTGCAAGACTAGTAATGAAATGAAAGAAATGTATAGAGTACTGGTACTTATATTTTATTCCAACAACTATTCGAATTTTATAATATGATCTAAAAGTAATTGCTTAATTTCTTAACAAGACAAACATCACTTAACAATTTGTTTACATGATATGAATATCTAAACTATAAAATGCAAATATAAAATTTAATACAATAAAAATGGATAATATTTATTCTTTATACAAAACTCTTAAATGTTATCAGAATTGTTTGGTCTACATCTTTTAAAACCATAAGGATAAGAGAAATATTCATCCGACACAACTCTTTTGTCAACAGTAAATCTCAGGAGTTTTTTTTCGGGTTCTGATACAACACCTGGACGCTTTTGCTTGATTTTACGTTCGGTCGTCACATGTACGCCATCAGATAAATCATCCTCCAAAACTAAAGATTTTCAACATTCAAAATTTACAACTATTGAGTTTTCAAAATTAAGAGTTATGCCTTTACACTTAACCACATGTTCAGGACCATGTTCAGTTTCAATTTTTAAACCATATGTCTTAGGGCCTGTACTCACATATTCCGATATATAAGCATCAGAACCATAGCATGCCACCTCATTGGTCAGATCACCCAGGAAGTCAGAGATCGGAAAATTTATTGGTTTGTCTTTACTATCCACAACGGTATCACAGTAGAGAATCGATGAACCCAGTTTTTCCAATAGTTGGTATAAATTAATTCTAGCTAGTGCCGTTGTATAAGCTGCGTTAGGTATGTTTGCATGTGGTGAAGTTCTCAGATTTTCCTCTACATATTTCCATGTTACCTACATGTTATCATTATCAACCGGGTAAATTGAACAAATTTCTACACCTGGTGATTGGAGAAGCTCACAAAATCGTTTGAAATTATTAATCACTTTAGTGTTTGTTTGATCATCCTTTTGACCGAACTTGCCCCACAATGAGTTTAAACAAAGTTTGGCAATATTAAGTTGACCAGATTTTTTTTAATTTAGTTTTTATCAAGAACAATACATTCCCGCCTTTCGTATGATTCAATAGAATTATCTTTCAGCTAATATGTTATATATTCATTACCCCAGCCACTAGCCATTTGTTTAATTTTCAAAAAATTATTAACATATTCAGTAAACAATCCGCATTAGGGTTGTACACGGTGTATTCAACTTTCCATACTTCATTTACTTTCATGACTTTGTACCCTATTTTTACAGCTAAGGCTATTTCAGGAATTACCCATGTACCTGTGAGTTTTCGCTCATCATCTGAATGATCACAACTTGAAACTTTATTCTTCTCGGCACATTTTTTACAGAGTGTGAAATACAATTTATTGTTGTTTTTCAAGGCTAACACAGAAATGAGAAGGTTATTGGGAGCAATTACATCACATATGGTCTGGGGATTAAACGATAGTCTAGAAATCTGTGCACAACAGAGGATTGATCACTTTTTTTCAAATATATGCTGTCTGACACCATATGTATCACATGGTTGTTTAATATCTTCATCTTGATAACAATTGTAACAAACATGTTTTGCTACAATTATATTTGCAACATGTACAAAAGTTGAAGAGCTATCTCCATACAGGCCGTCTTGAGTAGTTTCACAATCAAAAAATATTACGAGAAACTTTTTATCCTTTCTAACTATTTAGAGCTTTATAAAACAGTTATGTTGGGATGGTTGTATTTTTGAACACATCTGACAGAAGTATTTGTCACATTGATGTTCGAGTCCTTTTGTGTATCTAAAATTTATAAATTTTGTGCAAAATACACATATCTTGAAAGTGTCACATACAGTTTTTCCTGTGAACTTTTTATCTAAATGGTTAGCGAAACATAGCGGTCTTCTAAACCCACGATTACACGCTTTACAGTCAACCATCAGTGATACATACACGCAGGGTGAGAATGTGATACATTACGGACATTTTATTTCACATTTATGAAACGAATGGTTTGAAACTTTATCGCAATAGTTACAAATATAACTTCTGGAAAACAAACCGGTGACCGATTTTATGACGTAAAAATGTTTTGTACTCTCGAAATAAAGAGGTCAATTTTTTTGGCTGTTATATCCTGTAGCGGAATTTTAAAAAGGATGGAATTCGGATCTCGAATATTATCGAAAACAACAATTTGATACCCACATAAGTATTTTTGAAATTTATCAAGATCTAGAACGTTGCATCCATTCTCACTGATTACCACTTTGGCATTTTTACACAATTGATCAGCCTTCAAATCCAAAGATTGTAAAATGACTGAATTATTAACACGGCTTATATTACCCACAACCATTTCCATTGCGTAACAAATACACCTTGGTAAACATGAAAGATCATCAGCTTTAATGGTTTCACCCGCATCCATTAATACTTTTTTCCTTTTTAAAAGTTCATCATCATCTGTGTACTTTTTATTTATACGCCCCCCACCGAAAGGAATGTTTAGGACATCCGCATGGAACTGAATGATATCATTGGAAAGAAATTTAGTGTTTGATTGGTTGAAATTTGCTATAAGACCCATTATGTATTTCCCATTGATTTCCTGAACAAGCTTTAAACTCGACCATATGGGTTTAACGTGTGGTGATTTTGGGAGTGTTATTTTAAAGCTCATTTTACACTCCGAATTTGCGTTACCAAGAATGTCTGCAATTATCTTATCAAATATTTTTTCTAAAGAACTTAAAGGATCAACATCTTTATTGGTGAAGTCCTTTAACTGAAAACTTAAGGTGATTTATGTGACGTTAAATTTTTTAAATTGCTTCTCTTTCCTGGAAATTATTTGAAACAATCTTGATATATCGCTTGAGCCACCCTCTTGTTGATTACCTTCACTAACACATTCTTGTTGAACATTATTAGAGCTGGAGGAGTTTTCATTATTCACCAAAAGATTAAATGTTTCATTTAGAATCATTTGAAAACAACAGGTAGCTTTGAAAAGTCTATCAACTGTAGTAAAAACCTGTATTTCTCAGCTTATGTTGGATAAATATTGCCATCCCTAAATTTATTTGTTGTATTCCTCCACCAGGTAATACAATCTACAAAACTAGATGCGAACATAATTTTAAAATCTTTAATTATATTTTCCATCTTTATATATTTTATCTAAATTTACTTATCTCTATTTTACAGTATTAAAACTAATACACTATTTTAAACTATTTAACACTTTTATTAACCGAATTTTATCCGCTCCAGTTGTTAAGGGTATTATCCTGTGCAGCTCAGCCCTCTGCTGACGTAACTTCACCTGACATCCACCACGCTTCTTTTTTGGAGGGGGGCTGAGTTGACGTAAGCTCAGGCACGAACCTTTTGCGCTGCAACCGTCTTTGCAGTTCTTCTATCGTCAGAGGCTGAGGTCCAGGAAGAGGTGACGCCCTTCTCACCTTTACGGGGTGTTGATTTCCCTCTATTACGGCTCCTGACGTAGCTTCTTCATGCAGGAGACTCTGATCGGCTGCTGCAACCTCTGCCAAAACTTTTTGCAGCCGTTGAAGCTCTAGGGTCGAATATCTACTCCTCTAATGTTATTCGTCGAGGAATTTGTTTACAAAACATCCTAAGCTAACTTACGTCAGCTGCAAAATAGGCCTTGTGCGGCCGCAATTTACAAAAAATTTATAAAAATGCTGTAAGTAAAAATGAAGAAAATTTATTATTTAAAAAATAATAACTTAAAAGTAAAATTACTTACCTCTCTGATAACCTATCAGAATGCTGTCCAACAATTTATGATAACCAATGGTACCAGCCACGGATTTTTATACAAATTTTTCCACGCCGCACAATGTACAAATTGCAAGCATATGCATGTAGTCTGTGCTACCAGCCGTGTTAACCAAACATCATTTTCTCATGAAGCAAATTAATTCACATTGCAAATTGAGCCATACCACTTAATTACTCCATTTCGAAATATAGTGTAAAATATTACAACACAAAAACTCATAAAGAATGCGGAAGACTCATAAAGAATGCGAAAGAAAAAAAGTCGTTATTAACTTCCCAGTATATGGGAAGTTCTTGTAATCGCCTCGAAAATCGAAATTGAAGTTTTCAACATTTCTTTACGTTTTGAGGTCTATAGAGTATATATAAAGTGTTTTTAGAAAGGGGGATGTATGTGTGTGTGTATGTACGTACGTACGTTCGTGGACAGTTTTTTCTACGAGCATAACTCACGTAAACAAAGTCCTATCGACTTTGTAAAGTTGTCAATCAAAGCGTCTTTGCAATCTTAAGAGCTGATTAGTTTTTGGGACATTTCGGTCGGGGGGGTTTGTTGTTTTGCCCCTTTGAATGTCATTTCTGTCATGCGTTATATCTCGCGAACCAAACGTACAATTTCCTTGAGCAAGGTGTCAATCGACGCGTATTGACATTTATGTAATTCCATCAAGTTTTTAAAAAATTTGTTGGAGCCGTTTTTTTGATTTTTTTTAAAAAAAAAAGTGCAAAAAATTGGGGTTTTTTCAAAAACAATAAATTTTTAACCTTATTTTCAAATCTAAGTAATCAATGTTTATATAATTTATATAGTCCAAACAGTTTTTTTTAAATGCGATCAAAATTTTTTTCCCATGATTACGAAAAACATCAAAAAATCATTAACAGTCATCATGATCTTCAAGACCATTTCTGTCATGCATTATATCTCGCGAACCAAAAATACGATTTGCATCGTTTGGGAATCAATCGACGCGTATTAACATTTTTATGAATCTACCAAATTTTTAAAATAATCGTTTGAGCCGTTTTTTGATTTAAGAAAAAAAAAGTGCAGAAAATTAGGTTTTTTTCATAAACAATAAATTTTTAACCTTATTTACGGAACACATTAATCGAATTTGATAAAATTTATATACTCCATGCAGTGTTTGTAAAAACATCATCAAACCTATCTCTCGTGATTACATAAAGCATTAAATAAAAAATAAAAAATCATTAACATTCATCATGATCTTCAAGGCCATGTATGTCATTCACTATATCTCACGAACTAGATATAATATTTGCATCATTACGGTGTCAATCGACGTGTAATAACAACTTTGTAATGTGTTCAACATTATAAAAAAAATGCTACAGCCGTTTTTTAATTTAATATAAGAAAATGCGAAAAATTAGGAATTTTTCATAAAAAAATATTTTTTAACCTGATTTGCACAGCACAGTAATACCAGTTTATAAAGTTTATACATTCTTATCAGTTTTTGAAGAGAAGCCAGCAATTTTTTCCATGATTATGAAAAAAAAACTAAATTAAAAATAAAAAAATCATTCAAAGTTACCATTTAAAGAAGGTTCATACTAATGATATTACTCAATATCTTTTATTCTAAAATTGTTGTTGGAAATTCAAGCAAAGTGTTATAATATTTGCATAATTTGAGCAGATTTTTAATAGTGTTAAGAGTAATTTAATTTTAATAAAAAAACCGCTTAAATTTTGAAAACCAACAAAATTTCAATCAAATTTGCATTTGTGATAATCAATGCTTTGAATGGTAAAATGTTTTGTTGTCAATACTTTGCAAGACCATATGCTTTAAAGCTTTCATCAAATAAAAAAAATTAAGTTTTTAGTAGATTTATTCTTTAGTAATCCCAAGATTTTAATTACTCCTTTTTTACTTTTTACATACAATTGAACCTATTTTTGACTGCATATTATATATTTTTCAATACCAACAGAAAATAAGAAATAATTATCGATCTCATTTACGCAAAATCGTGAAAAAATATAAATTCAGTGATTATGCCGCAATGATGGCAATTTTGAACGCAACTATTCAAAATGGTCATCACGCGACAAAATCTCTGCAGTGGGCGTAATAACAAAAACTGCTTTCATTTTTGATAACGCTCTTTTATCCTTCATGCATCGATATGAAAATGACAAATAACGTAGAAAAGGCCCCCACCGATTGATCCGCGTGAATCAATCAAATCAATCTACCCCCATTCACCAAAAACCTTATGTAATCAATGGACGCTCCCGTAGATGATCTCCGAAAGTAATCTATGATCTTTTCGCTGACTATTTTCAAGAAGTTTTTTCACCGCCAAAGATTTCGGTAGACACGGAGTCCTCTAAAGTTAATCCAGTGGTACTGCTTATGGATATGTATCTCTCAAGGGAAGATGTTGCTCAAGCTATTAACAACCTTGACGTTAATAAGAGTCCTGGCACAGATTTACTTTCTCCTTTTTTTGTGGTACAGTGTATGGACCAGCTTGTAGTACCTCTTCACTTTCTTCTTAATAAATCTTTGACAAATAAAAGTTTCCCAACTTATTGGAAATCTTCCCATATAATTCCTATCTTTAAGAGTGGTGACAAGCGTTATGTCCTGAACTATAGAGGTATTGCCATTCTATCTATAATCCCTAAACTATTTGAACAAATCGTTTGCCATAAACTCTCATCTATTACTGAGCCTCTTCTTAATGAACAACAACATGGTTTCCGCAAGGGCCGATCAACTACAACCAATCTCATGGTTTTAGTTTCTGATGTCCTATGTAAAATGGAGATGGGTTACCAAATTGACGCAATCTTCACAGATTTTAGTAAAGCATTTGACCGGGTTGATCACTCCATACTTATTTCCAAATTGCAGAAAATAGGAATCACCGGCTCTATGCTTAATTGGCTCAGTTCCTACTTAAGAGACCGAAGTCAATTAGTTAAATTTCAGGGATATTTGTCCAAGCCGATTCTCGTACACTCTAGTGTACTTCAAGGCAGTCACCTCGGCCGTCTTCTTTTTAATGTTTTTATATCAGATTAAACTGAAAAACTCTCGGACGTATCCCATCTTCTTTACGCTGACGATCTAAAGATATATCACACCATTAAGTCTCAATCTGATACTGTTTTCCTCCAATCAAAACTAACTTCCCTCCAACAATGGTGTGACATCTAAACGTTGGGAAATATTTTGTAATGACTTTTTCCCGTAAAACCACATTATTGAACAATGCATACGTTCTCAACAATACGGTATTGGATAGGAAAGAAAACATTGTTGACCTTGGAGTTGTCCTAGACAAGTAGTTGTAGTATGTAGTATGTTTTAATGTGCACTACGATACCATTCTCTCCAAAGCTCATAAACAGCTTGGATTTATTGCAAGACGAGCCAAAGAGTTTAAAAATCTGTGGGTAACTAAATCATTATTTACCTCACTGGTTCGCCCATTACTTGAATATGCCTGCAATGTATGGAACCCACATTTCGGAGTTCATGATACGAGAATAGAATCTGTCCAAAAACAATTTTTGTTGAATATCAGCATCTTACTAGGTATGCAGATAATGAACCAGTTAATAGGTTCTGTAAAATCTTTAACACTTTGAGTAAACACTACTCCCCTATCATCTCCAAGTTCAATTTTAAATCCAGTGTTTCTAAAGCCCTTCCATTATTCATCCCTAAATTAGACGTGCATACAACAGTATAAATTAACGTTGAATGTAGCACGTATATTGTTGTAATGTATATTTTATATTTTTAAATTTTTATATGTTGACTGTGATTGCCTTGCTTTGGCGAAATAAATAGATAAATAGATAATATTAATTTATTACATTGACTGTTATGTGGACTATCATTATTATTATTCAAAATAATATTATTTTCAAAATTATTATTGTGTTTAATTTTTAAATGTTTATGTAGATATTACTACTAAGTTGACCGTGTGGACCTCAAGGGTCGCACCTCGCGGCTTATTTTAATGATATTCACCCTCAATCTACAATTCCCCAGCAACAACAAAGAAAAAACGATTCATCTGCCATTACCTACATGATCATTCATGGTACATCTCTTCTCGCAAGAAGCACCTATTGGAACGGTCAATGCGTCGTCACGGTCAACCTTGGGGAAATACCTTTAATCACAATAAACATGTATCGGCTGAATCGGACTTGGGATATTTTAACCTCCTGAATTAATGAACTCCTGGTAGACTGTCTCGCAGTATTAAGAAAATTAATACATAGTTATATGTACTACCAAACTTTTGTCCGATAATAGCTATTTGAATACATCTCAACGTACATGTGTATGAAGTTAATTGGATAATTTTCGTAATGCATTAAGGTTAGTATCAGAATTCAGTATGAATGGCAATTACCATTAAAATTTCACCCTTCTTTTCACCCATCATTCGGCTTGCCTTTCGCACAAATAACGTACAGTAACACGGCGTATTGAAGATCATTGGGTTCGTAATACATGAAGCTAATTTTGATACAGTGCCACAAAAAATGTGCGTGCAAGGCTTTACCCTGTACCAATCATTCATTGTCTTGAACAGACGCTACATATACTCACCGTGCCCAGAAAGTAAAATTACATTAATGTAGGAAGAAAAATTTGCGCACACGGCATTTCATGAATATTTTACCGTCAGCCTTTCATGGCACCCTGGTAATCCATTTCACAAAATGCAATAGATTCTCCTTTCTAACACACCCTACACCCCTAACAACCAACCGACTAGGCCCACAACATCGCTCAACGACTTGCAAATCACACTCCTAATGTATCTACATGCACACATCTGTTCACCATGGAAATATAACAACACAAATCACCCGAACAAACCTCTACACCCTTCTACCAACCACGCTCAGCAACCCCTCACAACACAACACAAGTCACCGCTACATACCTGAACAAACCTCTATCAACTACGCTCAGCAACCCCTCACAACACAACACAAATCACCGCTACAAACCTAAACAAACCTCAAACAAAAATGCTAGTAACTTAGTTTCAAAATGCATGCTACATTATTAGCGTGAGTGGAATATGTTAAAACAACCAGCATGAAGATGCACTTCACATTTTTTACACATATAAATTGTTGTACTTCTACACTGACGACATCTTCTGCGACGTTTACTTTCATGCTCTTCTATGATGTGTCCAATATTATCAAATCGAATATTGGAAGGCAACGCGTTTTTGGATGGCCTTCCTAGATTTGTATTTGAAATACCCAAAAATTGCGAATTATCTGCAAGCTGGACTTCTTCAGTTTTCAACAAACTTACAGTAACGTAAGATTTGAATTCTAATTGGCTCATTCGGCAGATTGTAAATTTTCCACGAGTTGACCAGAACACTGTCTATCAAACTGATGAACAGTGGTCACCACCACTTTTTCCCTCTTACTCGAATCCTGTAATTCGCTATGCCATTATCGTGGAGATCTACTCCCCCCCATATTTTTATTAGAATCTGCTATTACTTGGGGTTGTTCAACATTCACCATCTTTTTTATTTTTGTATCGTAACGTTTTGCTGTAACCAATGGCTATATTTTAGCGTTATTAGTAGCCACATTTACCACAGAACTATCATTCCATCGAGCCAACAATACTTCATGGTTTTTGTCGAAGCAATAGTCAAATAACCCTCTTTCTTGTTTCTGAAGACTTTTCGTATCTATCAAAGTTTTATTCATAGTTCGATTTTCTCTGATAGTACCAGTGGCGAAATAGCCTTTTTCTTGCAAGCTGCAGAACAATTTATGTGAAGAAAAAAAATTGTCAAAAAATATGCGATGTTTGCATGGGTCTTGGATGACGGACAATAGGTCTAAAACGGTATTTTCTCCCAGACCCAAATCATTCCTAGTGATGTTACTAGTTTTGCCACCATGTGGAATAGACTGGTATAAGTAACCATTTGCACTACACAAGCACCACAACTTGAATCCAAATCGTACAGGTTTTCCTTTGATGAACATTTTGCAGCCATTACGTCCAAAATAAGGCACCATTTGTTCGTCAATTGACAAGTTGTGTGAAAATATTCCAAACTGCAAATTTTTTTCGTTTATAATATCGAAAATAGGACGCAATTTAGCGAATTTATCATTTTGATCCAAGTCAACATTATGACATAAATGGATGTTTGCCTTTATAGAGTCGAATTTGTTACGACTCATACATTTTCTCACAATTGATACACTTTTGTCTTCATCTTTTGACCAGTATAATTTCGTTGCAGGCAGAAAATGATATCCGGTCAGTAGCAGTATACCAAAAAATCTTTTGAGCTCACCCTTACGATAGGTGAATGAATGACGGTTATGCTCACTAGCATATTTTTCTGAAAAAACTGCAATTTGTTTCCAAACTTCGTCGCTAAAAAATAGTGAAAACACTTCAAACGGTGTTTTTCCACCTACACGTTCTTCAATATCTTGTAGCATAGCTGCTTCATCACTTTGAGGAAAACGTGTGTAGGTTGGATGTTCTTTTTTCCAGTTTGGGACACATTTTGGTGCCTTCTTCGATTGTCTCGGCCTTTTCGAAGTTGAAGGACCAGGCTGATCTTGCGTATTTTCAGGTTCTGTGGGTGAATCAGTGTGAATTTCATACGTTCCAGCTGTATCAGTGGGCAGAGTATCGTCATAACCACCCAGCGCGTCATCATCTAGGTCTTCTTCGTCTGTAAGGTTGTCAACCTTTGGGGGAATGTATACAGCATCGATTTGATTAACACCTTGTAAATCCGTTTCTTCTTCCAATATGCTCAGAATTTCTTGCGTAGTTAATGGTCGTTGCCAAGCCATAACGTTTAACTTTTTCAGAAAATGCACTTAATTTGTGTACGTTCACTAAACGTATTTTAAGAACTACAATGTGACTTAGCTTGACGTTCTACAACCGATTAACTAATAAAACTCAAGTGCTTGGCTTTAGGAAACAAAATCATAACTGAATGCCGTGTCTTACGAGCTAAACAGTTTATATTGTTTTCCATATGTAACTATCTTACCAACTATTGTATTTCCCAAACATCTATTACAAAAGATCATTGAAAAGGTTTCTGGTATTTTGGGGTTGGGAAAATACCAGAAAAGGGTTCATTTTATGACGGGATTGAGGATGTGAGGATTGTATGACGAGGATTGAAGATGTGAAAATTTTATGAAGAGGATTAAGGATGTTAAGATTTTATGGTTTTATGGCGGGAAAATGTTTCTAGGTTTTACACAATAACCACTTGGAAAGCGAAAGCATAATTATGTTTATGACTCAAACTAAGATTTGAGTAGAGTACTTGTATTGATAGTATGTCATCACAACTTGTTCCCGTTGAATACCGAGAACTCATTGCTTGCAATAAATTTCTAACATCAATACCAAGCTGTGTAGCAATAACAACCGATGATCATTTTTCCCAACGTTGCGTATACGCAACGATTCCTGGAAGTCTTAAGATCAACAACATGTGTAAATAGTTTTGTTCAACAAAGGCGTTTATATCATAAAGCAGATGTTGCTAAAGGTTTGTAGGATTTGAAAAGTTACGAATTATTTCAATCAATAACTTTTATGACTGGATGAATCTGTCGATCTAGAGATGACTCAATTAGCAGTTTTTGAGAAATTAGAATAACATGTATTTTTTTAGAAACTAAGCATTTAAAAAATTATAATCCATGTATAAACTCTTCTTTTCGAGACTGGCTCACATGTCATAAATTTATTTTCTTATTTTCTATACAAAAAAAATCAGAATCAAAATGTTGCGTTTACGCAACGATGGGGAGAAATGGGTTAAATAATCAATCATTTTGTAAAACAATCAAATGTTTTATAAAAATAAAACCATATAGCAATGTAGAAGAAATTGAAAAATGTCTATTACTAGCAGTGAATGTAATGTGAAAAAATTAATCAAAATTGTAATGAATAATTGTATCCACTAGATGGAACTTATGAAATTACATTTAGTAATTGTACAATTACATACATGGGAAACTCTACACAAACGATGTAAAACAATTTCAACAGATATTGATTTTAGAACCTGTTCAAAATATATCAGAATATAATTACACTATAAGCCTCGATGATCTGCAACTTGCAAACTTTAAAAACTTGGATAAAATTGAAGAAATTAAATTCGAACATCACAAAAAATACTCACTACGAGTTCCATTCTTTCGCTTATAATTATACTCATTTCTTGCTCATTTGCACTATATTTTTATTGCAAAAATAATGTTAACTCTTTCAAAATAAATATTAATAAAACAATTGTTGAGGACAACATTGATCATAAAGAAGGAGAAGTTACACCTGTAATCTCAGATATTACACCTGTTATATCAAATACTTCACCAATAACCGATCCTGATATCACAACATCATTTTCCCCTATTCCTAAACCACATACATCTCTATTAACATTCCTTCCACAAAGTTTATGAGTCATGTAATTATTTATGTTGATATGACTTATCTATTATTCCAATTCCATTTGATATAAACAATCAAACCCAATATGCTCAATGATGACAGAATTGGATTGATTGAACCGAAATCATTATGATTTAATTGATTCCGCAAATCTAAGTACATCAAACATAAATAATGTCAAAGTTTGAATGAGCTGTGGGCAATGAATTGACACAGACATAAAATCACTTTTAGTAGTTGCAAATAAGATCGTTTTAACCTAAACAACAGCACCCCATAAATAAGACATCGTATTGCAGTATTCAGAGAGTCTTAGTTGTATTATAGAGTTGGAAAGATTGTTCGCGTTAAAATTAATATCGAATTAAATAAAAAGTGTTTTATCAAATTGTCCACGTTAAATTTAATTTAATAAAAAAAGTGTTTTGTCAATATAAAGAAATAGTCATGGTATTTTGTTTCCTAAAAGTGGTAAAAACATAACTCGCGCTACTTATTATGAATTTCCAGAAGCAACACCAATGCGTCTATTCAAATGATCTTCAATATGTGCGTCGCACTGTTAACATATTTTCGTCATCGAATTGTAATTTGAAATGTCTGTAAAAAATAATCGAAACCGATAAAAATCCACCACAAGAAGCGATGAGAATTGCGCAACCGGCAGCAATTAGCCATAGCTTCAGCTCACCTCCGCAGCGATAAGAAATAGCGACACCAGAAGCGATAACAGGTGGCGTCATCCGTGGAAAACACCCCGGCGGTCTGTGAACACCCCGAATTTGACCCCAACCTTTGAGCGTGAGAAAAAATGAATAAGAACTCTCCTTTCCATACTACTCGGACTCTTTAGCAGTGCGGGATGTAGATCCTCGGATTGCTGAGGCAATTTTGTTAAACACCTGCTTTCGTCGAAATGCGGTGGCCCTAATGCATCTAAATGGCTTTTCTCTACCAAGTAGCTCTACATCATTAAATTCAATTCCACTTAGTAAGAAGGCTATGAAATTTGTTATGTTAATCAGCAACGCAATAGGCAGCTCTATATTAAGCTTTACGCCATAATCATTCAGATGAAATGTATGGGTGGTCGGTTGAATATCCGCTTGTTTATTCCACTTCTTCCTTTTACTATTTGACGGATAAATATATAGATCAATCAGCTATCTTTCCGAACTGATAAATGTGTATGCAAAAATCTGTTTCTTCTATAATACTTCTTATGTCGGAGATTACCTTTTCATATCTATCTAATTCAATGCGATCTTACATTATTTGTTTCATTTCGGTTAGGTAATAGGTTTAAAAGCTAGGTCTAATTGCTAAGAAAAATGATGAGAGGAATCATGAAAAGCTCATATCATTTTCCTTATAACATAACTTTTGCATAACTTTTCCCCTGGGGAAAAACTATAAAATACCTTGGCATATCACTCGACAAGACAGTGACGTTCAAGGACCACATAGATACTGCCTGCGAAAAAGCCTCCAACTGCATCCGAGCATTTTATCCCTTGATAAACTGAAGGTCAGAACTATCAACTGCAAACAAATTAATCCTGTATCAAGTCGCCATTTTGCCAATACTCTCCTTCGGAATACCAGTTTGGAGCCAGTGTGCCGACTATCACAAAGCCAAACTTCAAACAACCCAAAACCAAATATTAAAACTCGTGCCAAACAAACCTTGGCACTACTCCACCAAAAAACTTCACAAAGAAGCAAATATTTGCAATATTAAGGAGCTAATAGCCAAAAGAATGGAATCTTATGAAAAACGTTCCAGGGCACTCAATAACCCACTCATTACACCTCCTCGGTCTCGTTAAACTGCCAATAGCAAATTAGCCATAAGTAGAGTAAGTTAGAACTGTAAGTAGCGATAAATAAAAAGAAAAACTACCAAAAACAAGGTTTTTGCTTGATTTTCCTTGTGCAGTCTACCAATTATTTAGAATGATTAAAATCTAAATGTAAAAAGCAACAATCATAGATGTAAAGGCCTGATGTTAGTAAACGCCTGTAACTCTTAAATTTAAGCACCTGTAATACACATGTAATGAAAACTAAAATAAACCCTTATCTTATCTCTCTCTATAACTTTTGCAAATCATTAGCATTCCATCCAAAACGAGCACGATAATTTGCCAATCCATAAATATAAACGATTATTGCTTTTGAATTTTTTGAACTGGTAAAGATTGTGGTACTTCGGTAACGCTTACATCACCAGAAGGTATAAAATGTTTCAAAATTACTATTGGGTTTAATGTTTTTAATGTTTATTTAGATATTACTGGGAAGTTCACCATGTGGACCTCAAGGGTCGCACCTCGCGGCTTGTTTAAGAAGATATTCCGGTATAAATGAAGTATTTTGTCATCAAGGTATCATAGCAATTAGCCATAGCTTCAGCTCACCTCCGCAGCGATAAGAAATAGCGACACCAGAAGCGATAACAGGTGGCGTCATCCGTGGAAAACACCCCGGCGGTCTGTGAACACCCCGAATTTGACCCCAACCTTTGAGCGTGAGAAAAAATGAATAAGAACTCTCCTTTCCATACTACTCGGACTCTTTAGCAGTGCGGGATGTAGATCCTCGGATTGCTGAGGCAATTTTGTTAAACACCTGCTTTCGTCGAAATGCGGTGGCCCTAATGCATCTAAATGGCTTTTCTCTACCAAGTAGCTCTACATCATTAAATTCAATTCCACTTAGTAAGAAGGCTATGAAATTTGTTATGTTAATCAGCAACGCAATAGGCAGCTCTATATTAAGCTTTACGCCATAATCATTCAGATGAAATGTATGGGTGGTCGGTTGAATATCCGCTTGTTTATTCCACTTCTTCCTTTTACTATTTGACGGATAAATATATAGATCAATCAGCTATCTTTCCGAACTGATAAATGTGTATGCAAAAATCTGTTTCTTCTATAATACTTCTTATGTCGGAGATTACCTTTTCATATCTATCTAATTCAATGCGATCTTACATTATTTGTTTAATTTCGGTTAGGTAATAGGTATAAAAGCTAGGTCTAATTGCTAAGAAAAATGATGAGAGGAATCATGAAAAGCTCATATCATTTTCCTTATAACATAACTTTTGCATAACTTTTCCCCTGGGGAAAAACTATAAAATACCTTGGCATATCACTCGAAAAGACAGTGACGTTCAAGGACCACATAGATACTGCCTGCGAAAAAGCCTCCAACTGCATCCGAGCATTTTATCCCTTGATAAACTGAAGGTCAGAACTATCAACTGCAAACAAATTAATCCTGTATCAAGTCGCCATATTGCCAATACTCTCCTTCGGAATACCAGTTTGGAGCCAGTGTGCCGACTATCACAAAGCCAAACTTCAAACAACCCAAAACCAAATATTAAAACTCGTGCCAAACAAACCTTGGCACTACTCCACCAAAAAACTTCACAAAGAAGCAAATATTTGCAATATTAAGGAGCTAATAGCCAAAAGAATGGAATCTTATGAAAAACGTTCCAGGGCACTCAATAACCCACTCATTACACCTCCTCGGTCTCGTTAAACTGCCAATAGCAAATTAGCCATAAGTAGAGTAAGTTAGAACTGTAAGTAGCGATAAATAAAAAGAAAAACTACCAAAAACAAGGTTTTTGCTTGATTTTCCTTGTGCAGTCTACCAATTATTTAGAATGATTAAAATCTAAATGTAAAAAGCAACAATCATAGATGTAAAGGCCTGATGTTAGTAAACGCCTGTAACTCTTAAATTTAAGCACCTGTAATACACATGTAATGAAAACTAAAATAAACCCTTATCTTATCTCTCTCTATAACTTTTGCAAATCATTAGCATTCCATCCAAAACGAGCACGATAATTTGCCAATCCATAAATATAAACGATTATTGCTTTTGAATTTTTTGAACTGGTAAAGATTGTGGTACTTCGGTAACGCTTACATCACCAGAAGGTATAAAATGTTTCAAAATTACTATTGGGTTTAATGTTTTTAATGTTTATTTAGATATTACTGGGAAGTTCACCATGTGGACCTCAAGGGTCGCACCTCGCGGCTTGTTTAAGAAGATATTCCGGTATAAATGAAGTATTTTGTCATCAAGGTATCATAGTTTGTAGAAGAGAACCGTTTCAGAAAGTTTTTGTAGCTCCTTCGACTAGAGCGATAGTAAAGGAAGACGCAACAATATTGTCCACAAGTTGTTGAGAAGCCAACTTGTAACCGCTGCTTATTATTGACAAAAACTTTTTCATTGATTCGAAGGAATTTTTGAAAGTATTTGTTGTCTGGATATTTTCCGAATGAATCGAAATATTCGCCGGTTCCCTTTTAAGGGCGGAAAAGTGACACCCAATGTGTGCCACTTTTGTAAATTGGGTCCGTGTTGGCGATGAGACATGCGGGTTTTTGTATTCTTCGGGGTACACGGTCACAGGGATTAACGCCTTGAAAAAATCTATTTGTAATGGTATTACTTCTTAACACATTGATAATCTCCACAGTGGTCAATCTTGTTCTTGTTTGTTCTCTAGGTTTACAATCTTTGTTTGTGATGTCACGTAACTTTGTAAGAAACCCTTTGTCGATTCCCCATTCGCAAACGCTGTTGAAAACTTAGACAAAGATCTGTTAAGATCCTCATCGAGTCGTTGAGTTCCAAGTTTCCAAAAACACCTGCTTGATCTTTGGTTATAATCGAGGAAGTAGGATATTTATACGTAATTTTTTTCGAGCAAAATTTGTTCCTTGATGCAAACCCGGTCAGCAACACTTTCTTAAAGAAGGTTAAGTGACGTCCTGAGAAGTATTCAAAATTTACAAGGCTATGTGTCATGGCTTCTGCTGTGTATACTGTCTACAATACTATCCAAATCTGATTGTTATTGCAGTATATATATGTAGCTTTTTTAAAAGCTTATAAATACATTCCGACTTTTGTCAACTTCAAGCCTTCCATCATATTCCGCGTAAATGATGGTGATTTTCTTTAAAGCTTCTCTGAATCTTCTTTCGATCCTTAGCACACCTTGGTTTAACAATCTAGCGCATACCGAACCGTATGAGCTGCCCGCTGTTAAATCAAATGCCAGCAGAACAGAGCCACCATCAAAGAGTTTCTTGGATATCTGATGACCTTTAAAAAAATAAATGATTCCAGTCCCCTTGAACATAGAAAGATATCCTCTAGTGCTAATCGGTTTGTCGCGCGAATAATCAAACTCTAGAGGAAGGCTTGGTACTTGAACACCATTTACTGATAGATTGAAGTTGGTAATATTGTTATGCTTAAAGTTGAATGGATTCTTTGTGCGTTTTCCGGTGTAAGAGTCATTATCCACGATACCCAAAACAAGCAGGTTCAAGAGATAAAGTATAGGTGTTGGTAAGTAGTGTATAGGTTTTCACTTCCACCCGCTTGTACGGGTATACTGCATACGACCGCTGTAGTACAGCTTCATGTGCCGTTAATATACTGGGATTGACCGTAACATGATTCATGAACAATGTCGCGTCTAGAATTTTTACGCGTTTAGTGTATCTACAGATATCTACTACAGAATTATTTCCACACAACCAATCAGCATTTTCCCACAAACTAAACCCACAAATCAATAATTAACGAGCAGTCGTAGACTATACAAATGGATAATTTACGATCGCTTTGTGATGCTCACTTTGCAATGCTCGCTTTGCATTACACATAATCTTCTCTTACGAAAGTCCAATTCATGATGTCACTAAAAATAGACACAGGAATGAATGTTTGTACTAGCCCATCACGATCGTACCAGACTAAGCGGCGCTTAGCGTTGATAAGTGCAACGAACGACATGCTTGGGACTATGCATGTTAACAGCAACACACAAAGTGCATGTACCCTTTGAGAAGAAACTTGAGTAGTCATTACTCATGGGGTTTCTGAGTGTTGTATTTTAAATTGGGTCATATAGCAAAATGCTGATCGATATTTTGGTTGGTAGAGTGAATTTATTATATTCAATTCTTTCAGTTTTAGAGTAAATTAATAATATTAGAGTAGGGATTACATATTAAGATGTAAAATTTGTATAAAAGCAATTGTAGAATGAAGAAAAGACAGTCATAGTCTTAGTTTTGACCCGTCACCAAAAGTTTGAATTTTAATTCTCGCCGTTGCTTGCCATTTATTAAGAATCCCTTTTGAAACTAAGAATTGCCGTAGTTTGGCAAAACGCTCGAGCCGTAACTTGGCTTTAGAAGCGCAACGACTATAGCGTAACCAGTCGCTAAAATATTAGAAATACAGGCTAGCTTGGATCATGAATCCTGCCCTGTTTCCTCGCTAATAATGTGCTTTACCGATACAGCGCTAATTCACGGATCTCCCTCGAGGAATATAAAATCTGGCGTTCGGCGTCCAACACAAAGGACATCAAGGCAGCTGAAGAATCATCGGCGGCTAATCATCTTTTACATGGCGATCCTGCAACCTACGATCCTGTGAACTTCAAGCATCTGAAGGATCAACTGGTAATCCACGAAATTGTTTCATTACCACCACTGACACCGAAAACTTCACAACATATGGAAGACCTTGAAGACGGTGAGATAGCCAATATTACGACAGATGAGGAGTTCCACAAGGCATTCGAAAGATGCTTTAAACGGGCACAAAAAACACCAACGGAAACCACACACGAGAAGTATGAGCTTAGCCCAAATTTACGAGCACCACCATACAAGCCATCACCACATGCCTGGCCCACATCCAAGGAAAATAGAGGACTTCGTTTAAGCAAAGTAAAATAGATGAGCCACGAATAAACAAAATAAAACGTCGACAACGTGGAGGACGCAGAAATAAAGAAAGGCGTTAAAAAGCTATACTCCACAGGCTTATACACATCTCGGCCAATGAACAAAGAAGACAATTCACAGAGCGACTGAACAACCTAAAAGGAAAACATAGAATAAATAATTAAAATTGTATTATATATATGTTATACTTACGTTAGACAATGGGAAATAGTTGTAGTACTCAGACTTACGTCTTTATAGAATACAGACAAACAATAAGCACAACAATTGTTTTCTTAATAATAATGGCATGCCTATATCTCTATAATAATATGCAAAAAAGGTATGCAAGGAAGATAGTGGATAGGAATATTGTGTTAGGACGAAACAATGTCTAGCTGAAAGTAATTCTAATCGTCCTCACAGATGTCGGTAGAGGAGATAAAAGAGATATTGTCTGAACTGCAAAATAATTTGATAAATTTAAAGAAAACAAAGACCTATGCGGTCAAAACTTTAAAAGAGAAATTATAGTATGCAATCAAAGCAGAAACTGAAGGTACAAACCTTTTTAACGACATTAAGGAAGGCCATGATAGAATTAAAATCGACATTTTCATCAGTTTGTAGAAACTTTATTACAAACCTGATACAACGGGTGAACGCTACAAACATACAAGTAAAAATTGAAGACGACATCATCTACACAGAAATGGCAGAATTTAACAAAGAAAGTGCTATCAAGATCATACCGACATTTAATGGGAAGTTCTCTATACTAGAGACATTTTTGACTATAATAAAATTACTAGAGAAAAAGTTATCGGCAGAAGGAAAAACACAGTTGCTAAATCTAGTTTTACAAATGAAACTCAACACAAATGTGAGAACAGCGATAAACATTTCATCAATCACTAGTATTAATAATTTAGAAACAGCGCTACGACTCAAGTACAAAAATAATAAAACTGTACCCCAAATACATACGCAGCTCGCAAGCATAACTCAGAAACGTATGCCCATAACGGCATACAAAGACAAAATATTATCTTTAATAAGTGATTTAAACCAATTACAAATTGGTACATTCGGTGCAGATGTGAACCAAGTTGCTAAACAAGCAATTAGGAGCATAAACGACACATATGCTCTTACCATATTGAAGAACGCGTTAAACGATCAAATGAGGGACACATTAGCCACTGAAATTGAGAACAATGAATCTCAACCGCCAAACATAATGTACGTAAATAAAAATAACAAGTACAATAATTTTAATGCCAGAAGGCATAATAACCACAATGGTTATAAAAATAGAATTGAGAATCGCGGAAGTTACAATCAACCACGCAACAATTTCAATAATAACTCTTTTAAAACATATAAAAGATACAATGATAGGAATTCTAACCCTAACAGAAATTTTAATAGAAACAAATTTGATAATAATACAGGAGAGTATAATAACAATCCCCATAATAACAGATACAATACTAGAAGGGTAAGATTGATAAACAACCAGGGAAACGTGACAAATTCCCGAGAAGAATTAGGCAACCTCCCGGAAGAAGCATAGTTTTTGAAGCCAAAACAAGAAACAATAATAAGTACACTCTAGAGAATAATTTATACAGAATAACGGGTATGCGCACAAACTATATGAAAATATTTAACAAAAATGAACATAGATATCTACAACTATTAATGGATACTGGAGCCGACATCTCCATATACAAAAGTAATAATTTAAGTTCCTATGATATACAAGCACAAAACAGGTGCAAACTCACGGGCATAACAAATGAAACTACAATGTCACTCGGAACTATCAAACTAAATTTCAACATTGAAGATATTGTTATATCAAATACATTTCATGCGGTAGATGAGAAATTCCCTATCGAAACTGATGGCATTATAGGACGAGACATGCTAATCAAGTATATGTGCAAAATTGACTACGAAACATACACCATATCCTTCAGTATACAAGACAGAGATATAGTATTACCAATGTACACCAGAAAAGCTAACATATCACACATAACAATTCCCGCAAGAACAGAAGCGACAATACCCATAGACGTAGACAGATCAGAAGACAGCATTATACTAAACAAAGAAATCGAAAAAGGGATATTCTTAAGCAATTGCATAGTAAGCGTAAGGTATATGTCATGTGAAGATACTCAATACTAACGAACATGACATAACTCTGAAACACTTTCAAACAGAGGTAGAACCACTGAGGAATTATGACGTATTAAAGACAACTCGGAAATTTGACAAAAAACGATTAAACGAACTATTAAACGTAATTAATACCAACAGTCTCGATGAACAAGCAAACAAGAGCTTGCAAGAAATTATTATGGAATACCAAGACGTTTTCCATCTAAAAAGTGAATACCTCACAAAAAATAATTTCTACCAACAAAAACTCAACACCTGCGACGAAAACTCAGTCTACATAAAAAATTATAGGTTACCACAAATTCAGAATGACGAAATTCTTAGGCAAGTACGGGAACTAAAAGATAATGATATTATCGAACAATCCACAAGCCCGTACAACTCGCCATTGTTAGTTGTACGGCGTCCGAGATGTAGTGTTTTGTTAACGTCGCTCTAAAATTGTAGTTACTAAGTGTTGTATATACAGTGCCTACTTGGTTGATCATGGTTGCTACATGAAATGTAGCAAATGTCATAAAAATAATATAATAGAAATTTTCAGTTGACTTATAATTACGGAGCAGCGAACATTGTAATACAATTTACTATTAAATAAATTCAATCTGTTAATTTACTTTTAACTAAAATTCAATATCTTAATTTGGGCTGTGAACATTTCCTATCCCCATACATATATCTACACATTTATATGCGTCCACTATCTGAAAAATAATAAAAACACAGAAAATCACGTGTCTCGGTCAAAAACTAACCAAACCAACAACTTACATTAAACTACTCATTGGCTAACTACATCAAATTACTGCCAACGGCATCCGGCGACTTAACCTTGCTGATCTCAACTTCTAAGACCTTTCGAACCACTTCACACGGTTGATCAAAGCTCGACCATCACACATTTCATATGCGCATAACCATACGGCACGGATACGCTGTAAGCGTACATATTAAAATTGCCGCGCAATCAATCAATGAAAACAAGCAAAATATATATATATATATATATATATATATATATATATATATATATATATATATATATACATATAATATTGATGAATTGTTTAGTTTAAATTTCATAAACAATTTACGGCTAAATTTTTTGTTTAAAAATCGTTTTTTTTTTCTCTCCAAAACAGCGCCATTATGTTAAAAAGTAGTTTTTTAAAAAAACCTACGTACTTCACTAGCTATTAGTATGCACTTCAAGGAAAAATTTAGTTTTTTATTCTAGGAGCGACCGTTCGAGAGAAAAGTTACCGGTAACTTTTTAAAGGTGGATCACACAACAGCCGAATACGGGATCCTGTGGCCGCCATTTTGGAAAAAAAATTTTTGGACATTTTGAGTTATGCAATACACTGCCATAAGCGGATTTGGTGTTTTTTAATTTATTTACTTACGAAAAATCATGAAAAAAGAGGGTCTCTAGAGTAGTGTTACCCCTTAAATTTAGCTATACAATCAAAATTGGGTAAGCCAACTGATTCATCTGTATGACACTGTTGGGTTGGTTCGTTTTCAGAAAAATAAAAGATCGTTTTGACGACACGTCATTCTTTATTAAATATATTGATGGACTGACAAAAAAAGTTCAATTGCTGTTTGGGCACTGAACGGCCACTCTCGCCGTTCGTAGTGCGCCCTCTATCCATTCAAAGAGGCATGAACTATTGGGAAGGCGAACACGCGTAAAACAGTTTTAATACTTCCACCGTTTAAGCGTGTTTTACAATCATACCCATACACTCACGCAACATACCAAAACGCTCTTTTGGTAAGGCCTTGGTGAATATATCAGCCTTTTGCTGTTCTGTAGGAACGTACTCGACTCTAATTTCGTTGGCTTCCACTTTTTCCCGAATATAGTGGTACCGGACATCTATGTGTTTCGTGCGTTTATGAAATTGCGGGTTCTTGACTAATTTTATTGCACTCTGATTGTCAATAAAAATCACGGTCGCTTCTGCACAAAGATATCCGATATCCTTCAGTAGCTTTCGCAACCAAATCGCTTCTCTCGATGCCGCCGCCGCTGCGACGTATTCGGATTCAGTCGTACTGAGCGTGACTAACTTCTGACGCTGACTCGACCATGTGATTGGACCACTCGCGAGCTCAAAAAAATACCCGGTTGTTGACCTTCTGGTCTCAACGTCGCCTGCATAATCCGCATCAGAATACCCGATCAACTTAGGCACACTTCCACCGCCGCGATACTCGATGCCATACTCTAACGTTCCCGATAAATACGCAAAGATCCTCTTTACCGCTCGCCAGTGGTCATCGCTGTGATTATTTAAATACTTGCTCACGGAATTTACGGAATATGCTAAGTCAGGAGGCGACACGATCGCCATAAACATTAAAGAACCGACAGCTTCTCTGTACGGTACTCGCTCAGCTTTTTCTTCTCCGTCTGTTACCGGATGCAACACGACATGCGAGTCCGCCGGTATGCTCACCGATTTCGCTTTACTCATCCCGAATTTTTCTATTACTCGTTTCGCATACGTGCTCTGATGCACGAATATCGTTTTCTTTTCGCGATCGCGCTCGATTTGCATTCCAACAAAAATACTCGAATCACCAATTGTGATTTTAAACGAATTGCTCAGATGCTCGAGAACTTTCTCGATGACCACATTCGATTCGGCTGCTATCAGCCAGTCATCGACGAATAACGCGAGATATACAGTAAAATTCCCGACATTTCCAACGAAAATACACCGGTCTGCTTCCGTTTCTCTAAATTTAAATTCGCGCAGAAACGCACTGAACTCTAGGTTCCAACACCGTGGAGTTTGTTTCAGTCCATATAATGACTTCTCCAAGCGACACACGACATCCTTTGTCGCACTGCTTGTAGACTCGTTGATATTCAGACCCTCAGGTACTTCCATGAATACCTCTTCGTTCAGTTTCCCGTACAAGAATGCCGTCTGCACGTCGAACTGAGCCAGCTCGAGATCTCGTTCGGCAGCTACTGCTAGTAACACTCTCAGCGAGTCATACCTTACTACCGGTGCGAAGGTTTCCTCGAAATCGATTCCTTTTCGCTGCTTGAACCCTCGAGCACACAGCCGTGCTTTGTACTTGAAGATGTTTCCTTCGGTGTCTTTCGTTAGTCGAAAAACCCACTTGGAATCAATGAGTTTCATCCCGGGTTTCTTCTCAACTAATGACCAGGTCCCGTTTTCTTTGTGCGCGTTCAGCTCTTGTCCAATCGCCTCGATCCATTCGGACGATTCCTCACTGGTTATCGCCTCTTCAAATGTGTCTGGTATATTCACCTCTGCCTCGTTTCGTAGCGCGACGGTCGCTTCAAACTTCCTCGATCTCTCAGATTTCGTTCTACGCCGACGGTTGCCTGGACGACCGACTCCTGTCTCTCATCCACTGCATTATCTACAGCCGGCTGAAAAATCTTGTCGTCGTCTTCTGCTTCTTGTAGACGTTCTTCAACCCTCACCGGTACGAACTCGTCGTTAGATGTCGCTGTCATTTTTCCGATTCTTTCGTGGAACACTATGTCCCGCGATACAGATACTTTCTTTGACACTGGATCATAGACTCGATAGTTGGACGAATTTCCTTCATACCCGACAAGTATCATCTTCTTCGCTCGAGCGTCGAATTTCGTCGTAAACCTCTTCGGCGTGTTCACGTACGCTTCAGTTCCGAAGATGCGCAGGTGCTTTAGGTTCGGCTTCTTTCCAACCCAAAGCTCGTACGAAGTCGCTCCATCTCGTATCCCTGACGATCCCGACCGATTCATCAGGTACACCGCCGTGTTAGCAGCTTCCGCCCACAGAGTAATGGGAAGATTTTTAACGTGTAACATAGTCCTCGCGCTCTCGATTATCGTCCTATTGTTTCGCTCTGCTTTGCCGTTCTGCTCTGGCGTGTACGGCGCGGTGTACTCCCGTTGAATCCCACGTGACTCGAGATAACGGTTCATATTTTTATTTTTGAATTCACTGCCGTTGTCGGACCGTAGCATGCGCATCACTCGACCAAACTTATTTTCGATGAGCCTGTCGAACAATTTAAATTTGTCATATACGTCACTCTTGTGTCGCACGAAATATATATACCGGTAACTCGTCGCATCGTCTTTAAATGTCAGGAGATAACGCGCACCACCTGGCGTCTCCGTGGACATAGGCCCCCACACGTCTGTGTGGACAACCTCACCGGGCTCCGTAACTGCTCGTTCACGCACCTTCCGAAACGGACGCCTATGGGATTTCCCGATCTGACACGATTCGCAGAACACCTCATCATTTTTCGGCAGCTCAACCCCTTCCACGAGTTTGTTCGCAACGAGTTCGCGTAATGCACGAGCATTCACGTGACCGAGCCGCTCGTGCCACACCTGAAGATTCGTTTTCGCAACGTTTGCCTCACTGTTTGTTCGCGCACGATTTACTCGGAAAAGCATCCGAAAAATCTCGTTTTCTTGCTTTATCCCGTGAGCTAACACTTCGTTACCTTGTATAATGTTTACGTATTTCCCGGTAAACACGACTTCTTGACCTCTTGAGGTACACACTCCGACAGAAAACAAGTTCCTTTTTATTTCCGGCACGTGTAAAACTTTTTCGATTCGCGATTTAAACCATGCGCCATTGATGTACCTTTCGATCGCGATTGTTCCTTCTCCGGCCACTTTACATTCCTTGTTGTCGCCCAGAGAAACTGTCCCGCCATCTGTCAATTGTCGATACTCACTGAACCATTCTCGCCGATGCGTCATGTGCCGCGAGGCTCCGCTGTCGGTAATCCACGATTCCTCTTTACCGGCCTTCAGCACCGAATTTACCACTTCGACGGGCAGAATAGAGCTGCCTTTGTTCTTCATCGACCGCTTTTCATCGTCTACATCTACGACGAATGCACAATCATGCCTCGCGTCATCGTCTTTGTCTTGCCTTTTGGGACATTCTCGCGCATAATGCCCCTTTTCGCGACACTTGAAACACTGTACTTTTTGTTTGTCTCTCGGCTTTTTCTTCTTTTCCTCTTTCGAACTCGGTTTTGCACTTTTCTTCGCACTTTTGTATGCAGAGAAAGCCCCAGGAGTTTCGTCATCCGAGGTTAAACGAGCTTCTTCGCGAATGAGTCTTTCTTGAAGATTTCCGAGCGTTTGTAAGTCCTCCGCGATATTATCCCACGCGGTCTGAAATGCCGCATACTTTGGCGACAAACTCGCGAGCACTTTTGCAATTATCGTCAGGTCAGACACTTGCTCTCCGACATCACGTAACTGCGCGGCCATGTTCTCTATCGTCGATACATGTTTAATTATCGAGTCCCCCGGAGACATTCGATACTCGTACAGTCTCGTCATAAGCAACAATTTGTTTGACGCTGACTTTTGTTCATGGATGCTGGCTAATTTCTCCCACATTTCTTTCGCGGTCGAACATATCAACAGCGGCTGCAACTGGTCGTATTCCATTGCCGAGGAGATTAGGAACATCGCGCGCGCGTTGTCCGATGGCCACGTTTTCTTCGCTGCATCTTGACCCTCTCCTTCCGGCATCTTTCGAGTCCCGTCGACCACATCGTATATAATGTTCGCAATAAATAACATTTTCACTTGAAATTTCCATCCTTGAAAATTTTCACCGTTGAATTTCGTTATATTCCGCGCTGAGATTGCGTCAGACATTTCGGATTTCGTCGCACTCGCGATCACGCGCAGATCTCCCAGAGAAAAGCACGCACCAAGATGGCTTTCGTTTCGCGACCTCGTGTCCCGCTCTCCACGCTTCTCGCCAAAACCGCTCGACTTTATTTTCACAAACTACGCTCAGTTTGTGTGACTGGGCCCATAACCTGTTGGGTTGGTTCGTTTTCAGAAAAATAAAAGATCGTTTTGACGACACGTCATTCTTTATTAAATATATTGATGGACTGACAAAAAAAGTTCAATTGCTGTTTGGGCACTGAACGGCCACTCTCGCCGTTCGTAGTGCGCCCTCTATCCATTCAAAGAGGCATGAACTATTGGGAAGGCGAACACGCGTAAAACAGTTTTAATAGACACCATGTTTCAGTTAGTAATAAACATTTACTATTTTGACAAATAGAATCTTGTTTTCTGAGACTTTGACGGTTTAAAGTATATATGGTTAATTTATTTCTGGAGTTCATAAAATCAGCGATCAGTCCTTGCAATGTAGTAAGTTTGTGTAAAGATCATGTTCTAAATTCTTGCTGTAAACATGAAACTGATGGATCAACTCTTCTTCCATGATAAAATCTTAAATCATCCTGACTGTTACATATAAACAACCCTTCAACACTAGTTACTTGTGTTAAAGCTACGTAAAGTAATGGAATACAATGACTTTTACTATACCCATAGACCACCTCGTCATATGTACCTCCTTGAGTCTTATGAATAGTCATAGCACATCCTGATATCAATCGAAAATGATTTCTTTTTCCCACAATGGTGTTATTATTATTGAGTGATATATTTGAAATTTGCCGCATAACAAGTACAGCACGTCTATCGATATTATGTTCTGCAACAAAGGCAACGGCTTTTTTCTAGCCACTATACCAGCATTTTTATCTGGAAAAACGAGCCATATGCGAGTAACTTGATTTTCTCTATTTTGTTCTACATATATGAACCAGCTTTCCAACGGTGCCGTTAGCGTATCCGTCTACCACGTCTATGTGAGTAGTAATAGTATAAGGTTTTCCAATGACGAAAATGATTTCGTATGCCAAACCTCCTGCATTAATCACTGACATCTTGTGTAATTTTTGTCTCGCAAAGCATGCGTCGCCACAACAGAGCTAACTACGGAGTGGAACGACAACAAAATTTGTGCCCAGTTCGGAAGCTAATACGGATCGTTTCCGCAATACCGCATCGATTACTTTAACATGGCGATGTCATTGGCAGGATCCGTTCTAACTCCATTTCGCATTACCAGGAAGCGATGCTGTAATCAATTCGTCAGAATGCATTCCATCAGTGATTCCAAGTAATGCCTTCTAGAACCGATTACCAAGTAAGCATTGCGGAACACATTTTGAGGCATTGATTCCAGCACAATATGTTACCATCGCTTCATTTTTGCAATACTAGGTAATGTATAGAAATTTTCAATCACTCAATGACTACTTTTCAGATTCCCTATGCATTCCTTTGGAATGCATTCCATTTTCAAACATAAGCATCGATGAAATCATGCATTACCAAAGAATTGATTCCAAAAAGTCCGACTGGGTGGTATCACTTTCTGTTTGTAGTAGTGTCACTTTGAACGCGGTAGTGACGATCATCGGCGGACTACATTAACAATTTTAGGGGCAGAAATTTTTGGCGGGAAATTCAAATAGTAATGGAAATCGTAAGCCCAATTGAACAAAATTGCAATATCAAACTGAAATTAGAGATATTTCATTGAATGTAAAATCAAAGTTAAACGAGTAGTAAACCAATCCAGCATATCATCCAAAGTGAAACACGTTACTTGCAGAATTATTTTTAAATGTATAAAGAAAAAGGTGAATTAAAAATGTATTACTAAAATTTAAATGCCGACCTCTTCCTTTTACAACCGGGCTTGGGACCGGCTTTGGCGGAATTACGGCCCCAAAAGCTCTTTATTTTTAAATTAAATAAAATGTATTCTGTTTGAAATTATTGAATGAATCTAATGCATACGATAATTGTCTTCCTTTACATCCCCTAGAAATGAATGATTTTATTGAAATGCTGTCTTAAGGAAAGCTTTTCACTCACACACACACACACATATATATATGTATGTATGTATATATATGGGGCATAACCTGGATCGCCTCCTCGCGGTGTGCCCTGGAATACGCTAAATGATCCAGAATAAGGTTACAAACGAATTTGTCTTGGAACTAAGATTCTGATTATACGATTATGATTGTTGCATTTGGGCTGGTGGAAGTGGTGTTCTGGACCTAATACCGCCAGAGTGAAATCCGAGCGCGAACGGCTCCAGGCTGACGCTGCTCAGCCCCGTCCCGTTAAAACCTTGGCAGGCCTCAGAGTACGTTCAAAGTCCGCACCGTTGAAATGGTGGCGAAGGTTTGGTTGAAATATACTCCCAATTAGCACTGATCCGGCTCTGAACATCTTTCTCATGAGGACAGGTGTCAACCCTTGCGTGGCCTCCCTGATTTAAAGATAACCATGGGATCATAAGGTGACTACACATCCGGATGGAAATAGCGGCTCTGAGTGGGCCAATTACCATGAGTTTACAAAATTTACCAAATTTCGCTAATATCGCAAATGAAGGGGCTTCTTCGGTCACCACCGTTGAAACCAATTGAGAAGGAACAGGAGCCTCTCGGGGGAAAGTTGACGCCAGTTGTGTCACCCCAACTGAAAAGTGGAGGTGAAGGGAGTGCTGTGGCATCTCTGAGCACACCGAAGGACTCGGCAAGGGATACGCCAATGGGTGTGATGATAGAACTTTCTGAGGAGCCGGTGGGCCAAGGACGACCACAGGTTGAAGGCCCAGCTCTCATGCTGCTCGGCAAAAATATTGCTGAACTTTCGGACTTCCTTAAGGAAAAAATGAACGTCCATCATTCCATAAAGGAAATGGTCAGATCGATCAGACTGACCTTCAATCATGTCAGAGAAGAGACTCGAGGACGGAAATCAGGGGCCAGATCAACAAAGACATCTCAGTCCACACAAGTGATTCCCAAACGGAAAGCCGATTTGGGAAAACTTAGTAAGCGGACTAGGGATGCTGGGAACGAGTCGTGTGGCTCTGAGCAGACACCAAAACGAAAAGCGCTTTCACCACAAAAAGAGGGCAAACGAAAACTGCTAGAAGTACTCGGTGGACGGACAGGCAAGCCCACTTCAGCTCCAAAACAGGGTAATATTCCGGAAGGAAGCAATGCCAATCCAGATGCTTGGACTAAGATTCAACCTAGCAGTGGCGAGGGGTGAAAAATTACTGTGGGTAAGCCGCTGGCTGAAATTAGAGCTAGGAAGCAGGAGACCACGGTCGAATGCAAAGATCTGGACGAAATAACAAGCAGGGAGGAGATATGCCATGCTTTGGAAAGTGAGCTAGGGCTGAATGTGATCCCCACATCGGCAAATAAACACCTGAGAAAGGCGTACGGGGGCACACAAACAGCTTTTATTAGCCTCCCGGTCGAATCAGCAAAGAAACTGATCGAGATAGGCAAGGTACGCATAGGGTGGGTGAGATGTCGCATAAGGTGTTTCAAGTGCTTGGAGTATGGGCACATGTCATGGTCCTGTAAAGGCGAAGACCGCTCCAAGCATTGCAGAAGATGTGGGGAAGAAGGACACATTGCCAAGGAATGTAGCAAGGACCCTAGCTGCATGTTTTGCAAGAATAGAGAGGGCGTCGACTGCAAACATACCGCGGGAAGTAGCAGATGCCAGTTGATTAGGAAGGCACTCAGTACAATGACAAAATGAGACTGATTCAGATCAATGTCAATCATTGTGAGGCTGCACAAGACCTTCTTGCGCAGACTATATTTGAGTCCAGGGTGGACGTAGCGATAGTTAGCGAACCGTATCGGAGCCTGCACAACGGCATCTGGGTCACGGAATCCACCAGGAAAGCTGCAATATGGGCATGTGGCAACAAAGCTTTACAAGACACCATGGGTGATAAAAAAGCTGGGTTTACGAGGGCCAAAATAAATGGTGTTTATGTCTACAGCTGCTATGCTGCTCCTAGCGCAACACTAGCGGAATTTCAGTGCATGATGGACGATCTTGTCTTAGATGCAAGGAAGTTTAACCCTAAACTTATCGCTGGTGACTTTAATGCATGGGCAGTGGAATGGGGTAGGCAATTGACAAATGCTAGGGGGGCAAGTTCTTTTAGAATCTTTTGCGCAAATGGATCTGGTACTCTCCATCGTTGGTGGAGTCAACACATTCCGCAAAAGGGGTACCGGCTCAATAATTGATTGGACCTTCGTGAGTCCCGTACTGGCAAAGAACATGGACTGGTTCGTTAGCAAAAAATACACCCACAGCGACCACCAGGCAATATTCTTAAGGCTAGATTGCGGAGCTAACAAGGGTCAAACTTTTCGACGAAAGCTGCGAATGAGATGGTCTACGAGGGCTTTTGATCAGGATGCGTTTGTTGTAACAATGAACGCAAACTTTATCGTAAGGGGAACAGCTACCGAAAAAGCCTCGCAAGTGGTAGCACATTTGACACGGGCATGTGACACGGCGATGCCGAGAAGAAGATGCATTCCAGGTAGGAAGCCAAATTATTGGTGGAGTACTGAAATCGCGGAGCTAAGAGCTGAGTGTCTCAAGACCAGGAGACGATGCCAACGAGTGCGGGGAAGGCTTGATCACGAAGAATGGGAGCAGTCGTTTAGGTAGCTACGAAGCAGACTTAAACACGCCATAAAAATAACAAAAGGGAATGCTTCAAGCAACTTTGCAAAGAAGCGGATGTCAATCCTTAGGGTGGTGCATATAAAGCAGTGATGACGAAGCTGAAAGGCTATAAGTCACCACAAATCACATGCCCAAAAATGCTTGGGAACATCGTGCAGGTACTCTTCCCTCAACGGGAGAGCACGGAAATGCTATCAGATCTCCCAGTGTACCCGGCATCCATTCCACCGGTAACTGAAGAGGAGCTGATCAAAGTGTGCAGTAGGTTGGAGGACAACAAGGCACCAGGCCCGGACGGTATCCCTGACAAAGCGCTGAAAGTAGCAGTAAAGACAAGGCCGGATGTATTCGCCAGCACATTTGATGCGTGCATGCGTGAAGGGACCTTTCCTACCATCTGGAAAATGCAGAGACTGGTAAGTTGCTGGAGCGTATCATATACAACAGGTTGGCTCCCATTATTGAAGACCGAGGTGGTATATCCAACTCTCAGTATGGTTTTCGTAGAGCACGCTTTACAGATGACGCTTTCAACTCGGTGATAGGATTGGCAAAGAATGCTATGGCGTCCAAGAAATGTTGCGCTATAGTAACTCTGGACGTAAAAACGCATTAAACTCGGCAAACTGGGAGAACATCAACGCGTTCTTGATTAAAATAGAAGTCCCAAATTATTTGGCAAAATTGGTAAGGCGTTATCTATTGGAAAGAACGCTTCTCTACGAAACGGACGAAGGGATTACAGAATACACCGTGACCGCGGGAGTCCCGCAAGGCTCTGTGACTGGTCCCCTTCTGTGGAATGTGATGTACAATGGAGTGCTTGAACTTCCTATTCCACGGGAGGCGACGGTTATTGGGTTCGCGGATGATATAGCTGTGGTAGTAGCTGCTAAACATCTAGGAGATGTAGAAGTTTACGCAAGTGAAGCTATCAGTGCTATAAAGTCGTGGCTGCAAACGTCCCGACTCAAATTGGCGGAAAAAAACGGAGGCAGTTCTAATAAGCAGCAGACGAAAAAACAATATCCTTAGTGTCCGGGTGGGGAGGCATATCATCAACTCTCAACCCTTCATTAGGAATCTGGGGGTTTTGATTGATTCGAAGCTTAGCTTCAAGGCTCACATGGATTATTCAAGCTCCAAGGCTAGGTAGGCTGCCGTAGCTTTGACAAGCATGATGCCAAATGTTGGAGGTCCAAAAAGTAGCTGCAGAAGGGTAATCTCTCGAGTAGTGAGCTCTATTCTGCTTTATGCAGCACCTGTATGGGATGAAACTCTTAAAATTGAAGTGAGCAGGAGAAAGATAGGAGGAGTCTATCGTCTCAGTGCATTGGGTGGCTGCAGCGCTTTTAGAACTGTTTCCGACGAGGCCGCGTACGTGGTCACAGGAATGATCCCCGTCGACATACTTGCGGATGAAATGAGCCGCTTGTACCGGAGAAGGCGTTCGGAACCGTCCGCGATGCGGCAGGGAATAAAAAACGTGGAAAGGGAAGAATCGATCCGACAATGGCAAAGACGTTGGGAGCATCCTGAAAAGGGATCATGGACGCGCAAATTGATCCCATATATTGACGTCTGGGTGAAGCGCAAGCATGGCGAAATGAACTACCACCTGACTCAGTTTCTGACAGGGCATGGGGGTTATCGGCGGTATTTGAATCGTTCCAAGTTGGACGATTCACCATATTGCCCTAGCTGCCCTAATGCTCCCGAAGACCCGGAGCATGTTGTGTGCATGTGTGTTGAAAGGTGTGCTGGGAACGAACATCAACCCGCACAACTTTGTGGAAGAGATGCTGAAGTCGGAGCGGAATTGGGCGGTGGTAAACTCGACAATTGCGCACGTGCAGGGTGAGCTGAGGTGCTCTCGAGGTAACTTGGAAAAACAGTAGGCTCCACCTAAGATCAGCATTGCCGCTGTGGCGGAGCCGCCTCCACGACGTAATACCTAACGGTAGTCCCGTGGAGGAGAGGAAGGGGAAGAGGGGGTGGTTTTAGTGCGGTTAAAGTCCCACACTACTCTCCCATGAGAAACCGTAACCGGCCTTCTCTAGGGGAGTGCCTATGAGGGTTTCCACCTCCCAAATATATATAAATATATAAATATATATATATATTACACCGATTTTATATATATATACAGTAGACACTCACTTATATTAACACGCACTTATATTTACATCCCTTCATATTAACACCCGGGCTTCATATATTGGGTGCCTTGTTATATTAACTGACCATTCACTTATATCAACTACCACATATTTGTATACCAATATATTCAAAATCTTTTGCCCTTTTCAATTTTCTATGAAAAATGGAGTAACGGGAAATTTACTGTTACACATTCTTGTAAAATATCTACAGTTGAATTCTGCATTTGCGTGTGAAAAGTAGTCGCATCGAGATACTGTGAATAGTGAAAAATGCCGCGGAAAATAAGAAAGTGTTTGACGCTTGTTGAGAAAAAAGAAATTTTGGATAAAATAAAATCAGCAAATGTAACTCTTTTTAGCGAAAAAACATTGTGTAACAAAGCCGGTAATAACGAAAATAAAACAAAATGAGCGGAAAATATTGGCAATGGTAAATAAAAGCATTTTGTATTCTGGACAAAAGAAATTGAAGAATCAGGGAGGAGAATAACCTCGCATGGAAGAGAGATTATACAAATTCGTTTGTAAACTCAGAAAGAACCATTTACCAGTGACAGCGGCAATCATGAAAGAAAAGGCAAGGAAAATCCACAATGTTTTAAAAGAAAACAATAGTCAATTTCGTGCCAGTGATGGATGGCTGCGTCGATTCATTAAACGATTTGGAATTCGATATCTGACGATTTCAGGCGAACAAGTTTCAGCCCAATCAGAGTTGATGGAACCATTTACAAATGAACTGCGAGCCCAAATTGAAACCGTAGGACTTTATGAAGATCAAATCTGTAATTCAGATGAAAGCGCATTATACTGGAAGCTGTTGCCATCGAAAACGTATGTCACGAATAATGAAAAGGCAAAAAACAAAGAGTGACGATTCTAATATGCGCAAATGCTTATGGGTCTCATAAGATAAAACCACTCATAATTGGCAAATCAGCAAAGCCGCGCTGTTTCAATAAATGGGTCAATCCGTTGTATTATAACTCATCCAAAAATGGTTGGATGACAGAGGAAATATTAACCGCATGGTTTCACGAGTCTTTTGTACCTGAGGTAAATTTTTGTTATTTTCGGGGTTTTTTGTTCAATACTTAGGTAGGTATTCTAGGTTCGCAAATTTTTTACTGAAAAAAACTTACCGAAAGCCATGTTGTTATTGGATAACTGTCCTGCTCATCCAACTTCACTTCAGTCTAACGATGGATTGATTTTTACAAAATTCTTACCACCAAATGTCACACCACTCATACAGCCAATGGACCCAGGAGTGATTCACTTGACAGAGTTGCACTATAGATCAAGTTTATTGAGTTCTGTTATAATGTCATAAAACCCTATCGAAAAACTCAAATAAACGTCTCTTAAAGATGCTGTTAAACATCTGCACATCAATTGGCAGGCAATAACCAAAGAGTCCATCAAAAAGTCATGGAACCAAATTATATCCACTGAAAATCACCCAGATGATGACGTTCCCTTGGCAGTCTTACAGCAGCGTTGGAGGCAATCAGATGATACCGTTATCGAAGATGTATCGGCCTTAGTGAACTTCATTTCTTCAACTGTATGCTTTGAGCATTTATAGCAAAACATAGCTTGATAATAATTTTCATTTTTCAAATAGAATCTTCTAACGGAAGTTGATATGCAAGATTGGAATCTTGATATCGATCAAAATGATAAACATAGTATCGATGACGAAAATGAGGTAGATGAAGATGGAAATGAAGGCGTATTTGTCTCTGGAGACACGACTTTGGAGCCGATTAAAGCAAGCGAAGCTGTCACTGCAATTTCAAAAGTACAGCAATGGTGCCAAGAAAATAGTGCAAATGAAATTCAGACGCTGCAAAAAATAAAAGGAAGGGCAGCTGTTAAGAGCATTCCCAAAAAACAAACAACGTTGGATAATTATTTTTGCCAAGCATTCTTCTGAATAGTCTTTCATATATACACAAAAAATAATAAAAAATAATTATGTACTTATACATAATAAGCAAAAAAAACAGCGTTCGTTTATGTTAACATTCTACTTATATTAACCATCTCACTGCACGATATAATTAATATAAATGAGTGTCTACTATATATATATATATATATATACATACATATATATATATATATATATATATATATATATATATATATATATATATATTTATGTGGTATCAGTTTACTTTAAAAATCAAAACTAACGGCAAATCAATTTTAAAGACAATCATATACATTTATAAAACAAGAAAGCTTACTGTTTGCGGTACGTTATGGGGAATTCTTTCGGATTCAACCTAAAATAAAAATTTAAGTTGTTGTTGAAAGTCTGCATTTATTGTTATATCATTATTCTATTGAACGAAAAAATTAACAAAATAACTTTATTGTCAAGACAATACTTACTGAATGATCTAAATAATATTTTGTAGCCTCTGAAGCAGCTTTCGAAACACGATCCTTCTTCGTTGAAACTTCATTCGGGTAGCAATCTTCTTCATTCAACTGAAAAATGATAGTAATTACCACAAGCCTAAAATTTGTTTCGGAAACTTACCGTTCTGAAAGTGCGTTTATTGAATTGATTTGCATGCTCACTTCTTCGCGTTTTTTAGACAAGGTACATGTCGAAGGCGTCTATAATAGCATTTTAGTATGATTAAATTAGAAGTCATCCCATATGTTGTAATGAGTTTTATGAACGTACCTCAACTTCCAATGCCGAGTTCAACTTCGGGACTGCTTCTGGCATCAGGAAAATTTTTCCCCCCAATTGCATCCAATCGCTTTTAGCGAAGTGATTCGAGCATACGACCGAACTCGCCTTCACATCTCCTTGTACTTCGATGGACCTCAACCATTTTTTCCTAATGGAATCATTTGTTGAAAACCTGGAAAAATTATTTGACATTAAAATACAATATCCGCAAACTTCAATTTCATAACAATAAATTTAATTTTCTCAACAATTACTTGAAATATTAACTTTTGATACGCCACTGAGTCAGCGCCAGCGTATTTCGAGAAATGTCAAAGACAATATTCGTTATTTTGATGCACATAAAAATACGACATTTCTTAATGAAAACTGTTTTAAATGGGATTCATCATCATACAAGTGTTATATTAATGCACTTACCTATGAAATGACACGGATTCATTCTTAAATTCTATTGCATTTTCACATACCGCGACGACACACTTCATCTCAGCGATTCACAAGTTTTCACAGTTCTTGCTGTTTATTATTGTATCTCCTCTGATCAGAGGTATCTTGCACAGTATTTTAATTGGTTTTTGGCAGGAATAACTAGCAAACACCCACGATATTCACAAAAAATTACCTAATTGCGCTGAATATATGACTTGTCTATGTTCTCGAACGACTTGTCAATAATAAGCATTTGAAGTATCGTTTTATCTGACGTGTCGTTTTGGCTTGATTTAGATACCACACACGTATAGGCGTTTATTCATGTCGCACCGTTCCTGTTATTTTTCTGTTCCAAGGTCGCCACGCCAACAATTGGTATTACCTGCGGCTATAGATGTTTCACATCAATAAAAATACCCATATAAATACTTGCAGTTATCTGATTGCTTCTGTCAAATAAATACCTTGCGATGACATTTCATATTAAAGCACCGTTTGCATTTTCCCTGATGTTGAATGTTCCAGACATCGTCAGTTTTTTGCGGTTTTGTGTACCTTTATTTCCAGAATCCACCGTTGTTGGTAACATCAATGTGGTTGCTCAAGAAATTGTGAAAGAGGCTAGTTGACTTTATATTTATAGTGTTTGCACTGTTGACCTCCAACCCTCTCTCAACTTTCTGGAATCTGGCCCTCACCACAGTATAGATAGACGCATTATGCCATCGAAGCCCAAAAGCTCGTAATTTCCTTCCAAGAACTGGCGACATGTGCTGGCCATGTGCTTGCAAAAATTGACGACTGCCCAGCACTGCCAGATTTGCAGAGGATAAAGCATTTTCGCGGACTTCATCTTTCACTTCAACACATGAGACATATTTTCTAACGTAGTTTTTCACGCCTAGCATGAAGCGTGCATATACGAGTTCTGGCAGTGCCCCGATCAGTAGATAGCTGCCATTTTGTCATTAATGGCAGCAAACATATGATATATGGCAGCCAACATATGATAAATGTAAACAAACATATGCTAAATGTAAACAAACATTTGACGTTGTCCCGAAGAACCGCGGGCCGTACTTGATAGTGCGCCTTTATATGAAACATTAGCTACTGGGTGTACCTATACTGTGGCCCTCATACGACTGAAGGCATTTCAAACGCCACGTCTCGCAGATGAGTAATTCTTGCTGTGTAATTTCTAATGATGAAGTACCAAAGTTCTGGGATAAGGAAAGGGCATCAAGAATGTTTGTATGAGAATGAAAGTGGAATCTCCAATTAAAAGCGATGGAACATGGCACCCATTTCTATTTTTCAATACTTGTCAAAACACAGAATGGTATTCTTGCATTCGTTTCAGGGCGGATAGGCTATTCAAATAACAATCTCATGTCTGCCCCGTGTCCCGAACGTGTGTATACGTAAAGCGGCGTTCTCAATATTATTAGATGAATAATGATTGCATTTTGAAAGGATGCCAACGTATTTCGTACCGGTTATCAATCACTGCAAGCAGAACTGCTATCTTCATGTGGAATCGTTATTAAGGAAAATTTAAATGGTCAGCCATTGCACAAATTTTGAAATACAGCACACCAATTTCTCAAAAGCGTTGCGGAAATACAAGTTTATTATAACCTGCAATGCAACCTAGTGTAGGATATTCGTGGAACGTTCTTTAGAAGCATACTCCTTTCTCCGTGTTTCATGTGAAGTATGTTACAACTGTAATTATGGCAACGTCGGCTACTGCACCGAAACCGATTCTGGCTATGGGTTGGGCAACCCCGCCCGGCTTCAACCCCTGAAGAGGTGAATGGGGATATTTTTTTAAAAAAGGGCGCCACCCGTTTCTGCGCTGGGACTGCCCTATCCATGATTCCGGAAACGGGAACAGGATTCACGACGAACCTAATCCACCAACCGAATAGGAAATTTAAAAAAAAAAAAGCATCGAACACAAGGAGCCGAGAATACGGCGTCCGCTTCGCCACTTAACACAATTAACTACACTTTTAAGTAAAATCAATATTGTATTTTCTAATCTCACCTAACTAACCATATTTATGCTTAATTCAACTTACAATTTTTCCGCCTTATCGCTAACGCCATTTGCTGCCCGTTCACCGCTTGCCGTTTGTCGTCCTCTTCTTCCTTCTCCTCACGATGCCGCCAAGTTCTTTCGAATCTTCCCGCCAAATCAGAAATTGTCCGCTTCTCGGCTTCACTCCGACCAGCACACACAAGAAACCAGAACAGAACAGAACAGCCCAACAGCTGTTCTCCTCCCAATATATATAGGATTCCCCCGATCCCGTTCGCTACATTGGTCAACGGGCAGCCTAATTTGCTGAACCCATTCCAACCTTCATTCCTTAGTCTAGTTTTGTGTCGTTTTCCAATGCACATCAGCTGGCGATTCAATTCCCGGGCTCGGTCTTCATGATTGGCCACAGCGTTGCACCTCGGTGGATACTGTGCTGCTGTTTGTATGTGTGGGCTATAGTATATGTAAGACCCAGTATGCAATCGAGGCCTTCAAACACAAAATTTACTTCCAAGAAATGGCGCCATGTGCTTGGAAAAATTGACGTTTGCCAAGCACTGCCAGAGTTGCAGAGGATAAAGCACTTTCGCGGACTTCATCTTTCACTTAAACACATTAGAAAATTTTTCAGTCATTTTGGCTTTTTTCTAAATCAATTTGTCAAACGCAAATTAAATTTTTGTCAGCAAAGACGGTACCAATGTAATTCAACGAACCGAAGTTTCTGGGTTTTGTTTCATGCGTAACATGAAAATTGCATATACGAGTTCTGGCAGTGGCCCGAGCAGTAACTTGCTGACATTTTGTCATATATGACAACAAACATATGATAAATGAAGGAAAACTTACGACTTTATCCCGTAGAACCGCAGACCGTACTTGATATTGTGCCGTTATATGAACGATTGCATACTGAATCTTACCTATACTGTGGTGTAGGCGGCCTTTGGGCAGATTCATTGCGGCGCTGGCAATTGAGGACCACTGTGTAGATGAATCATCGCAGCAATGGGGTTGGGTGAAGATCGGATCGACGGCGATGAATTACAATTGTTGTTGCTATCTTATCCAGTATATATCTACAGTGGATCAAAGTAAAACTCGTGCACTTAGACATTTATTATCTATGATACGATTAATAGTGTAAGAAAAAAAGAGTTAAAACAAACAAGAAACTTTTTTTTATAAAGCTTTATTCATGATAATACAGAATCGGTAAAAATTATTTCTGTAAATTCTTTGGAAAAATTTAATTTGAAAAATAACGAAAATTGATCTCAAATTTCAATTTCACTCAGACAGCTGGTAATACTGTTATTGTTTTCTTAGGAAATGTGGAGAATCCCAAAAATTAGTAGTCATTTTGACATTGACATTAATTTCATCTTACGTTCAGAATCCTCAACAGAAGTGTTGAAATTTCCTTATTTTTTTGAAATTCAGTTTTCAAGTTTAAAAATGGGAAGACAACCTGAACAAACATCGTTGGAAACTCGAGAGCTCGTTGTAAATCATTTTAAAGATGGATTATTAGTGCGACAGATTGCGAAAATTTTCAAACGAAGCCATTCTACAGTTCACGATATAAACAAATGCTTTACACCAAATAATACTCTGGAAAACAAATAAAAAAAAAACCAAACGGAAGATATTTTTGGAATCCAAAGAACAGTGGGATGGTAAGGAAAATTGATAAATCCCAAAATTAAGTGCTTCAAAATTGGCTGTATCAGTAAAAACGCAAGTTAGTAAAGAAGTGAACCCAGAAACAACGAGAATCGTACGCAGGAAGAATAATTCGAATGAAAGAGTCACCCGAAAAAAAACCATTCATCAGCAAAAAGAACCATTCCAAAAGGTTAAAACTCGCAAAACTGTACATAAATAAAGGTTTTTTCGTTTTAGAAGACAGTACTCTTTACGGACGAAAGTAAGTTCAACACCTTTTGCTCCGATGGCTGGAGAAAGCTAAATGAAAAAGAAAAAGAAAACTACTTACGGCCAACTGTTGAGCATGGGGGTAGGTCAGTAATGGTTTGGGGTCTTTGTCAGCCGCAGGATCGGGAAATCTGCATTTCATTAACGGAATCATGGACCACTATAGATATCTACAGATTCTGAAGCAAAATGTTAGGAATAGTGTCAACATATTAGAGATAGCCGATTGTTTAAGCTTTTATCAGAATAACGACCCTAAACATGAAGCTGCAAATGTTCGACTGTGGTTACGTTATAATTGCCTACATGTTCTTGACCCACCTCCTCAATCTCTAGACTTAAATGTCATCGAACATTTATGGGCATATCTGGAACAGAAATTGAAAAACCACACAATATCTAATGCAACAGACTTGACGGACGCGTTGACATACGAATGGGAAAGGAGTGACCCTTCGTATTGTGAAAAATTTGTTTACTCGATGCCAAGCAGATAACAAACTGTTAGAGCTAGTAAATGACCAACAACAAAATGTTAAAGCCTAATAAAATTTCTAAAATTTCTTACTATCCGAATTTCAATTTGAGATAAGTTTTCGTTATTTTTCAAATTAAATTTTTCGAAAGATTTTATATGAATGAATTTTGCTTTTCTATTTACCGATTCTGTATAGCCATTAACAAAGTTTTATGGAAAACAATTTTCATTTGTTTAAATTATTTCCTTACACTATTAATCGCCTTATAAAGAAAGAAAGAAGACCGGTGGTTTGGAGTCTTCGGGGGCAAAACGTTTGTGGATCGACACACGCTGCATGACGAACGTAACAAATCTTTTAACGGAAAGTATGTGACAGCTGAAGTCAACCTATGTAAAACACTGTATTACACGATATTGAATGCATGAGAGTATATTTGAGTGTAAAAGGAACTTAAGTAGCAGGTAACCAAGCTTGCCAAACAGCAATTGAGTCTCAAGAACGTTTTACGAATATCCTGCCTTAACAACTTTATATTTTTTTTCCATCCGTCGTCAATAAACAATCTGCAAACGATCGACTTTTAACAAGATGATCTGTTGTGTTTACACATCCAAAAATCCGTGAAATGTACATATAATATGTACACCTGAAATAAGACATTCCGATGTTTGTTATCAAAGCCAGTATTAAAGTTATAATTTGTCAATTGGTAAAGTGGACAAAGAAACTTTTGAAATTTTTTATAACACGAAAGTATTTCTAAACATATACCAATGACAATTGCATACAGCATGTACATGAACGAAAAAATACATTTGGCATTTAAATAGGCTACAAATAAGAGAGATTATAATATCGTCTGACAGATGCACTGGTCGCACTTTTCGCTTTAGTTCTAGTGTGTCAGTACTATTACTTCAACGGGGAGATTCAACAAAAGTTTTCTGAGTAAACTTGCGTCACCAAAGTGAAATTCAAAGTAATCTGATTGACAAACGCCCATGTTGCAACATTTAAGCATCCAATGTCAACATTAAAAAATTACAGATATTGAAAAAACTACGAAACAGACAATGATATTTAAGAATTCGTCGCACCTCACAAATTCTTTAAGTTGCTATTTGTGAAAAATATTACAAGTTTTTTAAGTGAATGAGAGTTATTCTATACATCAGTATAGTATTACTTACGTTATGACCTCTTGTGGATATTGAGAAATTTCAGAAGCTGATTCAGTTGGAAAATTTTCACTGAAATAACATAAACAAAAAATTAGATTTCTCAAAACTATTTTCCATCGCGACATACCGCATCAGGAATGAGTGACACCAGATTCATTTTACCAATTATGTACTATAAATTCAAAACCAAACCGATCTCCAGCTCGGTAGTGTAAAGAAGAGAGTGTGGCTTTTGAATTTTACAACTTAATTTAAGTGTTATTGTTAAAATTAAGACTTGATTGGTTCACTTAAATATTACAAAAGTTAATCATAATGAAAATTTCGAACTAAAATAATAATCTAAGGTAAATTATCATTTCATAAGTTCCGAAAAAATATTATATTAACCTGATTATTGTAGTGTTAAAATAAGGTATTTTAAGTGTAAGTTATTTGTGAACACGCTCGATATTTTAACTTTTCTTTGTCTATTTTTTTTGAATTTCATGCCAAAATTTCGTTTCCCCATACATACACCCCTATTATGTATCTCGATTCGATCGTCGTTCGATCGATATCGACGTTGTCCACTATATGTGGAATCTAATTCACTGCAGCCCTTAGTGGAAATTAATCAGGCTACCTTGTAAACAATTAATACGACAGGACATGCTTTTTTAAATCTGATTATTAATTGAATTTTCAATGGAAATGAGAACCGGAAACACTACATCGCCATTTTGACCTCTCTCGAGATATAAACAAGCTGCGCAATGTCCAAGTAAGAATTTTGGCATATCGGACATTATTTTCTCAACATAATACTATTTATTCAAATTTTGAACTTATCCCGCATTTAGATAAAATTTGAATTTATTATGATTTTTTTGTTTACGAAATAGGTTTAAAGATATGAAAGAAACGTTAGCTCTAAATGTATGGTAAAGAATACATTTTTGAATATATTATGTTCAAAGCATAAAGTGCCGGTTCCACTATTTAAATAGGAGTTGAAGACATTTCGAAGGAAAATGAGTTTTTGCTTTTAACTTTGTTTTAACCCTATCTGGGAAATCAGACGATTTACCTTCAGCAAGTTTTATTTCTGTCAGGAATGAATATTAGAAAATAGTTATCGATTTCCATTATTGAATATTCTCGCTGGGCGAATGCACATTACATTATCCGTTATTTTCACCCTAAAACATGAAATAATTAAAACAATGGCACTCATTATGAAGCACAGAATGATTTCAATAACACTATAACAAACACTTGTCATAGAAGAATTTCCTATACTTACATTTTCTCCAAGTTAAACTGCTCTCGATTGACTCTCGTGACGCCTCGGTGTGATCGACAGCCAATCGACGAATGTCGATCGATATCGACATACATAATACCATTATCTACTGTCAATTGTGAATTGACATGCAGATCTCATTCGCAATGAGCGTGACGAGAGCTGTCGATCGATATCGACATACGTAATACGAATTCACACGAACGATCGACAATCGACAACGACACGAGATACATAATAGGGGTGATAATTTCCAATTGGTGTAGACACTATGTGTGACCCAGCAGCAAACAATCACAAAAGCACCAACCATCGTTAGCTTTCATAAATTTAGCGAATCACTTATTTATAATTAATTAAATTTGATCAATTACCTATTACAGCAAGATTATACATATGTCCATTTTTTGTTTTTGATTACCTTTTTAAACAATTTGAAGCAATAATAATTTGGTACATTATGCATATTACAGTTAATAAGTGCTAAGCTTAGTGTATTTACAATTTTTTTAGTGAATGCAAACAATTTTTTTGGTATCTGGCAGTCTGTCTAAAGTTCTCTCGGACTGTAAATAATACATAAGTGTTGTGTTTTTATAAAAGAAAAGCTTCCTTTTAATTTTGTGTATCTTTATTTGGATTCGTAATCGATTTTCGACCGTAATCGTTCGGTCTTCCTCAGCGCTGAGGAAGACCAAACGATTACGGTCGAAAATCTTCTCTTTTATAAAAACACAACACGTAGTATTTTGTGAAGATGAAATCAATTACTAATAATACATAAGTATTTGCTTCTTTTGAAAGCTGATATTCTAACATTGTATACCATTATAATGTGATTCTATGAGCTTGTTTTTTTCTTCAGTAAAACAAACACTTGCTGAGCTCGATAGTATCTAAAAACAATTATATAATCGGTTGATATTCCATTTTAAACAATTTGACCTCTGTAGATAAAATTTTTTATATCTTATAACACCCAATTTCTCTTTCTCTATGCAGAATATTAGACGATTGTGTGGAGGCCTGAAATAAAAAGAAGTTGAAATATTTTCGTTGTTCTATCGTATTAGTGTCTGTAGAGAGCCAGCCTGAAGTAAATTCGTATCTTGATACTTTTAAAGATAATTTCAGCAGGTTAGCATCTAGTGTTAAATAGAATAACCTTCAATAAATTTGTGAAATTTGTATTTTTCCTAGTATCTATGCCATCACTACGTCTTGAAGGAACCTTTTGACATTTCCAGTGAATTTATTTATCTCTTATATTTTTTCATTAAGTTTTTCAGGGACAAATTACGTTTAACACTGGTGTAAGACACAAAATATGAATACTCGAGAGGAATCTATACAAAACGCATTTTGGTTTAAGTACCGTTTTACTATTAAATATCATACCGTGGTTTACTCTAATTTGAGTTCAACAATTGGGACCGCTACATCATTAAAAAAAGTTTTTTCCCGGTCCTTATCAAATATTTCTTAAGAAAAATGTTTCAAAACATCATCAGGGTGGCAGCCAATAATATTTATACAGAGAACTTTTCCTTTTTGATCTGAAGGGAAAGTTTACAACATAATCATTAGAATATTTCATTTAATTTAAAGACTATTTCAGCAAACTGTTCCAACTGCTCCATGTTAACGTCTATTGTCGTTTGAAGCATGGAACAGAAAAACTAGAGAAATGGTGATGTCCGTGTAGAAGCATATATGTAAATGGGTTTACTTTGAGCCTCTGATGTCATGGCTATGATTGTCATATATATGTAATTGTCACTTTGACAGGGCACAAAACGTGATAGTTCTGCCGCTCGCGCGAATATTTTAGATATATATTCTTGATAGAATACCTTCCTCGATAAATATTAGGTGTGCTATCAATTAACGAAAAGTGACACTATCGACGAACAGTGTAGTAACATAATTTAAAGCTGAGAACTAAGAGCAATTACGGATAAAATGTATTGTTGTTCAAATGTATCGTATTCTCGGCCAGCAAGAATTTTTTTCGTATGGAAGTTTATTCGATATATATGTATTTAAAACTTGCGTCAATTTACCGAGTGTTAATGTCAAAAATGATGCATTTGGTAGCGTTGAATTTGTTCGGAATCATCTTTGACAATTATGCTGTAACTGTCGAAGAAAGCCACAGTGGCGTAGTCTATATTAGCGTAAATTGGATTGTTAATAAAATAGTCGGTAAATTTCATGAATTATATTAATTTTTATTCGACTTATTTTTGAAACCATTGCATTTGCGGTTTGATTTTCGCCTCAATTCTGCCTCAAACTTATTTGAAAATTAAAAGGAGGCCGAAAGGTTATATGTAATATTTCGTCATTTAAGAAATGATATATGGCTTCAAATATTGTTTGTATATAATTAATCTTTTTGCTGAATTATACATATCAAATGCTAGGTAATTGCAAAAACTTTACTTCTTTCCAAACAAAAAGTTAACTGCTAATTGTTTACTTTTAAATTTAATGTAATAAAATCGTTCCTTACCAAAACAGGCCAACGGTGACTAACATAATAATTAATGGCCAAACTAAATATTTCCTCGCTTATCTTATAGGCGAAGAATTTTTACCCAAGTTTACATAGATGAATCCTTTACCTTCGCTTCATGTTTTATAAAAACTTAATATCAACAATTTAGCTGTGCATGTGTCAGATTTATCGTGATTGAATAATTATTCTAAATTTTTATTTGATAATTTTCTCATATTTAAAAGATAAAGTCAAAACAACCGGCAGTATTATTTTTCTTTCTGTGAATATCTGAATACCGAATTTCAAATTTGTAAGTTAATAAATTTATTTAAAATTTTGGCTTATTTATAGTTATTTAGGAAATTTTTCCATATAATTAGTCACTTGTGTCGTCTCGAAGCTTCGAAATTCGAATTTCACATTAATCTAGAACTCTCGTTTTTTATTTGTCTATTTTAAATCTCACGCGACTTACGCCTTTAACGTCAACACGTCGGTGTTAATTTCACAACTAAACTATAAAAAGTTGGATCATCAAATTCGCTTATTTTTCTCCTGTGTTTATTATATCAAGCACCGTGGAAAAGATGAGGAGTGGAAAATCAACCAAATTATTTTTAGCAAATTGCTTATATCTATTGGTCAACTAAAACATTCCCGAGAAATGTATAGGCTTATGCCACGAAAGTGGTGAAAGGAGCTTAACATTTGGCTCAAAATTATTTTAGTTTGAAAATATTAATGCAAAACTTACGAAATTTATCAAAATGCCTCCCTCTTCATTTTTCAACCAGGCTGGGGACCATCATAGAGTTAGTTTTCATTGGCTGAATTTTAACGGTTGGATTTCCTTGCGACATAACAGAAAGAATGTAGCCAATTACATGCATCTAAAATGCACAATGTTATTGTGACTCTGCCTAATTAAATTTTTGTTCTGATATTTGTTTGCCTATAAAATGATTTAAGGTCTGGTATGTTTCAATAATAAATTGCAACAAGTGCCTGCCCTTCCCTGAACTGCCCGTGATGTTCTCCAAAAATATGAATACCTATGAAATCGGCTGAAATGCTTTCATAAACTTCAGAATTTGTTTGTTTGCATAGAATTGAGAGGAATGAAAAAAAAATGATGTAAATATTTTCCGACAAAGCTATGCAACAAAACTGAATATTATGAAAAAAGATTACATTATGCCTCCTTCTTCCTTTTGCAACCAGGCTTGGGACTGGTTTTGGCGGAATTGTGACATAAGCAACCCAAATACATTTAAATCCATAAAAACTACACCCTGACTTCAATACTTTGCCATATTGTGCATCACAATTTTCGCAATTATTCACTAATTTTTTTCCGAAATAACCAATGTTTCTCGGTAAAATTGTGGTCACAAATCTTTACCATTAGAATTTTTGTGCCATACAAAGCACATAATATGCAAAACTTCATTTAAAATTTGATTTCCATTAAACCGATTGAAATCGATATTTTCACCACCAGATTTTTATTACGTGAAGCTTTAAAAGACACATATTCTACGAACATTTGAATTTGAACGCCACCGTCACCTGAAAACTCAATATTTTTACGATCCGCGATACACGAAAATTCACGTTAATTCGTCAATTGACACGTTTCCGCATTTTTCGCTTCGCGCGTATGACGAAAACACAGATCTTCAGCCGATAATATAGCACAGTTCATATTTTTCCGACCACAACTGATATAAATTCAAAATATTAAAATCGAATTGTGTTTCGTTAACAAATTTGGTGTAATGCCGGAATGCCGTTTTACCTAAGAGCATCTTTTCGAAGAAAACATCACGAAATGTCATCCCCAAGTTTTCGACCCTCACATATATTCATTGAAGTAAGAGAAGAGGAAACGAAATACCTGTTTTGGTGTGTATATTTGAGTGAAACCAAAAAGGTTTAAATTTATAGTCACACTCTTTTTCTTTTTGGTCAGCTAGTGCCTTCTTAAATGTCAAAGTGGTAAACGATTAGCGCGCGAATTTAAGTAAGAGAAGAGGAAACAAAATACCCGTGTCGGTGTGTATATAGGAGTGAAACCAAAAAGTTTTAAATTTATAGTCACACTCTGTTTCTTTTTGGTCAGCTGGTGCCTTCTTAAATGTCAAATTGATAAACGATTAGCGCGCGAAAGTGGTAAAAGTTTTTGCCACCATGTTTTGTGCGAAGTTATAGGAAAAGGCGGTGGTATTGTAGGGGCACTAAATTTCCGTTGTGAGAGAGTAATCAATTAGTTTGAATTTTCATATGCAAAAATTTTCAGTTTTCCGAAAACGAAGTAAAAAAAAATCGCTGTGGTTGTACGCCATCGGACGGATTGGCATGTCCTTAAAGGTACATAATGTCATCTACTCCAAGCATTTCTACGCACATGATCTGGTTACTACAACCAAGAAGACATTCCTTTTTGAAGATGCCGTTCCAGCGTTAAAGCTTGAGCCTGCCAATATTGAAGTACATGGTGTTCAAGTGGTAAGCAAAATAATATTTTCAGCAGCTAAGCCAAAACTCCGCCAAAGCCGGTCCCAAGCCCGGTTTCTTGTGTGTTTAGTTCTGTGAATGCATTTTTATTTTCACAATTTGAAAAATTCAAATAAACTATAAATTGCTTCCAGAACTATGTACGCAATGAAAGGAGGAGGTAACTTACCATTAGTTCTCTCTAAATTTTCTTTTCCCATTTAATCGTCTACATTAAGCACCTGGTTCATTTAAAAACCAAATGAACTGCTTTTTGCTGCTCAGCTTTTCGATGGAATACGGAGAATTTCAAATTGTATCCAAAAATTTCAAATTTTCAAACACATTAAGTGATGCAAATTTTTAAAGATTCGTGCTTAATGAAACCTTACATTCCTTCAGCTAACACTAACTTTTAAAAAAACATATCATTTATTTATATCTGAGGTGATCCAAAAAGATATTCAAATTTTTCCCTGCGAATAGTTGCATCCACCAATCTACGCATTTCACTTTTTCGGTTGTATTGGTGGGCACAACTACATTTTAGCAATTGGGTATGATAATTTTGTTGATCACCGCTTCCTCTTCTCTTGCTTCAATGCACATATTTGACTATACACGCTCTTGAAACAGGAAATTAACAGGAACGGAACGAACTGAATAAACGCCTATACGTGTGTGGTTTCAATAGAGCGGTGCTCATAAGTGTGAAAGGGGCAAAAATGTCAAACGGCTTTCATTGACAGGTCTTAACAAAAAGAAAGCAAAACGCGTATTCATCGAAGTTTAGTGGTTTTTTACAAATCCTGACCTTGTTTCGAAGTAATTTGCGACAAAAACGAGTGACAACCTCGGATAAAGTTTCCCAAAGAAAACGGTTTTGATAAATTGACGAGACAGTTAGTGAAATTCAAGAAATTGCGATATGAAGTGCAAAATTCATAGTTGCAAAAATACATCATATTTTCGAGATGAAGGAGTGCATTTTCGTTCTTAAGTGCAGTAAATATACACGTTGTTATCTGTGTAAAAAATTGAGTGCTTTCAAAAGCTGTTTTAATTGAAAATTTAATACATTTATGTGCACTGAAATATCCAATACAAAGAATGACATTTCCCAAAATTGTGTACAATTGACCACCAGTGGCGTTTCAGAAATTAATGAGATGAAATGATATTTATCAATTATTTATTAAAAATTAAATGTCCCAAGCCCGGTTGTAAAAGGAAGAGGGTGGCTTTAAAGTTTAACAAATTAAGTTGGATTTTCCCGGTTTTTACTGTTAATATTAAATATTGAGTGGTTTACTGCAATATTGACGGGATTTTTAATGTTTAACATTAACCATAGATAATCATCTTTTAATAAGTTTCGAAGACATGATTTTGATGTTTTTTTTTGGCTGTGTTTAAAACTAAAATTAATAATGTTACATGTACTTGAGAACTCATCCGATATGTTCAGAGTCTAAACTTTAAGTGAGTGGGCTGTAGCCTAACATGCATAATTGATTTCGGTTTCTATTTGATATTCATGCAAACTAAAGAGACAATGAAAAGTCATTGGAGGTCTAAAATTGCCGTAATATATTCTTGAATGTTTCGATATGTTAAATTTTTGAAATCTTACGCCAAAATTTCGGTCCCTCAAATTTTCGATGTCGTCCGCCAATGACAACCAACCACTACATGAAGGTGTCACAAACACAGTGAAATTGCTACCACAAATTATGTTGATGTTCCACTCCATAGTTACCTCTATTTATACGCTTCATGCCGCTCCTTAGTTTCCATCTTCATTGGTTGGAAGTGTCGTTCTTCACAAAGAGGTAATAAACACAGGAGAGGAAAATCATCAAATTTAGTGGGCTAACTTTTATGAGTGTGGTTGTGACACTAACACTAAACTTGCTGACGTTAAGGGCGTACATCGCATGCGAGTGAAAATGGGCAAATAAAAGGCGGGATTTCAAGATTTATTTGAAATTTTGTATCATATGTAAAAAGTTCAAAGAAAATATATTTACTGTCCAGAATACAAGCTTATATTGAGCGTAAAATTTGAAAGCATTAAATAACGAGCATCATAGCAGCTGCATCATTAAATGAGCCTATACGATTGGCTCGCACTGTAATCGATTATCAACTTCAACATGAAGCAATGAAAGAACTCTCTACTATATGGAAAGAATAATCAGAAGAATTGACAAACTTGGCAAGACATTCACAAATTTAAGAAGAAGCAAGCAAATAACTATATGGGAAAATTTCCAAAACAAGTATCAAAGAGCAAAATATCAAACATATTGATTAATTCACAAACTTGAGATTCGGTATTTAGATACTAACAAAATGAAAATAGCATTCTAAGTTGCTTTGACATTGTATTTCAAAAAAGAAATACCTTAAAATTAAGAATGAAACGACATACTCATCATACAATAGCACATTTAATTTATTAATTTTAAGTGTACATAAAACAGGAAGCATTGGCATAATATTCATTTTTGCGATCTGGGGTCAAACTTCCTTCTCCTATAAGATTAAGCAAGGAGTATTCAATCTAATATCTGCCAACTGATGCATGTTATGTTTGAAACAATGTTAATGCATTAAATTTAGACCCATACTTTATTTATTATATACATACCACGTTCAAAAATAATTACCATACATTGCATATAAAAAAATAAAACCTTTCAGCCTCCCTCTTCCTGTTTTAACCGTGCTTGGGACCGGCTTCGGCGGAATTACGGCTTCACTCATATCTTGCGGATATCCGGATAGACTCACACATGAAAAGATACTCCTCCCGGCCGAGAACGCGAGTAATTCGCACAATAAGCTACAACACACTTCAGCGTTAATAACACTTAATTCACAGCTTTAAAATTGCTTCCTACACTTTTCGTCAACAGTAACACTTTTCAACAAGCTCCCATTTACAGGAAACCTTAAAATAATATATAAGTTATCATGCCATATGCAAAATTCATCAATTCAGATTGTCTAAATAAATTGAGACAAACTTTTCTGATACGCCACTGAATTGTGACGGATCCAATTGGAAGAAATGTCAATGATTCAGTTTGTTATTTTAATTACATGAAAATTACAAATTTATGAATGCATACTACTTTCAATGCGACTTGAAATTTACATAAGATATAAATTAATGCAATTACCTGTGAAATGAAACTAATCCGCGCTGAGAATTTGATGCTTTTTCGCAGTCTGCAACCACACACTTCATTTCAAAAATTTGCTAGTTTTGTCGCCTTTATTGTTTATTTTGCAATGGATAACTTTTAAGGCTTGGACGATAAAACGTTATGGCTGATTGTTTGCCAGCAACACTCCGAATCACTCCGGAAAATCGCACTAAACCACGAAACTTCGATGATCACTAACTTTGTTTACGCTCTCAAGTGACGTTTTGTTCGACGTTTTGTCTCCTTTGACATCTTGTTTCAGCGCGCATTGATACCACTCACATATATGCTTTTACACGGATATCACCATTCCTCTAGTTTTCTGTTCCAAGGTTCTTCACAATGAGGAAGGAACTAATGGAGAGGAAAATAAACAAATTTCCTGATATGAGTTTTTCGAAGCATCTACTGTCAGAATGCGTAATGACAATTTGAAAGGCGTACATCGTCAAGAGTTGGGGGCATGACTCTAGATGGCGCCAAATTTGAAAACCAATTATGAATTCGAAGAGGTTTAGTTGAATAGGTCTCAAAAACGCTGAAAATATGTAACAATAACGCAACGTTTTCTCATATTTATATAGATATTTATTTAAACACACTTAAATATTTCATTATCAATATTTATTTATATATATTTATATATATGTGTGTGTATATATATATGTATATATATATATCGGTTAGGTTACTGTTGAAAATTTTCAGCTAAGTATTACGAATTTATTTTTCGCGCTCTCGACATTCGCGGTACTACTCCTTGCCTCGCCTTGCGTATCGACAAGACTAATCTGCCACGATCATCTTTGATGATCCAGGGACCAGCAACCCTCTTTCATCGTTTTTCGTCACATACATGCTACTTCCACACATTCCTTTCACTTAACATTCCTATTCCATAATTTCATGCGATTCAATGTTAGTATGCTACTTTTCTACTGATTGTTCTTTATACTCGACCCTTTTCTGTTTACACAAATGGTCACCACTCGTGCAATATGTATTCACAGCGCTGATCCCTGTTTTTATTGCTATTTACCCATGAAGATAATGGTTTTAAATGCGATTATATTTGCAAGCAAGGATTTCGCTTGGTTCGTAACATTAGTATATATATATATATATATATATATATATATATATATATTTATATATATATATATATACATATATATATTTCACCTCCCTCATCCTTGGTGCTGCTTGTCAAAATGTTTTTTAAAATTAAGTCATTTCTCATAATTGCAGTTGTTTTGGATAAATACATCAAATTCATTAGCACGTTTAATGATCATGTATGAATAAAGAAAATTGTAAGAATTGAACCAACTCAAATTTATCTTCTGAACCGCTACTGAGTGGCACAATCTCTAAGAGGTGAAAAATGACATTCATAAACAATAAACAACATTTTTCTGCGGGATTTTCTGTGAAATTATTATATATATTCGTCACGAGAACTATTAAGAGGACACTTTTTTCAAGAAATGTTTACTTACCGGTGAAATGGAATGCCGACAGGGCGTCCATACGGCCGATTTCAACAATTCCTCACGATGCACTTCATTTTAGTGTTTTTTCGGTTTTGTCACTGATAATTCAAACTCACAACACGTCTATTGATAAAAGATAGCACTATCCAAGTTTTTAGTCACTTTTCAAACTCGTCACATCTGCAAATCACCATAAATTATCAATCGCGCACGAACTTTCAATCAATTTCGGCCGTTGACGTGAAAGAATTTGACATTCATAAACGAAACATGTGTTTTCACAAAAAAAAAGAGTAAAATAGTCATCTGTCTCGTACCTTAGGCGACACAGTCTTGTCACCGTTCCTATTAGTTCCCTGTTCATTGGTTCTTCATGTATTTATCTTGAAAGCAAATACAAATTGGAAATAATGGAGAATAAGTAAATGGATATGGCGATTGTTCGGGATTTATCCTGCGTAGCTAGATATTGTTGGTGACAATCCTTTGTGCTAGTTATACCATTTCGCTAAAAATTGTAAAGAAAAACAGTAAAATTGATAGAAAGTGTTCACTTGATTCCCAGTAGAGTACTGGGCTCGTAGTGTTTATTACAAGAATTTGCAAAATGTACAACGGAATCGGTTTGCAAACCGCGCGAGGCTCCGGTACCAATGGTCACGTGCAACGAAATTGGGCATTTGTACGTCCCGGAAAAAAGGATAACTTGGCCTATAAAACAGAGGAAGATATATCAACATTGGAGGCAACACTTAATCGGCAGCCTAATCAAGATATTCTTGATCACCAGCGAAAACGAAAAATCGAAGTAAAGTGTGCCGAATTTGAAGAAATACTTGAGAAACAAGGGTTAGTGATCATATCAATTACAAGCTGGATAACTAAGAACACATCTAACTCAGGCAATTGTCTAAAGTTTTACTTGGTTTGACACCCATTTTGCTTCCAATATTAACGCCATGCCTCAAAGTATTAAAAAATAATCAGTAGGCATATTTCGTTTCATTATACTCTGCATAATTCTTGAATATGATAGCCTAAAATTTTTCGATTACTTACGGGCTGTAATTACGTTCATTGTTTAAAATAAAAAAATCAATTTTAGCTAATTTTTCAGTATCTAATTTTGGTCTAATGGTCTTTCTAGATGTGATCAAGAAACTATAAAAACCAAGATCACTTCATACAGAATGAAGTTGATGGGACAAGGTAAAACTGATCATCCAAAAGATGAATTTGGACGAATAATGTAAGTATAATTATAGCCTTACTTTAATTCAATAGAATTTAATCCTTATATATGTGTGAAATTAAATGAAAAAAATAGTTATTTCTTAAGGCCGGTCCAGACGCTCCGTTTTGCACAACCTTTTGTCTGTGCAGTCTTAAGACTGAATGAAAACGTTGCAATTTTTAAAGCGTCCACATGATGCAGAGATGTCTATATATTTCACACAGTTTTAGTGATATCGTCATGGAGGAGGTACTACTCTGGTCAATTTTGGCATGCTGTCTTGTTTAGAAAAATAATACCGTCTACATGCGCCGATTTGTCCGCACAGTTCAAGGAAATCTATGCTCTCTGGCTCAGTTATCGCTGCAACTGTACAGTTTTCGCACCCATTTCAAAACTGCGCAGTTTTCCTATCTACACGCAACGTTTTCTCTGCACCGTTTAGAACTGTGCAGACAAAAGGTTGTGCAAAACGGAGCGTCTGGACCGGCCTTTAACCTAATCAGACGTATGTATATTGAAATTTAAAACTTACTGAAAAGTGTATCTACTCATAATGAAGTCTACGCATATTTGTTAGATTTTGTTAACATAGATGTTTCCGTTTCTATAGAAACTATCTTTTCATCACATGATAAAGACGTTCTGACCTTATAGGAGAAGTATAATATACTTGCTAAGTGCAATCGTGCTTCTTTTATAAATTCAAGTTGTATATTTTTTAGATTGATGCCGGGATAAAATGAGGAAATTGGAACAGGAAAATAATTACTTTTCTTATGCTTTTGCTTTGCTTTTTCTTGCGAAGGCAGAATATCCGAAAAAATTGCATCGTTGAGCCAAGAAAATAAAGCTCATATAGGAGTATTTTTTGTGGAGATTGAAAGTAAGATTATCGACAAAAAAATGACTCAAGTATGTTAATTTTTGCTTTGGTTCTATTATTGAGGCCTCTTGAGACTTAACCTTCGCAAGATAAAGTGTTCCTCATCTTGAATATTCATGCTGCATAACACAAAACCCTCGTGTGGATGCAGCAGAATGTTTTAAATACTTCCCATATATGATGTCGTATTCATTCAACTCTTCCCGTCAGTGATACACATGTAACACCTACATAGTTGCTCAAAAGTCACGGTGGTACTCTAGATGTACCACTTGCTCCCTAAGAATTATTCTTATATCACGATGTTAACTTTTCAGTACCGCCAAGCAAAACTGTTGATTTACATTAATTATTTTACTCTTACAATAAATTGTAACCACTATGTAATTTATAGCCTTACGCAAAGTACATTTATCCTGAAAACTTATTACAAAAAGAGTTAAAAATCATACGTTTCGTAAGTTTTAAATAAATACTATATAAATTTGATCTATTGTCATAAGTAAAACAAGCCACGTATGATGCAATGGTTGTTCAACTGTAATTTTTGACCAGTGTTGCGAATGCACCACCATACAACGACATACCCCAGCTTTAATCAACATCAGTGCGCTCGTGACTGTTCGAGATCATTTGCAATTGCAAAAAATGTGTTGTGAAACAAAAAAAAGATTTTAGTGGGAAGTGCGTTCGTAACGATAAATTAGAAAAAAAAACCGCTCGTGATGAAAATAGTAGATTCATGAATAGATTCAATATTTCCGTGAAACTTAAAGTATAAACGAATCAAAAGTACAACAAATTCTGTGCTCGGACTGTTAAACTTTTGATAAGCTGGTCCAAACCTTTAAAGTGAATATTTTAAAAATAAATGATGAGACCTCATCGAAAGCGAAAGAGCGGTTGATGGTGACTGAGATATTTGGCAACTGAGAGGATCTATGAAAATTTGAAATTCCGTGTTGCAAATTATCCTAAAGCTTAGGAACTGTTATCGCGGACGCTGGGCTATTTATAATAGTCTGAAAGATAAATTTACGGCTAAGTATACAACTTACACACAATATAGTAAACGTGATAAGTAAATTTCTTGCAGACACAATGTTCTAAAGCTGAATGGGAAAATATTGTTTTAACGAAAAAGCCAATTCAAAAATTGGTTGGTCGTTATTTACAGCAAGCATATACAAATAAAAAACTACTCAGAAGTGGGTATCTATACTATAATTACAAGGGGACATATAGCGTCACTCTTTATGCAATTGTGAATCCAAATTACAAATTTTTATACGTCCATACAGCGACTAACGGGCGAGCTACAGAAATTTGGGAAATCATCAATTTTTGAAGCTTTTAATGGAAAACAAAACGTACCGCCCAAGAAAAAAGAAACATGGCGGATGATGATTTTATAGGGAACGAGATGTTTGAATTGAATTTTGAAGGCATATTGCAAAATACGTATAACTAAAGAAGCACTAATATTCAATTATAGATTTTGCCGCGGAAGACGAGTAGTCAGAATATTAACGTCGCGATTTAGATTAATATTATCACGTATTGGAATAAATGTACATCATGTCGATGCTGCAGTACCAGCATGTTGCGCTTCCTTCGAAAAACGAAACTGCAACAGTACACATAGCATTCGTAGATTATGAGAGCGATAATGGACGAATTAAAGTGGAGAAATGATGCCGATAAACCCCAAAAAATATTGGTATCGCTAGAAGTACTAAGAATATTTTAAAGAAGAACTACAATATAAGAGCAGCAGAACTTGTTGCGACCATAGCGTGTGGATCGTACGGTCACAAAAAAATTATTTAACCTAGCCATGATCTGGATGGCGTAACGATGCCAGATAAGGCTCAGCGGGTGGTTCTAGGGCAGAGAAAAGACTCGACACGTGCCGATCCATCCTATATTTTACTTTAAAGGAAATGTGATTGGCGGACGGAATTGAGTCTGCTAAAAACTTATCTTTTTATTTTCCAACTCCAACTCACTATAAAATCACATTTCCCCTAGAGTTGACTTAGTTAAAAAAAATATAGTAATAAATTTATAACAATAGTTACAATGAAAAAAGGAAGGAAAAAACCAAAAAGAAAATAGCAAAATAAAATGAATTCATATAATCGCTAAATTAGGAAAACGAGAAGATGCAAAAAAAAAGATGTAAAAAGGAGTTTCGTTATTGAATCGAAATTCTCTATAGTTTAGACTGACCGGATTACCCGTCAAATTTAAAATGATTTAAATTTTTTTTAGAAGAAGTGTTGAAGTGAATCGAAATTTGGCAATTTATATCTGAGTTTCGATAAAGGATCGAAACTCAGCAAATCGTGTGTGAAAATCTTTATTTAAAGAGAAAATTTCAAAAACATAATAAGTATGCGATAGCTGAAGACATCTTGAGTAAAAAAAGGTCATACAATAAATTTCGATTCAGCTCCGTTCAGGAGTTAAATTCTTCCGAAGCATTTTTGCGCGAACCAATAAATATTCTGCAAAAACCGAACTGATACCATGAATCGTTCATTTATACATTCAAAAATAGATGGAACCCCATTTGTATATATTTACCACAATCTTTTGTCTTTTCGTTCAGACCGCAGTTTAAAGTAGTTTGATTTTTGCATTTGCGTTTTGATCGCGATAATATTTCTCGGAATGCGCGTGAAATTTTTTTTGCAGAGTAAAGTATGAAGTCTAGCCCCGAATATTGGTTTGATGTTTAGTATTGTTGTTGATTTGTCGGTATTTTGTAATAAGTCATAACAGTGACTGAATCTCAGGTAATTAGATTCGGGGCTCAAATCAGAGAAACAACCCATAACAACGCGCCTCAAAAAGCTGGTCTGCTAGCAGTCACCGCATCTTTGAGTTTGGAGAGACCGAACAAATTGGTCTGCACGATTGAAAGGGTTCGTTTCTTATTCCCCGAAACGAAACGTTCGTGAGTTACACTGGCTTCGAATTTCGTCGTTATAGAAACACATTTATAACAAACAGTGATGTATACGTCGATTTACTAATAATTGGCGCCCAACATGACGCTTGAGTGATGAAAATGTTTGTTTTGAAGTTTGTTCCGCGATAAATCATTACACTACGTTTAAAAACTACTGCTGCTAAAGCTCAGTAATTTCTTTATTATGTTCGCAGCTCATTTAATTGATTTTCATTTCAAGTTTCTTTAAGTCATACGTTATTGTATGACTTGCTTCACACTTGGATTTTTTTCAATTGTACATCATCTGTTCCTTCAGGGATAATATCGATGTACGAAGCCTTTTCCCAACACTCGTCTTTCTCTTCCTCACTTGGTTCTATTTTCTTCAACGTAACTTTGCGACGCTTGATCGTCACTTTTGCAAAATCTGACAGTTCGTTTCCAGAAAGAATCACCACCAAATCAAGTTTTTTAGTGTTTTATTGTGCGTACAGAGTCGAAATAATCAAATTCAAATCAGTACCATTCAAATCACTATCAGCGCTTTCATGTCTTTGTCAAATATTTGAACACGCTTAAATGCTTTAATTTGTTTTCTCTGAATGAATTGTTTACACTGTGATAAACTTTCGCTCGCATTCTTTCCATTACAGCTCGAAGAAATAAGTCCATAGATACCACATTTGAAACACTTAAAATACATTCACATCACTTTATTTATTCGGACATTTGACACTCATATTATTTGTTTCGCAACAATTATAGCACCTAGTTATAGGCCCTTGTTTCTATTGGTCGTTGCGATTCCACTTATCAGCGTCATGTTTGTTCTGTTTTGTAAATTTTCGCACATTCTTCGTCGGCGTATTTGAATCCGCAGACCAGCAGCTGAAGGCCTCACCAAGTGGTGTTCTTTCCGACCAGAAACCCAGGGGAGGACGCATCCCGCGAAAAATGCCGAGAAACGTCGGCCGCATAGTGGCAGTCCCGTGTGAAATTTTCCATCACAACTAGCTTACTGTGTCGTGGGTCTAAACGAAAAGCAAGGAACGAATGAACTCAGACCGGAATTCCGGAATGTCAATAATAAAAGAGTTACACGCCACAAATGACGCTGAAAAGGGGATCCCGTGGAATGTAATTCTTTTGTTATTGACGTGAAAACAATGTAAGCAGTTGTGCTGAAAATTCAACTTTACATAAGTTTTCCATACAAAACTTTTCCGTTAGAGCCATGGTTGCCGATATATGCGAGTCTCCCACTTTTTTCTCTTTTCAATATGGCGCCCAGATAATTGGGGCTGCGACCTCAGAAACTCAAACTATAGCTAATTACAGAATTGGTCACACATTGCAATTAAAATCACCCTGCCAACCCGAAATGCACGGTTTACTTTAAAATCCGGACCATTTTACTGGACTACTCTACTCTCTTGATGATAATTGTTATGCCCATTATGTTATTTTTTGTCGTTTGATTCCATATCATGAGTCCATATGCAACTCTCGAAATTATATTTGCCTCAGTGATTTGTATTTGTATTTCAAGAATTCTCGTTCGATCCGAATACCTGCGTATCTTCTTAATTCACATACTTTTGGTACTAATACGACTAAGGTACTTCGCAATCTCCTGTATCAGCTGGAACACAGTGTGTACCGCAAGTGGAAGAGAGGCAGCGGTTTTTTGGGCTACGTGGCACGATGTTGACGCGTTGCCAGAGATGCCCAGAATAAAGAAAAACTGAGTTGGAAAATTGTGCAAGAACATTAAACGAATTGTGTTCCCAGAGGGAGAATATAGGCTAAGCAGGTAAATTTTCTGAATTTGACGTTCGTTCTGTGAAATGGTCATTTGTTTTAGAAGTAATATATTCGATAGTAAAAAGCGTTTTATGTGCACACGTGACAAATCTTATCCCTTTTAGAACGATTTTGTTTTTGCAACTAATAATGTTAAAATAGTTCCCTCGATCCATGGATGCTTTTTGTGCCGTACACTATTTGTTTGCTCAGTATATGATGGTCTATTTGAACTTCATTTGAGTTCAGAGATCGCAAGTGAACGCGACAAAAATACACAACATCCCGTTGACCACATCTTCGTCGTCACACGTACTTCGTTAAGTTAAAATAAACGCTGATGGTCCGTCTGACTGCGTCTCCGTCGCCACACTCCCAATACTTCCAAGTTGAAATATGCGATGATCTGATCGCATCTTCATCTTATCACTTCGAATACTACATCAATTTAAAACACAAAATGATGGTCCCTCTAGCAACGTCTTCGTCAAATACTTATAAAATGTCGTTTATTCTAATACTTATAAAATGCTTCCCTCAATATTTACTATTTCATAGCGGTAGTTCGTTGTGTCATGATCACTTTATTAGATTTTTTTCAACGTTGGAAAGTGGAAATCGATCAGCTCCTGCCTCTCGGCATGCCGGATTTCTACCGACTAAAACCACCTTCGTCTCCTTCAACTCACTCTCTCCATCAATTGTCAGTATTTGTACATATTTAGATTTCAGTACATGATACTTCCCAGACGATACGAATTGCTATAAGGGGGTTTGTGGGGTTTAGTATCCTTTTAGTTCGATTAACAATTCAGAATATATGTTATGTTTTATTTCATGTTTGGCGTTGATTTTTGTGAAGCTGATTGTAATTTACTTCGAATGTTGGTTCTGCAGAAGGTATTTTTTTAATTATTGTTTTAAGGGAATTTGGGTTCGTTATGTTTTTTATTTTGTCCGGTAGTGTATTGAAAAAGTTAGCTGCTTTGTTAAATGGGTTTTCTTTTAGTCGTTTAGTCTTCTCTGACAAATGTGATCGCTATATTATCCATGTTTCTCATCCTGTGTTTCTTTCCGCAATTTTATCTAATTTCACAGTGCTTTATCATTATGGCGTAAATTCTTTGTATAAATTTAGCTCTTTCCATGGAAATCATGCCTTGCAAATTTAATTCTTGGGCTTGTAAACGTCGGCCGTTGGAGTTAGCATAGGAAGATTGTAAATGGTTTTATACGTCTTGGTTACCAGTCTGGAGATGATCATGAGGTTACCTTAAGAAGTTTGGCTCCAATTCAAGATCCTTTTGGAAAGAAGGCGCGAATTCATAATTTGATTTTTTTTTCGTTGGAAAGAAGTAGAAGCGACGTAGAAGACAAACGAAGACAGCCAGTTTTTTTCCTTAGATCATTTATATGTGGTGTTCATGTTAGTTTCTCGTCTATTAGTAGTCCTAAATATTTTATTTGTTCTACTCCTTGAAGGGTTGTTTTCATGTGTTGTATGTCAGTCTTGTTTTCTTGTTTGAAAATAATATATTTTGTTTTCCCAGAGTTTACTGCTAACCTGCTTTGGAGTAGCCGATACCAGTTCAGCTCAGTATTCACTTTTTGGTCAATTTCGAGATTAGTTTTGCCAGAGTACAATAACACAGTGTCATCTGCGTACGTACTACTTTCACAATAAGGTCTGCTTTTTTTTATAGAATTGGTATAAAGTAGAAATAGCGTTAGTCCGAAGATCGAGCCCTGCAGAACACCAATACTATTTTGAGCAGTTTTGCTTTTGATATCTCCAATTAGTGTATTTTGAGAACTATCCGTCAAGGAACTTACTTACTTTTCCAACAATGCCATATTCTCCGAGCCTGGCGATTAAAGTTTCATGTGTAACTGTGTCGAAGGCTTTTTTTAGGTCTACAAAAATTGCTGCAACGTAGTGACAGTTATCCAAATGCTCATTTACAAATTTAGTCACATCAGGAATGTCATCTGTTGTGCCTTTGCCGCCTGAAATTCGTATTGGTTTCTATCCAAGACGTCGTTTTGTAACAAGAATTCATTGACTCGGGAATCCACAATTTTTTCAAATATTTTACTTAAAGGATTCAAAAGTGAAATTAGTTTGTAATTGTTTGGGCCAGTTTCATCACCCCCTTTAAAAATCGGTAGACCTGCAGAAGTTTTGAAGTAGAATATCTGCAATATTTTCTTTGAGTAATTTGAAGTCATCAACGCAGAAACCATCGGGACCTGGTGCAGTATGGTTTCGTAGAGAATCAATAGTTTCCATTAATTCTTCTTTATTGGTTCTTAAACGAAAAGAGGAAATTGGGGATGTGTTTAGAGACGATGATGTCGATATCGGCGATAGTTTTGTTAAGATTTCATGACCTATTTTTGGAAAATGGTGGTTAAGGGGTTATACCTATGTGAAGGCGAAAAAAACAAGCCTTTTTTCAAGATTTTTTTTTCAAGGATTTTGAAAAAAAGCTTTTATAAATAATATATCAACTGAAAGGGCAACTTTTCGGGAGTGCAAAAATTTTTTTTTTTAAATTTAATACAAAATGGCGGCTGTAGTGCTGTCAAAGTCACTAATATTTACAAAAGACGTTCCGCGGCCGGACAAGTTTCTCAGCCCCATCTGCATCTGGAACAATAAAAATTTTTTTTGATAAACTCCATGAGTTTTGCTAGTGAAGTACACACGATAATAGTTTAATATCGATTTTTCGCAAAATGGCGACCATTTAACAAAAAAATTGCATTTTCGACCCAAAAAAATGACTTCAATTGTTTTTAACTTTTTTTAAACAAAACCAATCGTTAAAATCGTGTGTACTTCACTAGATAATCATATCAAGAAGCTACAGTTATAACGGCAAGTCATTCGGATGAAAACTAAAAGAGTTTCGTTTCCGGCAAATTTCAAAAATACACTTTCGAGATAAACGCGTTTGAAGTTTCAAAACCTTATAAAGTTGTTAATTTTCAAAATTTTACTATATACAATTTTTTTAACCTTTACTCTGCTATCCCAGCACCATACAGTTGGCCTTCCAAGACCGTCGATTTCCCCTCCTCGTCCTTTCTTGATGCTAAAAGGCCGCGTCTCGCCTCTTTTACAACGTCGGAAATTGAGCGCTCAGCAGCCTTTATTCGCTCGGCGTCTGTTCCTAAGCAGAAATTGTAAAAATTAGGTCCTGCAGTCAATCCTAATGAGTCTCAAACGAATGGCGATTAGACGGACGCCTGTTGCTGATCTTGCTGCGCTTCTGCGATGAACTACTTGCTTTACTGCCTTTACGGCCACTGTACAGTTTACTACTCATTTCTAACACTTTTTTATACAAAACAACAGTAAAAATATCAATCAAACCTCAAATGCAGCGTGTAGTTGATCAAGTAAACAGAAGCTCTCCTAGCGTCGTTTACGAAGGAACGTGCCTTATACAGTGTATATTAATTACTATATAGTATAAAGCGAGCAAATTTTACGTGTTTCGAGCATTGGCGTTGTTTCAGAATATTGATTAACGTTTGAGAGCTCAGAAATATCATTATGGGCAGTGCAGTTATCTATGAAAAGCAATATTTTTCGTTTTTTCTTTTTCATATCAGCATTGATCGATTGTAGCCACTCCGCGAAAAGAACTGAAGTCTTCCATGCTTTTGTATTTGAACGATAATCAAAAGCGAATGTTCTTGAAACATCGTGGGTTTGCCGCTTTTCCTAGCATGAGTGGTTTTAATTTTTCTGAACCACCCATATCTGCGCAAAATAGGAGTGTTACCCTTACTTTGCACACTTTTGATTTACAAAACATAATGTGCGATCAGGGAGACACTGGAAAAAAGCCCTGTTTCATCGGCATTAAACACGTCTCATGCGTCGTATGAGGAAATCATTTCCTTCAGCTTTTGTTTCCATTCCGAACAAACATGCTCTCCGACACTGCCGTGAAAGTGGCAGTGTCGCAAACTTCTTTAAACGCAATTTTATTTCGTTTGTTAAAATTAGATAACCATCCGTCACTGGCTTGGAAATCATGAATAAGTAACATAGTTGCGAAGGAACGAGCTTTTTCTTTCAAAACATGTCCAGAGATCGGTACATTCTGACTTCTATGCTGAATGAACCACTGTAATAAGCTATGTTCAAGTTCTGGATGCTGAGCTCCTTTATCTCGTTTGCGTTTACATTTATCTGAAGTATCAGAAAGAATATCTTTTTTTCAGAATTGAAGTAATCGAAGAAGGTGTTATGGAAAACCGTGCAGCCACATTTTTCTGTTTCTCTCTATTAGCCACTGCTTCTATAATTTCTTTTTTTGTGCAATAGAAAGGCGCTTGTATGCAGATCGTTTCTTAGAAAATTTCCAGGAGCGGCAAAATAAAATACGAATTATCGCGAGATACGAATTAACGAGCTACGAATTATCGAGCGTCGACTATATATATATATATATATATATATATGTAAGGAAAGTATGATCTTTCCTTTTTGAATTCGGCGCGCGACTGGATCGGCAATGTAGACCTTCCAATTAAGATGGGTAGCACCGGTTGGAGCCACGCGTAGATCGCTTCGCGAAGCCAGTGACAGTAACAGTGACAATGTGGGATCGGTACGCGGAGTGATTATGGACTTTGAATTTTGTTTCTTTTGGATATAGAGAAACACTTCAAGTTTTTATTCACCGTTAAAACAAAGTGAAACAAAAAATATAACCTCGCATCATAAAACAAAATTCATGCTGAAATTCACAATGGACAAGCTACTGTTCTCATTTAAAGTACTTGGTGCTGCAGATGGCAAGATGAATGCGCTGTGCATAACCTCAATTGGCACACCGAACGGACGCAAGTACATTGTGCCAAATGAATATTTGGATGCACGCTGTCACGAAGCGTTCAAGAAGACTACAACATTCACCAAATTAAAAAAGACGCTGACTCAAAGAGGCCAAATGAGGAATATTTGGATTCCTCTCAACGAAGATTTGAAACAAACGTATTTGGATGAAGGTAACAACTTACAAATTAATGATGTATATTTAGAAGAAGAAATTGAAAAGAAAGACGGCACTAAGGAAGGAAGTTCTTCAGAACAATCGCTGATCCAATTATTAGAACAACTGCTAAAAAAAAGTAATGAACAATCAGCAGTTAAGAATATAGGCAAAATAGCTAAAGAATTTACAATCGACAAATTTAATGGAAAAAATTCAAATGCGAATCAATGGATAGATAGCTTTGAAAAGGAATGCGAAAGATTCAATATAACAGAAAATGACAAAAAAATTGAAATCTTAAAGTCATTCATGCATAAAGGGGCTACAGATTGGTATAGCAGCACATTTTTAAAACTCACTATCGAAGGAAAATGGGAAGACTGGAAAACAAATTTTTGCTATACATTTTCAAGCAAAGGCTGGTCTTTAATAAGATATGCAATGTCATTCAAATATCAATCAGGCTCTTTGCTTGATTATGCGCTAAGAAAAGAAAAACTTTTATTAGAAGTACGCAAATCCATTGATAATGGAACATTAATAGATTTAATCGCAACTGGCTTGCCAATTTTCATAGCTGATAAAATTGACAGAGAAAAAGTAAAGAAAACTGAAGACCTATATAATGAAATAGGTAAATTAGAACATTTATCATTTAAGAAAAATTCAGATACAAAAAAGTATAAAACCACAAAAGATAAAATTGAAAAAAACCTGCGAAATCTGTAAGAATAAAAACAAAGGCACTAGATTCCACCCGGAAACCGAATGCTGGTTCAAGGATAAAGAAAGCAATGAAGTAAAAACAAGACAGATAAACAACTCCACACTTGAAGTAGAGTTGAGTGATAATGATCCAAAAAACTACTAATCCCACCATTAATTAGACTGAAGGTGAAACTCAATGACATTTTAGAAGTAGTCGCCATTTATGACGCAGGCGCAAATGTCTCATTGATAAATTCAAAATTAATACACTTGAAAAAAAAAACGCTACAAAAATGATAAACTTGAGGACAATTAATGGTGTACACAAGTCGGATGGTATGGTAACATTAAAAGTGAAAATATTCAATACAGAAGAAAATATGGATGTATTCATAGTCAATAATGAAAATTTCAAACACGACTTCCTAATAGGGCTGGATTGCATAAAAAATTTTAAACTGATACAAAATGAAAAACTAGAAATAGAACAAAAAACGGGTAATCTCACAGAAAACCAAGAAAGATATGAAATAAACTTCAACGAACATATTGATCAAAAAAAATTTGAAATCTTAACAAATTACTTAAGTTCTTATGAAGAAAAAATAATAGAAAAACTCATAGAGAAATATAAAAATATATTCGCAAAAGACAAATATGATATAGGAAGGGTAAAAGATTACGAAGCCAGAATAGATCTCGTGGTAGATAAATATTGCAGCAAAAGACCCTATAAATGTACAATAGACGATAAAAAGGAAAAAGAGGAACAAGTTTCTAAATTATTACAAAGAAAACTAATCGAAGAATCATACAGCCCTTTTGCGGCTCCAGTAACCTTAGCCTATAAGAAGGATGAAAACAAAAAATCGAGATTATGTGTAGATTTTAGGGACTTGAATAAGATAATAGTTCCTCAATTACAACCCTTTCCATTAATCGAGGACCTAGTAACAAAAACAAGAAATTGCAAATATTTTTCAAAACTTGATATAAATTCAGCGTTTTGGTCAATTCCCCTCAGAATAGAAGATAGAAGCAAAACGGCATTTGTAACCCAGGAGGGCCACTTCCAGTGGACTTGTTTGCCATTTGGACTAAAAACAGCACCAGCAATATTTCAAAGAATATTGAGCAACATAATGAGAAAACATAAATTATCAGATTTCGCAGTCAACTATATAGACGACATACTGATTTTTTCAAAAACCTTCGAAGAACATATTGATCATCTATCGAGATTACTAGAAGCAATAATAAATGAAGGATTTCGATTGAAGCTATCTAAATGTACATTTGCGTTGGAATCCATACAATACTTAGGACATAAAATAGGGTATAACTCAATTTCACCACTAAATGATAACCTAATCTCAATACGAAATTTTCCGGTTCCAAAAAATCAGAAAAATGTCCGACAATTTTTAGGGAAGATCAATTTTTATAATGAATATGTACCGAAGATTTCCATTATTCTGGAACCACTACATAACTTATTAAGGAAAGGTCAACAATTTACTTGGTCAACAGAATGTCAAAAAGCCTTCGAATACATGAAGAATTTTCTTTGCCAGCAGCCAGTACTAGCAGTTTTTGATCCTGAACTACCAGTACACATTTATACAGACGCGAGCTTACAAGGTATAGGAGCTGTAATGAAACAACCACAACTGAATGACACAAAAAAATAGAAAAACCAATAGCATACTTTTCAAAGAAACTGAATGAATCCCAAAAAAGAAAAAAAGCTATATACCTCGAATGCCTAGCAATAAAAGAAGCAGTGAAGTATTGGCAACACTTCCTCATGGGAAAACGCTTCAAATTATTTTCGGATCATAAGCCGCTAGAGAGAATGAATATTAAAGCCAGAACAGACGAGGAATTAGGGGATCTTACTTATTATTTATCACAATACGACTTTGAAATAATATACCGTCCGGGAAAAGAGAACCTGGAAGCAGATTGCTTAAGCAGAAACGCAGTACTAGAGCCTCAAGAAGGCGAAAAAGAAATATTAAAAATTGTTAATCTAATACAACTAGACGACATCATACAAGACCAAAAATATAACAAGAATTTAGAAAATAACAAAAATAATTTAATATTCGAGAATGATCTATATTATAGAAAAGAAAGAAAGAAGAAGAAAATCGTTTTGTCAGAAAAGTTTTGTCAGAAATTAATCGAGAATATCCATAGAAAATTTTGCCACCTAGGGATAAGACAAATGCAGAGCAAAATACTGCCTTACTATACCGCAAAAAACATATCGAAGAATATTGAGAAAGCTTGTAAAAATTGCGTAACTTGCATACAGAACAAAACGAGAAAACATATTAAAATTGGTCTGATGTCACATCTCGGTCCAGCAGCAAAACCGTTTCAAATTGTTTCCATAGATACAATCGGTGGATTCGGCGGTTCACGATCCACTAAAAAATACTTGCATCTTCTAGTAGATCATTTTACTAGATTCGCATACATATTAACATCCAAAACACAAAGCACGGGAGACTTCATTAAATTGGCAGAAAATGTTCTGAAAGATCATAATATCGAAATATTTTTAACAGACCAATACCCAGGCGTAAATTCAAAAGACTTCAAAAAGTTCGCAAAAAATAAAAATATCACAATGATCTTTACGGCGGTTAATTCACCATTCTCGAATGAGTTAAATGAAAGACTCAATCAAACTTTGGTCAATAAGATTAGGTGTAAAATAAACGAAGGAAAAAACAAAAAAATGTCATGGACAACCATAGCACATAACTGTGTCAATAAATACAACAAAACCGAGCATACAGTAACAGGGTTCAGTCCAAAATATTTATTAATAGGTGAAGATACATCGGTATTACCAAATGAACTGAAAAAAAGAAGGATGAAAATTATCTAGATTATGATAGAGCAATAGCCTTTGAAAACAGCAAAAAAAACCATGACTACAATAAAAAGATATACGACAAAGACAGGATAAATTACAACTTTGTTGCGGATCAATTCTCATTTTAGTCGTTCATTTTTTTTTTCATTTCTTCCAAATTGGAATATATTCAATTTTCCCTCAGTACACGTCCAAATAATCAGCATTGGCAGTACTAAATCCCAACTTAGTAATCCACCACACGCGCTGTCTCTCTTGCGAGGTGAGTTTAAGTGATCGAGCGCGAATCGGTTCATTTTGCATGCTGTCGCCCTCTGATTGGCCGAAAAGATTCTGACATATTACCATATATGGTAATAATTGGAGCAAAAATGCTTCAACGGGTGATCGCGGTGGAAAAAAATGTAAGAAGTGAGTTGACGACAGGGTCGAAGAAAAGACGTGGTCGCTGAAGGAAGATAATTCGGTTTTGGGTTTTTTTTTTTTGGAAAAAGAACGCTTGCACGCAGAGTGTGAACGGGAATATAGCGAAAACGATTGAAATAATGCTAAAGTTCGCGAATCGCGTGATATACGTTTGTTGGAGATTTCTGGTTTTGGAGTTGTTGAATTTCTAATTTTTGCGATTGGCAGTCGAAGTGAGGAGTGGAATTATTCCTGTTAAATAATCTACAGTATCGAGTGGGTTTCCCGAGTGAGTTTTTATGGGACCGCTGTCTGGAAACAACGACAGCGACAAGCAACGTCTTCGGCGGGGCCACATAGCAGACATGCAGAGTCTAACACAGCATTCGTCCCGGAAAAGGAGTTCAGTGGAAATGTGAAGCTTCCTGCGAACGGCCGACAGTAATAAAGGAAATTAAAATCAAAAAAAAAAAAAGTAACTATCTCATGTACTCACGGAAATTGATTAGTCACAAGAAACATGCATTATTATGGCAAAAGATCTTTTTTTGTAATCATTAGGGAAAGTGAATTAACGTAAGATTTTGAAATAACGTAGGCTGATTGTAAAGCGCTGTTCAAGTGAATAGTTTATTTGACATAATTTTAAAAAAACAAAAAAAAACGTTTCTGTAATTTATCGTATGCAAATAATTCAAGAAATGTATGTGATCTAGCTTCGAAATACCAGTTCTTAGGCATTTCATGGGTATTTAGCTTTCTTTGTAATAATACGATTATAAATAGTAAGTTCAAACGGGAAGCAACTTGCTTTCAAACTGTAGAAATTTCTGTAGATTTTTTTTTGACAATGTGAGAAATTGTTAACCAGTAACTTCATATTGTATGTGTTAAGAACTATGATAAAAAAAGAAAATTTTTTTTATATATATAAACATAAGTGAAATAATATGAAGTGAGTTTTTTTTCATGGTTTTCCTCTCCTCAGCATGTGCGCGATTGGGTTTTGTCCGGATATAAAAGTTTTTTGTCGATGTGCCTTTTATTAGCCCACGACCCGGTGAGCTAGCCGGTTTATAAAAAAACATGTTATCTATGGTCGCCTCTATGCGACCACTGTTGGTGGGTGCTCCGCACGGGGGCCTCCTCTCGGCGGTCATCGTCCATGGTGCATCCGAAGTGGCGGAGCACATGGATGTTGATTGTCTGGGATGGAGGTGAAGGAATGCGGGGCACGCGACACATGGCGCCCAAACGTTTCGGCCTTTTGCCTTTCTAAATTCTCAATTCTAACCTCTAAATTCATAGTGTTGTCGAAATTCGGAAAAGTGTCGGGTAATTCGCGTAGTTTGTTTGAATCGGGATTGTGATTATCTCAATCACACCCAGTAATCGCTTCCACGTTTGAAACCGTCGCAATCCCTGTTTCGACACACTTCTATTAAATTTATAAAATAAATTCATTTTTAACTTGTAGTCGTCGGATAATTTGTTCGAATCGTGAATCATCTCGTTTTACGTACTTCACATTTTGTTGTGACACACAATTTAAGTGTCTAATTAAATTTTGTATCTGATCGCGTATTGTCTGTTGGTGGGGAGACCAAATATATCCTTTAATATATATATATACTATATAATCACTTCATGTTATTCCGATTCGTATGTGAATCGACACAATAATACTAAGTCATACTTTTGTAAACCACTGTTGTAAAACATTTATGTAAACACTTTTGTAAAACAAATTATGTAAAAACTATGTACAATAATTTAAGTCAAAAATTTATGTAAATTCATGTAAATCTATTGTAAACCACTCACACTCACCCTCATACAATCGGTTTCGGTAGTACGCGTTCAGTATCTTCGCCGCGTTTAGTATTTGAACATATCGCCCATTGGCGTTTAATTGATATAGTTAGCGTAGTTTTGTGGCGTTTCGCTTTAAGCGAGTAATTTGGACCGCCTTTTTGAGTTAGGCAGAGTATCGTTAAGTTGTAATATAATATCGTGTACTTTAGTATCGTATAATATCGTATCTTATAATATCGTTTCGTGTAATATCTTAATACCTTATTTGGTAAAATAACTTAATCTTTTTATATAATCCGCGCAACCATTTAGTCGCTCTATCACTTAACATTACACCTATTATCTAATATCTTCAGTTATATATATCATTCTATCTTGCAACATGGATATTCCTCAGGCATTCTGGCCCAAAGTAGTATCTTCTCCGGTTACGTCTCGGGAAATCAGACCATCCCTCGAGTTAGGGAGTGAGTCCAATCCTTTTTCCATTAATCATCCGCTACAAGTGTCTGAAGTGGGAGGCAGTTCCCCACCTAATCAATCCGTGGTGATAAACATTCCGCCCGAACAATGTCAGGCGCCCATCATTTTCAACAGTCCGAAACACATTGTGACTGAAAAATCTATCCACACTGCGGATTTATATATGTTAAATCAAGGTGAACCCTTTCGGTATGTAAGTCCGACACAACCTGTAGGGGAGGTGAAAACTCCACCCCCTATGTATCCAGACGTTCCTTATACTCATAGTGTTCCTCCACATGTAAGGGAAACCTTAAACACCTCTGGCCGTCATAATGTACCCATATTTAAATGGGGCATTACGTTCGATGGAACCAACTCTAGTCTCAACGCCGAGACTTTTATATTCCAAGTCGAGACTCTCTCTCGCACATATCAGGTTTCGTTTGCAGAACTCATCGCGAGTTTCCATTTATTAGTTCGTGGACCAGCAGCGGTCTGGTATTGGAAATATCTCCAACTACATCCCCAGTCCTTTGATTGGGACGGCTTTAAGGCCGCTTTTCTGAGTCGATATGGCTCTCTTACCTCCGATGTGGATATCCGACGACGTATTGACGCGCGGATTCAAAAACCTTCTGAAACCTTCATTGAGTTCTTTGATGCGGTTGAAGGACTGACCCTTCAGCTTCGGCATCCATTACCGGACACTGACCTACAAGTCATCCTATATCGCAACATGTCCACCCGTCTGAGCGATCATTTAGCTGGTCGCACCTTTAACAACACTCGCGAACTAGTCCAATGTTGTATTTCCGTCGAGAGTGTATGGAACATCAACACTCCTGTAAAACGGACTATTCCTTTCGTGCGGCGTTCAGTGCACGAAATTCATCTTACGTCTGGGTCGAAAAACGTCGATCCTATCAACTCTCGTCGTTCTTCTGGTAATCCATTCAGACAGGCAGACGTATCTCCTACAGTTCGCTCTTCCGAAACTTTTTCTAACTCCGTTATCTGTTGGAACTGTAAGCGTAGTGGGCATTCCTTCGGAAATTGTCCAATTCCGGTAAATCGACTTTTCTGTTTTGGATGTGGCCACGATGGTGTCCTGAAAAGTAACTGTGCTAAATGCAATCCTTCGGGAAACGGGCGAAGGAGTGTGTCGTTCGCGGGGAATCGATCCACTCCAGTCATCGCCAACAACATGCCTCTGAATCGGTCCGACCGAATAAAAACACGTATCCCAGTCCGACCCGAAGCAAATACGCGTCTGTAAATCAGGTACCTTCCCTCTCTAACATCTCTATGAGAGATGTCACAATCCAAACGGACCCCAATATCAATTTAAAACCTGTTGTGTTACCTGTTGAGTCCATACATAGCGATCTTGTTTCCGTGACGTCACCTCATATAGTTCATCCCTCTATTAAATCTAAATGTCGCCTACTGTCCAATAGTCGCCTACGTCGGTGTAAACGTACGGCATTATATTTTTATAAACTTCGTCAACTGCGTAAGGCAGTACTACACTCCATATATTCCGATGATCCTTCAGCGGATTCCCGACCTTTTTGTGAAATTGCCATTAATGGGCATAAACTCTCTGGGTTACTCGATAGTGGAGCTAGCGTTAGCGTTTTGGGTCATGGGGCTTTAGACCTTATATCTAAATTACAACTTTATCTGCATTCTTCCAACCTCCACATTAGTACTGCTTCTGGACAACATGTCTCCGCATTAGGTTATGTAGACACTTCAGTCTCCTTCGGAAACTTAATCAAACCCATTCGATTTTTAGTAGTCCCTTCTCTAGGACATTCCGTGTATCTGGGCATCGATTTTTGGAACGCATTTAATATCGTACCTTTTCAGTTACCTTCTCTACAAGTACTTAATACTGTTTCTAGCTCTAAAGGTGATGTGTATCATCATCTATCTACAGCGCAGCAAATGCAGCTTCAATCTGTTATCCAGACCTTTCCGTCCTTTAATGAGCGTGGGTTGGGAAAAACTTCTCTTTTGAGTCATACTATCGATACGGGTTCCGCTAAACCCGTTAAACAACGTCACTATTCAGTGTCTCCTGTTATTCAATCTCAGCTATACACCGAATTAGATCGTATGCTTTCTCTTGGCGTTATAGAGGAAAGTCAGAGCTCATGGAGTTCTCCCGTCACTTTGGTCCGCAAACCCGGTAAAAATCGGCTTTGTCTTGACGCGCGTAGGGTTAACGAGGTCACTATCAAGGATGCATATCCACTTCCGCTAATTGAGGGTCTCTTATCTCGTCTACAATCTACTAAATTCATAACCAGTCTAGATCTCAAGGACGCCTTCTGGCAAATTCCTTTATCTATGGACTCGCGCGAAAAGACCGCTTTTACAGTCCCTGGTCGTCCTCTTTATCATTTCACTGTTATGCCTTTTGGTCTTTGCAACGCCCCACAAACTATGTGTCGTCTCATGCATAAAGTCATTCCGCACGAGTATCATGACAAAATTTTCGTCTATTTAGACGACCTACTCATTACTAGTGCCACCTTTGAGAAACATTTAGATCTATTAAGTAAAGTAGCTCAATTTCTTACTTCCGCCGGCCTTACTATTAACGTCGACAAAAGTAAATTCCTTCAACGCGAGATCAAATATCTCGGATATATAGTCAGTGACGGTATCCTAAAAACTGATGCGGATAAAATTTCTAGTATTGTTGACTACCCCACTCCTAGGTCCGCTAAGGACGTACGGCGTTTTATGGGAATGGCGGGTTGGTATCGTCGTTTCATCCTTCGCTTCGCTAGTATCACTGCGCCTCTAACCGATTTACTTCAGAGCAAGCGTTCGTTTAAGTGGAATGACTCCGCTGAAAACGCTTTCTCGCAAATAAAACAAGCCCTAATTTCGGCTCCAGTTTTAATTAATCCAGACTTTAGTAAACCCTTCTTTATACAGTGTGACGCCAGTACTACCGGTATCGGTAGCGTGTTATTTCAAAAGGACGAGGATGGTAAAGAGCATCCTATTGCTTTTATGTCCGGTAAATTAAATTCGGCCCAACGTAACTATACTATCACGGAACTCGAATGCCTGGCGGCTGTAGAAAGTGTAAAAAAATTTCGCGCCTATATCGAGGGGTTTTCTTTTACTATCATTACCGATCATGCCAGCCTCAAGTGGCTGATGCGGCAAACTGACCTTTCCGGCAGACTGGCTCGTTGGAGTCTCAAACTACAAGGATTTGACTTTCAAATCCAACACTGCAAAGGATCCGTAAACGTCGTCCCAGACGCGTTGTCGCGCGTACATGAAGGTATTGTAGCCGGCAATATCTCTATTCTCTCTGACCAAACTTTAACTTCAATTCTTCCGGAACATGCTTCTCTGCATCCTTTAATTCCTGAGTCAGCCTTTAGTGACTCCTCATATCTAGAGCGTATCGATCTTATACAGCAAAACCCCGATAAATTTTCTAATATTTGGGTACAAAACGGGAAAATCTATATTAATACCGGTGTCATGTCGGATGACCAAGTAAATATCCCTCAAACTAAACTATGGGTGCCCGACAGTGTACAACAACTGCTTATATCTCACAGTCATAGCTCCCCTGTATCCGCACATAGTGGTGTCCATAAAACCGCCGAAATATTGCGTCGATATTTCTATTGGCCACGTCTCAAACTCGACGTCCGTAAATTTATTAGTCAATGTTCTGTCTGCAAACAGACAAAGTCTAATAACCAAACTCTACGTCCTCCTCTCGGACAAATGCGTATTTCTGAGCGTCCACTGCAACGCCTGTTCATTGACTTTCTGGGTCCCTATCCCCGTTCTAAGTTCGGAAATACGCAACTTTTCGTGGTGCTGGACCACTATTCCAAATTTCTATGGCTTAAGGCCATGCCTAAGGCAACTGCCGAGTCCGTTGTGAACTTTCTGTCCGAAAATATTTTCCATACTTTTGGCGTTCCTGAATTTATTCATTCCGATAACGGAGTGCAATTTGTGTCTAAAGTTTTCACGCAACTTCTGTCAGACTACAATATCACCCAAGTTCTAAATCCTCGATATTCTCCGCAGTCCAACGCTTCTGAGCGTGCCAATCAATCCATTCTATCCGCTATTCGCTCTTATATTGGTGACGACCATCGTAATTGGGACCGTTCCCTGGTGGAGACATGCGCTGCATTTAGGAACGTAGTGCATGAATCCACTGGTTGTTCACCGCATTTCCTAATGTTCGGATTTCAGGCTATTAGACATGGCTCGGACTACACCCTCCTACGTAAATTATCTTCTTTAGCTGACGGTCAACTAAGTGTCACGGAGCGCAACGACAAAATGCGCGATATTCAAATCAAGGTCCAAGCTAAACTTCAAGAATCCTACTTGAAGGGTAAACGCAGATACGATTTGCGTAGTAAGCCCCGAATGTTTCAGCCCGGTCAAGCTGTACATGTCCGTAATCATGTCTTGAGTAAGGCTGTTGATCGGTTTTCCGCCAAACTTGCCCCGAAGTTTGTGCCTGGAATCATTGTTCGACCTGTGGGACAGGTTGCTTACGAAGTTCGGGATATGTCCGGTAAAACTCTTGGTGTATGTCACGCACAGGACATTAAGAGTTAACTTCGATCTGTATATTTTGTTGATAGCTATCTGTATATATATCGTACATATATTAGTATGTCAATTTTTTGGTGAGTTTGTATATATCGGTAATATTTAGTACATGACGTGGTCCCTTATAAAATTAGTAGTCCAGTGAGTTTTCCTAATGGCCTCGTCGTGTGACGTAACGGTTGCATTAGTGTGGACGTATATAGTTAGTTTGCTTCGTGATCCAACGAGTTTTCCTAATGGCCTCGTCGTGTGACGTATCGGTTGCATTAGTGTGGACACGCATATTAGTTAGTTTGTTTCGAAGTCCAATGAGTTTTCCTAATGGCCTCGTCGTGTGACGTATTGGTTGCATTAGTGTGGGCGGGTATTGTATTAGTATATACATCTGCGTCGCATATAGTTAGGTTGTACCTTGTTTAGTATCTGTTCATATATCCTTAGGTTGAATAATTGGGTTTGGAGTCTTAAAATGCTAGAGAATTGACGACCTCTGGGGTCCCTAAACTAGTCCGCGTTGAGCGTTGACGCCTGTATATACTGTAAATATTTTGGTATATCTAGTATCATATTATTAATAACTGCTCACAGGAAGTGAGACCATTTTTTTTGTAGTATAACCATATCTCTTTATCTTTCGAATATTACCCATTTTACCTATCGGAATCTTATATTCCTCATCTTTTCATCTCCGGTATACAACCGTTTCAGTTGCTAGGCAACTTTCTTAGGGGTAGGGGGGGTTCATATTGAACTCAAAATGTATGTATTTGTCTTCGTCTTTAAGTTCTGGTTTGTTTCTTTGGCTGATTCGAGACTGGGGGTGAAGTCTGTCAGGTTAGACCTGAGGTTCTCTATGGGGTTTCAATACAGAGGGCAACGGTCGATCCTTTGTAGTTAGTACAGCTCAACCCCAGTGTAAAACTCGGAAGGTACACCATTTCGTTTTTCAGTGTCGTGTATTGTCCCGGATATCTTGTCGTAACATTATCTCTGATCTGTAATAGCGATTTCATTACTCATCTTTTCAACACGCCCGTGTTTCATTTTGTTTGATAACTTAGTAACCCGCCGTTGATAGGTTCCGTTCCTGTTTTGAGCTACTTCGACTACTAAGGTAGTTTTGAAGGCTTATTTCGGGTAAAACTGTCGATTGAGTAGAGTTACCTTAACGTAATACCGTATCGAGGAAATGGCGTGAACATGTATGATGATTTCGACGTTAAGACGTTTTGACTACATCTGCTGAGTTTCACGTAAGAATTCCCATTTTATTAAAACCCTCCTGGTTCGTTTGAGTGAGCATGATGATTTCGACGCGTAGACGTTTTGATTACATTTGCCTAGCCTCATACCAACCATGAGATCTTTCATTACTTAGAGTTCATACATAGCCCGGCTTTATTGTGGAGAGACTCTTCTCAGGGCGGGGTCGTCCCCACGTTCTGTTGCGGATCAATTCTCATTTTAGTCGTTCATTTTTTTTTTCATTTCTTCCAAATTGGAATATATTCAATTTTCCCTCAGTACACGTCCAAATAATCAGCATTGGCAGTACTAAATCCCAACTTAGTAATCCACCACACGCGCTGTCTCTCTTGCGAGGTGAGTTTAAGTGATCGAGCGCGAATCGGTTCATTTTGCATGCTGTCGCCCTCTGATTGGCCGAAAAGATTCTGACATATTACCATATATGGTAATAATTGGAGCAAAAATGCTTCAACGGGTGATCGCGGTGGAAAAAAATGTAAGAAGTGAGTTGACGACAGGGTCGAAGAAAAGACGTGGTCGCTGAAGGAAGATAATTCGGTTTTGGGTTTTTTTTTTTGGAAAAAGAACGCTTGCACGCAGGTGTGAACGGGAATATAGCGAAAACGATTGAAATAATGCTAAAGTTCGCGAATCGCGCGATATACGTTTGTTGGAGATTTCTGGTTTTGGAGTTGTTGAATTTCTAATTTTTGCGATTGGCAGTCGAAGTGAGGAGTGGAATTATTCCTGTTAAATAATCTACAGTATCGAGTGGGTTTCCCGAGTGAGTTTTTATGGGACCGCTGTCTGGAAACAACGACAGCGACAAGCAACGTCTTCGGCGGGGCCACATAGCAGACATGCAGAGTCTAACACAGCATTCGTCCCGGAAAAGGAGTTCAGTGGAAATGTGAAGCTTCCTGCGAACGGCCGACAGTAATAAAGGAAATTAAAATCAAAAAAAAAAAAAGTAACTATCTCATGTACTCACGGAAATTGATTAGTCACAAGAAACATGCATTATTATGGCAAAAGATCTTTTTTTGTAATCATTAGGGAAAGTGAATTAACGTAAGATTTTGAAATAACGTAGGCTGATTGTAAAGCGCTGTTCAAGTGAATAGTTTATTTGACATAATTTTAAAAAAACAAAAAAAAACGTTTCTGTAATTTATCGTATGCAAATAATTCAAGAAATGTATGTGATCTAGCTTCGAAATACCAGTTCTTAGGCATTTCATGGGTATTTAGCTTTCTTTGTAATAATACGATTATAAATAGTAAGTTCAAACGGGAAGCAACTTGCTTTCAAACTGTAGAAATTTCTGTAGATTTTTTTTGACAATGTGAGAAATTGTTAACCAGTAACTTCATATTGTATGTGTTAAGAACTATGATAAAAAAAGAAAAATTTTTTTATATATATAAACATAAGTGAAATAATATGAAGTGAGTTTTTTTTCATGGTTCTCCTCTCCTCAGCATGTGCGCGATTGGGTTTTGTCCGGATATAAAAGTTTTTTGTCGATGTGCCTTTTATTAGCCCACGACCCGGTGAGCTAGCCGGTTTATAAAAAAACATGTTATCTATGGTCGCCTCTATGCGACCACTGTTGGTGGGTGCTCCGCACGGGGGCCTCCTCTCGGCGGTCATCGTCCATGGTGCATCCGAAGTGGCGGAGCACATGGATGGTGATTGTCTGGGATGGAGGTGAAGGAATGCGGGGCACGCAACAACTTCAAGATCGGAGAATTGGTATATGTTGAAAATGGTAACCGACTAAATCGAAAAAAACTAGACTTGTTGAGAATTGGACCCTATAGAATCCTGAACAAAGTATCGAACTCTATATACGAAGTTGACACAACACATAGAAAAGCAGAATCGAATTTTTTCCACATCTCCAAACTCATTCCTGCCCCAAATGCTTGAGATATGGAAACTACAATAGGCACCCAACCGATAAGGATTTTATGTATGTTTTGTAGTTTGTACAAAAAAAAACTTTATTCCAAAGTTTTTATCGTGGGGGGTGGGGGGGTAGATGTAAGGAAAGTATGATCTTTCCTTTTTGAATTCGGCGCGCGACTGGATCGGCAATGTAGACCTTCCAATTAAGATGGGTAGCACCGGTTGGAGCCACGCGTAGATCGCTTCGCGAAGCCAGTGACAGTAACAGTGACAATGTGGGATCGGTACGCGGAGTGATTATGGACTTTGATTTTTGTTTCTTTTGGATATAGAGAAACACTTCAAGTTTTTATTCACCGTTAAAACAAAGTGAAACAAAAAATATAACCTCGCATCATATATATATATATATATATATATATATATATATATATATATATATATATATATATATATATATATATAGCAAAAAGACATAGCGAGCTGCAAATGCAACCACCAAGAATGAAAGTGATCTAATCCTTACGAACAGAATGAATACATATATATATCAGGGACGTATCAATAAATAACAACTTAAAGACAGGAACCGACCATCATCTGGCTAGAGCAAAAATCTCCCTGAATCTACAAGCAGAAAGGCTCAGATTAGTAAGAAAGCCAACAACAAGACCAGATATTAATACTGATTATCTCAGAGACAACACCAGCCTATACCAAGAAAATTTGGAAACTGACATGTGCTGAAGAAGTAGGCGGGCCACGAGTGGACAACAGACACCACAAATTCTCAAATGAAACAAAAACTTTATTCAGAAAATGCTGGGAAATGAAAATATCCTCGAATATCCAAAGATTTGAATACACCGAAATCTGCAAAACAATCAGAAAGAACATATCAGAAGATATTATGAGATACAACGAAAAACTGGTAGAGAACGCTATCGAGAGTAACACAAGCCTCAAGAAAGCGAAAAGGACACTAATGATTGGTAGAAGGCAAGCGATTGCTATTGTGGTGTCCTTTAAGAACATCTTTTAAACATTAAAGTGATGTATTTATCACCAATAAATACATCATGTCAATTCCATGAAAGGCTATCCTTCCAACATCAAAGTGATGTATTTATCACCAATAAATACATCGCTTCATGAATGTACCGATAGTGCTTATCACTTCGTGATCCTTGCGCGCATGGACATCGCCTTTTGATTGTGAGTGCCATGTGGAACGATTAGAGATAAGTATTTGAAATACATAAATTAGAATACTTTATTAGGCCATAAGAGTTTGATTTAGTGTTAAGAATTTGTATAAATAGCAAGTAAGCATTGAAGAAAATATAGTCTTTGGAGAACTATCGAACTAATTTTACTTGTGCCTTACTTACTCGGCACAGCTTCTTAGATTTTCCCTGAATTGAGCCTATCATTCGGCACTGCAGGTAATGCCTACAATCGGCATGTAAATTTACCTTGGTCAGTGGCATCAAAATTGTGCCGGCCTTTCCTCAATTATAATTTCCCTTTTTTTTACTTTTCTTTTCCGGATTTTTTCACTATGGAAATCTGTAGTTTCGATGGAAAAGAACTTCTCATCAAAGGACCATTACATGGCGATCCAGAAACCTTACATGGCGATCCTGCCTACTAACCTGCCTTCTGGGAAGCAGCATCAAGAGTATGTACCGGAGCCGAAAATCGGGTCAACAGCAAATACACTAAAATATAACCCCACAAAAATCGGACCAAAACCGGTTACTTTAAACGATTATCGTGCAAGGCTTGCACGAAGAAAGGAAGAGCAGAAGTGCGTCATTCCCAAAATAGAGAAACCAAAAAAACGAAGGGGAGGTTTACAAGTAAAATACAGGAGATTAATAGCGGCATTAAGAAGAAAGCTCACGGAATCAGAACAACCCCCGAGCTGGGAAGTAGCGACCACAACGTACCAACAGATATCAGAGCTAGAACAACAAATATATAAGAAAAAAGAAGAAAAACGGACGAGCATGCATCAACAACTATAGTAATAATAATATAAAAAAATTTATACAACGTCAATATAAAAATATATTTCCAAAAATTGTCGAAAATTTTAAATGAATTAGATTCTTCGCTACTTAAACGCATAGGTGCATTAATGCAAGCAATAGTAAATGAGCTCGACAAAATTCTTTTGAGTATAACTAAAAACCCCAACCGAATTTATACAAAAAAACAATTCTTCTAAAATTAGAAATTTTAGCAAATTCAAAAACAAAATTCCAGAACCTAAAGAAAACCGCGGTAACAACCAATCTCGAACTTGAATTCAAGAAAAAAATACTTAAAGCCAATTATCTTTTGAACAAGCAACTAGAGTCGTACAAAATGGCAAATTTTAATATCGATACTGCTCTTAAAGCTATTCCGATATTTTCAGGTAACTACAAAGAACTGGACTCATTTCTGTAAATAGTAGAAATCCTTAGCCTAGGTTTAGAGCCAACTGAGCACACAAAATTAATTGAATTTACTTATCATGTCAAATTAAATTCTTCTGTGAAAACATCAATCGGATCAGTAAGCAAACCCAAAACTCTTGCTGAACTTTCAAAAGCATTGAATGAGAGATACAAAAGCACATTAACAATCCCGAAAATACACAACATCCTATCAAATATAATGCAAAAACACTTGACCGTAAACATTTATAAAGAAAAAATTCTATCACTTATTTCGGAACTAAATAATCTTCAAACAGCATTAGGAAACACTACCACGGAAGCTGAGAGAACAGTCGTTACAAAAATGAACAACACATACGCCTTAAACATATTCAAAAACGGACTAAACGAACAACTGAAGAATACAATTTTTGCTGCACAACCAAAATCGTTCACTGAAGCATCTAATCTTGCATCAGAACTGGAGAAAAACGAAATAAACAGCAAAATAATGTACTTTAACAAAAATCAGAATAATTACCAAAATAATTGCGGAAGACCAAATTATAGCAATAGGATTCCACACAGTAACAACAATAACAACCATAACGGACACTACAATAATCATAATAACAATCATAGAGTACAACATAATAACAATCATAGTGATCAATATAATAACAGCAATGGCAATTACAGAGGACAATAACAATAACAGACAAAACAACAGTTATAGGATGCAAAACAATAATAGAAATAATAATCGCCAGAAACATCAAGCTTGGAATAGAAGTAGGAACAACAACCCGAGAAATAATATGAATATAATTTACGACCAGGGAAACGAAATAACCCCGGAGGTCGAAACATAAGTAAAAATAAACCGTTTCATTCCGGATTAAAAAAAAAATTAAGATATACAATATTACCGAAAAACTAACGAATTATATCACTTTTAAAGGAAGAAACACGAACAACGTATTCACATTTTAAATTGACACTGGTGCAGACATATCTATATGCAAAGAAATAATACCGTTAAAAATCAACGAGGATAATAGATGCAAACTATCAGGAATTACTGCTGATATAAATTTTTCGATACAAAACTACAAACTGAAACATAGATTTCATATCGTAGATCCTGACTTTCCCATAACTACAGATGGCATACTTGGAAGAGGCTTTCTAATTAAATATTTGTGCAAAATTGATTATGAAACATTTACAATATCAATTATCATCAACGACGATGAATTAACATTACCACTAGAGACAAAACCATTAAATATTCATCAAATAAAATTACCACCGAGATCCGAAATCATACATCCAATAAATCTTAAACTAGTAGAGGATAGCGTCATTCTAAACAAAGAAATCCAAAAAAAAATTTTATACTGCTAATTCAATAGTGCCTTCCAAGGGCAATTGTCACATTAAGATCCTGAATACAAACAATACCCAAGTAACTATATCCACCATAAAGATAAGCACAGAACCAGTTAAAAATTATCACGTTGCTAAAACTTCCCAACAATATTCTAATGCCAACTCTAGATTTGAAAATATTTTGAAACTCCTCAATTTAGAAATAAAAGACGAAAAAGCGAAAAATTCACTCATTGAAATATTCAGAGATTATCAAGAAATATTTCACATAGAAGATGAACCACTTTCGACAAACAATTTTAATACACAGAATCTTTCTGTCACAGACTCCAATCCAATATACATAAAAAACTATAGACTTCCACAAGCTCAACAGGAAGAAATTAATAAACAAGTTCAAAAACTACTTAACGATGATATTATAGAACATTCAATTAGCCCATACAATTCACCTTTATTACTAGTTCCCAAAAAAAGGATCGAATGATACAAAAAAATGGCGACTAGTAGTTGATTATAGAAAGTTAAATACAAAAATAATTAATGACAAATTCCCTCTAACTCGCATTGAAGACGTATTAGACAAATTAGGTAGAGCTAAGTACTTTTCGACACTAGATATGACTAGTTCCTTTCATCAAATAAACCTTAACAAAAAATCAAGACCTCTGACAGCATTTTCAACTTCAAATGGACATTTTCAATTTAAAAGACTACCCTTTGGTCTTAAAATCTCATCCAATACTTTCCAACGCATGCTAACAATAGCACTTTGTGGTTTAGATAGCAACGCATTTCTATATATTGATGACATAATAGTGTTTGGCTGTAGCCTACAATATCATAATGAGAATTTAATCAAAGTATTCAAGCGATTACAACAATACAACCTTAAATTAAATCCAAACAAATGTTGTTTTCTAAGACCAGAAGTAGTATATCTTGGACATCTAATAACCAAAGATGGAATTAAAACAGATCCATCGAAATTCCATACTATTAGTAATTATCCAACACCACGAAATGCAGACGAAGTTAGACGATTTATTGCATTCTGCAACTACTACCGTCGATTCATACATAACGTCGCGCAAATTGCAAAATGTTTGAACAACTTGCTAAAAAAGAACCAACCTTTCATCTGGTCAGAAGAATGTAACACAGCATTCAGAACTCTAAAACAAAAACTAATGAAACCACCCATTTTACAATATCCGGATTTTGATAAAACATTCATTATAACTACAGACGCATCTGATCAAGCACTGGGAGCAATACTTTCACAAGGTGAGATAGGTTTTGATCTACCAATTTCATACGCTAATAAATCGCTGAACAAACATGAGATCAACAAACCCGTAATTGAAAAAGAACTTTTAGCCATACATTGGGCAATAAATTTTTTTAAACCCTATATATTTGGTCGAAAATTCATAATCGTAACTGACCACAGACCATTAGTGTCGCTCTTCAGCCACAAAAACCCTTCCTCTAAATTAACGAGAATAAGATTGGATCTAGCTGATTATGATTTCGAGATCGTATACAAACAAGGAAAAGGTAATACGAACGCGGATGCATTATCAAGAATCAAAATAGATTCTAACATATTGAAAGAAATGATTCCCACATCGATAGACAATACAACTCCAAAATCACTTGACATATTGGCAATTACACGAAATATGTCAAAAAAAACGCACACAATCTAAAGGTCCTGACGGAGATATTAACCAAACGAAGCGTCATGAATTTCATATTTGGGAATGTACGTCCCTCACGGACATAAGAAATATTAAGAAACTTGACTTTTTACTAGAACGCAATGGCCAAATTAAAGATAATATGAAAACCGCAAGATATAGTGATAATTCGTATAACCCAGGTTATCGATCGAAGAAACTATCATCAAATATGCGATTTGAAGTAAACGAATACGAGGTAATCGTAAGATACAGTGATAATCCTCACAATCCAGATTGTCTGATGGAGAAACTGATACTACAAATGCGAAAACTCGGTATATCAGAGCTAGCACTAAACGAAAATAATGAAATTTTCAAGTTCATAACGAAAGAAGAATTTAAAAATAAATTCAATAATCTGCAGAAAGCAAACGTCGACAAATATATAAAAGGCCTAAATAATGTGAAAAGTGCACAAGAAAATATTGGAAAATTTAAGCGTTCTCAATTAAAAATTATTATATATAAACCACCCATAAAAATAACCGATAGCGAAACACAACAAAAGCTTATCGAAGAATGTCACAACACACCATATGGAGGACATTTCGGAGTTAGAAAAACTATATTAAAGCTGAAACAAAGATATGTGTGGAAAAATATGTCAAAATTGGTAAAATCATTTGTATCAAATTGTCTCTTATGCCAAAAGAATAAACAAACAAAATACATTAAAGAAAAACTAACCATAACTGAAACACCAAGCTAAAGCTTTGAAATTATCTCGATTGACACAGTCGGACCATTAAGAATCTCAAATGGTTACCGCTATATACTCACAATACAATGTGAACTAACTAAATTTATCGTTGCATACCCTATACAAACAAAAGAAGCGAACCAAATAGCTACCACTTTAGTCGAACAATTCATTTTAAAATACGGTTGTTTTAAAATCCTCAAATCAGACAGAGGAACTGAATTTCTAAATGAAACTCTAAAGAATGTTTGTGAGCTACTCAAAATTAAACAAATATTTTCAACCCCTTACCATCACCAGACTTTAGGTAGCGTAGAAAGAAACCACAGAATTCTAAATGAGTATCTTTTGAATTTCGCAAACGACGAAAATTGGGACAAATGGATCCCTTATTATACCTTCACATATAATATAACACCACATGTAGATACACACTACTCACCATACGAATTAATTTTTGGAAAATTACCAATTTTACCCAATGATATAATATCAAATAAAGACCCTATATATAATTTAGACAACTATGTAAATGAACTTAAGATAAGATTGCAACGCTCTGTAAAAATAGCCAAAAATTTATTGAATATCGCTAAAGAAACTAGAAAAGAAACATATGATAAGAATTGCAATGAATCGAAATTCAAAATTGGAGATTTTATATTTGTCAAAAATCACAATAAAAAAAAGGAATAAGCTCCTATAAAGGTCCATACGAAGTAGTAGAAAGACTAGGAGTAAATACTAAAATAAGAACAAGCCGCGAAGTGCGACCCTTGAGGTCCACACGGTCAACTTCCCAGTAATAACTAGATAAACGTTGAAAATATTAAACACAATAATTATTTCGAAAATAGTACTACTTTAAATAATAATAATGAGAGGTATTCATAGCAGTAACAGGAATGAGTTAATATTAATCATATCATCTACGGGAGCATCCACTGATTACGTTAGGCTTTTGGTTGATGGGTGATGATGATTGATTACCATAAATGCAAATTTGATTGAAATTTTGATGGCTTTCGAAATTTAAGCCGGTTTTTTTAATTAAAAGACTGCAAAAACTATCAAAAATCTGCTCAAATTATCCAAACATTTTAAAACTTTGATTGACTTTACAACAAAACATTGACAGAATAAAAGATATAAGGTAATATCATTCAGAAGAACCCTTTCCATATGGTAACTTTGAATGATTTTTTTTATTTTTAATTGAATTTTTTCAGAATCATGAAAAATGTTTTGCTGGTTTCTCTTCAAAACTGATAGGAATATATGAATTTGATAAACATTAATTACTGTGTTGTGCAAATCAGGTTAAAAAAATATTTTTTATGAAAAAAACCTCAAGTTTTCGCATTTTCTTCTATTAAATTAAAAAAACCGTTGAAACGGATTTTTATAATGTTAAAATAATCACAAAAATGTTACTACACGTCGATTGACCCCTTAATGATGCAAATATTATATCTGGTTCGTGAGATGATGACTGTTAATGATTTTGTATTTTTTATTTAACGTTTCTTGTTATCATGAGAAAAAGTTTTGATGACGTTTTTACAAGCATTGCTTGAAGTATATAAATTTTATAAAAATTGAATACTATCTTTCGTAAATCAGGTTAAAAATTTATTGTTTATTAAAAAAACCTAATTTTTTGCACTTTTTTTCTTAAATTAAAAAACGGCTCCAAATATTTTTTTTCAAAATTTGACAGACTTACAAAAAATGCTAATACGCGTCGATTGACACCTTTACCATGCAAATCGTATGTTTGGTTCGCGAGATATAACGCATGACAGAAATAACCTTGAAGATCAGGATGCCTGTTAATGATTTTTTATTTTTTATTTAATTTTTTCTGTAATCATGAGAAAAAATTTTGATGTTGTTTTTACAAACATTGCTTTTAATATATAAATTTTATTAAAATTGAATACTATCTTCCGTGAATCAAGTTAAAAATTTATTGTTTATTTGAAAAAAACATAATTTTTTGCACTTTTTTTCTTAAATTAAAAAACGGCTCCACCGATTTTTTTAAAAATTTGATAGATTCACACAAATGCTAATACGCGTCGACTGACACCTTAATATTGCAAATCGTATGTTTGTTTCGCGATATATAACACATGACAGAAATGACCTTCAAAGGGGCAAAACAACAAACCCCCCCGACCGAAGTACCCCAAAAACTAATCAGCTCTTAAGATTGCAAAGACGCTTCGATTGTCTACTCAACAAAGTCGATACGACTTTGTTTACGTGAGTTATGCTCGTAGAAAAAAGTGTCCACGAACGTACGTACGTACGTACACACACATACATCTCCCTTTCTAAAAACACTTTATATATACTCTATAGACCTCAAAAACGTAAAGAAATGTTGAAAATTTCAATTTCGATTTTCGAGGCGATTACAAGAACTTCCCATATACTGGGAAGTTAAGAATTGAAGATAAAGATAAAATTTATCATAACAATATGTTAAAGATCTTGAATAAGGACAGCTATGTCAAACAATTTAAATTTTAGAAATTTATTTCCACAAGTAAAGAAATTTCTTAAAGGGTTAGGGTGTGGTGTCCTTTAAGAACATCTTTTAAACATTAAAGTGATGTATTTATCACCAATAAATACATCACTTCAATTCCATGAAAGGCTATCCTTCCAACATCAAAGTGATGTATTTATCACCAATAAATACATCGCTTCATGAATGTACCGATAGTGCTTATCACCTTGTGATCCTTGCGCGCATGGACATCGCCTTTTGGTTGTGAGTGCCATGTGGAACGATTAGAGATAAGTATTTGAAATACATAAATTAGAATACTTTATAAGGCCATAAGAGTTTGATTTAGTGTTACGAATTTGTATAAATAGCAAGTAAGCATTGAAGAAAATATAGTCTTTGGAGAACTATCGAACTAATTTTACTTGTGCCTTACTTACTCGGCACAGCTTCTTAGATTTTCCCTGAATTGATCCTATCATTCGGCACTGCAGGTAATGCCTACAATCGGCATGTAAATTTACCTTGGCCAGTGGCATCAAAATCGTGCCGGCCTTTCCTCAATTATAATTTCCCTTTTTTTTACTTTTCTTTTCCGGATTTTTTCACTATGGAAATCTGTAGTTTCGATGGAAAAGAACTTCTCATCAAAGGACCATTACATGGCGATCCAGAAACCTTACATGGCGATCCTGAACCCTTACACTATGCAACACGAAAACGTAAGAATAACCGATAGAAAAAGAATATTGGAAATTATAACCGACTTCTATCAAGACCTCTACAAAGCCCCCGAAACAAGCTACACATTTACAACGACTACACCAGCAGAACTCGAAGAAGGCGTACCAAAAGTTCTTATTGGCAAAGTGGAACTGGCGCTTAAACAAATGAAAAATAATAAAGCACCTTGCAATGACGAAATCACAGCGGAACTGCTAAAACATGCGGACAGACGAACATGGAAGATCCTGGTGGACGTACTTACAAGCTGTATCCGAACCAGACGAATTCCGGCCAGTGGAACAGCGCCAACATAATTCTGATCCACAAAAAGGGCAGCAGCGAAGCATTAGAAACTATAGACCAATAAGCCTGCTCCCAGTGTTCTACAAAGTGTTCACCAAGATCCTCAATAATAGAATACAATCGGCCCTGGATGTAGAACAATCACGAGAACAAGTTGGCTTCAGGAGTGGATTAAGCACTGTCGATCAAATCCACACATTAAGAGAGCAATGGAATACGAACTCCTCCCAGCCCTGGCATACAACGACTCTGAGAAAGCCTTCGACTCAATATACCCCGAAGCAATAATAAGAACGCTCATAAGCCAGGGTATTGAGAAACCCTATATAGAAACACTATTCAACATCTACAAGAACGCTGAAGCGAAAGTTAAAGTGATTGATGACACGCTGGAATTTCCCACGCAAAGAGGGGTCAGACAGAGGGATGCCATATCACCAAGACTGTTCAACGCCACCTTAGAGGAAATCTTCCGAGACCTGAAATGGGATAATGAAGGACTAATTATAGATAGAGCGCGACTAAATCACCTACAGTTCGCAGATGACATAGTCCTTATCGCCCAAAATCAACATGAGCTTGTTATATCCAATAAATGAATATAATTTAAATTCTTTTAGTGTGTTAAATTAAAACACTCTTTGTATTAACTACTTAAGACAAATATTTAATGTAACTATGAATTATTCTAAGAAATATAATATTGAATTGGACATATATATATATATATATATATATATATGTATTTTTTTTTTGGGGAGGTGGAAACCCTCATAGGCACTCCCCCAGAGAAGGCCGGTTACGGTTTCTCATGGGAGAATAGTGTGGGACTTTAACCGCACTAAAACCACCCTCTCTTCCCCTTCCTCTCCTCCACGGGACTACCGTTAGGTATTACGTCGTGGAGGCGGCTCCGCCACAGCGGCAATCCTGATCTTAGGTGGAGCCTACTGTTTTTCCAAGTTTTCCTCGAGAGCGCCTCAGCTCACCCTGCACGTGCGCAATTGTCGAGTTTACCACCGCCCAATTCCGCTCCGACTTCAGCATCTCTTCCACAAAGTTGTGCGGGTTGATATTCGTTCCCAGCACACCTTCCAAGCATTGCCTCGCCACTTTAAATCTGGGGCAATGGAACACAACATGCTCCGGGTCTTTGGGAGCATTAGAGCAGCTAGGGCAATATGGTAAATCGTCCAACTTGAAACGATTCAAATACCGCCGATAACCCCCATGCCCTGTCAGAAACTGAGTCAGGTGGTAGTTCATTTCGCCATGCTTGCGCTTCACCCAGACGTCAATATGTGGGATCAATTTGCGCGTCCATGATCCCTTTTCAGATCGCGCCCAACGTCTTTGCCATTGTCGGATCGATTCTTCCCTTTCCGCGTTTTTTATTCCCTGCCGCATCGCGGACGGTTCCGAACGCCTTCTCCGGTACAAGCGGCTCATTTCATCCGCAAGTATGTCGACGGGGATCATTTCTGCGACCACGTACGCGGCCTCGTCGGAAACAGTTCTAAAAGCGCTGCACACTCTCAATGCATTGAGACGATAGACTCCTCCTATCTTTCTCCTGCTCACTTCAATTTTAAGAGTTTCATCCCATACAGGTGCTGCATAAAGCAGAATAGAGCTCACTACTCGAGAGATTATCCTTCTACAGCTACTTTTTGGGCCCCCAACATTTGGCATCATGCTTGTCAAAGCTGCGGCCGCCTGCCTAGCCTTGGAGCTTGCATAATCCATGTGGGCCCTGAAGCTAAGCTTCGAATCAATCAAAACCCCCAGATACCTAATGAAGGGTTGAGAGTTGATGATATGCCTCCCCACCCGGACACTAAGGATATTGTTATATATATAATATATATGTATATATATATATACACATGTATATATATATATATATATATGTGTGTGTGTGTATATCTATATATATATATGTATATATATAAATATATATATATATATATATATATATATATATATATATATATATATATATATATATATATATATATATATATTTGACGTGTATCTCGTCAGAGATTCGGAATGCAACTGTATTTTTTGGAATTGCGTCACGACATCTTTATTTTTTGTTCTTCGTAATCCTACTTTCGTGAGTTAGCCTGAGGACAAGCGAGCCGTCCGAGATAAAACGAGGTTGAGCCTGCAATTTTCCACGTCGTCATACTATGTCAGCCAGAAAAGGTCCAAGCAGTTCAAAAAAGAGCGATAAGCCAGTGAATTGCCCTGCCAGGACGCAGCCGGAGACAAACATGGGTCAAAATACACCAGCCGACTCACCAGAATCGGAAAACACGCCGTCATCGAAAATACTCGAGGCCATGGCCGTTCTAACCTCAAAGTTAGAAGCTCTAGAAGGAGCTTTCGAACTTAACAACGCAGAACTAAAAGCTACCAAAGCTGAGCTCAAATCCACCAAAGACGAAAACCAAGCCGTACAATATGACAATCGCCAGCCCAATGTAAGTACGAATGTAATTTCGCCAGTCGCCGTAAATGAAAACGTCGCTACAACACTGCCAAACTGTCAAACGCAATACGCCCCGCAGCCACCTATGCAATTAAATTGCCAAATTCCGCCTTTGCCACAACCGTCTACCAGTGGTTATAACACTTTCGTCGCCGGTAGAAAGCTGTTGGATTTGCTCGAATTCAACGGGAGCGCCCAACAGTGGCCAATGTTCTATTCTACCTTTCACGGGTCGTCCTTGGCCTACCAATATACCGCAGTCGAAAATATGTTCAGACTACAAAAATGTTTGAAAGGTGCCGCCAAAGAGGTAGTTGAGTCTCTACTCATCCATCCCAGTAATGTTGGTCAAATTATCGACACTCTTCAATTTACCTTTGGACGACCGGAGCTTCTCATTCGCCACCAGATACAAAAGGTACGTGAAGTGTCGTCGATTCCAGAAAACAAACTCGAGCAACTCATCCCATTCCACATAAAAGTACAAAATTTAGTAGCCTTTCTTACGTCAGCGAACAGCCAGCATCACATCAGCAATCCGACATTGTTAGAGGAGCTGGTAAGTAAGTTACCACCTTCAAAATAATTGGAATGGGCAAAAACAGCATATTACATAAAGCCATATGCCACCATATCTGACTTCAATTTGTGGCTTGCAGAAATTGCAAAATTCGTGACCATGATGAACACAAGTGTCGGACAAACGACATCGATGCGCAGCAACAATAAATCCAAGGGGCATGTGTTTTGTGCACAGAGCCAATCAACAGTTACAGTGCGCCAATGTCAAATTTGTGGTGATAACCATATTCTGTCGCGATGCGAGAAATTTCTTTCCACTCCGGTTAATGATAGATGGAACATCGTGAAACAAAACCATTTGTGCTTCTCATGCCTAAGGCATGGACACACTTCAGCCCAATGCCGATCTAAACGACAGTGTAATACAAATGGGTGTCGGAAACGGCATAATCAGCTGTTGCACGAAGTGGAAAATGTAATGCCTGAGAGGCGAATCTCGAAAGATTCAGCCAATTGTATTCAGATGCATCCATCTTCTGAAGTTTGCTTACAACATCAAGTGAGAAAAAAGGATTTGCTCTATCGAATTGTACCAGTGATCGTTTATGGCTCGAAAGGGGAAAAGGAGACTTTCGCATTTCTTGACGAAGGATCGTCTGTTACAATGATCGAACAAAATTTGGCCGACGAAATTGGTGCCGTGGGTGAAAAAGATATACTTAGACTACAATGGTATGGAAAGAAAGTGAGTGAAGAGCCATCAGAGCGCATCGACATAAAAATTAGTGGAAGAAAACAAGGCAGCACTATATATCCGATGCAGAATGTGAGAACAGTGAAGAATTTATCGTTGCCAACACAGACTTTGAACATTGGTCAACTTGGAACAACATTTCGTCATATTAAGCATCTTCCCGTTGATGAGTATGAAGACGCTAGACCCCAAATTCTAATAGGATTAGAGCATTGCCATTTGGGAATTGCCAAAGGAACTGTCGTTAATGGTCAATCTACTCCGATTGCCACCTGTACTAAATTAGGGTGGGTAGTTTATGGTCCAGCGGACACAGGTAAAGAAAACGAGCTTCCACGCGTTTGTTTAATTCAACCGGATACCCACGAGATTGTCAGAGAATATTTCTCTACCGAAGGGTTTGGTACCAGACCAATTAAGGAAGAGCAGCAAAACGAAGAAACGCTTAAAGCGCTGCAGATAATGAATGTCACTACTCGTCGTGTTGGAGATCGATACGAAACTGGGCTTATCTGGAAGGCTGATAATATCACACTTCCGGATAGCTACCAAATGGCCTACAATAGGCTGCTTGGCGTGGAGAAGAAAATGTACAAGGATGCCAATTACGCGAAACAATACAATGACATTATTGCAAGCTATTTGCGAAAGGGATACGCTCGTGAACTTTTGAATTCAGAATTGGCCACAGTGGGTGCGAAAACTTGGTATTTGCCACATTTTCTTGTCACAAATGTCAACAAGCCCGGAAAATATCGATTAGTATTTGATGCAGCAGCGGCCGTAAATGGAATTTCACTTAACGACAAATTACTGAAAGGTCCGTATGAATACGCGAGCCTTGTGGATATATTGATCAAGTTTCGTGAAGGGGAGATAGGAGTTTGTGGAGACATCGTAGAAATGTTTCATCAAGTACGCATCAGACGTGAAGATCAGGACTCACAACGCTTTCTCTGGAGATTTGGTAATTCAACCGCAAAGCTACGCGTTTTTGTCATGTCATCAATGATTTTCGGAGCATCTTGTTCGCCAGCTTCAGCACAATATGTTAAAAATAAGAACGCGGAACAATATTCCCACTCAAACAGCCGTGCTTTCGAAGCAATTGTAAATCGTCACTACGTAGATGACTACGTTGACAGTTTTCATACGGCGGTAGAAGCGATAGAGACGTCAAAAGCTGTACGCGATATCCATAAAAATGCCGGATTTGTACTAGAAAGGTTCATGTCAAATTCAAGTCAAGTTTTAGCAGAACTAAACGATGTCGCTGAAGAGGATACTATAAATATGGATAAAGTTTCGGAAATCGCGACGAACAAAATACTTGGCATGCATTGGAACCCAAAAGATGATGTCTTTATTTTCAAAATTAACATTAACAAGGTCGACCCTAGAATCATTAACGAACAACGTAATGTTACAAAAAGGGAATTGTTGAGAATAACAATGTCAATATTTGATCCATATGGCTTCCTAGCCAACATGCTAGTTTACCCAAAACGACTACTACAGGAAGTATGGGAAACTAACTTAGAATGGGATGACGAATTGCCACCTGATATGCAATCAAAATTTCACCAATGGTGAGTCCCTCGATGCTATTCGTCAAAAACTCCTCGATCGGAAGATATTCAGCTCCATATATTTATTGATGCTAGTGAGGAAGCATTTGGTGCAGTAGCGTACATGCGGGTGAAACACAGTGAAGTGGACATCGTCTTTGTCTGTGGCAAGTCGAGATGCGCACCACTTAAGCGACTATCAGTTCCTCGGCTGGAGTTACAGGCGGCAGTGCTTGGCACGCGTCTCAAAATGGTAGTATAACACAGTTTGACCATTACCATAAAAAAGACAGTACTATGGAGCGACTCACAGACTGTACTTCATTGGTTGCGTACAGGGACCCGAAAATATAAACCCTTTGTGGCACACAGAATCGGAGAAATTTTAGAGTCAACCTCCGTATCGGAATGGCATTGGGTGCCTACAAAATTGAATGCTGCAGATGCAACAACAAGGTCAATTTACCCAATAGAATTCAACCCATCAGGTATCTGGTTGCAGGGGCCAGAGTTTTTGAGGCTCGACGAAAACGAATGGCCTTCCTCAGGGTTTCCTTCAACGTAATTCCAACTTTGTTCCATGATATTCAGTTTTGTTTTGTTAGCCACATTACCACCACGCAAGTGTTTCATATTGTTTGAAAATCAATAACCCGCCGTCGATAGGTACCGTTTCTTATGCTAGTTCGACTAATTAGTTAGTTTTGAAGGCTTATTTCGAGCGAAACTGTCGATTGAGTAGGGTTACCTTAACGTAATTTCGTATCGAGGAACTTGCGTGAACACGTATGATGATTTCGACGTTAATACGTTTTGACTACATCTGCTGAGCTTCACGTAAGGGTTCCTTTTTGTTAAACCCTCATGGTTCGTTTGAGCGAGCATGATAATTTCGACGTTTAGACGTTTTGACTGCATCTGCCTGCCCTCCTACGAACTATGAGATCTTCCAGTACCTAGAGTTCATACATAGCCCGGCTTTATTGTGGAGAGACTCTTCTCGGCGGGGTCGTCCCCACGTTCTGTTGCGGATCATTTTATTACACATTTTTTTATTTTCTACCAAAACGTTAATCAATTTAAATTGCATCGTTACGCTGTCAAATAATCGCAATTGGCAGTACTAAAATCCGAATTACTAATCTACCACTCGCACTGTCTCTCTCGAGAGGTGAGAAACGCGTTTTTCTTTGTTCTAGTCGTGGTGAAATCAGGTGATCGAGCGAGAAGCGGCTCTCTTTGGGTGCGGTCGCCCATCTGATTGGACAAATTATCGGATTGCCATATATGGGCATAAATGTTCGGACTCGAGACGCGAGCGAGAAGGATGGGGTGTGAGTGCAGAGGTGGCGTTGTCGCAGGTGGTAATGTTTCAGAATCGTCTGAGTTGATTAAGGGAACAATATTCGGGCAGTTGTATCGTGTTTCCAGAGTTGTTGCGAGATTATATTCGTGGCTTTGATCAAGGCATCAACCCGACGGAGGCTACCGGCCGTGAACGACGACATCTTCGAGATCGGGCCGGACAAGTTCAGCTTCTCGTCGGGACACACGTCGCGGGCTTTCTATGTCCTGGGTTTTTGCACGCTGCTGGCGCCGACGCTCTGGTTGGGCTAGCCATCGCTATTCGCCTGGGCCGCAAGTATGGCGGTCTCCCGAATGCTGCTGCTGTGACATCACATCCTAGACGTACTGGCGGGTGTTATGCTCGGGATCCGAGAAACTCTCTTGATGTCGATCATCTGATTCGAACCCGACTTCTCGGCATGGATATTCAAATTCGGAAGACAACGTGCCTGGAGGTCATGATAGTGCTTAAACTGTTCTTCCAATGCATTTCTTTTCTTTCCCATAAATTGGTCAAATGTGTTTTGTAGCGTCTTCAGCAAGGATTGTGATTTTTTTTTTATAGTTAGAAATACTGTTTTGTTAAAACCACAAAAGTGGATATCTTTGAAGTGTTTATGAAATGTTAAATGTTGTCGCATCTGAATTGTACTGATGAGTGTTAAAGTAGAGTTCAAGAGCGAATAAAGTGAAATCTAATATGAAGTGAGTTTTTTCATGGTTTCTCCCTTCCTCAGATTGTGCGCGATTCGGTTTGTCCGGTTCTTCAGTTGTTTTGTGTTTTGATTAGCCAACGACCCGGTGAGCTAGCCGGTTTTCAAAAAAAATGTTACTCTACGGTCGCCACTATGCGGCCACAGTTGGTGGGTGCTCCGCACGGGGCCTCCTCTCGCCAATCATCTTTCATGTGGCGTCCGAATTGGCGGGGCACATGAAGGATGATTGACTGGGAGGGAGGTGTGTTAGTGGGAACACGCAACAACTTTTCCCTCGTGTTTTTTGAAATATGTGAGAAAATTTCGTTAAAAAACTTTAAACGCTTTTTTTTCAAACGTGTTTTGCAGATTTGGGAAACATTTTTCGTTTGCGAATATGACATTAATTGACACTGTTCGGACTTGCGCCAAATCGTCAATTAAATTGTCTTTGCTGCAATAATAGGATATTTCTGCTCTTTATAACCAAGATTAAAAGAATTTTTCTTGCTATATGCTTGCAGATGGACATTTTGGCCAACATATTACGAGGCGCGGTTTTAACTTTTATCTTTGGACTGCGTGCGTGCGACACCAGTATGGCGGTCATTGTGCTTAAAAAATTTTACGATAAAACTGTTAAATTTAGACTTCAATAAAGAAGTTTACTATGTTTCAAATTGAAATCTATAATAGTTTTTTGTTAATCTTTTTCTTAATCTCTTTGCTGCGAAATATTTTTTTTACTTCCCAGCATATGTGTGTCTTGTAATGGCCTCGAAAATCGAAATTGAAATTTTCGACTTTTCTTTACGTTTTGAGGTCTTTAGAGTATATTTGAATAGTTTTTAGAAAAGGGATGTATGTGTGTGTACGTACGTACTGTAATGTCGCCAAACTCTTTAAACAAACACTGTCTTTACTGATTATTTCCAGACTTGAATACTTTATTTATTAATGGATAATTACTATTACAATTGCTAACTCTGCTGGAGATCTGAACGCTCGCGAGCCGCCCGGAGCGTAAAGTAACTCGACCGAATACACCACAACTCTTCCACCTTTTTTTATGTTGCATTCAACCGCGGAGAACGGCGTAGTTTTACGTTTGATTTGGCAGTTTTAATGATCTGATCTTTGTGTCGTTTACTCATCACATTGTTCTCGTCGCGTACCACGAAGGTAGATGGCGATGTCTGCTTGACAACTGTTGCTTTACGTCGTTTTACTGGATTCACACTATAATCGTTTACATATACCTCATCACCTGGACTTAAATCTAATTTGCGACTACCACCTTTCGCAATTATTTGTGCTCTTTGGCTTTTATATACTTTTTCGAAGACGTTGTTTCTTAACATATCAAATCGCGTGCGCATGTCTCGTTTGAACATGAGTTGATAAGGACTTTTGCCCGTGGTGCAATGCTCAATACTTCTTTAATCGAACAAGAATCTATTTATAGCCGACTCTACTGTCTCTCCCCCTTTTACAATTTTCGTCACTTTATCTTCAAAAGTTCCGACGAAATTTTCGGCTGCACCATTCGTTGCGGGATGGTAGGGTGGCGAAAAACTGTGATTGATGCCATTTCGTTTCAAAAAATTCAAAAATTTAGAGCTTCGAAATTGCGGTCCCCCGTCTGTTACAACATGTAAGGGTAACTCGAATCGTGCAAACAACGTTTTAAGTTCCTCGATTACTCTGTAATCCTTAGTGTTATTTTTGAAGTTGATTATTTCTGGCCATTTCGAATGAGCACAAACAATTACAAGATACATATTGCCCTAAAACGGCCCTAGGAAGTCACAATGAATGCGGCTCCATGCGCGGTCGGGCCAAGGCCACGTAGTTAGCGGAGTTTTTGGTGGATTTTTTCTTTCAATTGTGCAAGTGCTACAATTGTTTACTGTAATTTCTATATCGTGATCAATTTCTGGCCACCAAACATAGGAGCGGGCAAACATTTTAATTTTTACAATGCCCAGATGTGATGCGTGAAGTTCGCGCAAGATTAGCGGTCTCATGCTTTTGGGAATAACGGCGCGCAAACCCCAAAATAAGCAATTTTTATCCAACGATAATTCACATTTTTTTCTGTGGTACGGCTTCAGTTCGTCCGGCAAATTCTTTACTTTTGGCCATTCTGTTTGAGTGTATTTTATTACTTTAGAAACTATTTCATCTTTTGTGCTTTCACATGCCAACATTTTACCATCACATGTTGCGACACCTTCGCTAAAAAAATGCACGTTGGAAAAGTCAGGATCTAGATCGGATAAATCAACGTCAGTTTTTACCGGTAAACGTGATAGAGCGTCGCAATTCGCATTAGCAGTTGAGCTTATGTGTTCAATTTTGTATCTAAATCCCGATAAATAATATGCTCATCTTTGAAATCTGTTGTCAGCTGTTTGAGGGATTCCTTTTCGAGGCCCTAAAATAAGTTTTAATGATTGGTTGTCCGTGCGTAAAATAATTTCTTTACCGAAAATAAAGTCTCGAAAGCGTTTAAATCCGAAAACTATGGCCATTGCTTCTTTATCGAGTATTGTTCTATTTAATTCTTTTTTTGGTATCGTGTGAGAGGCATACGCAATCGGCCTTTCTGATCCATCTTCGTATTTATGCGACAAAATCGCGGACAATCCATATTGTGAAGCATCGCAAGCCAATATGATTTTCTTGTTTGGGTCATAATGCGCTAAGACACGTGGCGAGATTAATTCATTTTTACCCATTCAAAGGCCTTTTCGCATTTGTCATTCCACACGAACTCTTTTTGATTTGCCAAATCGTATAGTGGTTTTAAATTTTCGGATCGGTTTTTCAAAAATCTCGCATAAAAATTTATTAAGCCAAGGAAAGAAGATAATTCTTTTGCATTTGCTGGTTGTGGCGCGTTAATCATTGCGTCGATTTTTGGTTTGGATTTATGTAATCCATCTTTATCTATAACGTATCCGAGTACGTCGAGTTTCTTTTGCATAAATTTACTCTTATCAATATTCACGCGAAGTCCGCAATCTTGAAGTCGCGCACACACTGCTTCCAAATTTTTTTGTACGTCAGCTGGGGCCGGCGCGATACCTTCTGGTAATTTTTTATATCGGAAAGACCCCTTATGAGTAATTATTGTGAGCGGATCGCGGCAACTTTCGTCTATTTCGAACTGCATGTATGCATGACGCAAATCTAATTCAGTATAAGTTAAGCCGCCTTGCAAAGCGGAGAAAATATCGTCAATCGTGTGCAGCGGATATTTATTCATAATAATGTGTGGATTCACAGTAATTTTAAAATCCCCGCATATGCGAATATTTCCATTATTTTTAAAAACTGGCACTATCGGGGTAGCCCATTCACTAACTTCGACTGGTTCCAAGTTACCCAGTGAGACTAAACGATCGATTTCTTTTTCTATAAGCGGTTTTAAAGCATGTGCAACGTGACGACTTTTAAATGCGATAGGCTTGGTGCCATCTTTCAGATAAATTTTAGTTTTACTCTTATTATAGCAGCCCGGAGAATCACTCAATAATTCTTTAAACTTATTTATGATGTAATCTGGTACATTTTTAATGTCAATGTTATTTACCGTCGTTTTATCATCGAGGTTTTCAACAATATTTAAAGGCCAGCATCCAAATGCTGCCAGCCATTTGCGTCCCAACAGCGCTGGGCCCCTGCCGAACAATACAAAACAGTCAAGCACACATGTTTTACTGCGAAAATTAACTTTTAAATTTGACAATTTCCCGATCGGATTCATAACAGTACCATCATATCCGCGTTAATTTGATACCGTATCGCAAACCTTAATATTATCGAAATATTCACGCAAGATTTTTTCCGAGATAACGGTCTAGTAGGTGCCCGTATCTATTTCCATTCGCACATTCGTACCGTTAACGCGTACATCGACATACATCGGTTCGCCGTTCAGATCTCTATTTACAACATTTTTGTTTACAAACTGTTTATCGTCACGATCCAACTTGTAGAATTCCTTCCGATGACCGCTGCCTCCGATGTAATGTGTTGAGCTTGATGCTTCCTCATCGTCCGTGACGTCCTCATAGTCGTTGCTGCCATTGTCCAACATTTTGAGAGTGCGTTTATCTTGTGTGCGCTTGCTAAAGCAAGCACTTTGAATGTGTCCGCCCTTATGGCAATATTCGCATGTATTATACTTGTATTTACATTTGTTACGCTGATGTCCTGTTTTTCCGCAACTGGTACACTCGTTGTGTTCCTCCGAAATTGAAGTACTTGGACTTGGGCATTGAATACGCGTATGTCCGCGTCCACCGCAATTCCAACATGTGTTTCCTCGACTTTTTAGCTCTGCAGGCTGATTGTGCGGTGTAAACTTGCGTTGCTCAAACTTATGATTTGACTTAAAATCATGCCGCGATTTTGAACTTTGCGAAGTGATCGCTGATACGTCTTTTTGAATTTTTTTTTTGTCACTTGCTGATGCTATTGATGCATTTTTCAGTGCATTCTCGCGCGCTAACGCTCCTTTGAAAGCTGAATCAAATGTTAACGCTTCCAATTCGAACAATTTCACTTTTGTTTCTCGATCGCTTAATCCGCATACGAACTGATCACGGAGAGAATCTGACAAGCTAGAAAAATTACAGTTCAAAGACAATTTCTTTAATCTTGCGGCAAAGTCAGCAACACTCTCATCCTGCTCTTGGCAGGCTTTAAAAAAGTTACTTCTTTCCATGATCTCGGAAGGCTTAGGATGCAAGTGATCTTGCATCAATTTGATCAGTTCATCGTATGTTTTCCCCGATAATTTTGCTGGGGAGCATAAATGCTTAATTAACTCGTACGCGTCTTCATCAATTGTAGTAAGCAAAATGGCTGCTTTCTTCGTGTCGGCTGTATCTCGAGCCACAAATTGGAATTCTAGGCGTTCCACGAAAGTGTCCCATTTGTCTTTATTGAGACAAAATTTTATTTTTGTGTTATGATCCGACATAGTGCTGTCTCTTTCCGAATCGCAATCCGGTTCGAACGGCTCTTCGTGCTCGGAGCTGTTCGAATTATTTAATTCGTCAGTCTCCGTACCCTTTGCCTTTGTTACCGTTTTGGGCGATGTCGATGCTTGCGGGACTTTTCCGATATTCGCCTTTTCTTGGGCCTCTGCTTCAATATTTCGATCGAAATCCTTTGTGTTTTTCCGTACAGTCAAAACTAATAATTTACGCAAATTATCGCGTTTTTCACTTGTGTAGAACGACACTCCATTTTCCAATTCCACAATAATTTGCTCTTTACTGAGCTTCCAAATCCAGCCTGTTTCAGCGTCGCGGTTGTCAGACATTTATTACGCGTGCGAAATTCACTGCGAAATTGCAATAGTTTTCAAATTGCGCGAGTCACGAATCAAAAACATCCTCGTCGCCATAATTGTAATGTCGCCAAACTCTTTAAACAAACACTGTCTTTACTGATTATTTCCAAACTTGAATACTTTATTTATTAATGGATAATTACTATTACAATTGCTAACTCTGCTGGAGATCTGACCGCTCGCGAGCCGCCCGGAGCGTAAACTAACTCGACCGAATACACCACACGTACGTTCGGAGACAGTTTTTTCTATGAGCATAACTCACGTAAACAAAGTCGTTCCTACTTTGTTGAGGTGTCAGTCGAAGCGTTTTTCGGTCGGGGGGTTTGTTGTTTTGACCCTTTGAATGTCATTTCTGTATTGCGCTATATCTCGCGAACCGAACATAGGATTTGCTTGATCAAGGTGACGCGTATTGACATTTGTGTCATTCTATCAAATTTTGAAAAAAATTGTTGGAGCCGTCTTTTAATTTTTTTCAAAAAAAGTGCAAAAAATTAAGTTTTTCCAAAAATAATAAATTTTTAGCCTGGTTTTCGAAACGCAGTAATAAAATTTTTACAAAATTTATATACTCCAAACAGTTCTTGTAAAAAAACCAGCAAAACCGTTTTTCATGATTACAAAAAAAAAGAAATTAAAAATAAAAAATCATTAAAGGACATTGTGGCCTTCAAGGTTATTTATGTCATTCATTATATCTCACGAACCGAATGTAATATTTGCACCATTAAGGTGTCAATCGACACGTATTGACATTTTGGTAATGTTTTTATAGTTTTAAAAAAATCGGTACAGCCGGTTTTTAATATAATAAAAAATATATGGAATATTAGGGTTTTTTCCATAAAAAAATAAATTTTTAACCTCATTTGCACATCGCAATAATAAATGTTTATAAAATTTATAAACTTTTATCAACTTTTGCAGAAAAACCAGCAAAAATTTTTCTATTGATTACAAAAAAAAATTAAATTAAAAATAAAAAATCATTCGAAGTCATCATGTAAAAAGGGCTCATACGAATGATTATACCTTTTATTTTTTCACTTTTTACGGGCAATTGAATCTATTTTTGACTGCATATTCAATGTTTCTCAACACCAACAGAAAATAAGAAATCATTATTAGTCTCATTGATGTAAAATCGTGAAAAAATACAAATTCAGTGATTATGCCGAAGTGCTGGCAATTTTGACCGCAACTATTCAAAATGGCCATCACGCGACAAAATCCCTTCAGTGGACGTAATAACAAAAACTGCATTCATTTTTGCAAGCGCTCTTTTGTCTTTCAAGCATCGATATGAAAATAACAAATAACGTAGAAAAAGCTTTGTAACCTGTCCCCCTCCGATTGATCCGCGTGAATATTCAATCAAACTAATCCACCAAAATCCTTACGTAATCAATTGACGCTCGCGTAGATGTTACGATTAATATGAAGTCATTCCAATAACTTTTATGAGAGTTACATTTTTATTATTTAAAATAGTATTATTTTCATAATTATTATTGTTTTTAATATTTTTAATATCTATGTAAATATTACTGGGAAGTTGACCGTGTAGACCTCAAGGGTCGCACTTCACGGCTTGTTTTGTTTGGAATATGGCTTAACGTTTTTTCAAAAATGAATGATATATACCAAAATATTTTCATAGTCAATTTTACTTAGGAATAAATAAAGTTGCAGTTGAGTCCGATAATTCTTGTTCATTAAAATGATTAATAGATGAACAACAAAAACAACTGAAATTAGAAAATTTAAAATGATAAAGCCCACCAAGTCATATTATATGCATGTTGTTAAAAAGACATCGTATACGACTTTCCTAACAATAGCTGCTTTGCTTTTGCGCGGAAGTAAACGGGAAAAATCGATAAATCTTTCATCTCGAATTGAAATGTCTGTCAAGTGTAATACTTTGAATCAAACAACCTCTTCACGTTTAGTTCACTAAACACGTTTGCTTAAGAAAGTCTTCCAATTTGTATAAATTTAATACTTAATAAATTTTAGTTGATGTGGTATTAGACTGTGAAAGTTTTGTGTTAAGAAACCTGAAATGAATAGGTCTTGATAACTTCTTCAGTTTCGCGACCAAATGCGATTGAAAAATCAATAATAATGTAATCTCCAAGATTATAGAAATTTCAATCTGAAGAACGAGTGCGGCCATTGAAAATATTTTTGTCAATATCTTGGTACAATGAACTTTATAAAGCGCTATCATTTGAAAAATGAGAACAAGACCAAACTATAATAATGTGATAAAATTTGTTCTCGCATGCAAACAAAATCAATTTATAAGTCTAAAGTAATGTGATAAAATTTGGTATCGCATTCAAACAAAATCACATCACAAGTCTTCCCACTATTGAATTAAATAAAAAAGGATTTAGAGTATATATCTTCTTAAAACCGTTTATCAATGTCTATTGCGACCACCGCAAGTCCACAAGTGCCACAAATTAAATAAAAAGTCTTCCAAACATAAATAATAGCAATAAGCAATCATGATTCCGTCGCAAGCTACTAATTCAAGCCTTCTAACGTTGCAAGAGGCACCATCTACATTTCCTTTAAAAAAATTACCTATGGAAAAAAAATCCAAGCGCCGTCGTAAGCGCAAAGCAAATCAACGCTTCTTCGAGCATGATACCCGAGATGAATGTTTTCCAAATAACATTCAAGTGCTCGAACTAAGCGAAAAAATACAGCCCTTATTTCAAACAATCCAAACCAAAAATGCTCATTTCATAAGAAGAAAGCAAATAAATTTTTTATTATTAAAAAATATTGGCCAACATACAAGTAACTCAAGCTGTTGTTGTCAATGCTCATGCTTTGGATCAACAAAAATTAAAACTAAAAGAAATCATCTACACGACTTATCCAAAAAACCATTTAAGCTACACAATTCATGTATTGAATCAAGAAATGTTGAAAAATTACCTGTCTACAATTGTTCAAGTCATGCTGAGGGGTCTTCTTCAAAAATGCCAACTAAACAATCTAAAATTCCGAACAAATATCAAGTGGCTCGTAGTAAGGAGTTACGGAGTGTTATAAGGTAAGTTAAATATTTAATAAAGTTCAACAATTCATCAATTCTAACTAATTCTGTTAATGGGGAACCAATCCGTAACCATCTGAAAATTGAATAGAATTTGAACTTTTAATATGCCATGAACTATTTTCGTTTCTTTTTATCATTTGGCAACTAAATTAATGCTCTTAATTTTTTTTAATTTACAAGAAAGTTAAAGTGGCATAACATATTTCTATAATTAATAGCTTTGTTATGCTCACAAAGCAGTTTTTCCATCTTGGTGCAAAGCAAGTCAGTAACTTTTGAAAAACCAAACACATTTTACTTGTGCATTTGTTCCATTAATTACCCTCTAAATCGTCAATGATAACAACAGTGACACTTTAAGATAAAAATAATAACAAAAAATATCGATATTTCCTCTATTCAATTTTGCACTTCTCAATTAGATTAATTGAATGGCAATAGTCATTTTGTAACAAAATTAACGCTTTGTTATTGTCATAACAAATTATACCGATGATAACTAACTTCAGAACTTGTTTATTATGTATACTTCAAGCATTCAGTACAAAAGAGTTATTGATGTAATTTAAATATATTCATTTTTGATTCTAGAATGCATAGTCCTGTTTCTTGATAGGTTTTTTGCATTTTTAAATTACCAGATATTTTGTAGTTTAAAAGAAAATTCATACGATTCCTTGAAGTGTATTCTAGTAAATTATAACAATTGAGTTGCCTTATAGACACCGCAAAAAGAATGGCATATTTTGAAAAGAAGGCAAATTGTTTGATGATTTGAATCACATCGTAATAGTCTTCCAAGGAGAAGCCACGACCTCTTCCTCTAAGATCTGGATGAAATTTGGCACATAAGTAGAAGACTTTAAGGATATTCGATCCCTAAAATATTAGACCGCAACCCCCCCCCCCCATTTTGGGGAAAAAGCCTTTAAAATTTTTATCGTCGCTTATCAATTAGTAAGTTTTAACGTCTGTCAGAAGCTGTGCAGTGCACCTGTCTTGCGATCATGAGGCCGTATGTTCGATTCTCGGTCGGTGTTGTTTTTTTTTTGTAAAAAAAATATGCATGTATTTAGTTTTAAGGTAAATCAACAATGTGGATCAACAAATACATTTATTTTTTGAAATCAGCGAACTGTTCGTTCATTTAGGCCAAAAACTCATTGTTGTTATACCAAAAACTCATTGTTGAACAATTGGATTATGAAAAACTGTTGTAATCGAAGCGAAATCCTAACTAATGTTAGGATATTTCCGTGTTCTTAGAATCAACTCTGCGGCCGCTTCGTGGCTCAAAGCCAATTTGAAGAAAAACAATAAACCAGGACGGCGCCCATCTTATCTAGCCATAAATGCTATGGTACTCAGTAATTGTGACATAGTAGATACTAGGGACGTCATTGTTTAACAGTTCCATAATTTCGGATTGCAGTGCTCGACGCAAAATCTTTAATGATTTAATTTTTGAATGTTAATTTGTTTGTCGGAATGCGTAATCGGGTAATTAGATGGCTGAGTCTCGGAAAATGAGATTCGGGGCCTATGCTAAAAAACTTACTCATTACTTTACGCATCGAACTGAGCTGGCCTGCCAGTAGCCATCGGCCGAACCCGAATTAGGCTGCACAACAAAAGGGTTCGTTGCCTCGTCCCTGGGATTGAACGTCCATAAGGTCAACGAAAGTCTTGTTGATTTGAATTTCATCGCGATATCGGCCGGACTTGTTACATTTCATTACAATGGTGGCCAACGCTTGAGTGATGAAGCGGGCGGCTCGTGCGTTCGTCCATCGCGTCACACATGTTTCGTCGACATAAAAAAAATTCCGTCTGTTTAAGGAGGGAAATCACATTAGACGGTTCAATAAATCGAAAGTTAAGCTTTTCAAGAGTATGCTCATAAAGTTTGAGACCATTTTCGAAGTCATTATATTTTCGGGGCAAAAAGCGAAGCGCGCTCGAGTATACTGCACGGCCTATTAAATGGAGCGATTGCAGATAAGTTGGGCGGGACCGCGCAGCTGTCTTTCTATGAATATATCATACTTTGTATGTATTGGGGCAGGTATTCCAAACAAGAAAATGTATTTTTCCTTGTATTCGTGTGTGTGTGTATATAGGAGTAATACACAAGTCACGTCTATACTCAGTTTTGGGTAATATGTTTTTAAATGAGTTTTTCTCGAAAGGCATTTTTCTGGCTTGCGTGCATTGTATCCCAGCGAATTTTTGATCGATCAGGAAAATCCAACGATTTTTTGAATTCTTATTATATTTGTGTCTAACTGAACCTGAAACAGGGATAAAAAATTTCCCACATCGTAATTCAATCTTCGATCCTCAGGTTCCTTCGAAGATTGAACCACGATGTGGGAAATGGGCAATCGAAGCTACTGAGGTCAGTAGCAAAAAAAGGAGAAAATCGACCGTGGGAAAAGGCTGAACGATCTCCAAAGAGATAATATCGCCCGCAATTGGAAATCTACCTGTCAGGAAAGAACATAAAATTAATCAGTTGAGCTAGGTTTCCCGTTCTAAAAAAGATCGCATCTTAGGATTGTAATTAAGTTATAATTTTGATACCTTTTCTCTTTGCTGAGGTTTGGTGATATATATAGACCCATCCATGGCTGTACTGAATTAGTAGTAAAATGTACTAAAGAAGGGCACAACTGGTGCTCGAAATACGTATCTACGAAAAATAAAATAATAAATATCCAGTCTAAGGAAAGCAGCACAGCAGTTTGTTTTTGATCTAATACTCCATAAGTCAGGAAATATTCAATGAAAAAGTTTAAAGAAAAATTCGAAAAAAATTTCGTTCAATATTTTAAAAATTCAAAACGCACTTTTACAATAATACAAAAATATAAGAGCTTGTCGTCTCCTAATCACAGAGCCAAATTAGGTATAGAGCAGTACGAGTAATAAAGGACGGTGGCCACTATCGTTACTAGCCATAAATTAGCGACAGGTATATGTCACTAAAAGTGCAAAAGGCCGTATGTTCAAAAACTGCATTTCCTTCGGAGAGCCGAAAAACCAATATTTTGCTAATAATATGATAATATATTAATATTCGTGCTATTTTATTCTTACTTTAGAATTGTTTTATTAAATGAAATACTAATTAAGGCAAGATATTTCGGCATACGACTTTTTGAACTTTGAGTTCAAATTATTTACATTTGACCATCGAGTATATCTCATGTCATTAACGCTTTTCAGCTCGTCAATCTTAATGGAACTCATGCTAAAAAAAAACTTGACTCAATAAATGCAGAAAAAAATTTAATATTTGTGAATCAGAACATCTATCCGAAATTATTTAATAAAAAGTCATAATTTATCAATATCAACTCTATGATTTTTCTACATAACGATTATGCAAATAAACAGCGTTTTTATAGTGTCACATTCGTTTATTGCTCTTGTTGCTTTTAGTCCACTTTGGAATCGATACAATGAGAAGACGTGCGGTTGATTCTAGGAACAAGGAATAATCCTACCACAGCTATGATTTTGCTTCGACTAAAACAGTTCTTCATTCTTTAACCGTTCAAAAATTTTTATACAATTCACACATATGAACAGCTACCTGATTTATTAGCAAAATAAATTTGTATTTGCACTAAACTATTAACTTTAAACGTTTCTTTCAAAAAAGAAATAGAAAAATCTACATTGCAGAAGCGTGTAGTAAAAACTTAATTATTCAGGAGAGACTCTAAAAATTTTGAAATCGAAGGGATGTTGCGGTCTTATATTTTAGTAGTTAATCCTTAACGCCTCATACTTATATGCCAAATCTCATTTTAAACTGAGAGTACGAGGTCGTCCTTGTTAGACGGTATCCATCAATAGCTTGCGCCTTTCTCACGGTGCCCTCTGAAGTGGAAGTTTCGATTTTATCGAAAATGAATTTTAATACACTCTGCGAAATAATTATATAGGCAGTACATTTTTTGCAATGTTAACAAAAACCTAACTGCATTCCACTTTAAATATATTGGATTTTATTTGAAAAGAAGAAACAATTAAAGTTTATGATAAATAACTAGTTCCTGAGTTAGTACTTTGAAAGTAATTATGAAGAAAAAAAACTTAGTACGAAATATATATAAAGGCACTTTTGCTGACAGGAAACATTATAAAACTAATATGAAGTGTGACCCCCTCTATTCTTGACCACCTCTTCTAAATGATTTGGCATAGAGTCTTTAAGCGTTTGGATGTAGGATAGCTCTATTTTGTTCCACTCTCCTTGAATATCCAATTTAAGCTCCTTTACACTATTAAATTGCCGTCCATGGTTATAAACGTTTGATGAAAGTCTAGCTCAAAGGTTCTCTATCGGGTTTAGATCGGGATTTACTGCTGGCCAATCAAGAGTGGGAATGCTACGCGATTCTAAAAACGATTTTGTTTTGCGCGAAGCATGAATTGCCGCATTATCCTGCTGAAAAATGAATTCTGATGTAGACACTTCTTCCAAAAATGTCACATGAACATTATCAAGCAACTGTACATAATAATCAGAATTCATTCTTGTCGTTACAAAACAAATTGGTGTAGTTTTCATATAGCTTATGCCAGCCCAAACCATAAGCGAACCACCTCCAAAATTTCGTCGTTTTCGAACTTCTGGAGTAGTCTTCCTCGAACGCCAATATTAGTGTACACCATCTGGTCCATCCAAATTGAATTTTTTTTCATCGGAAAAAATCACCGTTTTCCATTCATCGACCCAAAAACGATATTTTTCCGCAAATCTCAATCTTGCATTTTTATGCTTTTGAGTTAGGGCAGGTTTGCCACACTTATTGCCATATGTTAACTTTAAATTCACTTTTAAAATCTGTTGCATTCGACGAACACCAACTCCTGCCTTAGTTGCCGCACAAATTTCTTTCGCAGAAAAATGTTCTCCAGTAGCAAGTCGTTTTATTTCTCTTATATCACGTTCTGTGATTGCCGATGCTCGTCCTTGACGTTTCATTGTGCCATATTTTTCGCCCATTTTGCAGAAATTATCGACCACGCCAGCAGATCGCTACAATTTCCTCGCGATTAGCCGATTTGAAAACCCCAGATCCTTATAGGCAATGATTTTCCCCTTCTCCTCTTCATATAATACCTTTCCATGGGGAATACTAATTAAAAAGTGAAGATTGATTTTGTAATGTCAAAATTTGTGATATAAAACCTTCAACTGACTTAAGTTTACTCATTTTTTGTCTTTGGTGACGAAATGCTCACACAACCACCACAACTGTTAAACTGCCTATTATAAATATTACGCAGCAAATAAAAGAGAAAATGAAAGTTCTTCTTTCTTTGTGTGCGAGCGTGGATTTTAAGCTTATTTCATAACAAAATAAACTGAACATTGTCATAGTATTCAACAATGAAAACCTGTTTCGAAGTAAATTCCGTTATCAAAATTTTAAAACCGAAACAAACATTGCCTATATAATTATTTCGATGAGTGTATATGGCCGCAAATATTGGTGGTGGAAAAACATGAAACAAGCAAAGCAAACCCGCTTGAAGATCGTATTAGTCGCCTAAGAAATTGCGTCGAGTCTCCAACAAGCGCAAAGCGTAAAATTTCGATCAGTTTCTGGTAACTAAAAAAGTCGTCCGCAATAGATGCTAAGCCAAAAAATGTTTGGCCGTCATCGAGTATTGGTTAGACCTCTTGCATATTTACCTGGTGTGCTAACTCAGATCGGCGGGGAATTACGATCGTGGGTGGAAGTGTGAAGCAAATATACGTCTATCTCGACCAATTTTTACTGTGAATTTAATTTGCACGTAGATATAGGATATAAATATTTAGTGGATGGAAATAAACAATTATTCGTCAGCCTTCACTGCGAAATCAAATATGTCTTCTATTACTACAATAACTGACAATGACATATTAGTCGAGTATCTACGCCTCACTGCGACAAAAAATTATGGAAAGTCGTTCTATATCCGATACGCCATCATATCGTCACAAGCGGACCGCCTGTTTTTGGAAATTCTTTCCCGCAAAATACGTTGTAGCGAAAGCTGAATTTGAATATATGGTGTCAAAATGGATATTAAGACCTTCAAAAAGTGCTTGAACCAGTAGACTCCATATTGTACCAATAAAATCGAGTGACATGCGGCGACTACCGATTTCTAAACAACATCAAATGCCTAAATCGATACTAAATTTAGCGTTAAACATGATAATAGGGCAATACTTTGAACATATAACCCCGAAACTTTCTGAAGATGTTGCATTTCTCTATCATCCATCATCCATTGTGTTCAGAAGGGAACTGTTACCTGTCTACGGAAGCGTCAAAAGCCTACGATATATGCTCGAAGAACGTCATTTTTTAGTGGAACAAATCAACAACCATGCATTTTGATAACAATCTGATCGAGCAATGCCGAAGAAATCCCGATGATGGAAATTTATTTTTTGATTAACCAAAGACATGATGAAATTATAGTAGCGAACTCATTGTCAAAATTGTAAAATATATCCAAAAACCCGATAAGAATCAGCACTACATCGTGATCATCACAGCTAAGTTCGCCAAATGAATAGGACTTCTAATATCAAAACCATTTTCTTCTGCTACCTTCTTTTTTCGCATGACTTTTAGATCATAAATATTACTATCACAGCAGCGAAAAGTAATGTAGACAAAGGTTGTTGCAACTTTTATGCTCTACAAATTTGCCATACGCAACGTTTTCATGAGGAGCACGGTTTGCGAGATAAAGAGGATGCAATTTTTCGTTTTCCTTTCAGGGTTTAGGTCAATTGGGGGATCTGTGATCCCATAAACTTGATCTTAGGCATTCCTTTAGACACCCTAAATATCGCAAAAAATTTGCTTGCCTGCTAAAATGCTTCATGGGGTTTCGCATTAGGGGGTTTGCCCTCGCGGCTAAATAATGAACTTTTTACATGGCTTCGTTCCCTTCAGGGCGCAATAACTCAAATTTGTGTGCATAAATTGCAACAACAAAAAAAAACGATACCGTAAACGATTTGTTACAAAATTGTCTTAAAGCAAACTATATATGTTTTTCATTGTTAAAGTAAAAATAAAAAATTTGGCGCTGTTTTTGGCTACAATTTTGTTAATAAACTGTTAAAAATAAAGTGGAAAATAGTCCGAGACATATAACTTTTTGATTAAAATTTTGTTGTTGCTGTCACGCGAAAAAAATGTATGCGCAAGTTGTATTTTTCAGTAGGTGTGTTTAAATTTCACAAAAATGCTTAATGTTGTGTTTAAATTTCACAAAAATATTATCATAAGATTGATCTATCCATTGGCTCGAACGCATCCGTGGTCCGCGGACGACTAACTTACTTTTTGATTATAACTCTTGTCACTGAGTTGACAAAATTGTTTGCCATGTACATTTCAAAAGGATAGAGTATATTTTGCAAAATACACTACTCTGCTTGAAATGCAAGGCAAGCAATCTCGTGTTAACAGTCGAGCACAAAAAACTCGACTGTCTGGAACATATTGTCCCCCGAAAAGATGCCACAAGACTCTATTTTTTAAATCAAAAATGAACGCTATTAGTCATTAAATTAAAGGTAAGTATGTTACGGCTCGATTTTTCGTAACGCTTTTCACTACACCGCAGCCGACCCTGGCCATGGTTTGGGCAATCCCACCCGGCTTAACCCCGCGAAGAGGGGTGTGGGAATATATTTTTATAGAAAGGGCGCCACCCGTTTCTGCGCCGGGACTGCCCTGTCCGCGAACCCTGAAACGAGAATAGGGTCCGCGACGACCTAAAACCACAAACAAGGATAACCTGAAACAAGGACCCAAATGCCGGAACGCGATTCCGCGTCGCCACTTCACGCAATAACACAATTTTATAATTCACTGAGCTTATTTATTTCCTGCTAAAACCTAACCAAACCCTAACTATATACACTTAAATCTACTTACAATTTGTTCCTTATCCTACTGCATCGACTGCTTCCCGACTCCTCGCTGGCTGCTCGTCTGCTGTCGGAGACACGCGTACACACAATTTTACAAGGAACTCTCTTCCACGGATACTTTCTGAGTGCTCTTCTGGCACTTAGTCTGTTTCCCAATTCTTGAACAGTTCTAAATGTTTTACAAAATCCCGTTTCTCGGTCTCAGCACTTGACTTCACTTTCTCTATACATGTTCATAATCAACACTGGGGGATTACTGTCTAAAAGTTTCCACTGTACGATTTGCGCGGTCTCGACACACTCACCACGCTATTATTACCCGAAGAACTCGAAAAATGCCCACCGCTGAAACTCCGCACCGACAAGCGAAGGACGACACCCAAGACGCACCCGTCTTCGAATTACGCACAGTAAAAAGCCACAAAAGAAACGCATCGTCCAAGCTCCTCACGAAAAAATGCTCGACAACCAAGACCCACTCGTCGAGCTTCGCACCGTAGAAAGAACACCGTCCAAGCTCCCGCAATCCTATTTATTGGGAATTCCAATACCGTTTCCACATCGCCAGTCAACTATTACGTACCATAAACTAAATTCAAATTATCTTCGCGCCTTTTCTGCCCGAAATAACTAAATCAGAGAAATACCTACCTGGCAATGATTATTTGAAAGTGTAAAGCTCGCCAAGTTCCGACAAAGCTATTCAAACGCGTCATCTCGCTCCAACCCTCGGATCGTGCTCAAGCTTTCGCGAATAAGGGTGATCGATCAGGCCACGCTACGCGAAAAGTAGCTTTTCGATGTTTGACGTGCTGGAAATGGTGAGTGAGAGTTGAGTTGCGTGTGGACTGGCGAACCTGCCGGACTTAGGAGGTGTGTGGGCGATCGAGTGGAAAACGAAAAAAAGGAGAAGAAAGTCGATCGTGAGATCTTGTTGGTTGCGGATTAAGTACCAGAGTAAGTCTTTTGGATGCACCTCCGCGCCTAGGCAGCGATTAATAATAGGTTGGCGCGAGTGATAAGCGCGCTTTGAAGGGCGATTCGGCCCGCAAACGAGCGGTTGTGGCGGGTCCGCCGCGTGCGAAACGCAAAAGGCTGGAAAACCACAAATTCTTAAAATCTGTGCGCCGACAGGCGGGCGGGCGAGTCACCGTTCTGGAATTGTTGCGTAGATCGTTTGGAGCGGGCGCTGCACGCCGCGAGATGTTCGCCCTTTGCCTTCGTGTTCGCAGCGCCCCTAAATGTTCGCCACGGTCGAACGACGGCATCGCGGCAGCGCTGGCAGACCACACTTGTCTTAGACAACACGCCGACCTCCCCGAATCGGAGGAGCACTAGCCAACGTCAACGGAAACTGCACCAAAAAGTATATCAGCCCAACAGCCCGAGAAAAGTTAACACAAAAAAAGGTTAATAGTTCAATTTAAGTGTATTTTATAAGACATGATGACGTAGTATAAAGGATTCTTTTGTAATCTCCTGAATTATCGACCAGTCTTAGATGCCAATAAACATCTTATGTAAAAATAAATAAAAACCAAGAAAAAATTATTAATATGATGGAATAAATACATAAAAGTGATGTGATTGTTTTCTTTTGGTGGCGCGTATGCGAATGTGGTTCGGTATTCTTCTTGTCTGTTTCCAAAAACCCACGACTCGGTGAGCAAGTCGCGGAACAAAAAAATGTTAGATCGGGACCGCCACTATGCAGTCGACGTTGTGCCAGTCCCGGCGGCGCGGGTGCACACGAGGCATCCGGGGTCGAGGAGCGTCCAAAATGGTGGAGCACTCGATCTCGGATCCTCGGATTTGTGCGCGAAGTCGGGACTGTGGCACAACATCCACGAGTCTGTTGACCTCATCAGAGCTTAGCTTGGTACCGGTTTTTGGCGACCCACAACAGCTGGCGATCGAAGCTTCGTTGGGTTCGCCAGACGTTGGGCCTCGATGCGGGGAAATGCTGTGACTGCTGCCTGTCTGGTGAAATACTCGTGGCGGTCGTTCACCATGGTGAATTGCCAGTGCCAATGGTTGTGGGTATCACTGGCGCATAGGAGACTCCATTGGGCGCATCGTAGACAGGGCGGGACCTGTGTTTGGATCTGTTGCAGCGATTGGGTGATCGGTGTTTGCTGCCGTCATTGCTGGCAACTTATCTGCAGGGTCTGTGACGTTGTCAGGAACACTCTCCATAACAAACTTACTACCTACTTAGTTATCTAATCTAATATCCTTACATCCTATATCTCCTCTACATTTATATAATTCAACTTCTACTCCTTACCATATAATTCAAACCTCTACTTCCTACAATATAATTCGTTAATAACAATATAATTCAATACTAGGCTTGATTGCGTGAAGTGGCGAACGTAACATTATCAATTCGTTCAAGACAGCGTTTACCCGCACGGTGGTTTGGGGTCTTCAAGGACAGGGTAGACCCCCATTTTGCCCTTCTGGGTTGTGGGTCGACCACGTCGCGTGGCGAACGTAACAAGTATTCTATATGGTCTCTTTTCTGTGACTATTACTTCAAATCCGAACTGTGGGAATTCTCATTATCTGGTAAAGTAATTTTAGATAAATGGTTTGCGAGAGCGTTCCACCTTTCTTTGTTTAACAGATCTCCAAATTAATGCTAAACATAAGCTTAAAGCGATAACATATGAGATGAAATCTAATGAAATATACTGATATCTATCATGTTAGTTTATTGGATTGACCCAAAGTTGCTGCCTCTGTAGATTTTGAACCGATTCGATAAAGTCGGTGAAGTTGTGCTGAGTCCAAGATGTATTTAGCATAGAAATTCAAACGTTTGCCTAGTCGTTGGATGAGAGATTGTTGATGTCCCACTGAGGTATTAGGAGGCCCTTATTGCGACTGGACGTTGAGTTAAGTCTAACCAGCCGCCAATATGAAGGTTGGACGTCGTAGCACGCATCCTGCCATTAGTTTGATATAGCCTTCACCGAAAAGCTTTAACTGAAAGACGTTCGTTAATGAAGGACACTATTTCTAAGCGATGCACGTCACCAAGAATGAAGAGCCATTTGTTAGGACTCATTAGTTCGATCCAGTCCAATCATGATAACGGCATCGTCAACAGGTAATTGGCCTTGTTTGGCGACCCTTGTATGAACGTGTTGACTTCACACTGGTATCCATTTTGAGTTTGTGTTGTAAATTTGGCTTTTGACAACTGCATCCTTTTTTCAAGTAAATAAGAAAAATTCCTAGAATATTAGTTGAAGGGGCCATGACGTTGGTTGGTTGGTTGGTTGTAGTGGCAGCCCTCTTTATCAAAAAGATGGCTCACTTAGGCCAGGATAGGCCCATTGTGATACCACAAAAAGACGAGGGCGGCACTAGAACCTGTGAGATGACGAGAACCATTTCGATTCTCGCATGAAGCCGGCTATGCAGCCGATATTTAAATCAGCTACTTCCGTGAGGCTGTCCAGGAATGGTGAGCCTAAGGTTTTCATGCGTTTCCTGGACAGTGCCGGGCATTCACACAGAAAGTGTTGGACCGTCTCTTCCTCTTCTTCCGATCTGCAACTCCGGCAGAAATCGTTGAAGGGAACGCCCAACCTTTCTGCGTGCCTGCCAATTAGACAGTGCCCCGTCAGTATGGATACGATAGAACTCAAGGTTTCTCGACTCGTGTTCAGGAGCTGCTTGGTGCGTCTGGAACTCAATGCACGAGTAACGTAATTCAATGTATCATAAGAATAATAAAAGATGATTTAAACTTTAAGTAGATTCTTTTATTATAAACAAAGGTTTATTTCGTTTGACAGTACAATTCAGACTGATTCAAGTATTCATCATTACCCATAATTACACTTTACGCAAGTTAGCAGATTTAAATATTTATGATGAGTTAGCGTCTGCAAAAGGTGATTGGATTACATTACAGCTGAGTGCACTTGATGCAATATTATGCCTGGCAAGTGTGTGAATGGAATTTTAGGTTGATGCACCTTAAGGGTACATGTATGTAGATACAAGGTCAATGGTAATGATGAATATGGATATTATGGTGACGGAAACGTAACTCCTCCCCTCATAGTTGTAGGTAATGGCCATATTATCCTTACAGGCTGATTCGGAGGAACTATTACTGGTGTTGATTCTACGTGTGTTTGGTAAGTGATTCTTGATTTCCGATACAGCAGGACACAGCAGCCGATGAAGGTGCAGATCAAAAGGATAAGTAGTACGGTTGACGTTGCTTGTATTTCGATTCCAGGGCTGTATGATTGAGTGTCCTCGATAGGGTATTTTGAAAATTGAAATTTTTCCAGTTTGTCAAGCCTGATACTGTACTGTTGGGTTATCGTGGTGTTAATGGTGTTGAACGCTGTTGGATATATATGGATTTCATCCCAATATGTATTTCCCTTTGAACTATAGGTCACGTCGTTGATGGAGACATCGCACCCTTCGAAGTGGATTAGTACCGTTCCTTTTATTTTGTTTTCTCTCGGTTCACAAGTGGTGTTCATCGTCATTTCTGGAGCGTTAATTAGCAGTACGTAGTTGGGCTCTGGCTGGTAGATCTCGATATTATTTTCTCGCTCTTCGATTTCGCAGTGGGCTGGTTTATTAGTCATCAGGTTGCCAATACATTTCGATTTTGGTGTCCTTTCTAGGTTGCTTGTCTGGAGGCAGTAGTATACTCGCTCTATGTGCTGGCATTTATTTTCGATAGTTTGGATATTTTCAGGATTCATAATGAGGTATGGTTTGATGTGGATTTGTTTTGTGGTTTGCATAGGTAGGGGTATGATGTGGAAAAAAGAATATACGTCTTTGGAAACAATAGGAATTTGAATATTGAAGATAATATTTGTGTTATTGGTATAGGCTTGCAACTCTAGTAGCTCATATATGGTTTCGATAGATGTGATATTTACTGAATGATTTTGGAATATTGAGTAAATTTCCACCAATTCATCCTGGTTGAGTATTAATTTTGAAATTATGTTTAGTTTAGCGAGAATGACTGCTTCTGAAATGCTCGTTAGATGTTCATTAAGTAAGTCAATATTGTAGTTAATCTGATTCAAATATTGCATTTGTTTTATGCTAGCGCTCTCAGCTCTAATTAGGTTTTGAAAATTTTCTTGTATGTATTTTAGATAAGACGTAATGTTACGTTGTTGGTTATTTATATGGCTCGTGATGTTTTCGAAACGTTCAATCATTTGGTTATTTAGTTTAGCTTGCTGATTTAATTGAAGTTTAAAACTATTGTCGTTATTTAGTAGTTCATTAACTTGGTTATTGATGCGAATTGCGTCGTTGACATCCAAATTTCCGGTTATGCATTTTATGACAGTGCCAAGACCGTTTATAAGCCCTCTTTTGGTTCTTTGTTTTGGTAAGAGCGTCAGAAGTTTATTATTAGCTTCATTTAATTTTATTCTAGTTATGTCTAGCGAGTCAGTCATTTCAGGGAATTTTGAAAAAGTATTTAGTGTCTCGTTTATTTTTTCGATGCTTTCTTTGTACTTATTCAATTGTATTATGTGTAGTAAGCTTTTGTGGGATTGAATTAACCTTGCGTCGCCAAGTCTGATTGGAAGCAATCCATGCCTATTCGATAAGTCTCGGACATCCATCTTCTGTGTGCGAGTTGCCGCTATTAGTAACCTGAAAGTTTCGTTTTCTTTTTAATTTAGATTTATGTACTTTTTGGTTTTTGTTAGTTAAAACTGTGGCAAAATTATTATTTTTTATTTTTTGTTTAGTAAATCTGTGTGTTAGTTTATTCCTCCTACATTCCTTTCTAAAGACAATAGATCCCTCCTTGTAATTTTCAGGTTCTTCCCTGTTTTGGTTAAGTTTTTCGATTCTTTTGTTTACCTGCGCTTCCAAGTGTGCTTTAATTTCTGGATTAAATTTTGATCGAAAATCTTTCAAGTTTTGCAAGTATTCGTGTGAGTTGTTTGCTTGAATGTTGTGAAATATATGTGTTCTGCCATAGAAAAGTTCGAAAGGGGTATACTTGGTAGAAGAGTGAATTGCATTATTATAAGTGAGGACCGTCTCGTTTAAAAGATCTACATGGTCTTTATCACGATGTTTATTGTATATAACTCGATATGCTTCAGTGAGGGTAGAATGTAGTCTTTCTACGGGTGCATTGCTACTCGATTGCTGATACGATGTTATGTGGTGGTTAACCCCATATTGTCGACAAAAATCTTTGAAGATAGTGGAAGTGAATTCAGTTCCCAGATCCGTGATTAAGGTTATTGGAATGCCGTGTAGGCTCATGAAGTGTTTTAGAGATTTTATAATTTCCAAACTATTGCGGGCATTTAACGTATAAGCTGAAGCAAATTTAGAAAATTTGTCTATTATTGTAAGTATTGTTTGGTTATTTATTGCATACACGTCGATGTGTATGATGTCGAGTGGTTTTTCGGGTGTTGGAGGCACCTGATGTTTTGGTTTTGGAGGATTTCTGTCGTATTTCATTGTTTGGCAGATATCACAATTATTGATGATCTGGATAATTTTATTTTTCATAAAGGGAAAATAGTAATCTCTCTTAAGATGGGATTGGGTTTCATTGATACCTCGATGGTTGTTATTTATGTGATATTTATTAATGAGATCATCCTGAACATCACTTTCCGTGATGTCTTTAAGTATTTGCATACATCGGACCAACTTGAAGTTCTTCGATTGGGAAAAGTAACTAACGTACACATCTTGAATGATTTTGAAGATATCATCAGTGGCGTGAATAGCAGTTAATCTGTTCGGTGATATATTTTCTTTAAATAATTCTATCGTATTCGCTTCACTATAGTCCTGCATTCTGATGGTCCGTCTTTGTTTATTCTTGAAGAGCAGTTTTAGTGTTGTTTGCGGTCTACCATTGGTTTTTTCTAGGACTAGTTGGAGTGAAAATTCGTTCAACGGTCGTTCGGAAATAGGGATTCCGATGCATAAATTTTCTTGTGCAGAATGTGCGGTAGTACCTCCAGTGTTTTGTGCGGTAGTGTTTCCAGTAGAAAAGGCGTCATCACTTACATTGATGTCTATGATTGGAGTAGTCTCACTTTTATTGTCAGCTAGTATTCGGATTCTACTTAAGGCATCAGCGTTGCTGTTTAGGGTCCCTTTCTTGTAAACTATTTCATAATCAAACTCTTCGAGTTTAAGCCTCCAGCGGATTAGTCTGGAGCTTGGATCTTTAAGATTGACCATCCAGGTCAGAGGTTTGTGGTCTGTTACTATTTTGAATTTTCTCCCAAATAGATACGGACGGAAATACTTGGTGGCCCATACGATGGCTAGTAACTCCTTTTCTATGGTGGAGTAATTGATTTCAGAATCATTTAGGGTCCGGCTTGCAAAACAGATTGGTTTGTCATGGTCTATAGGCCCTTGCGAGAGCACTGCACCAAGTGCGAAATTGCTCGCATCCGTCGTTAAGATGAAAGGTTTGTTAAAATCGGGATGTTGCAAGAGAGGATCGTTAATCAAAATATCCTTGCAGCTTTGGAAAGCTTGTATGTAGCGATTACTTAGCTCGACATCTTTACCTTTCTTTAAACAATGGGTAAGTGGTTTGGTTATTTTAGCAAAATCTTTTATAAACTTTCGGTAATACCCGAAAAGTCCAAGAAACGATTTGATCTCTCTTTGTGTTTTAGGAATGGGAAAATGTTTTATTGCGTGAACCTTGTCTGTGTTTGGCTTAATTCCCTCTGGTGTGATAACATGCCCTAGGAATGCTATTTCTTTTCGTAAAAACTCGCACTTATCCAACTGGGCTTTTAAATTTGCTTCCCGTAACTTCTGGAACACCTTTCTCAGATTTTCAACATGTTCCTGGAGGGATGTAAAGTAGATGATAATATCATCTAAATATACAAGGCAAATCGAACCTTGTAATTCTCCTAGAACATTGTCCATCACCCTTTGGAAGGTAGAGGGGGCATTCTTTAGGCCGAAAGGCATTCGAATATACTCGAAATGTCCTCCCTCTACGGTAAATGCGGTTTTTGGGACGTCTTGCGGATCCATCTCGACTTGATGGAATCCACTAGCTAAATCCAATGTGGAAAAATACATACACTTGCCCAGTTTGTCCAGTATATCATTAATGTTGGGAAGCGGGTAGCGGTCACTCACTGTTTTTTCGTTACGTTTTCGGAAGTCGATTACCAATCTCCACTTCTGTTTGCCACTCGCATCTGGCTTTTTTGGAACGATCCAGACCGGTGAGCTCCATGGCGAGTAACTGGGGCGGATTATGCCGTGATCTAATAATTTTGAAATTTGTCTACGAACCTCCTCCCTCTGAGCGAATGGGTACCGGTATGATTTGGTGTATATGGGTATGTCATCTGTTGTCTTGATCTTATGCTTTATTTTATTGGTAAAGGAAAGAGTTTGATCTTCTCTGAAGAATATGTCGTCATATTGTCGGCAGACTTTCAGAAGCTCTTGTTTTTCTTCGGCATTTAGTTGTGACATACGGAGTAGTTGAGAAATATCACCTAAGGTGTCAGACGGAGGATCTTTCAGGTTTATGTTGAAGTTATGCACCTGTACATGTTGTGCGGAGAAACTTAAAACCTTCAATGGCTGTTCAACGAAAAGTGTTTGATCTGCTTGCGAATTATTGGTTATTTCGATGTATGCTTGCCAATCCTTAGAAGTGTATAATCCTTCTGGTATTACTAAGTTGGGTAATATTTCCATAGATTTGACATAGATATCACCATTTTCGACATCCACTGGTAGCTTTACTACCGATTTTGCCATTGGTGGGATGTTATACTTTTGGGATGCGAGATTCGGTTTGAAATATAATGGTAGGACTGCATTATTGGTAATGAGTTTCCGATTCGCAAGATCAACTTTAGCACCAAAAGTATTCAATGAATCGATTCCCAACAATCCATCGAAATATCCGTGAAATCTGAAAATCAGGAACCTGCTGTTTCCTGGCTGATTAAACTCCATAAAATTTTCGATATACACTTCTTTGTCCACAGAATACGTAGTAAGCACGGTGGTGATAGGGATAGGGATTATTTTTCTGATATCACAAGGATTTACGAATTCAGGATTCAAAAATGATGATGAGGCGCCCGTATCAATAAGGAATCTTAAATCACGCCCAAATGGTGAAGAAATTAGAATGTAAGGGAGATTGCTGCCATGTCTATTTACTTCTATGTACCCGATGGGTCTCTAAAGGCACCTTGTCGAAAATTTCCGCCATCGAATTCCGCCTCTGGATTAACGTTTTCTGCTTGTTCTATATTTTCCGCAAACATGGGATGAGGAAATGGTTCGGTATCATTGAAAAATTCCGGGTCGTCAAATAGTCCAAAGTTAGGTTCTATGTGACTGTTACCGTCAGTGAAGTTATTGCAATTAGATCCCATTCTTTGCTCTGATATATTAAACAATTCTTTCTTAGGTATATTGGGTGAACTGTTAGGCCGAAATTGGTTAGTGAAGGGCCTTTGCGTTTGGATTGTTCTTGCATGACCAGAGTTTATGTCCATAGGTTCTGGTTTTGGCGGTATTGAGTGGTTAAATTGTTGCCAAGGAATTTGTTGTTTTTGTTGCACCTGATAAGGGGATACGCCGCTATATGGATTTTGGTTTTGTCGTTGAAAGTTTGGCATTGGTCTTACCATTGGTTGGTAAAATCGTTGTTGCTGAAATTGGCTTGTTTGAAAAGGGTAACGTTGTGAGGACGGATAGACTCGGTGTGGTGGAAAACCTTTATCCTTGTCAAACAAATATCTTTGGGGTTGGATTGGTAGTTTGTTTGTTTGATTTAAATGGGGTTTGATGCTCACTGTTGGTTTTAAATCAAGAAAACGCTTGTTATCGCCTGTTCGTGAATAGAAGATGTTCTCTTCCTCTATGCAATAGGCGTATGCGGTAGCGAGAGTTTCAGGCCTTCTTGCTCGAATTGTGGAACCTAGTGGTTCCTTTAAACCAGATAGAAATGTATTAAGGCACATTGCAGAATACAAAGTTCTTTTCGCTGATACAACACTCGCGTCCTTTTCGTGGATATTTACGTGATTATTCATACTTGAAAGCAGCTCAACTGTTTTCCCATAGAAATCTTGTAGTGAGTCACTATTTTGTTTTAAACCGTGCAGGTCCTTTATTAGGGAGGTTTCATTCCTCTTGTCGGCGTAATGGAGGGTAAGGTTTCCCTTAATTTCGTCCCAGTTAAGTGGTGTGCCATACATGTTCAGTATTTCATTGGCTTCACCAACTATTTTGTTTCTGATAGCTCTCAACAAAAGTTGACCATACCGCGTTCCGCTGGTAACTTGGATAAGAGTTAGGATTTCATCGACATTGTCAATGAAATCGAAAAGGAGTCTTGGGTTCCCATCATATCGTGGGAGATCTTTAATTGCATCAGGAACCCTGAGCGAATTGAATATGTCTGTCGTGGTTAATTGGTTTACGCCGTTTGCGTTTTCGTTAGCCATTTTATTGCTTATTATCTTTAAATCGATATTATTATCACTTTCTTTATTTATCGCGTTTTTAGGGTAAATTAGATTTTTAAACGTTTGTTTAAGACTGATTGACCGTTTCGAAAGATTTCCGAGAGTTTCACTTATTAATAGATTTTCACTGTCACTTTCACTAATTGTATCTAATTTTTCCGAAGCAATTTGACTACTACTACTAGGATTACCTAAACTTCTAGGGAACGTGCAATAGGGCTTAGGAGGATGGAAATTCTTGTATTTTTTGGGAAGGGGCATATATCCAAAACAAATCGACTTACGTGATGATAATGGAAGATACGAGTATCATGCCTTCTTCCTTTTTGTGCCTTCTTTTTCCAACGATTTGCACTCGCTGGTGCTATACACAGGACACACTTTAGAAAGTTAAACACCTCAAACCGATAGCGATATTCACTCGCAAGACCGATGAACCGTCGGAATTCCACGCTTTGAATGTTACTTTCGTTGAATTATTCCTCCGCCCTTACTTTCGCGACTGCGCCAGTAACGTAATTCAATGTATCATAAGAATAATAAAAGATGATTTAAACTTTAAGTAGATTCTTTTATTATAAACAAAGGTTTATTTCGTTTGACAGTACAATTCAGACTGATTCAAGTATTCATCATTACCCATAATTACACTTTACGCAAGTTAGCAGATTTAAATATTTATGATGAGTTAGCGTCTGCAAAAGGTGATTGGATTAAATTACAGCTGAGTGCACTTGATGCAATATTATGCCTGGCAAGTGTGTGAATGGAATTTTAGGTTGATGCACCTTAAGGGTACATGTATGTAGATACAAGGTCAATGGTAATGATGAATATGGATATTATGGTGACGGAAACGTAACTCACGCCAAGTTTGCCTGGTTGTCCTGCAGGTTTCCTCCAATAACCAGCCTCTATTTGCAGCCTTGATGTAATGCTGCTTAAATCCTAGCTTTATAGAAGCTAGAGGTTGACCGACTTGGGGTGTGAGTGTATACTCCTGGAGCACAGTGCCAGCTCTCGCTAAGGCATCCGCTTCGCAATTTCCAGATATATCACTATGTCCCGGTACCCAGTGTAGAGTCACTTCACAGTGAAGTGACATCACGTTCAGCTGTGTACGGCATTCCATCACCATCATGGATGAGGTGTACACGTTGGACAGTGCTTGGATAGCAGCTTGACTGTCAGAGAAAATATTCAGGTTTCTTATGGAAATTTTCTGATTACTTAGCCAGTCTACTGCCTTGTATATTGCAATGACCTCTGCCTGAAAAACACTGCAGTGGTCTGGAAGCCGGAAGGATAGTTTCAGGCCTAGCTGTTCTGAGAAAACGCCACAGCCAACTTTTCCGTCCATTTTGGAGCCATCAGTGTAGATGTCGACCGATTCCTGCATCCCACCTCTTTCTATTGCCCAGTCCACCCTGCTTAGGATGACTGACCTGAAGCTATGATGAAAGCAGGGAATCGGAGGCGCAAGGTCTACTTCCCCTGGCGTTGGTCCATCAATCCGAAGTATGGTGGAGTGGCCAACATTTGCCTCTTGCCAGAGATGTAGTGCTTTTAATCGAATAGCAGAGCACTTGGCCTGCTGTCTCGTAAGGAGCTCCGTCGGGAGCCAATTCAATAGCATAAACAGTGCCTTTGTCGGGGTAGTGCGTAAGGCCCCGGTGATTGCAATAGCTGCAATCCTTCTGACCTTGTTTAGCAGGTTTGCATTGGATGTTTTTGCAATAGCTGGCCACCAAACAACTGCGCCATACAGAAGAATTGGTTCCACTATCGCCGTATAGAGCCATGATACGATTTTGGGTTTCAATCCTCACTTTTTCCCAATGGCTCTTTTGCAGCAGTAGATTGCGCATGCCGCTTTTCGCGCTCTTTCTTCTATGTTCGCTTTCCACGCAAGCTTGGAGTCCAGAATTAGACCCAAATACTTAACTTGATGAGACGGTATGAGACTTGTCTCATCAAGTTTAGGTGGAACAAATCGTGGAATTTTATATCTTCTCGTGAAGAGCACAAGTTCCGTTTTCTGCGGATTTATCTTTAGATCGCACTCTTTGCTCCATTTGGTAAGAATACCTAGGGCTAAGTTTAGTCTTTCAGATAGTGTGTTAACTTAATTTGCCCGATATTGCTATTACAACATCGTCAGCATAGGCTACGACTTTGCAACCAGTCGCTTCTATTTGTAACAGGAGCTTGTCCACCACTTAGTTCCATAGAAAGGGTGATTGCACCCCACCTTCCTCTGCATGTCCTCCTTAAGGTGCTGTCTCCTAGTGTAGAGTTGATGATCCTGCTGCTTAACAGTTGTACGATAAACCTTATCAGGTTATCATTCACTTTGTCTCCTCGAGTGCCCTCTCAATAGCCTTATGGCTGACATTGTTGAAAGCCCCTTCAATGCCTAGAAAAACCGCTTGCATATATTCTTTGACGATTAGCGATTTTTCGATGTAGTTGGTGAGCGAGTGAAGAGCTGTTTCCAGTGTTTTCAGCAGAAAATAGGCAAGGCTGATAGGTCTATAAGCTTTAGGTGACGAGTGAGATGTCTTGCCCACTTTATGTATGAAGACTATTTCACCTTCTTTCCACCTCTGTGGAATGTAAGCCATCCGTGGGCATGCTTTAAAAATAGCCATGGCAGTGCTGTACTGATTTCCTGCTGTATTTCAACAGGTAAGATATTGTTCGTGCCAGGGGAATGCTGATTGCCCAGCGTAGGAACCTGTCATTTACAGGCACAGTGGTTGACAGGCAGCTCGGGAGCGTATATGGATCTGGTTTGCCAGCCATATCTTCACTATCCGAGAAGTGCGTATCCACTAGAACGGCCAACGTTTCGGAGCTGAATTTCGTCCAGACCATTTGCGTCTTTAACAAACACTAAAACAGAGACAGCTGGTCATGACTTTTTGATGATTCAATTAAAATTTTGGGTGATAGCTTCGATAGAGATTCTAGAACGTGAACTGTCTAGCAAATAAGAGGCTTGTATCCAAACATCGATCGCCTTATATCAAATGAGAAAAGAGTATTTTTAAAAGCACCTTTGTGTGTGTACGTTTTTAATGAGGTAGCACCTGATATTTCGCTTCCTTCGCAACCAGTAACAACTCGATGAGGAATATGGTTTGATGCAGCAAAATGCTATGCATAAACAATTGTCAGTTTTTGTTGCGATAAACGACAAACACGATGCCTCAATTAAAATTACAAAGGACCTTTTCCATGACTGTACAATAAAAGCAGATTTATTTTTTTGTGTCAAGTTGTGGATTTTTTGCAGACGCAATTCAAAAACTACAAAGATCTGGTCTATCGCTCGTTCAAAAGATTTGTCGAAAAAATGGTTTTTCCACTTTAACTTAAATTTTATCCCGGCTGGTTCTATGGGAATACTCGAAAAATATTCCGTTGAAAATACCCTAGTCTTTAAATTTGCTTCAATCACAACTGTGGATGTAGGAAGGAGCATTTATATGTACAAAAGCGTCCTACAGTCCAATAGTCAAAGTTTTTTTTAATAAAAAATTGAGGGAAATGTGTCTTATATGTTGTAACAAAAATTCAAATTGAGTTTTTTCGTCATATTGTACTAGTACCTGATTTCATTTTTATTTCGTATGAATTATGAAGTTTATTTTGACAGTATTATGTGTGCTAACTGAATTAAATTAAGTTTATATACACATAACACATAAACTCTTCACTTATTTTGCAAGTATAAGTTTGCTGTTAAGTGCTGACTTTAAGAGCATGTTTTTTCGTTTATACAGCATATTTTCACTTCTATGAGCATTTTTAGGCGCTTAAAACGGGGTTTTTAAAACTATAATTTCCGCTATAATTTCAGATTTTTTAAACTGAGAAGCGCGATAAGATAAGTGTTTCAATTATTTTTTGGATTTAAAGACTTCCATTTTTCCTTGATGCACTGTATTCAATTTGCGACTATGTTAAATTATTTGCGATTTCTTTCATAATGCGTTGTACATTCTTTAAATTGGTTTTAACGCTGGATTCAGCCGCCATTTTCGCGAAGTTAGCATAGAATTGAATGCAATTTTCAATACAGCACGTCTTTCACGTATAGTGGTTGCTCTTGGTCTGCCGGTTTCTTACAATTATTTTCATTATTTTTGAAATAATTCTGAATAACAAAAAAGATTCTTTTAATAATTCTTCCAATAGCGGTAATTGAAAACTGTTTGTCCTTCAAATCACTAAAAACTTTAATTTCACTCTCATTTCATGTATGTCTTATGGTTTTTTTGCGGAGAGTATGTATTTTATTGTAAAACTATGTTGCGTGCTCCCACTACCACACCTCCCTCCCAGCCAATCATCCTCCATGTGCCCCGCCAATTCGGACGCCCCATGAAAGATGATTGCCGAGAGGAGGCCCCGTGCGGAGCACCCATCAACTGTGGCCGCATAGTGGCGACCGTAGAGTAACATTTTTTTTTGAAAACCGGCTAGCTCACCGGGTCGTGGGCTAATCAAAACACAAAACAACTGAAGAACCGGACAAACCGAATCGCGCACAATCTGAGGAGAGGAGAAACCATGAAAAAACTCACTTCATATTAGATTTCACTTTATTCGCTCTTGAACTCTACTTTAACACTCATCAGTACAATTCAGATGCGACAGCATTTAAACTTTCATAAATCTTCAAAACCATTAAAACAAGCGGCATTCGATGGGAAAGCTCTCAGCATAACAGGCGGGACACCTTTGTATCGCGCTAAAGGTCCTTCATTTTTCCTCAGCTCCCTGAAGACGTCACAAATGTCGATTTTTATACGTTCCTTCGGGAGCCGTTTGAAATTAACTTTTTAAGAGCGTCTACGGACATTCCCATCGCCCAATTCGCCATTCCTCCCATACCACCAGCGACTATAGTTGATAAAATACCCCCTTTTGCGTCGGGCCTGCTCGTTCCTTTTGCGTTCGCTTGGAAATATTCGTGGGTTAGAAAATACATACCACTATACCACAGACTTGATAATCCGACATCGGAATTGTTCGCTTTCCGATCGCTGCGGCTTGTGCGAGCGAACCAATGAACTGCCCAACTTCCAATGAATTCTCCACCCGTTAAGCTCCTTGTCAGCTTCGCCACTCGCTTCCTGCTGGCGAACGCGTAAAACTGCCGCCGAGACTTGCTACGCCTTCGCTGCCACGTATTCCAATTTTTCGTTGTTTTGTTGGACCTTCATTTCGTTTTGGTTGACGTCGCATCCAAATTAACTTGCCACAAACTTTTGGCTAAAATCACGCTCATCACCTCTGTTCCACATGATTCCTCGATCACAACTCTCTCATTGCCTTTTTTTCACCTCTACACTCACACCATAAACTTCTCACCTCGTCTCGAGTCGGAACATTATGCCCATATATGGCAATCTGCTAATTCTACCATTCAGATGGGCGACCGCACCCTAAAAAAACCGCTTCTCTCTCGATCACCTCAACTCACCACATCAGAAACGCGTTTCTCACCTCTCGGGAGAGACAGTGCGAGTGGTGGATTAGTAAATTGGATTTAACTACTGCCAATGGCGATTATTTGACAGTGTAACGATGCAATTTTGGTAGAAAATAAAGAAAAATTTAATACAATGATCCGCAACAACTATCAACCCATGTGCAGCCTCAGTGCATTACAAAGAAGATATGTACTGTTGTCTACATTGGATTGTGAGACGACGTACGCCCGCAAACCCCGGCTGTGACAGGGCATCAATCGACAGAGGTTTTCCTTGAATATGGGTCGTTATCGCAACTCGTCAGTGACGTCGAGCAAGGGACCGAGGAGCTAACTGCTTGGCAACTCGTTCAGACGTGTGGGACTCAGATTGTTTCTCGTGATCAAATCTGTTGCGACAATTAAATTTTTAACCTATCTAAAGTAAAGGAGATGTAGTGCATGTGTCTTCGCATAAACCAGCCATCAAGCGACCCGTTCCAGCAAATAGAGTGCTATTATGTTTTAGACCGAAAAATTGCCAAACACGAAGCTGTGGATCAGGAAGAGGGCTCGATAAAGCCCTCATGAAAGCCAATTCGACAAGCTACGGTGGTTCAGTTAGTTACCCGAATCCTTGCCATCCGTTGCCACCACAAAGAGGACTAGAGCATAGTCTATGACGCCGTGATCAAAGAAACAGACGTTGTAGATGTTTGCGCTTATTGCATACTGAACATTGGTAGCCTCACCCAAATCTACGACATGGTGCTTTTATTTATGTTCATGGCGTTTCAAAATTTTACTTCGTATGTCTTTGGCGACGCTGGTAGCTTACATCTGATTGAAAATATATCAGAAGCATTCGACAGAAATTTGCGTAACCGGTCACAAGTCGTTGGAAAGGCCGTCCGAGATTTTGTCTGATCGCGCAATACCTTTTTCGCTTCTGTCGTTCGTATTTTCGCAATTACCAGTAGTCTCGTTTTCACTTGTTAAATTAGTTACATGTTTAGCTCTCTCGGTTAAAAGCCTTGTTTGTGGCATTTGCCCGAGATTTTTTTGAGTAGAGTATGAGAAAAAGCCTCAAAAGTGGGATGATTGAATTGTTGTTTAATTGCTAGAATTTCGTAAACGGGCATAAAGATGACTGAACCTTGTGAATTGTTTCGGGGTTAAAGCAAATATGCTAAGCACCCACGGCATCACGCGATGATCTGAGCTAAACTACCAACAGTCATCAAACCTATAGTTACAGAAAGGCTGAATCCGAAGTAGTCTACACAACAATATAATTCCCTGCCTCGCCCCCGAGACTGAACGTCCATGAGGTCAATGAGACGAAAGTCGCGTTGGTTTAGAATTTTCGTCGCGATTTTGCTGCGCAATTTATCATTTCATTACACAAGAAGGATCGTATCCCGCAAAATAGGATATTCACTAATTGCGGTCTTAGCGAGCGTTTCGTCGTCTCCAACGCACACGAGCCCGCGAAAACAATGCCAACCGAAAACCGCCCAGGCTTACAGCACCACACACGCCTATTCCCCTTTTGCGCCGGAAATTACTATGCCAAAAGTAGTAGGCAATGTAGGCACTCTCATTCATTCAAGATATTGCATATGGATAACTTGGATTCGTTATCAATTGTTGTTGAAAATAAATAACAAAAGCCATACTGGATATTCAAGTATATAGTAAACTAGTTATTATTATGTTTAGCTAAAGAATTTGAAGTCACGTGAATTCATATCAGCGGTCTCGAATGTGTTAAACTTGTATTCGATTACCTGTTCGTGATATGAGTAAGAATAGACTTATCGCAGCTTTGCCGTCTGATAAATCTGAAGAAAACTACATCCATAAACGATAACTTAGCTAAAAGTCATCGTAATATTAAGGCCCTTTTTGCATATAACCGGTAGCCGGGTGAACTGTGCCGGTTTACTGGTGTACAGCCGCATATTGAAGCTTTTATTCGGCAATGCGACCGTATGTCTGTTTTATGGCCGGATGAATTTGACACGGATTGTAATACCGGCTTAACACAGTGTCTTGAGTTGAATGAGAGCGCTCACACACAATCAATATCAGGACGGGACGATTCGTGGTGGGCATGGAGAAAAAAAATATTTCGATGCTTGAAGAGCATAAGCGATAATCTGTGAATTTTACATTAGAGCATTTTCAAATCTTGAACTGATTTACAATGTGTATGCACTTTTGAATATATTTCGGTAACTGCCAAACAAGTAGTTATTATGCGAAAAACACAGTTCAATCAACGCAGAACTGAAAATTACATTCAAAAATTATATAATCTCAATTTCGCTTATGCCCTTTCGCCTTTCAACCACCGGGTTGGATGTAAAAAGGTGTATTCCAAATATCCCAGTAAGGAAAGCAGGCAAAATAACGAGATGTAAAATGCTTGTCACTGGATTAGTTATTAGACGGTTAAAAAAATCGACTTCTTTTATTGCAAAAATCGAAAGTTAAGCTATTCAAAAGTATGCTCAAAAAGTTTGAAACCGATATTCGAAGTCATACTTATATTTTCGGGGCAAGAAGCGAAGCATGCACGAATATATTGCACGGCCTATTGAATGGAGCGATCGCAGACAAACTGGGTGGGACCGCGCAGCTGTCTTTCTATGAATATATCATACTTTGTATGTATTGGGGCAGGTGTTACACACAAGAAGATTTATTTTTCCTGGTATTCGTGTGTATATAGGAGTAATACACAAGTCACATCTATAATCAGTTTTTGGTAATTTGTTTTTAGATGTGTTTTTCTCAAAAGGCATTTTTCCAGATTGCGTGCAATGTAGCTCAGCGAATTTTTGACCGACCTTAAAAAACCAAAGATTTATTGAATTTGCGTCTAACTGAACCTGAAATTGGGATTAAAATTTCGATGTAGAGTTTGCAAAATCACGAGAAAAATTCAATTTTTTTTTATCAAACGCGTCACAAATCTTGAATTTTCGAAATTCTCACTCCAAATCTGGTTCATCGAGGAATTATACATATAAATAATATGAACAATTTGCTTAGAATGCTTTCACATTAAAATTGTGGACTTCAGCAGGAACGGCAATGAGAGACTCAGACGACGGACCTACCTGAAGAACAGCTTCTAACTTTGCGAATTTTGGTGATAATCATTTGAAAAAATTATGAGATGTAGTTCAACATACGAATGAAATCGACTAATAATTTCAATTAGTTCTAATCATTTCTTCCTCTTTCAAAAAAAATCACGAAAAAGTGTAAAAATAGGCCTCCTGATGTGATTTCCTCCCTTAATTTCTATATAATATGTCAAATATAGAAATACAATTCATTTCATACCAAAAATCGCATAAAACGCAAATTGTTTACTAAAGAATTGGGTTTGGCAAATAATCGTAACAAAAATTGACTTACCACTGCCTATAGAAATTGCTTCAACAAGCGCTGCTGGTGTTACCTCGCCAGAAACCTCCTGTCTGCTAATAGCGCACCTGATTTGCATGAAATTACAAGAAACAGACAACGAACTATTATCAATTCGGTCGACTCGAAGAAAATCCATATTTAATTGGCTTAGGCAATGCTAATAACACAGATTATTGTTTTTGAATTGATATCGATTTCACGTAGATCATAATACTCATGTCTCTAAGAATTGGGTAGGTAGCTTAATTTTCATGATTTTGAAATTTTGGTGAAAATAGTTATATTGATTTCCTTAGAATGTATCTCAAAGCACTAAAACCTTGAGTTGCCTAGTTCAAGCATTCAGGCGAAAATATTTTACTTCCAACAATAAAGTTACTTGTAATTTTTGGATAAGCTAAGGTTAAATTTTGCGCAACATTATATTAAATAAATTAATATCCTCGTACCCACGGACATTCAAGAATTTGGTATAAATATCAACTAGTTCAACCCTTTGGTCATATATGGACACATACAATATATTCTTTCGTGATTTTTTTACACGTCACGAATATCACCTACACATAAATATTAATGAGATCTTTTTTTCTGGTCCATTCCTTAAATTCAGTATTGATTTCAATATTCAACTAACTGAAAGCTGTGGGAAAATCAGTTGGGGGGTGGTAATGCGAGCTATGGGTAATATGTTCGAAGTCAATAGTTCATTAAAGTTCAATGTAACTCTTTTTACAATCGACAAGTGACAGTTTACTACTTATAAACAATGAGTTGCTTAAACTTAACCCCTATCCTCACGTCGGGCGCAGTGTATTCGACAATCTTAATTTTAATTTTATAATTGCGTATCAAAGCATGTTTATTTCAATTTTCCAGGAATTTTTAGAAACTGTTGAAACAAATGTTTTTTTTGAAAGTTTTTTTTATTTTGTGATGAAATATAACCCAAAGATAAAACCCATTTCGAGCAGTGTCGTACAAAATAGATATTGCTGTATCTGCTAGATTGACTGCGCTCGACGGAAGGTTGAGTATATGTTTGGAGAATTTTCTCTATCTATCCATCTATTTAAAGTTCGTTATACATTAGTCACCATATTCTAAACATAAAATTTCAGCGTTCGTGAAACTCATCAAGTAGCTGAAGCTCAGCAAGAAAAAAACTCCAAATTACGAGAAGCTTTTGGAATATCTGAATATTTCATTGAAGGAAGCAGCTTCGATCCAGATCGTAGGACAAAAGAAGATTTGGTTAAAAGAATGGCACAACATGATGAACAAAAAATGCAGCAAGAATCTGAAAAGGACGGAAAACGAAAATATTCACTCGTAAGAACACCACCAAAGGAAAAAAATAATGAAGTGTCAAATAAATGCAACGGAAAGAAGAAAAAGAAAAGAAAGTACAAAGAAATGTATGTTTTCAAAAATCCGCAATTCAAAGCCCTGGTTTATAATGTTTCCTTTATATTGATAGGCCATCAAGTCCGAATAACAAGAAAGAAAAAACAATGAAATCCAAGAAGAAGAAAAAAGAAAGGTAATTTCATATGTTATTTTAAGTATAATTGAAAAAATAAATGAGCAACACAGAATTCGTAGAATTATTTTGAAATCAATCTTATAAGCTTTGCTAGAATAAGTTGGTTCATACTTAATGTATTCACGATATTAAAGACAATAATATTGTTATTTATAAAAACATTTCTTATTTGGTTTCTTTTTTTTCAAATATTATTTCGATTGAAAACAAATTATTTGTGTAAAACTGAATATTAAGAATTCCTTGCTCCATTCGTTGACAGTCGATTATTTTTCTCTCGTTGCAATACATGAATAAAATTAGGATATATTATTGCAGTATCACATACTGCAACGAAATCTATTTGTATTACATTTGGCTATTGAAGCCATAATAATGGTAAGTATTCTTCATAATGTGACCTAATATTATTTAACTTGTTTAGTTGTTTCGTTGATTTTACTATTAAATTGACTGCTGTAACCATCAAAAAAATTATCATTAAAAAGAATTTCGACTAACTCCACTTCCGAAAAGATAATTGAACATCTTATCTTTCGCATCATACCTAAAGTAGCTGTTTTTTTAGTTTTAACGATATTTTTGTTTCTCCAAATTAAATCGCAATGTATTCTGAAACAGAGTTTGTTAAAATTTAGTGCATCAGAGGAAAAAAATATTCAAAATATATCATAATTTTTTCTTAAATTTTACAATTTCATGTCTACATTTCGAACTTTGGTACAGAGACCAATTTCTCCGATTTTTGTTGTATTTTCAACAGAATTGAAAATGAGTGTACTTAGTGTGAACTTTAAGTAAAATTTATTTTTATGAAACGGAAAAGGGCTTCATAGCCACCTTTTCATGGTGGGGTTAATAAGAGCGCAAATCAATATAATCGGATTTATAAAATAAATTTATTAGCAAGTGCTAACTTTTTTTATAGCTTTCTCTCTTCGAAGAAAATTTTTTGAAAAATAGCATAAATAACATACATAAAATTAGTGTTGTAAATTCATTGAACTTTCATTTCGGTTAAATAAAACAACATTTACCTTAGGATGGTATTTATGTACTGAACTTTATGCTCAGAATATTAATGTCTAAAAGTGTATCTGAATTAACTTTTATTCACAGATTCGAGTAGCATATAGGAAAGACAAGTTAAACAAGGCTAAATAATTCTGTTTCTCCACAGATCAAAGAAAAAGAAGTCAAAGAAGGAAAAAGTTAAATATTCTGATTCGGAGAGTGACTCAAGTGAATTTGAAGGTGTGAATAAGCATAAAAAAGCCAAGAAGGAAAAGGTGTGTGAATCTGATTTTTCTCTTTTACACACACACATATATATATATATATATATATATATATATATATATATATAATATGTGTACATTAATTTTATTAGCATTTTTAAGGAATATAAGTAGTTTGCTCTTAAAATTGTACACAAATAATCACTTATTCGTGAAACAAATTATATAAACCAAACTTTTCCAATTAAAATAATGGCTACATTCCGTAACCGCTCTTGGCTCACATTATTTCTAGCCTATGCTTTTAATTGCTTTAATGCTAAAAATGACCTTTCAACAGAAACAAAACTTACCGACATTGTTAATGGTAAACGTAACAATTTATGCAAATCAGGCATACAAAAGATTAAATTCTTAGTATATATAAATTCCAACTGCTCTTGAGAGGACTTTGATTCTAGGAGAAGATTTAGATCTGAATAAATACACTCCATAATTTTTCAAAGATATGGATAGTGTTCAACAAATTTATCAAATAAATTGTTTGGAAATTCTTTAGCAAACGCTTTGACATTTGCAATATCGATGAACAACTTCTGGTATCGTTAAAGTAAATTTTATTACTTCGGATTTCTCTTAATTGCCGCAACAACGCACTCAATCGACCTTTAGAATATCAAACTTGGATACGCTTAGGAAAAAATAGAAATTTTTGCTTATCAATAACTGTTTGAAACCATACGTGTCTCTTCAAGTATCATGATCAAGAGTGAATTGATAATTTTCGGTAATAAAATCAAATGTTTATTTCAATTTTTCTTTCAATGAGTTGGCATGTTAGTTGGAATTTCGCGTTAAACAATTGAATTGAGAGCTTCAGAACATTTACCCAATATGGAAAAAAACCATAAAAAGCCTGTCAAATTTGAAAAAAATTACTCGTATCGTTGCAAACTTTACTGAGTGTTAAATTAACTTTATGCGCGGAGCAATGAACGAACATAGCTTAAGATGCTATTTGTTTTATTTAACCTTGCAGACTGTTTTTCGTGTGGACCTCAAGGGTTGCACCTCTCAGCTTGGTATAATATTTTTATATATGTGCCAAACAAAAATAGAGAAAATGCTAAGAAGTTACACACATTCACATTCGAGTCTAAACAAAATTACAACACTAACAAGGAGAGACCACGACCTCGTCCTCTCAGATCTGGATGAAATTTGGCACCTAAGTAGAAAACGTCAATGATATTCGATCCTTAAAATATTGAACCGCAACACTCCTCCCCCAACGATTTTGAGAAAGAAAGTTTTTTTTTTGAAAAAATTATGGATGTAATTATTTCAAGGTAAATTAGCAATATTCAACTACAAATACTTTTATTTTTAGAAATCAGCAAATTGTTCGTTCATTTAGATATGTAAATTATACTAAAAACACATTGTTGAACGGATGGATTATGAAAAACTGTTATAATCGAAACAATATCATAGTTGACGGTAGAATCATCCCTTGTTCCTAGAATCAACCATGCGTCTTCTTTTTTTTATTTATTTATTAAATATCAGCACATTTAATAGAAAACTCCAATTATAAAATGTGGCAAAATAAAATACAGAGTGTATGGATGAAATAAGTACTTAATTTAACAAAATATTATTTAAAATTCGCTTATAAGCTACGAGACTGGAAGGAAAAAGTCCAAGCTTGAGTCGATCATGAGTCCTCGGTAAACGGAGTAGAGGAGAATTAAAATAGAAATCCGTCCGAGCGAAAGGCAAAACAAATATATTTGTTGATCGAGAGGGTCTAGTGGATTGACGCAAGGAAATTAGATTATCGATGTTCACATCTATATAATTATGACACAGCTTGTAAAGAAAGCATTGATCCAGGTATGTCCTCCGCGATGCTAAAGATGGTATCTTAAATAGTGAAAGGCGTTCTTCATAGGACATATAAGATATTTTAAATTTAAAAAGGAGTTAGCGGGTAAATTTACGCTGGACAGATTCCACAAGGTAAATATGGGACTCAAAATAAGGGGACCAAATTTGGGAGGCATATTTCAGGATAGCACGAACGACACTCATAAATAAATGGACTGCAGAATGAGGGCTAACAAACATAAGGGAATGTCTCAACCCAAATCCCGATAGCTTTGAGGCTCTGGCAACTATGTTATGAATGTGAGCGTCAAACCTTAGTTTGGGGTCGAAGGTGCCACCTAGATCTTTTACTTGATCAACATTTCTTAGAGGGACGGAGTCAATAGAATACGCAAAGAAGACGGGTAAGAACTTAAGAGTGAAGGTCAATGAATTGCACTTCGGAATGTTAAGGGAGAGAGAATTTGCTTGACACCAAGAACTCAGTGAGTTAAGATCACATTGAAGAACTTTACAGTCTTCAAGCGTTCGAATCATTCTGAAAATCTTGAGGTCGTCAGCATAAAGAAGACAGGAAGACTTAAATATTGAAGGAAGATCATTTATATAGAGAATAAAAAGGAGAGGACCAAGAATTGATCCTTGAGGAACACCTGACCGAGGATAAAAGGGAACAGAGCGTGAACCCAAAATAGAAACATGGGAAACCCTTGACGATAAATAGGAAAGCAGCCACGAAAGGAGGGGATCTGAGACACAAAAACGCACAAGCTTACGATATAGTATGAGATGATCAATAGTGTCGAAAGCCTTAGAAAAATCGGTGTAAATGCAATCAACTTGTAAGTGACTATCCAGCGAAGCAGATATGGTGTTGGAAAGCTCAAGTAAATTTGAAGTAGTGGAACGATTAGGAAGGAAACCATGCTGCTCAGGTACAATAAGATGACCTAAGGTAGAATAGAGATGAGTGTGAATTATACGCTCCAGGATTTTAGGGAAGGCCGATAAGAGAGAAATGGGACGATAGTTCGAAACGGAAGAAGGGTCACCAGATTTGAAAATTGGGATGATGTTGGCTATTCCCCAACACTGAGGAAAAACACCAGAGGATAAGCTCAAATTAAAAATGAAAGAAAGGGGAGTACTTAGGGAAGAGGATAAGGATTTAATGAACAAATTAGGAATGCTATCTGGACCTGGACCAACATTGGGGTCCAATGTTTCAATAACAGCGTTTACCAGGAGAAGGTCAATAAGCATAGATGATGTCACAGGATTTTCAGAATTTAAGTCGGGAATGAGGTACGAAGGCGAACTAGATGAAAAAGTTGAAGAAAAGTAAGAAGCAAAGAGGTTATTGATATCAACAGCCGAAGAGGCAAAGTTATTGCCCCAGTGCATTGCATTTGGGATAGATGAGGAAGACCTAAGGGATCTTACATACGACCAGAATTGCTTAGGGTGGTTTGCGAGGAGAGAGGATTCAATGGAAGTGTGGTAAGTGCGAATAGCATGATGTATCTTCTGCTTAGCAGAAGAACGAAGCTTACGAAAAGTGGATTGCGTTTCAGGGGAGTCACAAGCCATCATCTTTCTACGGGCCCGGTCTTTCAGTTTGATAGCATCTCGAACCGATTTAGTGAGCCAAGGAGGATCAGTTTTTTTGGAAGGATGGTGAAGAGGAGTAAAGCGGGGGATAAGAACAGACAAGATTTGATAAAATTTGGCTACAGCCTCATCACAAGTTAAATTGGAAAAAAGTTCAGCCCAGTTCAAAGTGGATAGTTCACGAGATAAAGATGTGTAGTCAGATTTATGGAAATTGTAAGTTGGAGGAAAACGAAAGCTATGGGGTCGAGTGATAGGTAGTGTAAGCTCAATATTGAGAGGGGGATGATGAAGATCAATAGGAACATAAGGAAATTCGGAAGGCGACACGGTAACAAGATGCTGAGGCAAATTGGTTAAAATAAGGTCAAGTAAACGACCGTTTACATTAGGTGTTGAATTATATTGGAAGAGAGAAAAATGAGAAAGAAAGGATGCAAATAATATAGAGAGTGTGTTTGAAGTTTTCGGACTAGAAGACGGACTAGATGGCCATTCAACTGACGGGCAGTTGAAGTCACCACAGATGATGAGATTGGTAAGCCGATTAAGAGAAGGGCAGTAGGATGAGAATTCGTCAAAAAACTTTTCAAAAACAGAAAAAGGGGAATTACAAGGGATATAGACAGCGCAGACTAACATATCCGAATGCGAAGAAGTTGCCACTTTCACAAGGATACACTCGATAGGATGAGAAGGATAAAATTGAAGGCACTGAGACGATAGGAAGGTTTTGCTTATAGCAACAAGAACGCCTCCACCATCAGCTTTAGCAGAAAGAGAGCTGTCGCGATCACGACGGTAAAAAATATGGTCGGTGGATAACTCAGCATTAGTTACAGCGTCATTTAACCAAGTCTCAGAAAGGCATATGATATCATGACCAGATAGAAAGGTTGAAATTCTAAAACTCTCAAGCTTGTATCTCAGCCCTCGAACGTTTTGGTAATAAACACTAAGTTGATGAAGAGGTCCTACATTGGCAGCCGCTGAGTAGTTAGATGTACAGCTGCTCTTAGATTTCTTTATTTTGGTCCTTGGAGTGCAATAGCTTTGAAGACTCACAGAAGCATTGAAAGAAGCAGAATCATTTACAACTGTGAGCGATGCGGACGAGACTGATGAAAAACCCGTGATTGTTGAGCTGCGAAAGCTTTAACTAAGGTCCCAGCTGACTAAAAATCATTTCTGAATAAAAGTTTGAGCTCGGGTGGAGCAGTGATTTTGAAAAAAGCAATAATTTTGTTCGGGATATTGTCCTTTGTCAACTTTCTGCAATTTAGAAATGTTGGAACAAATCCAAGCTTCGAAAATATATATGTGTAAATGTCGTCATTTGATGTAGAGTAAGCAAGTCGCGAAATGAAAATTTGGAGAGGCGGAGCAACGACGCGTAAACCATGGCTTGATGAATGCGACGATGCCATATGTTGTTGCTCCGGAGAGACAGCAGTAGGTTGCTTGCTGACTTGAGTAGCTGTCAACTGGCGTGATACAGCTGGAAAAGAATCAGGCTTCGTTGAGGCTCCAGATGATGTTGACGTAGTAGGCCCCGGACAGGAGACACACGATGCATCGACTGATTTAGGAGCGACACTTGCAGAATGCGAAACCGATGAAGACAGCGTTTTTCCGGACGAGTTTGATGCCGCAGTTATAAGCTTCGTGTGCGGTGAAACATCTGGGGGGTTTATCTTAGCAGCTTTAGGAATTGCACCATGACCGGGCTTCGAAACTTTTATGGAGTCACTCCTAATAGGTATGATGTCATCAGTCAGAGAGTTTGATAAATTTACGGAGGATGATGGCATTGAAACTGGAACGGTGTTAATAGAGGCTGATACTCGTGAGGGGGTTATTGATTGCACAATAGACCCAGCAGCGATAGCATCAAGCTTAACAGTTAAAGCTTCTAGAGAGGCGGTATGCAAGTTTAATATTTTAATAATGTCAATCAAGTTAGTGTTTCTACAGGAGTCACAGCGATAATGAATGTTATTAGGATGCTTGGCAAGTAATTCAATAAAGTTCGAACTAATGCTTAAGCACTTCGCGTGGAAGGCATTGCCACAGTATCCATCACAGTTAATAAAACGAGACCGAGTAGACTCTGGCTGTTTACAAATCATACACGTTGGGCCACATGGTGGAGAATTCAGAGCCATGATGACAAGGGTTAAGAAATGTAAAATACAGGCAGAGTATTGCCTACTTGTAGGATGAAGCACTAACAAATATAATAGTGTATACGAGCTTTGATTGAAGACTGAAAGCTCAAGGTTCGGTTATTGATTAGCGGGAGGAGAAAGCACTTGCACTTGACTGCACAATGAATACCGAAATACAAAATTCTTTGTTCGAAATAATACACTTTTAAGCACAATCACTCAGCACAAAACTATGGATTGGATTGAAATAAAGTTAAAACTCCAGCTACCAAACTTTAGCTTGGTAAAAGCAAATTTAGCAGTAACGCGATCAAGAAAAGACAGTGAAATCGGAAGAGCCAATGCGAGCACGTCGTTTGCACGTCGAAGTAAGGAGGACTTGTTTTTGTACAGCAAGACGTGTAATTTTTATTAGACACAGGACCAGATGTTTTCTTGTGTAAATGTGGAAAAATTATAGAAAAAGAATTATTCAGTGCTGATGATAGATGTGAATTAGCTGAGATGAACGCTGAAACACAGCTTTACAGATTTAAAATTAGCGTTATCATCGAGTAACGATTAAATTGAAATTTTGTTTTATATTTTAAATGATGAATTTCCAATACATACATATATATGGTATCAGAAATAGGGATTTTGTTGCGGATCAATTCTCATTTTTGTAGTTCATTTTTTCAATTCTTCCAAATTTGGAATATATTTAAATTTCATGTCATGGTTCTCCCCTCCTCAGCATGTGCGTGATTGGGTCTTGTCCGGTTCTAGATGTTTCTTTTTTTTTCGATGTGAATTTTATTAGCCCACGACCTGGTGAGCTAGCCGGTTTAAAAAAAAAACAGTTTCATCTATGGTCGCCACTATGCGGCCACTGTTGGTGGGTGCTCCGCACGGATGCCTCCTCTCGGCGGTCACCTTCCATGTTGCGTCCGAAGTGGCGGGGCACATGGAGGATGATTGGCTGGGAGGGAGGTGAATGAATGCGGGGCACGCAATACATGGCGCCCAAGCGTTTCGGCCTTTTGCTTTCTAAATTCTAAATTCAAGTTTCATAGTGTTGTCGAAATTCGGAAAAGTGTCGGGTAATTCGCGTAGTTTGTTTGAATCGGGATTGTGATTATCTCAATCACACCCAGTAATCGCTTCCACGTTTGAAACCGTCGCAATCCCAATTTCGACCCACTTCTATATAAATAAATAAAATAAATTCACTTTTAACTTGTAGTCGTCGAATAATTTGTTCGAATCGTGAATCATCTCGTTTTACGTACTTCACATTTTGTTGTGACACACAATTTAAGTGTCTAATTAAATTTTGTATCTGATCGCGTATTGTCTGTTGGTGGGGAGACCAAATATATCCTTTAATATATATATATACTATATAATCACTTCATGTTATTCCGATTCGTATGTGAATCGACACAATAATACTAAGTCATACTTTGTAAAACACTTTTGTAAAATACTTTTGTAAAAACTATGTACAATAATTTAAGTCAAAAAAAAAAATTATGTAAATTCATGTAAAACTATTGTAAACTATTGTAAACCACTCACACTCCTACAATCGGTTTCGGTAGTACGCGTTTAGTATCTTCGCCGCGTTTAATAGTTGAACGTATCGCCCATTGGCGTATAATTGATATATTTAGCGTAGTTTTGTGGCGTTTCGCTTTAAGCGAGTAATTTGGACCGCCTTTTTGAGTTAGCCAGAGTATCGTTAAGTTGTAATATGGTATCGTGTACTATAGTATCGTATTATATCGTATCTTATCATATCGTTTCGTGTAATATCCTATTCGGTAAAATAACTTAAATTTTTGTATATAATACGCGCAAACATTTAGTCGCTCTATCACTTAACTCCACTCATCATAACCAACTACTATCGTAATTTCTCTATCATTCTATCCTGCAACATGGATATTCTTCAATCCTTTCTTTTGGGTAAGGCCGTTGATCGGTTTTCCGCCAAACTTGCCCCGAAGTTTGTGCCGGGAATCATTGTTCGACCTGTGGGACAGGTTGTCTACGAAGTTCGGGATATGTCCGGTAAAACTCTTGGTGTATGTCACGCACAGGACATTAAGTGTTAACTTCGATCTGTATATTTTGTTGATAGCTATCTGTATATATATCGTACATATATTAGTATTTCATCGTTTTTGGATAAAAATAAGTCTAGATATTATTAGGTGAGGTTGTAGATATCGGTAGTATTTAGTACAGGGCGTGGTCCCTTATAAAAATAGTAGTCCAATGAGTTTCCCTAATGGCCTCGTCGTGTGACGTAACGGTTGCATTAGTGTGGACGTATATAGTTAGTTTGTTTCGTGATCCAATGAGTTTTCCTAATGGCCTCGTCGTGTGACGTATCGGTTGCATTAGTGTGGACACGTATATTAGTTAGTTTGTTTCGTGATCCAATGAGTTTTCCTAATGGCCTCGTCGTGTGACGTATCGGTTGCATTAGTGTGGACACGTATATTAGTAAGTTTGTTTCGAAGTCCAATGAGTTTTCCTAATGGCCTCGTCGTGTGACGTATTGGTTGCATTAGTGTGGACGTGTATTTTCTTAGTATGTATATCTGACCCGTATATAGTTATGTTGTACAGTATTTGGTATCTGTCCGTCCGTTTAGCTGCAGTTTGTCTTATTGGGTTTGGAGTCACAAAATGCTGGAGAATTGACGACCTCTGGGGTCCCTTAACTAGTCCGCGTTGAGCGTTGACGTCTGTATATAATGTAGATATTTTGGTGTAGTATATAGGTGTATATATCAGATTATGTAATTAGGCTCACACGAAGTGAGAACATTTTTTTTGTTAACCATAGTTCCATGATCTTCAGTCTATTTCATTAATCACCTTTCCAACACGCCCGTGTTTCATTTTGTTTGATAAATCAGTAACCCGCCGTCGATAGGTTCCGTTTCTGTTTTAGGCTAGTTCGACTACTTAGTTAGTTTTGAAGGCTTATTTCGGGTAAAACTGTCGATTGAGTAGGGTTACCTTAACGTAATACCGTATCGAGGAACTTGCGTGAACATGTATGATGATTTCGACGTTAATACGTTTTGACTACATCTGCTGAGCTTCACGTAAGACTTCCCATTTTGTTAAAACCCTCCTGGTTCGTTTGAGTGAGCATGATGATTTCGACGTTTAGACGTTTTGACTACATCTGCCTAGCCTCATACCAACCTTGAGATCTTCCATTACTTAGAGTTCATACATAGCCCGGCTTTATTGTGGAGAGACTCTTCTTAGGGCGGGGTCGTCCCCACGTTCTGTTGCGGATCAATTCTCATTTTTGTAGTTCACTTTTTCAATTCTTCCAAATTTGGAATATATTTAAATTTCCCTCAGTACACGGCCAAATAATCAGCATTGGCAGTACTAAATCCCAATTTAGTAATCCACCACACGCGCTAGCTCTCTTGAGAGGTGAGTTCAAGTGATCGAGCGCGAATCGGTTCTCTTTGCATGCTGTCGCCTTCTGATTGGCCGAAAACATTTTGGCATATTACCATATATGGTAATAAAGGAAGCAAAAATGCTTCGACGTGTGATCGCGGCGAAGTGTGGGGAGGTGAGTAAAAGATGGTTGAGTTGGATGGGAGAGTCAAGATCGGAAAGTCGTCGCGGTAGTTGAGTTTTGATTGAACGCCAATTTCCGGGATTGTTGGTTTTCAAAAAAAGGTCGCAACGAGTCCGCCTGCGTTTTACGTTCTGCTGTGTGAGTCGGGATTGGAAGGAATTGGCTTCCGTTCGGTGTCGGCTTGACTGAAATTCCGCAGCCAGGTGAGATCGGCAGTGATCTTCGCGGACCAGTGTCCTTGAACGGAGCGGAGCGAAAACGATAGAGCACGCCGCGTTGGGCGACGTGATCCCTAGGAAGTCGTTGATCGTCGCCGCCTGGCAGGGCTCGTGTGGTGCAACGGTAAAAGCGCCAGGAGTGGAGTTGTTGATTTGCCTGGGGAGTAAGTATGTTGCGATCGTAGCGTGAGACAGCAGCACTTGTGGTGAAGGTGTACGGAAAACGGAGGAACGCCTTGCGAAACGGCCAAGACGAAAGGCGGCAACGCAAGGGAGCAATCCTCGAAAGTCCGATTCGAGGAAAGTGAAGTGAAAATACAGCTCGCCGGTGGTGGTGATCGCCGCGACACAATTGTCGGGCTCAGCGATAAAGTGTACAGGAAGCCCGGGACACCGGATCGAGCGTTCGACATGCTGACGGAACGAACTTGTGTGATGTCATTGAGAAAATATTTAAGGAGATATGGCCTTACTTGGCGTACCAGTATGAAAACCCAACACATTGATTTCGATGTTTCGACCTCACTACCTGAGTGTTTGCAATTTTAATTTCACTCTTCGATAAAAATTAAAAATTGAGTGTTTCATGTGAAAGCTCTTTGTAATAAATACTTGTATAAAATATCTATCGTAAGTAACTAAAATCAGTTAGAAAAACACCATTTAAGAGATTCATTTGTTCTACATACAAAAAATATATATAAAGTGAACATAATATGAAGTGAGTTTTTCATGGTTCTCCCCTCCTCAGCGTGTGCGTGATTGGGTCTTGTCCGGTTCTAGATGTTTCTTTTTTTTCGATGTGAATTTTATTAGCCCACGACCTGGTGAGCTAGCCGGTTTAAAAAAAAAAACAGTAATATCTATGGTCGCCACTATGCGGCCACTGTTGGTGGGTGCTCCGCACAGATGCCTCCTCTCGGCGGTCATCTTCCATGTTGCGTCCGAAGTGGCGGGGCACATGGAGGATGATTGGCTGGGAGGGAGGTGAATGAATGCGGGGCACGCAATACATGGCGCCCAAGCGTTTCGGCCTTTTGCTTTCTAAATTCTAAATTCAAGTTTCATAGTGTTGTCGAAATTCGGAAAAGTGTCGGGTAATTCGCGTAGTTTGTTTGAATCGGGATTGTGATTATCTCAATCACACCCAGTAATCGCTTCCACGTTTGAAACCGTCGCAATCCCAATTTCGACCCACTTCTATATAAATAAATAAAATAAATTCACTTTTAACTTGTAGTCGTCGAATAATTTGTTCGAATCGTGAATCATCTCGTTTTACGTACTTCACATTTTGTTGTGACACACAATTTAAGTGTCTAATTAAATTTTGTATCTGATCGCGTATTGTCTGTTGGTGGGGAGACCAAATATATCCTTTAATATATATATATACTATATAATCACTTCATGTTATTCCGATTCGTATGTGAATCGACACAATAATACTAAGTCATACTTTGTAAAACACTTTTGTAAAATACTTTTGTAAAAACTATGTACAATAATTTAAGTCAAAAAAAAAAATTATGTAAATTCATGTAAAACTATTGTAAACTATTGTAAACCACTCACACTCCTACAATCGGTTTCGGTAGTACGCGTTTAGTATCTTCGCCGCGTTTAATAGTTGAACGTATCGCCCATTGGCGTATAATTGATATATTTAGCGTAGTTTTGTGGCGTTTCGCTTTAAGCGAGTAATTTGGACCGCCTTTTTGAGTTAGCCAGAGTATCGTTAAGTTGTAATATGGTATCGTGTACTATAGTATCGTATTATATCGTATCTTATCATATCGTTTCGTGTAATATCCTATTCGGTAAAATAACTTAAATTTTTGTATATAATACGCGCAAACATTTAGTCGCTCTATCACTTAACTCCACTCATCATAACCAACTACTATCGTAATTTCTCTATCATTCTATCCTGCAACATGGATATTCTTCAATCCTTTCTTTTGGGTAAGGCCGTTGATCGGTTTTCCGCCAAACTTGCCCCGAAGTTTGTGCCGGGAATCATTGTTCGACCTGTGGGACAGGTTGTCTACGAAGTTCGGGATATGTCCGGTAAAACTCTTGGTGTATGTCACGCACAGGACATTAAGTGTTAACTTCGATCTGTATATTTTGTTGATAGCTATCTGTATATATATCGTACATATATTAGTATTTCATCGTTTTTGGATAAAAATAAGTCTAGATATTATTAGGTGAGGTTGTAGATATCGGTAGTATTTAGTACAGGGCGTGGTCCCTTATAAAAATAGTAGTCCAATGAGTTTCCCTAATGGCCTCGTCGTGTGACGTAACGGTTGCATTAGTGTGGACGTATATAGTTAGTTTGTTTCGTGATCCAATGAGTTTTCCTAATGGCCTCGTCGTGTGACGTATCGGTTGCATTAGTGTGGACACGTATATTAGTTAGTTTGTTTCGTGATCCAATGAGTTTTCCTAATGGCCTCGTCGTGTGACGTATCGGTTGCATTAGTGTGGACACGTATATTAGTAAGTTTGTTTCGAAGTCCAATGAGTTTTCCTAATGGCCTCGTCGTGTGACGTATTGGTTGCATTAGTGTGGACGTGTATTTTCTTAGTATGTATATCTGACCCGTATATAGTTATGTTGTACAGTATTTGGTATCTGTCCGTCCGTTTAGCTGCAGTTTGTCTTATTGGGTTTGGAGTCACAAAATGCTGGAGAATTGACGACCTCTGGGGTCCCTTAACTAGTCCGCGTTGAGCGTTGACGTCTGTATATAATGTAGATATTTTGGTGTAGTATATAGGTGTATATATCAGATTATGTAATTAGGCTCACACGAAGTGAGAACATTTTTTTTTGTTAACCATAGTTCCATGATCTTCAGTCTATTTCATTAATCACCTTTCCAACACGCCCGTGTTTCATTTTGTTTGATAAATCAGTAACCCGCCGTCGATAGGTTCCGTTTCTGTTTTAGGCTAGTTCGACTACTTAGTTAGTTTTGAAGGCTTATTTCGGGTAAAACTGTCGATTGAGTAGGGTTACCTTAACGTAATACCGTATCGAGGAACTTGCGTGAACATGTATGATGATTTCGACGTTAATACGTTTTGACTACATCTGCTGAGCTTCACGTAAGACTTCCCATTTTGTTAAAACCCTCCTGGTTCGTTTGAGTGAGCATGATGATTTCGACGTTTAGACGTTTTGACTACATCTGCCTAGCCTCATACCAACCTTGAGATCTTCCATTACTTAGAGTTCATACATAGCCCGGCTTTATTGTGGAGAGACTCTTCTTAGGGCGGGGTCGTCCCCACGTTCTGTTGCGGATCAATTCTCATTTTTGTAGTTCACTTTTTCAATTCTTCCAAATTTGGAATATATTTAAATTTCCCTCAGTACACGGCCAAATAATCAGCATTGGCAGTACTAAATCCCAATTTAGTAATCCACCACACGCGCTAGCTCTCTTGAGAGGTGAGTTCAAGTGATCGAGCGCGAATCGGTTCTCTTTGCATGCTGTCGCCTTCTGATTGGCCGAAAACATTTTGGCATATTACCATATATGGTAATAAAGGAAGCAAAAATGCTTCGACGTGTGATCGCGGCGAAGTGTGGGGAGGTGAGTAAAAGATGGTTGAGTTGGATGGGAGAGTCAAGATCGGAAAGTCGTCGCGGTAGTTGAGTTTTGATTGAACGCCAATTTCCGGGATTGTTGGTTTTCAAAAAAAGGTCGCAACGAGTCCGCCTGCGTTTTACGTTCTGCTGTGTGAGTCGGGATTGGAAGGAATTGGCTTCCGTTCGGTGTCGGCTTGACTGAAATTCCGCAGCCAGGTGAGATCGGCAGTGATCTTCGCGGACCAGTGTCCTTGAACGGAGCGGAGCGAAAACGATAGAGCACGCCGCGTTGGGCGACGTGATCCCTAGGAAGTCGTTGATCGTCGCCGCCTGGCAGGGCTCGTGTGGTGCAACGGTAAAAGCGCCAGGAGTGGAGTTGTTGATTTGCCTGGGGAGTAAGTATGTTGCGATCGTAGCGTGAGACAGCAGCACTTGTGGTGAAGGTGTACGGAAAACGGAGGAACGCCTTGCGAAACGGCCAAGACGAAAGGCGGCAACGCAAGGGAGCAATCCTCGAAAGTCCGATTCGAGGAAAGTGAAGTGAAAATACAGCTCGCCGGTGGTGGTGATCGCCGCGACACAATTGTCGGGCTCAGCGATAAAGTGTACAGGAAGCCCGGGACACCGGATCGAGCGTTCGACATGCTGACGGAACGAACTTGTGTGATGTCATTGAGAAAATATTTAAGGAGATATGGCCTTACTTGGCGTACCAGTATGAAAACCCAACACATTGATTTCGATGTTTCGACCTCACTACCTGAGTGTTTGCAATTTTAATTTCACTCTTCGATAAAAATTAAAAATTGAGTGTTTCATGTGAAAGCTCTTTGTAATAAATACTTGTATAAAATATCTATCGTAAGTAACTAAAATCAGTTAGAAAAACACCATTTAAGAGATTCATTTGTTCTACATACAAAAAATATATATAAAGTGAACATAATATGAAGTGAGTTTTTCATGGTTCTCCCCTCCTCAGCATGTGCGTGATTGGGTCTTGTCCGGTTCTAGATGTTTCTTTTTTTTCGATGTGAATTTTATTAGCCCACGACCTGGTGAGCTAGCCGGTTTAAAAAAAAAAACAGTAATATCTATGGTCGCCACTATGCGGCCACTGTTGGTGGGTGCTCCGCACAGATGCCTCCTCTCGGCGGTCATCTTCCATGTTGCGTCCGAAGTGGCGGGGCACATGGAGGATGATTGGCTGGGAGGGAGGTGAATGAATGCGGGGCACGCAACAATTTATTAGGAAAATTTCTTTGTAAGATAGACTACGATACGTATACCATTATCTTTTTGGTATATAAAAAGGACGTAACCTTGCCAATGGAATACAAACACAAGGAAATCCGACAAGCCGAACTATCTGTAAGATCGGAAACAAAAATATCAGCCGATGTAGATATAAATGCAAACAAGTAAACAAATTCAAAAAAGAATTTCCGTAGGCAATACTATTATACCGGCGAAAGTTATAGAACACATGAGAATTTTAAATTCAAAGGCTTTAGAAATAGTGAAAGACAACCAATTGTCAATTTTAACAATTTTCACAGGCAAAATTTAGAATCAACTAATATACCAAAAATTATCGACTGATTCATTAAATCCAAGATCTATTAGCTGATAATATTATAGAACCATCAATAAACCCTTATAACTCTCCATTACTTATATGGGTGTTTTTTAAGGCATATAACTTTTTAAGCAAATAAAACAGAAATAAATTGTTGAAATAGCCAATTTTTTGGCAAATAGCTTGCAAATTTCATAGCAAAAAAGTAGTCCAATGGAGTCAAATCACATGATCTGGGCGGCCAGTTCGCAGGTCCATTTCTCAAGATGATTCGTTCATTAAAGGTGCGGAGCAATAAAGTAATGGTTTCACGCGCTGTATGGCATGATGCGCCATCCCGTTGGAACCACTTGTCCATTAGACGATTGGCATTGATGTTGGGATTAAAAAATTACGAATCATTTGTGGGTAGCGATCGCCATTAACGGTAACGTTGGTTTCGTCTTGAAATTTGAAAAAGAAAGGACCAATTATGCCACCAGCATGCAAACCGCACCATACAGTGACTTTTTTGTCTCTTGAAGATTATCTTTACACCGAAAACGGCAATTTTGCTTATTTACGAACCCATTTAGCGAGAAATGAGCCTCATCGCTGAAATTGATTTGACGGTAAAAATGCGGACCAATATTCAACTCATTCGCAGCCCATTCACGGACGATGGTTCAATGGCTTCAATTGCTGCACTAGTTGGATCTTATAGACCATTGGTCTAAGATATTTTCTCAAAATTTTCCATGTTGTGGATGGACAGAGGCTAAGTTGTTGAGAACGGTGTTGAATCGATAAATTTGGATCCTCAGTCACATTACCCTTTACAGCAGCGATAGCTGACTCAGTATGCTTTGTACAAGCTCGTGTTTGATGAACATTGTCCAAAAGAGTATACTTGGCAATAAATCTTTCCATCGCATTGCGTATGAGCTGCTCAGATAGACGATTATGAGCACCATAAATTGTTCGAAGTGCTCTATAAGTTTGGCGCATAGAACGTGAATTCCGGGAATAAATTTCCACTATTAGGAGACGTTTGGGTGTTAGTCTTTGCATGGTAATTTGCCAAAGTAGATTAAACACAGCGAAATTTAACAGCCACAATGACAAATATCTCTAACCTCTGAAAAACACCCTGTAATACCAAATAAAAAGGAAGATGATTATTCAAAAATAAATTACGAAAAATCCTTCTTTAAAATCCATTAATATTCTTTTAGACTAACCGATATCGAAATAATCTGTTAGAAAGATGAAATAAACTCCCATGCAAACGCATTGTCTCATATTGAATTGATGTTAGATATTCTGAAAGATATGATCCTAACGGAAAGGTACGCAACAGTAAAGAAAACTTAAGCTATTACAAAGAGTACGAGCAACAAACAACAAATGTTAATGTAACCAATGCCAATAACCAAACGCAAACTGTTCAACTTAACATTTTAAATTGTACATCGATAAATGACACCAAAAATGCTACAAAACTAAAATTTAATATACCGCAGAAAATTGTATTTAAAAAAATCTTTCAATTGAAATCTTACGTACGTGTAAAGAATCATTTATTCGTTTTAATAGCGATGAATATCCCAGCGAACTAGTTCCTGGTAGAGAAAAATTATCATCTCTGACATATAAAACGCAGAGTGATAATCTCAATAAAAATCTCGATTTTATTGAAAAGAAGATACTAGGCGCAGTGGACAAATTTAAAATAAAAGAGCTAACATTAGCAAGCAATGATGGTACATTTGAGTGTATTCACAGCGAATATTTAAAGATGGTTGGTTGGTTGGTTGGTTGGTTGGTTGGTTGTAGTGGCAGCCCCTTTTTATCCAAAGGTAGCTCACTTAGGCCACGAGAGGCCCATTGTGATACCACAGAATTTAAGGGCGGCACTAGAACCTGCGGGATCACGAGAACCATCCAGATTCTCGAATAAAGCCGGCTATGCAGCCAATGTCAAGATCAGCCACTTCCGTGAGGTTGTCCATGAAGGGCGTGCCCAAGATTTGCATGCGCTTCCTGGACAGCGCCGGACATTCACACAGAAAGTGTTTAATAGTTTCTTCCTCTTCCTCCGATCTGCAACTTCGGCAGAAATCATTGAAAGGGACACCCAATCTTTCTGCGTGTCTGCCGATCAGACAGTGTCCCGTCAGTACGGAAACGACGGAACTCAGGGTTTCGCGGCTTATATTGAGGAGCCGCTTGGTGCGTTTGGAGCACAGTGCGTGCCAAGTTTGCCTGGTTGTGCTACAGCTTACTTCGAGCAGCCAGGCCCTATTCACAGCCTCCACGTAGTGCTGCTTAAATCCTAGCTTTATGGAAGCTAGAGGTTGGCCGACTTCGGGGTCAAGTGTATATTCCTGAAGCTCGGTGCCAGCTCTCGCTAGGGCATCTGCTTCGCAGTTTCCAGGTATATCACTATGCCCCGGTACCCAACAAAGAATTACTTCACAGTGAAGCGACATCACGTTCAGTTTTGAGCGGCATTCCATAGCTATTTTAGATGAAGTATGCACGCTGGATAATGATTGGATAGCAGCTTGACTGTCAGAAAAGATGTTTAAATTTCTTATGGAAATTTTCTGACTTCTCAGCCAGTCAACTGCCTTATAAATCGCAATGACCTCTGCCTGAAAAACGCTGCAGTGGTCTGGTAATCGGAAGGATAGTTTCCGGCCTAGCTGTTCTGAGAACACGCCACAGCCAACTCTTCCCTCCATTTTTGATCCATCAGTGTAGATGTCGACCGATTCCTGTATCCCCTCTCTTTCTATGGTCCAGTCCTCCCTACTCGGGATGACTGACCTGAAACCATGGTGAAAGCAGGCAATCGGAGATGCAAGGTCCACTTTACCTGACGTTGGCCCATCTCTCCGTAGTATTTTGGAGTGACCAATGTTCTCCTCACGCCAGAGTCGCAGGGCTTTTAATCGAACAGCAGTGCACTTGGCCTGCTGTCTCGTAAGTAGCTCTGTCGAAAGCCAGTTTAATAGCATGAACAATGCCTTTGTCGGGGTGGTGCGTAGAGCCCCGGTGATTGCAATAGCCGCACTCCTTCTGACCTTGTTTAGCAGGTTTACGTTTGATGCTTTCGCCATAGCAGGCCACCAAATAACTGCGCCATACAGAAGGATTGGTTCCACTATCGCCGTATAGAGTCATGATACAATTTTGGGTTTTAATCCCCACCTTTTCCCAATAGCTCGTTTGCAGCAGTAGATTGCGCATGAAGCCTTGCGTGCTCTTTCTGCTGTGTTCGCTTTCCATGCGAGTTTAGAGTCCAGAATTAGACCTAAATATTTGACCTGATGAGATGGGTTGAGACTTATCTCCTCAAGTTTAGGTGGGACAAATCGTGGAATTTTGTACCTTCTTGTGAAGAGCATAAATTCCGTCTTTTGCGGATTAATCTTTAGACCACACTCTTTGGTAAGAATACTCAGGGCAAAGTTTAGTCTTTCCGATAGGGTGTTAACAAATTTTCCCGATATTGCTATTGCAACATCGTCGGCATAAGCTACGACTTTGCAGCCAGTCGCTTCTATTTTTGACAGGAGTTCATCCACCACTAGGTTCCATAGAAGGGGTGATAGCACCCCACCTTGTGGTGTGCCTCTGCAAACCCTCCTTCGTAAGGTACTGTTTCCTAGCGTGGAGTTGATGTTCCTGCTGCTAAGCAATTGACCGATGAACCCTATCAGGTTGTCGTCGGCATTGCTTCCCCCGAGTGCTTTATCAATAGCCTTATGGCTGATATTGTTGAAAGCCCCTTCGATGTCTATAAAAACTGCTTGCGTGTATTCTTTGACTCTTAGCGATTTTTCGATGTAGCTGGTGAGCGAGTGAAGAGCTGTTTCAACCGATCTCCCTTTTGTGTATGCGTGCTGCGCATTAGAGAGTGGTTTCAGAATAGCTCTCAGATGGATCTCTATCAATCGCTCCAGAGTTTTTAGCAGAAAAGAGGTTAGACTGATAGGTCTGTAATCCTTAGGTGAGGAGTGGGATGTTTTACCCGCTTTAGGTATGAAAACTATTTTTGCTTCTCTCCACAGCTGTGGGATGTAAGCCATCCGTACACATGCTTTGAAAATGGCGTTCAGCCATGGCAGTGCTATATTGATACCCTGCTGGATCTCGATAGGTGAGATGTTATCCATGCCAGGGGATTTGAAGGGTTGAAATGAGCTGATTGCCCAGTGTAGGAGCCTGTCATTTACAGGCACAGTAGTTGGCATGCAATCCGGGAGCGTGTGTGGATCCGCTTTGTCAGTCACATCCTCACTGCCCGGGAAGTGTGTATCCACGAGAACAGTCAACGTTTCGGAGCTGAATTTCGTCCAGACTCCATTTGCGTCTTTAACAGACCCTAAAAATGAGGGGGAGCTCGTCATGACTTTTCGCAGGCGACTGACATCCTTGGAGTGTTCTATTTCTGCACAGAAGCTTCTCCAAGAGGTGCGTTTAGCCTTTCTGATAGAGGATTTGAACTCCTTCAGTTTTGTTTTATAAGAACACCAGTCATTAGATTCTTTAGCCCGATTGAAGGACTTCCTACATTCCTTCCGCAGCTCCGCAATGTCACTATTCCACCATGGGGGTTTGTACTTTCCTCTAGGCTTCGTTGGACTACATGCAGACCTTGCTGCGTCGTTGAAGGCCAATGTAAGGGTCCCAACGGCCTCCTCAAGACCGGGTATGTCTACAATCTCTGGAGGTCCGCCTTCTAGCGCAGACTCGAATACCGATTGGTATTTGACCCAATCCATCCTCCTTTTGTTAATGAAGGTTGGATTTGTCGGAGGGTCAGATGCCAAATCGAACCTTATGTATAGGTGATCGGAGAACGAGCACTCTTGCGATACGTGCCATCCCTTGATAGCTTGGTTCAAGTGCTCATTCGTCATAGTGATATCCAGAACCTCTCTACGGCTTGCCGTGATGAAGGTAGGATCCTCACCTTTGTTAGCTAGGGCTAAGTCATGTAATAAAATAAATTCAAATAGTGACTCACCCCGTTTATTTGTGTCGGTGCTACCCCAGATGCGATGATGGGCATTGGCGTCCGCTCCGACTATTAGAGGGATGCCTCTTGCAGTGGCTTCCCTTGTGATCCTCTGCAGGCTAATATTTAAAAATAAAATTTATTATGTTGCAACGGAAGAATAACACGCGCGCGAAAAAGAATTGAAGACAAAATAATCCAAAAGAAATTAATATCAAAATTCACCGCAAGGAGGACTGTTCGGAATTTAAAACATAGATATTGTTGGAAGAATTTGAGAATTATAGCCAAACATGTTGTGGTTAATTGTACCATGTGTACTACAAGTAAACAACATAGACATATAAAAGAAAAATTTGTTCACATTAATACAACATCTACAAGTTTTACAGTACTACAAATAGATACAGTAGGACTATTGAAAACTCCCAATCATTTCCGTTATAAATTGAATATGCTATGCGAATTATCACATTTCGTTGTAGCTGCCTATTGAATCAAAAAACGTAAAAACTAAACTTTAGTAGAAGAATTTATACTTAAATAATACTAAAATAAACTAATGAAAGAAGAATGTAATCTTTTAAAAATTGAATAAATATTGCACTCCATATCACCATGAAACTCTTGGTGCTATTGAGAGAAATCATAGAGTGTTGAATACATTCATGTTAGCTTTAGATCTAGAATGGGACATTTTGCTTTTAATATTTCACCTAAAGTAGATACGGTTTATACATTTTATGGACTAAAATATGCCTAGCTATGAGACTATGTCCACGGATCGAATATACAATATTGAAAGTTTTGCAAACGAATTGAAAATCAGAATTAACGCAGCTTTAAATAAAACAAAAGAAAACAACATGTAAAAAAAACATGCAAGAGACAAATTATAGACAATAACAATAACATGCAAGGGACAAATTATAGGCAATAACAATAACATGCAAGCGATCACAGCATGCGGACGCATTGAAGGTTTCGTCAACAATATTACCCATTAGAGTAGCCCTTGGCACACGACAAAAAGTGCATGGTTACCAACTTGCAAATTGTGGTTAGCTTGGGTTCACATTTGCACGTTGTGAATTTCTATTGTTATTGAATTTAATAAAAATTGTAGACCACCAAAGTGGAACATGAAATGACATTGTTTCGGACTGGTAAACAATATTGTTGAATAAGAACCGATTTCCAATAAATAAGTCTATAAGACTAGGGTATTTTTGTATAAATGAGGATGTTTTTATTTATAATTACTCGGACTGCGGTTCGTTATAGAAGCGTAGAGAAAACTAAATTTTAAGCACTGACATTCATAAACTTCGGGTAAGCCTTTGGCTCACTATACCCAGAGGCAATAATAAACGCCCTTTTAAACCAAGGTAAATAGAAAACATACAAAAAAACATCAAATATCTACAGAAACGCCAAAAAAGAGCAAAGAAATCTACCAGAATTTCCAACACAAAGGTGTGTTTGACAGGGTGATACCAGCTCTCCAAAAATCTAGAATGAAGCTCCCCATAAAAAAGGCAACGTTAGATCAATGTAGCCAGCTATAAACTCCGACTGTGAACATAGACATTAATCGTAGGAATGACAATTGAGTAAGGCAAAGAGTTGGTCGATGCTACCTCTATAAGGACGACAGGACAACAAAGCCGAAACGTCAAGACTTGGAGCGGACGCGTAATTTAAAACACTATATTTTAATAGTAATAGGATGGGATGCAAACTGATTATGATCAGTTTGAAAAAAGCCAGTTGCATTCGTTGCAAATTAAACATGATTTGCAAAATTTTGAAAAATGGGTTTAATTTCAATAACGATGGGAAGGGTTAGGAGTTGCACTCGTCTAGTTAGACAAAATATTGTAGACTTGAAAGAGTTATGATTGTCATATCGACAAATCGCCAGCCGCCTAGAGTGTTCCATAAAAATGGTTTGCGAAGCACTGAAACACGTGAAAAGCCGCAGGAATGTCCAAGATATTCCCCGGGCTAAAATAGCCCGAAACACAACTCATGGTATGGATAGACAACTTGAAAAGTGAAAAAGTAAATGCGAACTCATCCATTGGAGCGACGAAACAAACATATATCGCAATGGCCCTAGTGTCAGAAGATATGTAAGACGACCAAGAAGTAAAGAATTTGACCCTCGCTACACTTCAACTATTATTAAGCATGGAGGTGGCTCCATCAATGTTTGGCGATGTTTCTCGTGGTTTGTGTTCGACCAATACACCGTAAAGAAGGAATATTAACCAAGGAAAAGTACGTCGACATATTAGAAAGCACCATATTGCCAGGGGCTGAGGAGAATCTTCTTTATATGGAAGTTTTAAAACGACAACGCCCCAAACATACGGCAAGACACACAAGGAAGTTTCTGGAGGACTAAAGCGTTGCCATTTTAGACTGGCCTAGCCATCAACGAGTCTGTACTTACCACCTTAGAAGGCGAAAAAGGACCATTTTTCAAGAATTTGTTTCTCAAACATTTGATTATATATATTGACATGAATATTTCTTTAGAATATTATTTCATATTTCAATAATACAAAAAAAGTATAATTTTTATATTTTTTATTATTCTCTTTTATAGAGGGCGCTGAAATTAAGCTCTGAAAAATCGCTACTCCACGGTAGACAGATAATCCTATGGATTGGTAGATCTGAAACAAAAAATTTAAACGGTACTTCAAAAAGCAAAATCTCTTACACCGTTTTCAAAAAAATCAGTGCGAAAAAAATATGGCATACTTGTGAAAAAAAAATGTCAAAAATCGACCCTTTTTTCGTAGCTTTTTTAACGCCAAAATTTTTCTTAATTTTTCTTGCTCATTTTCTGACGAATTACGGTGTAATATTCTCTAACAAATAAAATGCATCAAAATTTTGAAAATCGGTTCAGTAGATCCGGGCACTATCTGTCCGCCGTGTTGAAAAACGTTATTTTGCGAAAAGCATGTTTAAAGTTTTTGTTCCATTTTGCTGATAAATACATTGATATGTAAAAGTCTCAATAAGCACTAAGCACAGGTAAAAAAGGCGCAAATATAATGTATAAAGAACAAACCAATATTTTAGAGAAGGGGAATGAAAGAGACGCTACCCGACCGATAGCTGATCGAACATCTGCAAAGAGCCGAAAACGCGCACACACTCAAAGTCGCTATCGAATTTTGGAAAGAGGTCTGGAGCTCATTTTTGAAGTTCTAGGGAGTCGAAACATACAACAATTTTTTTCCCCATTTTTTGAAATTAGTAAAGTGAACTAGTACCTTAAATCCAATCGAGCAATCGTGGAGAAACATAAAACAAGCCATATCAGTAAGAAATTTCACAAACATGGACCAATTGTTTGAAGCGGTCAGAAAAGCATGGGCATCCATACACGTGGAGAGATGCAGGAGACTAATAATGACAAAGCCGAATCACCTACAAGAGGTGAAGCAGAAGAGTTTCGCGAGCTTTGTGTTTTTGTTATTTGATAAAACATTTGCATGAATCAATGAATTTTAAAATCATTTTCATGTATTTCTAATTACATGTCCGCTTGAAATGTTGGGTTTTCTAAGACTTAATTATCCTGTCGTCCTTTTAGAGGTAGCATCGGCTAACCTTCCCCAATTGCCATTGAATCAGGGAAAAAACTAACTCAAATCGGAGAATTCGTTGACAAATTGGGTTACAAGTGTTTCTAATTATGTGTCTATATATATATATTTATATATACAGTCGACGCTCGATAATTCGTAGCTCGTTAATTCGTATCTCGCGATAATTCGTATTAAACTCTCGGTCCCTTAAAAAAATCGCGAAAATTCGTATAAAATACATGTATTTCGGTCCACTCGATAATTCGTATTTTATTTTCCCGCTCATGGAAATTTTCTAAGAAACGATCCGCATACAAGTGCCTTTCTATTGCACAAAAAAAAGAAATTATAGAAGCAGTGGCTAATGGAGAGAAACAGAAAAATGTGGCTGCACGGTTTTCCATAACACCTTCTTCGATTTCTTCAATTCTGAAAAAAAATACTTTCTGAAACTTCAGATAAATGTACACGCAAACGAGATAAAAGAGCTCAGTATCCAGAACTTGAACATAGCTTATTACAGTGGTTTATTCAGCATAGAAGTCAGAATGTACCGATCTCTGGACATGTTTTGAAAGAAAAAGCTCGTTCTTTCGCAACTACATTACTTATTCATGATTTTCAAGCCAGTGACGGATGGTTTTCTAATTTTAACAAACGAAATAAAATTGCGTTTAAAATAGTTTGCGGTGGACGTGGCAGTGTCGGAGAGCATGTTTATTCGGAATGGAAACATGGTTACGTTGTTTTTTAACAACTGCAGACATACACGATGATGTGTTTTCTGCCATCGCTACCGTAGATAGCGCTATAGATAAGGCCAAAGCCAAACAATCAAAAATCACTGATTATTTTAACTAAATATTACAGATATTATATATGTATTTTATTACTTATTATGTATTTCATTAAACATACATATTATGAATAAAGTCGACTCTGTATAAAATAAAATAAATGTTAAATGTGTATTTTTCTCGACCATTCTTGATAATTCGTACTCTCGATAATTCGTATAAAATGTCCGGTCCCTAGAAATACGAATTATCGAGCGTCGACTACACACACACACACACACACACACACACACATATATATATATATATATATATATATATATATATATATATATATATATATATATGCATATACCGTGGCGGCCAAATAAAAGTTACCACCTACAAATATGTGGTAATATTGCCACTACATAATGATATCCGATTATAAATAAAACGAACTGGTGTTGATTTATGTAATTTTAGTGTTATATTTAAAATGTATAGAAACCATAAACAAAATATTTATTTATTTTGAAGAAACAGCCACTTTTATGCTTTATCAGCGAAATGATCGTTTTCGCAACAAGAGTTGTTGAAGTGAAAATAATTAAATATTTTGGATTCTGAAAAGGGAATTTGTATGAGAAGTTACTAGTATGTAAGTAGGAACAATATTCTTGAAATAATAACTAAAACTAATACTTCGTGTATCCTCCGCGAGCCTTGATTACAGCTTCAATCCTTCGTGGCATGGATTTTATCAACGTCTGGCAGTATTCGATGCTGATGTCGTCCTTCCAAGCGTCTTTGATGGCGTTTTTGAACTCCTCCTTGGTCCCCGACTTGCCACTTTACGTTTCAGTTTGGCCCAAAAATTCTCGATTGGGTTCAAATCGAGGCTGTTTCCAGGCCACTCAAGTATAGAAATTCCCCTTTCTGCGACAAATTCTTTAACCTGAGTAAAAACAAAACAATTATTTTAGGCTTTTATATATTTTTTTACTTTTGTATTGAACTGTTGTTTGTAAAAGACCCACAACTTACCTTACGAGCACGATGACATGGCGCAGAGTCATCTTGAAAAATTGGGTCGTAAATGACTGGGAAGAGCGTATCCATCGACGGGATCAAATGGTTGTCAATCACGCTGATGTAACTGATTGCATTCATTGATCCTTCTAAAAACACCAAATCTCCGGTGCCAAAATACGAAATGCAACCCCAAACCATGTAACTTAGTGGGAACTTGTTTCGAGTCACTACACAGTTTTCGTGAAGTTCCTCTCCGGTTCTGCGACGTACATACTGCAATCCATCCGACTGGTTCAGGTTGCATTTCGATTCGTCGGTGAAGAGTACTCTCTTCCAGTCATTTTCCGACCAATTTCGATGCGATCGGGCGAAGTTCAGCCTCGCTGTCCTCATTTTAGCTGTTAAAGTTGGTTTTTTCCGAGGTCGCCGAGCTAAAAGTCCCCCTAACTGCAGCCTTCTTCGAACAGTTCTATCGCTAATCACTGTCCCAGTCGCTTCCTGGAAGTGCCTGGTAACTTCCCTAGCGGTTCTTCTTCGGTCACTTAGGCATAAGTTCTTCAGATGTCGGTCATCTCTCGCTGTCGTCGTTTTGTTCCCAAGTTCTGTTCCTGGTTTCCGCTGGAGAGATCCTTTCGCGTTTTTTTCCAAAATTTTCAACACAGTCACGTGGCTACAGCCAATTCTTCTGGCTATAGCCCTAATGGAAAGCCCTTCGCTGCGTAACACGACAATACTCGCTTTTTTTCACTACCCAACTGTGGTGCCATGTTCACTCATAAACGACTCAATTACAATAAACGCTTGACAGAAGCCACCCTTGTCGTGAAACCGACAGGTAGCTAACCCCGCATGGTATTTTAATTAAAGGACCCATAAAAATAGGACTTTCTAGGAAATTTCGCTTTTTTCAAAGTGGTAACTTTTATTTGGCCACCACAGTATATATATATATATATATATATATATATATATATATATATATATATATATAGCTGCGAAAAAAAATAACAGCACCAACGTCACCAACAATTTTTCCAAAGGAATTGTAATTCTATTTGTTACTTTCAACAACTAATGAACACATTTTCAAAAGTAAAAAAGTTTTATAAAAGTTGTGTAATAAAAATATTTAAGGTTTTATTAACCATTTGGAAACTATTTGAACAAATCTTGTAAACACCTCAAAATAAGGTGAATTGGTTTTATTAGTTAGCGATAATTGTGACCTTTATTGGCAATAACGACTGCACAACGTTTTGGCATTGAATCAACCAAGCACTGGCATCGACTTAGCGGAATTTCGCTCCAGGACTCTCTTGATTCTTCGCAAATTTTAGAGAATGTAAGTGAGTGTCGTTTCCGGAAGCACACCGGCCATCCGCTAGAGGCTTTAAATGTCTGGAGATTCAATGAATTTGCTATATCTCTTGACTTTTGCTAGAGGATTTGTCCCAAAATAGGCAGATGTTTTGCCGTAGCTGCAACAAACCACCTATACACACGTGTGTTTACCTCTTTATTTCTTGTCTTTTTAAGACGCCTTTTAATCCGCGTACTAGCACCCGCCAACCATTGGCCTTTAAATTTGGCTGCGTTCTTAAGAATTTCGTAGGCCTGCGTCTTACCGCAGCCGTACGTCTGCTGCAATGTTCTCACAGCAACACCTTTTTCATGTTCTTCGATGGGCGCAATTTTTTCCTTCAAGCTCAATGTCTCCATTTTCACCTACATAAAATGCGAACAATCAATAATATGCATGTGAAAATACGTTACCTGCTTTCGTATCACACTGTATACTCAAAACTTTAAAAATTTGCATCAGAGCTTATAATCGTACGTACTCAAACCTAAACACAGCACAACATGTATGTACATATGTACGTTAAATTCAAATGAGCAATTCCATCAAAAGACATTCACCGTTCTTAAAAGCCAAAAATTAAAGCAAAGTAAACACAGCTGCATTCTGAAAGATGAAGATGAGCTGCTATCAAATGTTTATCTATTCGCTTGCGCTCTTTTAATTTTTCACCAGGAGTTTTCAGACTGCTTTCATTGATTTCATTTTGCAAAAAGCAATTCCGGGCTATACAGATTCTAAATGACCAAAATATCGCAAGTTTGGTATTCCGGGTTCGCGTTGAACAGGTTCCGGCTCATACAGATTCAATTCGTATGAAAATCATGAGAAAATGCACGGGACCCTCGATTTTTTTCTGGGTAACCAGGTTTCCGGCTTATTAAGGTTCCCGCTTGAACAGGTTTTACTGTGCGCCATCTGGACGTACCCTATTTCAACATTGAATAACTCAGAAATTTTTCAACCGATTTTCACAAATGAACAAGATTTTTTTAGGACTTTCTATGCCATTTATTTCAAACCAGGTTTTGAATACAACGTCGATTAAATGACCACACCCATTTGATACACAAAAAGCAGGTCTTTGCGGGCATTCTGCATAACATTGACCAGCATTTCGGGCGTTATAGCAGCTATTTCAGCTCGTATATTAGCTTTGAGTTCGTCAATGTCCTTCGGCTTGCTGGCATAAACTTTACTGTTTAACTAACCCCGCAGAAAAAAGTCTGGTACCGTTCTATCCGGAGAACGAGGAGGCCACTCCAAATCACCATTTTTTTAGACAACGCGTCCTGGGAACTTGCTCTGCAAGAACTTGATCGTAACGACTGCGGTGTGCGGTTAGAAGTTTTTCAGACCTTTTTTCTGCATTTGTGGACAGATAAAGTGCGCGAAAATCCAACAGTAGCGTGCACCGTCGATGGTCTCTCCAACTTTGAAGAAATAAGGCACGATGATGGTTTTGGAGCACACCCCGGGCCAAACAGTTACTTTCTGGTCAGTGGTGTTTGATAAATAACGTGTAGGCTCTGTGTCCCTCAAACTCGACAATTTTGTTTATTAACTCCGCCGGAGAGGGTGAAATGAGCCTCGTTCGTCATTAAAATTTTGTCCCAAAAATCAGGCTCTGCATCGATCATTCTTGCGACAGTATTTCCATATTGCAAGTGACTTGGCATATCCGTTGGCAACAATCTTTGAGTAAGTTGCACTTTGTATGGGAAAAGAAGGAGATATTGCTTCACAATCCTCCTTAGAGTCGTTCCACTCACGTTTAACTCCTAAGAAAAAGCTAAAAAAAAATCTAAATGCAATGCAACAGTAGAGTTATACATGAAATTGCCTTCGCTGTTTGTAAATTATTATTTTTAATCAAGTAAGAAAAAAATGTAATGCGAGTAAGGAAGGAGTCGTACGGCAAGTTGTAGTTGAACTGCCTAAAACCCCAATCTGTAGATTCTATACAATTTGTACGATAATAGAATATAAGGGGAATGAGTTGTATCGGATTCATTGACAAATTGGGTTTTTCTAAGTAAGCTACAAGTGTCTCTGCGGACATCTAATTGTCGGCAGCTTTATTAACTGATGCCACTTTGCAATGAATTCTTATCATTATTGTTATTTAAAGTGTGATTATTTTCAGTATTATTATCGTGTTTAATATTTTCAATGTTTATGTAGATATTATTGAGAAATTGTCCGTGTGAATCTCAACCGTCGTAACTCGCGGCTTGTTTTCTCATGTCGTTAAAAAATCCTCTTTTGTACGCCAAATACGAAAATCAGAAAGACTACCTTTTGACCAAAAGTACCTGGAATTTCTCATATAAATTGTTCGCGTTAAATATTTTCAAGTATTTTAAGTGTCTGTATGTTTGTAAGACTGCCCTTAATTTCTATGACAAAAATGAGCGCGATCTGTCAACCAGTTTGTTTACAGCAGCAGGTTGAATCAGACCACCTTAGTAGTGCTCGGCGAATTTTACAATGGAAAAAAATTAACAAAAAGTTTGTCTCAAATTTTGAGTTTTGAACGAAATTTCGTGTGCCGAATCGATGCGCAGTGAGTCTGTTTTATCGAAAACTCAGGAAGATACAAGGCTTTTGAAGACAGTCGGGAGATCGTCGAAGACTTGCCTCATTCCCGACGGCATCGACCTCTTCAACTGACGATAACGTCCAAAAAATTAAAGAAATCGTGCTCGAAAATCATCATGCTTACGTTAGAGAGATAGCACGTGATCTCAACATTGCTCGTGAAACAGCTTTTTTGTTTTTGGTCAACCAATTGGGCATGCGGCGCGTCGCCGCTCGGCTCGTTAACGATAGAAATGAGACTAGATAAAATAATATTTTTTCTATATCTATTTTACTATTTTCCGGTTTATCTTTACTTTCATAGATTGTAAGTTGCTTTGGTTGCATTATTTTTATTAATTTTATTTTTAGTTTACCAATTGTTTTAAGTTCGGAATTTGTTTTCTTTCGTTTCACTATTTATTTCCTCTTCATTTCGTAGTTTTAATTTCCAATTATTTCTTTTTTATCATATATTTTATGATTAAACTCCCTTCTAAAGTAATATCCTTAAGTGAGTTTTTTTAGTTTCTAATGGAATAGAATGTGTTGAGAACCAATTAGATTCTTGTATGATGCCGGCTATGCCGCTAATGTTTAAATCAGCTACTTTCGTGAGGCTGTCCAGGAACGGGGAGCTTAAACTTTGCGTGCGTTTCCTGGATAGTGCTGGACATTCACACAGAAAGTGTTGGATTGTTTCTTTCTCGTCTTCCGATCTGCAACTTCGGCAGAAATCGTTGAAAGAGACGTGTCTGCCAATCAGACAGTGCCCCGTCAGCACGGATACGATGGAACTCAAGGTTTCGCGGCTCGTGTTGTGGAGCTGCTTGGTGCATTTGGAGCTCAGTACATGCCAAGTTTGCCTGGTAGTCCTGCAAGTTCCTTCCAGTAACCAGGCCCCAGCCTCTATGTAATACTGCTTAAATCCTAGCTTTATGAAGGCTAGAGGCTGGTCAACTTGCGGTGTAAGTGCATACTGTTGGAGCTTAGTGCCAGTTCTCGCTAGGGCATCTGCTTCGCAAATTCCCGGTATATGTCTCGGTTCCTAGTTTAGGATCACTTCACGGTGAAGCGACATCACGTTCAGTTGTGTACGACATTCCATTTCAATCATGAATAAGGTATACACTTTGGAAATGATTAAATAGCAGCGACTGTCAAAGCAATTATTTAGGTTTCTTATGAAAATTTTCTGGTTTCTCAACCAGTCTACTTCCTTGTATATCGCAATGACCTCTGCATGCAAAACACTGCAGGATAGTTTCAGGCTTAGCTGTTCTGAGAAAACGCCACAGTCAACTTTTCCAACTATTTTAGAACCATCAGTATAGATGTCGACCGATTCCTGCATCCTACTTCTTTCTATGGGTCAGTCATCCATGCTCGGGATGACTGATTTGAAACCATGATGGAAGCAGGGAATTGGGGACGCAAGGTCTATTTTCCCTGGCGTTTGTCCATCCCTCCGAAGTATGGTGGAGTCGCCAACATTTCCCTCCTGCCAGAGATGTAGTGATTTTAATCGAATCGTTGGTCACTTGGCTTGCTGTTTCGTAAGAAGCTCAGTTGGGACCCAATTCAATAGCATAAACAGTGTCTTCGTCGGGGTAGTGCGTAAGACCCCGTTGATTGCAATAGCTGCAATCCTTCGGACACGGTTCAGCAGGTTTGCATTGGATGTTTTCACAATAGCTGCCCACCAAACAACTGCGCCGTACAGGAGGATGAGTTCCACTATTGTCGTATAGAGCCATGACACGATTTTGGGTTTCAATCCCCACCTTTTTCCCAATGGCTTTTTTGCAACAGTAGATTGCGCATGCCGCTTTGCGTGCTCTTTCTGCTATGTTCGCTTTCCACGCGAGCTTGGAGTCCAGACTTAGACACAAATATTTAACTTGATGAGACGGTATGAGGTTTATCTCATCGAGTTTGGTAGTAGAAATGATGGAATTTTGTACCTTCTTGTGAAGAGCACGAATTCCGTTTTCTACGGGTTTATCCTTAGACCGCACTCTTTGCTCCACTTGCTAAGATTACCTAGGGCAAAATTCAGTCTTTCAGATAGGGTGTTTACGAATTTGTCCGATATTGCTATTACAACATCATCGACATAGGCTACGACTTTGTAGCCAGTGGCTTCTATTTGTGACAGGAGCTGGCCCATCACTAAGTTCCATAGTTGGGGTGCCTATGCAAGTCCTCCTTAAGGTGCTGTTTCCTAGTGTGGAGTTGATGTTCCTGCTGCTTAGCAGTTATCCGATGAACCCTATCAGGTTGTCATCGACATTGCTTTCCCCAAGTGCTTTCCCAATAGCCTTATGGCTAACATTGCCCCTTCAATGACAAAAAAATCGCATTCGTATATTCTTTGTGGCTTAGCGATTTTTCGATACAACTGATGAGCGAGCGAAGAGCTGTTTCAACCGATCTCCCTTTTGTGTATACGTGCTGCGCACTAGAGAGTGGTTTCAGAGCAGCTCTCAGATCTCTATCAGTCTTTCTAGTGTTTTCAACAGAAAAGAGGTGAGGCTGATAGGTCAGTCGTTCTATTGTTTTCAGCAAAAAAGAGGTGAGGCTGATAAGTCTATAATCCTTAGGTAAGGAGTGGGATGTCTTGCCCGCTGGGTATGAAGACTATTTTAGCTTCTTTTCACCGCTGTGAAATGTAAACCATCGGTAGACATGCTTTAAAAATGGCGTTTAGCCATGGCAGTGCTATATTGATTCCCTGCTGGATCTCAACAGGTGAGCTGTTGTTCATGCCAGGGAATTTAAAGGATGTAAATGAGCTGACTGCACACCGTAGGAGCCTGTCGTTTATAGGTACAGTGGTTGACAGGCAGTTCATAAGCGTACGTGGATTAGCTTTTTAGCCACATTCTCGCTACCCGGGAAGTGCATGTCCATGAGAACGGCCAGCATCTCAGAGTTTGATTTCGTCCAGACCCCATTTGCGTCTTTAACAGACCCCGTTCATTTGCGTCAGTGCTACCGCAAACACGATGATGGGCATTGGCGTCCGCCTCGACTATTATAGGGATGCCACTTGCAGTGGCTTCTCTTGTGATCCTCTGCAGGCTGGTGGGAGGTGGCAGAACGCCATGTGCCATATAGCAGTATACAGCCCAAAGTAATTTGGACTGCCTTTACACTGCTATGGCAACGGTGTCCTGGTCACTGAAATTATACAAGGTTAAAAACTTCAAGCATTCCTTGATGATTATGCAAGCTCTCAGTTTACCTGTTGTATTACATGTTGAGCCCGCAAACCCGGTTCCTGGCCAGTATTAGCTTCTCTCCTTTTTGGGCCAGGTAGGGGAGCAGTGCAGATGCCGCCTTAGAGTGTTGGAGGTTTATTTGGAGAAACCTCAGCATCACGACACAAGGTTTAATCCGCCTCCTCATCAGATAAAAACATCTACTCCTCCTCAACCAACTCGAGGGATTGAATAAGTCCCCAGCCAACTCCGCAATGGAGGTGATGCTTCTTCTGTCATTGGAGAGGTCCGCGGTCGGGTCTGCTGATGCTACTCCAGTCACCTCATTCCCACTCTCTTTGCTCGGTTGCCGTACTGCTTTCCTAGTACGGTCCTTGGGTATACTCGCAGGGTGATAGCCGAGAAGCCGTAGCAAATAATCCCACCCTTAGACTCCAATGGAGCTAGCGACCCCCATGAAGGATTATAAGAGCCTCAGGCTGTCCATTGCGGGGCTCGTTGACCTTGGCTACCTTCTTATTGTTCACCGGAGAGTCAGCGTTGCTGAGCTTAATTAACTTTACAATTTCTTCCTGTGTGGATGGCTCCGCCGGTATCCATGCCTTGGACTGAAGCCGATTTGGGATATCTTTATTTATTTATTTGCGTTGATCCGTGCAGGCTATGTTTGACGTGACCCTGTCACGACAGCTTGCCTCCAATATGGGCTTGTACACTCGGAGGAGAGTGATTTCGACCATTTTCCAATTTGAAGGTGACGATGACAGCCCATACCAGGTTGTCCTTGGCCGCTTCACTGAACTTTCTGCACTTAACAGAATTGAACGCGACCAATCTTCGTCTTTTGGTGGCCGATAGTTGGGCACTCTGTTGATTTGGGGCTGCCTCATTAGACCTGCATCTTTTATGACCTGCCCCTTTCTTTGAAATAGAGGCTTTGTGTACTGATTGCCCATTCAAGGAAGGTTTTTTCCTTCTGGGAGAGATCATCGGGAGGTAAATCTTTCAGCCTTTTCAGGATTTTGAAGGCAAATGTTCTGTCCCTGTAAGCCATAATAGAGGGTTTTTACTGCTTTTTAACACCTGAAGTAGAAGGGGTGTTGAAGGGCGCGCCAGCAACAATGCGGGCCGGCTTGTTCGCCGTCGCCTTTGTGTTGCAGCTAACGTCAATATGCTTGTCCCTGGCATAGCTGCCTTGGTTGGTGCATGCACCCCTCGAAGAAGTATGGGGTAGGCTGATTGTTGTCCGATTGGACATCGCGATCTTCCCAAGTATGCGTCCCCTTCCAGGCTGAGTGGATCATCTTTTTTGACATTTACTGAACTCATTGCAATTAGGTTCTACCTCGCAGCTGCTTTCTCCATTCGTTGTGCAGTTCCCCTGCGAACCGATGGTTATCTATGCCGAAGCAGGGAGGCCATGCGAGAGGCACATTCCCTTATGAGGATATGTGGTCAATGGTAGTAGTTTTTTCATGTTATTACAGCTGCTGTGTTGCCAATTGTTAGAGCAAATAACGATAACGATTTATTAATCTATTATTAATCTCTGCTCGGCTTGAGAACTAGCAGCATATTTTACACAAAAAAATCATATTTTTAAAGATACGTTCTATTCTTCGAAGTTACACTTTTTTTTCAATTTCCTGGTTCCCGTCGATCGAATGAGTCTTAGAAATCTCAAAAAATTTCTTTCAGGAGTTTTAAATCAAAAGAGCAGAAGTTAGTTGTAAGCCGTGGAATAAATCAAGCGAAAATCAAATTTAAGACATGTAGAAATACGTTTAAGGAATTTCAAGTACTTCAAACGAAAGGGTTCACAACAAAAAATCCTAAAAGTTGATTTTTTACAATCTGCTTTAATACTTGCAAATAAATCTGCACATAACTACAACCGTTTGTTATTTTATGCCTGAGTTAGTTTGATCGTTTCCCAAATCAAATCAACTTGGTTACGGATATTAAAGGCATTTTTTGGGGGAAATGAAATTGGGATTTATTGCATGAATCGTTACATCCGAATTCTCCAAAGTAGTGTTTTCGGCGCTTTTAATACGTGAACCATTATAATAATTGATATCGTACATGCGTGACACTACTTTTATTTCGATATTACTTCACTACGCGAAAACATATAGCCGCCTCTTTCTAATTCACACTGGTCATGCTGTCTTCCGGTTGAAAATATGAGATAATCGTTTGTGGTGGAATACGATGGTTCGATATTTTGCGAGTTAGAATAGGGGACGTGTTCGTTGGCGATTTGAGAGTTGGATCCTAGCCGCGATCTCGGACGGACGTGTTTTTGTGTGTGGAGTACGCAAAAATGTCAGCGAGCGAACCAGAATTTGTAGGCAGACCCCACATTGCAATTCAACCGTTCGGGAGTTTTTGCTTTGAGGCATAGGAATGAGGAATAGGCTATGGAATTTTTTAATTAGCTAATTATGAAGCTCGGATAAAAATATGGCCCTGAACATAGAATACGATATTGGTATTTATCTTGTTGAATGGTATTTATCTTTTGTTAAAAGTGAACTGCTTTATCCAGCCTATATTTAACGTAACATATGAAGGTTTAAAAGTAACTCATTCTTATTTTTATTTTTGATGCGTGATAATAATTAAACTAGAAAATAAAAAAAATGTTTGGTCTTGATGAGAAAAACTAACTATAAATGAAATTATTGTGATTCAATTTGAGTATAAAAAAAAGTAAAATCGTGAAATGAAATAGTGCGCAAATTATTGCATACCAAACAGTTAGTCTCGAACCATGAGAGGAGTGGTAGAAAGAAAGCAACGTGTTTTAAATGTACACATACCGTTTTTAGTAGATGATAATAACTCAGATTAATGGATTTTATTTTATACATTCTCATACAACACAACACGATACGCTAGCACAAACTACACCTCATACGAGTTAGTTTTTGGAAGGCTTCCAAACCCACCTAATGCTACGAAATCGCGTCAAAATTTATGACACAGAAAATTATGCAATTGTATTAAAACTGAGACTGAAAATATCTTTAACAAAGGTCCGAGGACTAGTAAAAACAATAAAATAGCAGGATGCAAGAAATAAGAATATTAAAATCCTTTAAATGTAGAATTTATTAATCTTTTACTTAAGGTACTATAACCACCTTTTTTAAAAAAAAATCAATGTATTTGTTTTGCATTTTTCAACTTCAACTTTTAAAAATATTTCGATGAAATTCGGTGTATGAATACGTTTGAGTGAGCGCGCGTGGCTCGAAGCAGACCGAAGGCGCATCTTATGAATTGCAGTATTTTCCGCGAGAAAATTAGAAAGAGACCTATTAAAGATTGAGACACACTATCTATATTTGTAGGTATTCAAGGGTTCCATTATGTACCATGATTAATTATATAGTTGCGTGCATAAACTTCCGGCCATTATGAAATTCTTATAAAACGTTAAAAAACTTTAAACGCGTTTTTCTCAAAGCGACATTTTATTAAAACTGTGAACAGTTAATCTGTGGATTGGCTGAACCACTTTTAATAAACCTTGGTGCGATTTCTTCACTAATATATCCTACAGGGTACCACACTTTGATCAAAACATTAAAAAAAATTGGCACGCAAGGAACTGCGTAGAAAGACCGTTTTTCACCTTTTTTAATCGACTTTTCACTAATTGTGGTAAATTACTTTGTCCAACACCTTCCTTTTTAAAAATCATGTTTTTATACTCACCAATCAACATTTACTATTGGTTACATTAGCAATGCAAACAGACTGGTGACAATCATTTGGGAAACGGCCGCTATGCACTTGTACTTTGGCGTGTTAAATGGTAAGCATCAGTCAACGGACAACGGGATAATGAACGGCTGAATCATATTTTGTTTTGCGAATTATCAAAATAGATAACCAGCAATTTTAAGTTCCAGAAATATTAATAGTAAATATAAGATTGATACACATTATTTGAGTGGGTATTTGGTTACTTTGAGTCATGATTGTTTAGATTTACTTTTTAACTCTTTCAGAGGTGGTTACATATACTTAACAATTCATATTGAAAATCCGTTGAACGATGTTAGTTGACATCCAAGCATTTATGAAAAACATATTAAATGTGTTTTTTTTATTGTAGGCTTCGAGCAATAAGATGGTAATTGTAGCTAACCACCACTTGATAGCAAATTTCGCCAAAAAGGTCAAATATTTATTAATCAGTCATGCATTAATTTAATATGAAAGTTCATAGGTGTATTTATCAAACAAGATATGTAATACAATAAAAAATGTCGTGGAAATCTTGGACAAATTTCTTTTTCTTTTTCATAGGGGAACCCTGCAGATATTAAACTGCCAAACCGTGTGTACGAACATCAATATCTACAGGATATCTTTCGTTGTAGGATTGAAAAGTATTTCGTACTAAAATCTAGGTCGCCGTGCGATTTTTATGTCAAACCGATTCAGCAGGTCTCTAACGATGAAAATGAAGACGATGAAGTGAACCTTGAACACATTATTCGTAGTTTAGAAGTCAGTGAATCTGATCCATCTACATCTGCTACTGTGACAACTTAATCGCAACGAACCCAATCTGTGGCACTTCCTACAAAGTCACAAAAACTCAACCTGCGATGGAAAAAGAAAAGTCTGCTTTTGAATGAGCGACAGTTAGGTTTTTTAGGAAACGAAAACTTATCAACAGATATTTTAGAGCTTGACACGCCGATCCAGATTTTCTTGTGTTTGTTTCCCAAAGATTTGATTGATTTCATTACAACACAAACTAATTTATATATTGTGCAAAAGGATCCGAATTATAGTTTACCCGTTTTCACAACAGACATTTAGCAATTTATTGGCATAGTGTATATCATGTCTTTGGTCCATCTTCCGCGAGTTACCAATCATTGGAATAGCACAAATGCAACTTCTATGATTCAAGAAATAATGCCCGTAAAGATGTTTGAAAAAAATCGTCGATTTATACATTTCAATGACAATTTCCAAAACTTGCCCCGCGGAAATCCGGAATTCGACAGACTGTTCAAACTTAGACCACTTGTTCAAAAACTGAACCAAACCTTTGCCAAAATTTCTTTAGAGCAATATCGTTGCGTCGATGAGCAAATATGCTCTACAAAAGCAAGAAATAACTTGAAAAGATATAACCCGACAAAGCCTCACAAATGGAGCTATAATATTTACGTTCTTAGTAGAGTGTCTGGATTAGTATATAAAATCGAACCCGAAAGTGGCTAAGTAAATGTGGTACTGCCCAACGAACCTGATCCATGCGCATCCTTAAATGTTGTCATGTTTACCACGGGAAATACCTCACAACCAAAATTACAGATTGTATTTTGACAATTACTTTACAAGTTTGTCACTGCTAGCATACTTGTTAAAAAATGGTATTTTAAGTATTGGCACTACTCGTCGAAACAGAATTTCAGATTGCAAATTACCTACCGACAAAGACATGTCCAGAAAAGATGGAGGCTATTCTGTTGAGTATGTTGCTCGTGTTAACGGTCGCCTGGAAAGATAACAAGGTGGTTAATTTGGCATCAAGCTTTGTATGAGGAATGCCAAAAGTACAGGCGAGGAGGTATGACAAGAAGATCAAGCGGTACATATCAATTGATCGTCTAAATATTGTTGGAGAATATAATCGCCATATGGGTGATGTGGCTCTAATCGATAGCATCATGGGATGCTACAAAATACTGCTTCGCAGCAAAAGGTGGCAGGTTCGCCTGTTTGGCCATTTATTGGGTTTGAGCATGGCAAACCCATGTCTTCTTCACAAAAGAATTCATAAAACAAATGGCTTGCAGGATAAACATTTGAACTCTGCTTGAAGCTTGGTGTAGCATCGAAGATAAAGAACCGTCGATCTATTGAAAACGAAATTCAAGCAAAACGACACAAAGGTCCAGCACAACATGTTCCTTCAGTGGCAATCAGGCGAGATCAGACAGGACACTGGCCTGTCTGGACAGAAAAGTGAATACGCTGCATATTTCCTAAATGCTCTGGTGTCTCACAAACAATGTGCGAGAAATGTAGCGTTGCTCTGTGCTATAATAAACTTAAAATTGTTTCAAACAATTTCACCTAAGTTAAGTTATCTTCATGATGCAGTGTGACATTTATGTCACACTCCCTTTAAATTTCTTAGAAATAAATAAAAAAATTAAAAAATTTAAGAAACACGTGTATCTTTATTTCTTTCGATTAATATTTTTCACTATTTGTTTAAAAAAAATCTATCTTGCCCTACAAAGGGTTAAAGACTAACAAAAAGTTGTTGATCACATGAAAAGTAACTTGATTTACTAGCTTATTTTTCTCTGAAAACGATGAATTCCTCTTTATACAAAAATATGTTGAACACGCCCAGAATTTGAATCATCTTGTTTTGTATTGTCTTCGAATCGAAACAGCATGGTGGTTAATGTAGCTAACCACCGTATTTCTTTCAACTTTTCTCTATGAAAACAAAAAGCATGAGTTTCTCTCAGTCACTACACTTAATACACTAACAAATAAAATGGAAGAAAAAATCGATCTAATAAATAATATTTACTATATAAGGTTCAACAAAAAATTGTGCAATTTAGCGTTGATCTCATTGTACAGCAGAGACCATGTCTGCTGCGCAAAATTCGTGGCAACTCGAATGCCGGAGGTATTTTATTGTCACGAAAAAAATCTTTTGATACTTAGCTTTAACTAACTACTGAAAACAAGGCAAGGTCTGTCTGAGTACAGATAGCGTAAAATGGCAGGGACAAGTACGCTAGTTGACAAAGACGTAAAGGATGAAGATCCAGTCATTTACGGTCTAAGTGTACTATATGGCACCCACGATTTAAGCGTAATACATAGCAATCCTGTTAGTCGTAATTTAAACTTGTTACTCAATTTTGCATACACAACGTTTTTGTTTGAGCCACGGTTCTCGAATTACAAAGGGATTTAGTTATCGTCTTCTGTTTAAAATTGCACAATGTATTCATGCATGTATACGATGCATTCGTTTTTTATTACCTTACAAATATGACATTCAAAGTGTTGCGGGGTATAATGGCTAGGTATTGTACTTTTTTAAGCAACAGTAAAACTGACACTTTAATTTAAACAATGTCATAGAGGCTCTGGATGTATTAGTTTACCATAAAGCATTCCTGCATGTACTCGAAACAGTATATAGACTACAATTTGATCCAACATCAATCATTCATGTATTCGTTGCATAATTTCGTCATGAAAATTTATGGATATATTCGATGCATTCATTTTTTATTAAACCTTACAAACGTAACCACCAAAAGGTTCCGGGCAAATACAAGAGACACCCCATTTTTTAAGCAACTGTACATCTGACACTTTACTTTAAAATCAATCGTTCATAGAAGGAGTTACGGACAAATGGGATGAAGCTCTCTATTATGTTAAATAACAATGAAACCTAAAATTTAATTTTACAAGAACTATATATGTATTCATCATGCTTGAAAAATGCCTGAATATATTCGATCCATCAATTAAAATTCTAACTAACCTCTTATTAATATAGAAATAGAATAGAAATAACATTGTTAAACCAAATAATTAATATTAAATTCATTCTGATATTCTATTTCTTATCTTGTTAGGAAGTCTTTTAATTTTATTCACTTGTGTTATGTCTTTTGTCTGAAAATAAATATTTAAATTTTCAATAAAAAATTTCAGGTTAATAATAATGCTATATTGTTTATAATTATAACTTTGTTTGTTTTAGACACATCGTTTACATTTATCTGATTTGAAAATGATAACACAAACAATTTTATAAATATAATCAACTACTTATCAACTTTAGTAACTTCAAACAATTTTCCTGACAGTTTAATTACTATGATATTAATATATAATTTGTTATTAACACAAATTGCTGTACTCATGTAATTCATCTATTCTATGGTCTATTACTACCTGTAAATTAACTAATGAAAAAATGAAATGAAAATTTCCTATTATTTAAAATTTCTAATGCATTAATGGACTTTCCATCCCCAATTAGCATTTCCGCTTGATTCAATTCATTTCCGCTTGGATACAATTCAGGCAATAGAAAGTACTTGCGGTCAAATTTTGCTAGGCAATCCAAGTGTAAGATGTAAAATTGATTGAAAAAACCATTAACTCAAGTGCATTTATTCCAAAAAAAATACAGATGGCTAAATAATTTTGAAGTGGGATTTAAACTGTTAATATATATAATATAACATCATAAAATTGAAACTTTGCTATTATTTATTCAAGCATATAAAATGTATGTAAATGTTTTAAAAATTGTATTTTTTAGACTTTAATGTACAATAGATGCTTATAAGATCTAAATTTTATTTATTTTAGGAAAAGCATGAGGCAAAAAAAAAACACTCCTTGTCAACTGTGGAACCTTTATATTGGTAAGATTTTATCAGTGTTTTTATTCGAGATACCAGAAAACGTATATTTCTTTCCAAGAATAAAATATTGGTTATTTTACCTGCCTTCTTCTGAACTGAATTTGAAAAATGGTTTCGAAATGTCGATGTTTGTGAACTATTGTATTAATAAAAAGCATAATAAACGGTAAAATAAGTGTTATTAGTTTTATGTTCATTAATTTTTTAACTGAAGCATTGGCAATAGACAATGGGCAAAAGAGTCCGTGATCAGTCAAACAAGCAAGTATTTTTCAATATAACAAGACCTATTTTTACGCAAACAACGAATTTTTTTCAGAGAAAATAATAGAAGCTTTGAAATTTATGCAGCAAATTTCAAAGTGAAAATAATGAATCATTACACATTTAATAAACTTTTGAAGTATCTTGGGTATGTCACACCCGTATGCACAATAATCATGTTTTAAGAGGTATGCATAACAGAGGTTAAAAATTAGTGGGAGGACCTTTGTTTTTTATCAAATCAGAAAGAAAAACTTTCAACGATCCTGATTTGAAGGTTTTTCCCGAAAGAATGTTGCGCCGTTGCTCTGTAATTTTAGCTTTTGTCTGCAATTGATTTAATCCCATAAATGCTTTATGGGAAGTCTTGAGATTGCGGAGAAGTTTTAAGGTGACATGTTGCATCGTATTGAAAACATCCCTGAACTTTGAATGCAGTGTTTCTACTAAAACAGGGAAGTCTATCGACAATAAATATGCCAATATACATATACTGCTTCATTGAATAAATGCAAACCACTTACTCTTCTAGCACACATAAAGTCGGTTATGGTAGTTATTTGAAAACATGAAACATTCTTATCCACGCAGGACTCACTTCACATACTAAAATGCAAACAACGCGCAGAGTAAATTATTTATTTCGACTTACCTGGTCTGCATGTGTTGACGAAAGTATTCACGGACTTTTTTGACCTGTTTCTGGTCAAATACATGTAACAAAACTATCTTGGAACATTTATGAAACAAAAATTATCTGGTCAATTTTTTGACCAAAATTACTCTGATATCTCATGGAAAATATTTTTTTAACACTTTGCATTGAATGTTAGTTCTTCACGATTTATTTCGACCAGTGTATATTACAAGTTTTTCTAGTGATACTTAAATTATAACTTTGTTTTATCACAGCTCGCCACCGATGAAAAGTAAAACAACTAGTAAAATTAAAAAAGCAGAAAGTATTGAAAAGCATGAGACATTGAATAGTATAGACCGTGAAAGATGCCACAACCGAGATCATTTTGCTGAAATTACATCAGACGATTTACCAATTGAAGAAGTCAAAATAAAAAGTAACATGTGTAAAGACCAAAAAAAAAAGCGCAGAAAAAATCAAAGAAAATCGCCTGAACATCGAACTCAAAAAGATAATCGATGTAAAAATTCAAACCCTTCTCAAAACGTAAGCCTAAAATCATTTTCACGAAATAATGAAAATGATCCTATGCATCTATCATCTCCCAAAACAACTACGAAAAAGACAGAAAGTGCTAAATTCGGAAATTTACAAGATTACGGATATAAAAATTCTTTTACACCAGAGCGAGAAGTAAATGATGAATGTGAAACATTAATAAAATCTCAGGGTAATGAACAATTACGATCTCGAACGTCTAATCGCAAAAGAATACATAACATAAAATTTGGTTTTTTTGAGCAACAAAAATGGTCTGCAAAACGAATTAGATTGTCTAAGTCACCCCCAGAACGTCAATCTCGATTAAATGAAACAAGCAAAATTGAAGAATGCAAGTATGAACATAGTTTCCATCCTAAACAATTTAAATCCAAAGATTTGGGTGCAGTGAAAAGTGTCTCAATTTCTAGGTCACCTCAAAACAATCAAAGGCAATACATGCGAACACCCAGCCCCAAACACAATATTCATGAAACTAGTTCAATGAAAAATAAATCGTCTTTAACAACTCCAAAAACTAAACGATTAAATCCCTTTAGAGTAGAAAGCAAAATTACTCGAAAGTTGAATGATCGCAATGCAATTTCACTACGAACAAGTCACCATCAAAATTCTCTACATTACGGCAGAAGTTGCCTTAGGTCCTCAGCCAAGCAAAATTCCCACAGTCCTAGAAGTAACTATCATCATTCACCTTCAAAAGAACCGAATCGTTTAACTGTGCGCAAAGAAAAAAATATATCCACTACACAGGCAAGTTTTTTACCGAAGGAAAAATTGTCGCATACTGTTCAATCAAATTCAGAATGGAAGTCACAAGAAATAAAATCATTAAAGTGGAATAGTAAAGATGCGAATGTAGTACACAGTCAAGAGAATTCAAAATCAGATTGCTTAAATTTCCAAAACAAACAACAAAATCAATGCTTTAACAAAGATTGCAGCGAAAAAGTAAAATCAACTTATAGACCATCAATTTGCAACAAAAAATGTTATTGTTCTCAGCTGGAAACTTCGAAGGTTACTAGTGAATCTCCATCCGCTTATTATGTGCCGATAAGTTTGTTAAATACATCTAATAAAACACAGTCAGCTGAAATTCCATTGCAGAGCGAGATCAGCAAGGCTAATAAAAATCGTGTGACCGCAAGATCTACTTCAGAGTCTTCTGATTTGAGTTACTCTCCTGCTCGACGTGATCCGGAACGTTATCGAAATATACTCGAAGAAGTAGAAAAAGAATGCAAACCACATGAATATGTAGACTTAATAAAAAAGAGATGTTCACCAACCATCACATCAAAGAAGATTAAATTTAAGGACGAAGACAATGAACGATCTTCAAAAAAAAATTCGCAACCGGGAATTCATTTGTACTGTCAAAACGAAAGTGAAGATGATAAAAGTAATGATCATAATGCCGAGAACTTCGTTGAAGCTATTGTAAATGAAAATACATTTCTAGATAAGAAAGATATTCAAAAGGAAATAGAAATGCTTGAAGCTCTGAAGTCTGGAATAGCGGCAAAAGCAAGAAAAAAAATAAAAACAATTGAGAAAATGGCCAATGAAGTAAGTCCTAAAAATTTGCTAACACGCAATAACTTTTTAAATGCAATTATTTCGCATACAAATGTAAACAAAATTACTAGTCATTTCGAAGACACTTACAACCACGTGGAGTTATTGATGCCCGGTGACCCTCAGTTTTCTCGTATTGATGAAGATTTCCTTATAAACACTAATGATTCATCAAGTTTAGTTGCAAATTCTTTGATCATCCCCGATAAGTTTTCATCATGCTCGTTAAAACCGATTTGTTTGCAAAAACCAAAAATTGTTATCAAACCTTTTAAGATAAGTGAGTCACAATCTTGTGCTCCGACATCTGTTTTGTCACTAAACGAAACAAATTTAATGGAAAAGAACGTAGCTAAGATAACCAATTTCACCACAGCATCAGCATTGGATGTTACTATGTCACCAAAATGTAGGAGTCGTTCAAAGCTCTTAGCATGCAGAAAAAGATCGAAAAGTGGATCCAAATCATCGTAAGTATGGAAATAGTACTATAGATACAGCGTTAATATGTACCTCAACTAGCTACACTTCAACAATCAGTAGAAGCTCAAGCAGTTATAGATCCAGAAGCCACTCAACTGTGTCAAGTAGTTCTTCAAGAAGCAGTCAGTCTAGGAGCACTTCATCGTAAGTGTTATATAACAACGCAGCTCATGTTGATTTTTCTTATTTAAATGTTCGTTTAATAATCTTCAAAAATATAAATGTCTGTTGTAGAAGTATGTAGAAGGTATAAACAAACCTTAAAAGCCCTTTTAAGTTTTCACCCTCACCGTGGAGTGGATACTAACAAACTGCTAAATACGTTCGAAGGCTTGTGATCATTCTAGTTTGCCTTCATATTTCTCTTGTTAGAGATGAAAAATTCGATGCTTCCTTTAAAATTTTCCTTACCGCTTTCGGTTGCCCTTGAGAGTTTTCCTCGTTATTTTCAGAGTATGTGATAAAATCATTCGACTCTTACTATTAGTAAAAATACTTATAATTTCTATTTTTTTATTTTTCCATTCAATGCTTTTCCTCTTCCTGTTTCAAGTATCACCGACTGCTTGCGATTCTTCGTCTAGGTGTGCTGTCTTATTTTCGAACTCAAATATCATTAAAACTACTGGTAATTGTATAACAAAAAAATAATTAATTTACGATGGATAAACTTTCCTTGGTAATCGCATAAGTACTTTCATTGACTGTTAGTCTTAAAAGTGTATTGCAACTTTGATACAGAAATTCGTAGTTTGCTGTCTATTTTCCGCGCCCTGCATACATTTAAAATCACTACAATGAATATTCGGTGGCATTTGTTCTGAAAAAACCAAACAGTTCCGATATTAATTATTTTAGTTAAAATTTCAGTGAAATATCAAAGTTCAAAACATCAAAAGCTGAATTCCAAATTTTTTCAAAATGTCATGTTGTCCGCTACTATATTTAACGTTTTTCAAAAATGTATTTTGAAGAATTATTGAGTTATCCTCCTTATGTTTGACATTATTAAGAGTTACAATATCGTGCCATATATGGAACAGAAAGCAGAAAACCACCAAGATTTTCAGTCATAAATAAGCGCAAAGTTATCATCCTAGATAACGATGCCTACCTTTAAATGAATATGTAGTACAGAGTTGTGTCCAGGAAAGATTCGTATATATTGCCCATTACATGCAAGATGTGGAACACGTCGATCTGATATTTTGTTCTAATCTAATCATATGTCCGCGGCTATATATATATATATATATATATATAAATATATATATATATATATATATATATATTTATATATACCTGCAACTATATATTTGGACACGCACTTCCCGGGCAGTGAGGATGTGGCTGACAAAGCTGATCCACATACGCCCCCGAACTGCCTGTCAACCGCTGTGCCTGTAGACGACAGGCTCCTACGCTGGGCAATCAGCTCATTTCAACCATTTAAATCCCCTGGAATGGACAACATCTCACCTGTTGAGATCCAGCAGGGAATCAATACAGCGCTACCGTGGCTCAAAGCCATCTTTAAGGCGTGTCTACGGATGGCTTATATTCCACAGCGGTGGAAAGAAGCTAAAATAGTCTTCATACCCAAAGCGGGCAAGACATCCCATTCCTCACCTAAGGACTATAGACCTATCAGCCTAACCTCTTTTCTGCTGAAAACTCTGGAACGGCTGATAGAGATTCATCTGAGAGCTACCCTGCAACCACTCTCTAATGCGCAGCACGCATACACAAAAGGGAGATCGGTTGAAACAGCTCTTCACTCGCTCACCAGCTACATCGAAAAATCGCTAAGCGTCAAAGAATATACGCAGGCGGTTTTTCTAGACATCGAAGGTGCATTCAACAACGTCAGCCACATGGCTATTGAGAAGGCACTCGAGAATAATAATGTGGATGATAACCTGATTAGGTTCATCGTGCAACTACTAAGCAGCAGGAGCATCAACTCCTCACTAGGAGACAGCATCCTAAGAAGGCGGACGTGCAGAGGCACCCCGCAAGGAGGGGTGCTATCACCCCTTCTATGGAACTTAGTGGTGGACAAACTCCTGTCAACAATAGAAACGACTGGCTGCAAAGTCGTAGCCTACGCCGACGATGTTTCAATAGCAATATCGGGCAAATTTGTCAACACACTATCTGAAAGACTAAACTTAGCCCTAGGTATTCTTACCAAATGGAGCAAAGAGTGCGGTCTAAAGATAAATCCGCAGAAAACGGAACTTGTGCTCTTCACGAGAAGATATAAAATTCCACGATTTGTTCCACCTAAACTTGATGAGACAAGTCTCAATCCATCTCATCAGGTCAAATATTTAGGTCTGATTTTAGACTCCAAGCTCGCGTGGAAAGCAAACATAGCAAAAAGAGCGCGTAAAGCGGCATGCGCAATTTACTTCTGCAAAAGAGCTATTGGGAAAAGATGGGGACTGAATCCCAAAACTGTATCATGGCTCTATACAGCGATAGTGGAACCAATCCTTCTGTATGGCGTGGTTATTTGGTGGCCAGCGATGGCAAAAACATCAAACGCGAACCTGGTTAACAGGGTTAGGAGGACTGCATCTATTGCAATCATCGGGGCTATGCGCACTACCCCGACAAAGTCATTGTTTATGCTATTAAATTGGCTCCCGACGGAGCTCCTAACGAAACAGCAGGCCAAGTGCTCTGCTATTCGATTGAAAGCTCTAAATCTCTGGCGTGATGGGAATATCGGCCACTCCACCATATTACGGAGGGATGGACCAACGCCTGAGAAAGTAGACCTCACTCCTCCGATTCCCTGCTTCCACCACAGTTTCAAGTCCGTCATCCCCAGCAGAGATGACTGGATCATGGAAGGAAATAGGATACAGGAATCGGTCGACATCTACACTGATGGATCGAAAATGGAGGGAAGAGTTGGCTGTGGCGTGTTCTCAGAACAGTTAGGCCTGAAACTATCCTTCCGATTACCAGACCACTGCAGCGTCTTTCAGGCAGAGGTCATTGCGATTTATAAGGCAGTTGACTGGCTGAGAAGTCAGAAAATCTCCATAAGAAATTTAAACATCTTTTCTGACAGTCAAGCTGCTATCCAATCATTATCCAACGTGTATACCTCATCCAAAATTGTAATGAAATGTCGCACACTACTAAACGCGATGTCGCTTCACTGTGAAGTGATTCTTTGCTGGGTGCCGGGTCACAGTGATATACCTGGGAACTGCGAAGCTGATGCCCTAGCTAGAGCTGGCACTGAACTCCAGGATTATACACTAACACCCCAAGTTGGCCATCCGTTGGCCTCCGTCAAGCTAAGTTTCAAGCAGTACTATATAGAGGCTGCAAATAGGGCCTGGCTGCTGGAAGAAACCTGCAGGACAACCAGGCAAACTTGGCACACACTAAGCTCAAAGCGCACCAAGCAGCTCCTCAACACGAGCCGTGAAACACTAAGTTTCATCGTATCCGTGCTGACGGGGCATTGTCTCATTGGCAGACACGCAGAAAGACTGGGTGCCCCTTTCCACGATTTCTGCCGCAGCTGCAGATCGGAGGAGGAGGAGGAGGAGGAAACGATCCAACACTTTCTGTGTGAATGCCCAGCACTATCCAAGAAACGCATGCAAACTTTAGGCTCACCTTTCCTGGACAGCCTCACGGAAGTAGCCAGTTTGAATATTAGCTGCGTAGCCGGCTTTATACGAGAATCTAAATGGTTCTCGTCACCCAACAGGTTTTAGTGCCGCACCCTATTGAAATGTGGTATCACAATGGGCCTATCATGGCCTAGGTGAGCCGCCTTTTGACGAAGGGGGCTGCCACTACAACCAACCAACCAACCAACTATATATTTAAATTTCTATATATGATGTTTTTCGTGTATATATATATGTATATATATATATATATATATATATATATATATATATATATATATATATATATATATATATATGTATATATATATACCTTGGTTGTAGCGACCATTTAGCTATAGCGACGTTAAATCTAAGTCCCTTGAATTTCAAGCATACTTTAGTACAAAATTCATGTGGCTATAACAACTTTGGATGTAACGCCGAGTTCGGGTGTAGCGACTGTTTTTAATGAATCATTTGTAACAAATTCCTAGAAATACCATGCAGATATTGCGCCAGGAGGCAGCCGCCAAAGACATATATATAATGAATCATTTGTAACAAATTCCTAGAAATCCCATGCAGATATTGCGACTGGAGTCAGCCGCCAAAGACATATATAGAGATATCAGCTAAGTAGGTAGGTAAGCGTGTACGTTTCGGAGTTAAATTTATGGGTCAGTTTCAAAGCGATATTCTGAGTAGCAACAGGGTTAAGTAAACTTTTGAATAAGTATGGCTGCTAGGCGCACATTTACTATTAAAGAAAAGGCGGAAATTATATCAAAATTGAAAAACGGTAAAAACAATGCTGATTTGTGCAAAGAATACAAAGTTTCCCATCCAACAATATCTACGATGTGGAAAAACCGTGAGAAAATATTAGAATGCTTTGAATCCAAATCCTTAAAAATTAAGAAAAACCGCAAGCCGACGCAACAAGATATCGAAAATGCCCTTCTAAAGTGGTTCAAAGCCCAAAGAAGCTAAAACGTATCTTTGAGCGGTCGTCTGCTGCAAGAAAAGGCTAATCATTTTGCCACACTATTTGGAAAAATAGATTTTGAGTGTTCGGAAATCTGGATATATCGATCTCGTCAACGACACGATATTGTAGTAGGCAAAGTTTGTGGAGAAGCCGCTAGTGTATCGCAAAGTTACTGCGACAACTGGCTAAAAACAATTTTCCCAAAATTGCCTGAAGATAGCCAAATATGGAACGCTGACGAGACAGGTTTGTTTTTTAAGTTAACTCCTGAAAAAAACGTTGAAATTTGAAGGGGAAAGGTGCGTAGGTGGAAAATTATCAAAAGATAGAATCACCGTGCTTGTTGCATCAAGTATGGCAGGGGAAAAAAGAAAATTATTGGTCATAGGCAAGTCAAAAAAACCCAGGTATTTGAAAAATGTTAAATCTTTGCCAGTTGATTACGAAGCAAACAAAAAGCCCTGGATGACTTCAGACATTTTCGAAAAAATTCTACGCAAATGGGACTCCTAGTGAAGAAGTAGCAAAAAGAAGATCATTTTATTTATTGACAATTGCCCAGCTCATCCTAAAATTGAGAATTTAACCAACATAAAAGTGGCATTTTTACCACCAAATACTACATCAGTGATTCAACCGATAGATCAAGGGATAATTAAAACCCTCAAAAGACAATACAGGAAGATTTTAGTACACAAAATGATAAACGGCATTGAAAAAACGGCAGGCCCATTTTCCGTTGATCTTTTAGATGCCATTGAAATTGTAACTACGGCATGGGCTCGGGTGACCCCGGATACGATCAAAAAGTGTTTTCTACACGCTGGGTTCCGTAAATCTTCGACTATCACAATAATTGACGACGACTCCGATGATGAATTGGACATACCATTGGCAGATCTGGCTACAGCATCGTCAAGCGGAACAAATGTTGCGGGCTGGGAAACATATGTTAATATTGACAGTCAACTTATCACTGCTAGCGATTTGTCCGATAGTGACATTGTTGAAACTGTTGTTCCATCACATACGACGCAAGATTAGGAAAATGAGGAGGAAGAAGATTGCAAGGAAGGTGATATTCCTACAACTGAGGATGTATAAGGTGTTGTCACAAAGCTTAAAAGATATTGTTTTTTGATGATGGAAAGGATATTATAGATATTGAAGAAGTAATGAAAATAGAATACTCCCTACAGCGTACACTAGCACAAAAAATAAATTGAAGCAAACTAACATTACACAATTTTTTAAATGTACAAGTGAATAACTATGTGTGCAAATGTTTTCAATAATAAATGAATATAAACTATACACATGTACGTGTCTTTATCTCTACCTTTGCCTGTAACGACTTCCGGATATAACGACGAAATTAGAGTGGTCCCTTCATGGTCGTTTTATGCGAAATCCAATGTATATATATATATATATATATATATATATATATATATATATATATATATATATATATATATATATATATATATATAGTAGAATCTCGAAAAAGTTAACCGAAATGTCCCACGGGTAATTAACTTTTTCGAAATATTAACTTTTCTAAGTGGTTTTCAAAATTGAAAAAAATACAATAATAAGTATAGATTTTTCGTAAATAACACGTTAAATTTATTTTAATGACATCATCATTACAAAAAAAAATGTACCGGCTGGTTTATGGTTCTCATTCTCTTGATCATTTTCGTGCGATATCGATCGATCGGAAACTTCGAAATCATCGTCAGCTTCCGCAATTTGATCCTTGTTACAATTTTCAATGACATCAATGCTGATGTCAACATTATCACCCAGCTTCGACATCAACAATTGAACTTCTCGAAGTGTATCGTCGTAAGCACTATTTGATTTAATCAATTTAGACAACGGAATGTCGTCTTCACTATCGTACTGATAGGAGCCAAATTGCCCCTTTAGTGACCGAAAAAAGCGGTTGGTTTGAAAAATTCATACGCTCAGAAAAGTTAACTGAAAAGTTAACTTTTCAGAGCGGCACGTGGAGCTGAAATTCGGTTAACTTAACCGAGCGATTAACTTTTCCGCGAGTTAACTTTTTCGAGATTCTACTGTATATACATATATATAGTGCTGTGCAAAACTTAAGCAACTCACTACATGTCGGAATGAAAGGGAAAATTGCAATCAAAATATAAAGAATTGTTTTCCATTTTTGTTTTTAATTTACACGTTAGCATGTTGCTTAAAGCTCTGCAATAAAAAAGTATATCAGTATTTTAACTGCTCTTTAAAAAAATACACTAACAAAAAGGCTGTGCAAAATCTAAGCAACTTTCAAAACGCAGCTACGATTCCCAGTCAGAACAAAAGATAACGGGGATTTCCCGATGTTTTTGTTTTTTTCTGATGGTCGTGTCAATGAGATCAGTAAAGATCGTCTTCCCTTTGGGTTTAGTTGTGTCTAAAAAATTAAATTGAAAATGCAGCGTAATCAATACGATAATAGATTTAAATCAAACGTAATTTCGCTATATTATATGAATTATATCGAAAAATTCATTGCCAAAATTGGGTTTTTGTTAGTAAGATAAAAGTATTTGTAATTATATATCCGCATCGGTATGTCAATTGCTGCCCTAAGTTTAATAATCAGCGCAAATGTTTTCCCGGCACACAGTTATTAATTTTTTTAAATTATAAATTTTATCTCATTTATAGTGTAAATTTACATTTAACACACTTTAAAAAAAACAGAGCTGCGTGATTTGAATTTTATCGCATTAACCTGAGCAGAGCCGTTATTACCATGTAATCTGCATCCTGTCATCATTACTTTAGTCATCCGAACTAGTTTAGCAGTTATTTCCAATTCAAGCTTTAGATTCTGGAGATCTACGAACATCTAGCGCACGTCAATATTGTGTTGGCACGTTGTTGCCCGATTACGATTAACTCGTATTTTCATGCCTAAACCTTGTTTGCCGGTCACGAGTTGTTCCTCTGAGTCCCATCTTGACCAAAATATAGCAAGATTTTCGTGTCATTTGAGAGAAGTGGTTCATAGATCATATTTAGAATGTAATAGAATTCTTCCTTAACGAATTCGTTTATATCTTCACATTAAAAAACTTCATTTTCGTGCATAAGGCACACAATTTTTGATTCACTGATTTTATAGTCGCGTCAATGAAGCCTTAAAACAGGCAACCTTTAAAAGTCCTCAGAAACAGCTCCGATTTGGATCATTTTTTTTAAATTTTTTTTTATATCATTTAAAATCAGAAATATTTCAGAGGGAGAAATAATTATTTGTATGGTTTAAACAATATGCAATTTATTAATATAAGGAAGCAAGTTTTTGCATGGTTTTCGTTGAAAAAAATTATTCGTGTATTAACTTTGGTGTTAAGAATAGTTGTTAAAAGTACATTTGTTAGTAATAATTAAATATTTACATCTTAAAAAATTGCTTTGTGGGTCAAAAAATATATGTGCTTTACGTGTATACTTTATATATATTGATTTTTGCTATTCATACACGTTTATATGTATTTATGTGTATCTGACATTGAATTTTACAGTTATGCTAGTATACGCACAATAGAATTTGACCTTTTCTTGATTGGGTATTCTTTACCTGGTAAAAAAATGCAAGGGCAGGTGTTCGGAACGTCCCTGTTTCTACCGCTCGCGTCGCTCAGTATTCATCTGATTTTAGGAGTAAACGCACGTTTCGTACAGTTTGCATTTATTTATTAAGTGAAAGTGTATTTATTAACATTAATTATTCAGAAAAACATCAATTTGTAATTGAAAGAAACAGTTCACAATAATATCATGGCGAAGGTATTTATATATCATTCATTAGTAAAGTATTTTAATAATACTTAAACATTGCAATGTTTAATGTCATGTCAGATACAGGACTTTTTTCTCTAATCATTACTACTTTACAAATGGATAAGAGCAACGTTATTTACAACAGACGTAGTGGATGGAATGGAAGAATTTTGTGGATTTTCTTTTAAATCATCATATCAGCGTCAATATGCTAGTGATAGCAGAATATATGAAGATTCATCAGCAGTAAATAAAATTGTAGAATTTTTTCAAATTCGCAACCTCTTTCCAGACGTACCGGAAGAAATGGCGATTTCCACAGGAATTGTAGGTAACGAAAGTATTGATTGTTATAAGGCATTTGATATAGGAATTAATTTAAGAAGAAAAATGGAAGGTTTAAACTTTACAGATATAAAATTGACAACAAAAGATATAGCTAAATCTTTATTGAGCATGAGCGGTAACATTAAAGTTAATAATACTGAAGTTCCTGTGGATCCAAATCTAATTTTTCAACGCTTATGCTTTTTGAGGAAGAGTAATGATGAACTTTGTCAATATTTTAACTATGAGCTGGCTCCTTATACTTTTTCGCTTTTTGAAAACAGTGGAATGAGGAAAACTACGAAATCAACGCTATACGAGATTTTTCAGCAATGTAAAACGGATGTTAATGATGTTACAATTTTTTTTTACATTATTGATGGTGGCATGTTACTTCATAGATTAAAATGAGAAAAAATAAAAAGTTTGTCGATATTTTTCAACAGTACATCAGATATTTACGTAATAACTATGGTACCAACGCTAAAGTTGTTTTTGATGGATACAATAATAATGGAACCAACGCGTCTGAGAGAAATCGTAGATATAAAAGTAATACTTCAATCGATTATTTTTTTACTACAACAAAAGAGCAATTTTTAGGAAACAGCAAAAATAAAAATAGGTTTTTCAATCTTCTCTGCAAAAAATTGGCCAAAAAAAATATTGAGTGGAGTCAAGCAGAAAGTGATGCAGATCGTTTAATTGTACAATCAGCTCTTGATAGTTCCTTCCTTGATGCAGTTGTTGTAGCAGCATATAATTATTTCCCCTCTGAAATATTTCTGATTTTAAATAATATAAAAAAAAAATTAAAAAAAAATTATCCAAATCGGTCATACAATTAAGATGAATCCAAACCTCTACTTCCACTTGTTCTATCACTAGTGTATATTATATGTGTTTTTATGTCAATTATTTCAACAAGCCATTTCATGCCTTGAACCGCCAGGATATTGATATTATATCCCGTAACTTTTTTGAGAAGTTCTCGCAGTTATAGCAGTTTTATCTAGTGTTCAAACGTTCTAAGATCTATTAGAGTAGTCCCTTTTGCGCTGTCGATTTCGTTGTGTATAAAATCCTATCAATGGCCATGTTTAGCTTTAAATAAACCTAGCAATTAGGTTATTAACTTCCCAGTATATGGGAAGTTCTTGTAATCGCCTCGAAAATCGAAATTGAAATTTTCAACATTTCTTTACGTTTTGAGGTCTTACGAGTATATTTTAAGTGTTTTTAGAAAGAAGTATGTATGTGTGTGTGTGTGTGTATATGTACGTACGTCCGTACGTACGTATGTGCGTTCGTGGACAGTTTTTTCTACGAGCATAACTCACGTAAACAAAGTCCGATCGACTTGGTTGAGGTGTCAATCGAAGCGTCTTTGCAATCTTAAGAGCTGATTATTTTTTGGGAAACTTCGGTCGGGGGGGGGGGGGGGCTTGCTGTTTTGCCCGTTTGAAGGTCATTTCTGTCATGCGCTATATCTCGCGAACCAAACATACGATTTTTTTGAACAAGGTGTCAATCAACGCATATTGACGTTTTTGTGATTCTATCAAATTTTAAAAAAAATTCTTGGAGCGGTTTTCAATTTTTTTAAAAAAAAGTGCAAAAAATTAGGTTTTTTTCAAAAACAATAAATTTTTAGCCTTATTGTCAAGTCTTAGTAATTAATGTTTATAAAATTTATGTACTCCAAACAATGTTCGTAAAAACTTCATCAAAATTTTTTCTCATGATTAGGTAAAAAAGTAAATTAAAAATAAAAAATCATTAAAAGTCATCATGATTTTCAAGGTCATTTTTATCATTCATTATATCTCACGAACCAGATATAATATTTGCATCATTAAGGTGTAAATTGACGTGTATTAACATCTTTGAAAAGTTTTTAACATTATAAAAATTCGTTTTAGCCGTCTTTTTAATTTAATAGAAGAAAATGCGAAAAATTATGTTTTTTTTTCATAAAAAATATTTTTTAACTTGATTTCCACAGCACAGTGATCCAGTTTATAAAATTTATACATTGTCATCAGTTTTTGGAGAGAAACCGCCAAAATTTTATTCCATGATTATGAAAAAACTAAATTAAAAATAAAAAAATCATTCAAAGTTACCATGTAAAGAGGGTTCATACGAGTGCTATTACTTTTTATCTTTTATTCTAAAAAAATTGCTGTAAATTCAATCAAAGTTTTAAGATATTTGCATAATTTGAGCAGATTTTTAATAGTTTGTATAGTCTTTTAATTAAAAAAAATTGCTTAAATTTTGAAAACCAACAAAAATTTTCAACACCAAAAAGGCCCCCCCCCCGATTGATCCGCGTGAATATTCAATCTGTCCTCATCGACCAAAACCTTACGTAATCAATGGACCCTGCCGTAGACGATATGATTCATATTAACTCATTCCTGTTACTATTACTTCTCATTGTTGTAATGTTATTGATGTTTATGTAGATATTACTGGGAAGTTGACCGTGTGGACCTCAAGGGTCGCACCTCGCGGCTTGTTTTGGGAAGGATTGCTAGCCTTTAGCTGGTGTGCAGGATTATGAAGTCCTGCGCTCGTCACTGTCGTTGATTGTAGCGGAAACCACGAGGACTATAGATATGTCTACTAGGACCATAGATACTCTTTGAATGGTGCAGTTAACATTTAAAACAGCCGATATTTTTTAATACTTGACAAAATGTTCATTATAATTTCATTTCACAAAATTTAAAACTAACTCTGTTCAGTCAGTCACGAGGTTTAAAAATTATAAATAATTTTCTTTGTATGTTTACTTTTGCTCCCCACTGCAGTTTTCCTGATTTTTTGCCATTGATTGAAAACATCGATTTGAAAGTATTTTTTTAATGAATAAATCATTAATTTTATGCAAATCATTTAAAATCTACGAATTTGTAAAATTATTGGTGCATTGGTTAGGCTAATATTGAAATAAAAAAATAATTAAGTAAGCATTCTGTTTTAATTTTAACATATAATCGTAAAATATGCAACAAACAACAATAGCATCTCCTTATTTTTTGGTCGAAAAACCAGTTTAGAACATATAATATTAACTCCCAAATGGTTTGCACTTTTTACCAAAACTTTCTCAAACGGTTTAAACTTGTGGCTTACCTCTAACTGAACACAAAACTTGATGACTAGTCGAAGTTCTCACCCACAAATCATCATAGATCTAAAACCAATATTTTTATTGCACAATATAATCAAAAGGATTTCCAATGCATAAATCGATGAATTCTAGAAAGTAGATCGCACATTTTTTTCGTTAAATTGTTTGCATTATACTCTACCCAGCTAAATTCTATAGAGCTGCGCTGTCCAAATGGAGGCATATAACATCCTTTTCGGTGTCTCGCGAGATTTCAGTTTTCCTGTCGAAACGTCCTACTATCATCCAAAATAAGGAACACATTTGGCGCAGTGTTGCGTAAGAAATATCATTTATTTTATCAACAAGGTATATATATAAAATATACTTCAAAATATAAAATTAATCTTCCGATCGATATGAGCATGTAGCAAGAATTCTCGGACGCATAAAAATACAAAGACCGTAATTTGTCACAATCGTCTCTTCTCATACATTTGCATAATTCTTCCAACTCGATATAGTTCATTTCGCTTTTGTACAAAATCTTCAATAAAAAAGTATCGTTTAATGAATTAGCTTTCGAAATGCAAGAAGCCGGTCAGCAATCTTAAAAAGTTTTGTAACGATGATTGAAGAATTGATTGAGATCAAAATTTTCAAGACAAACTTAAACCGCAACTAAAATTATTTAATAATATAGAAGTGGAAGGAAGCGACACAAAATTCTAGAACTATGTGAGCTGATGAATTTTATAAGTCGAGAAAATAGACTGATGAAGCTTTATATAAGGTGTTTCAAAAGGAAAAATGTTCTAATTTACGAAATTAAGAACAAGCTTTTTTAGATTCGATATATATCAAATCTCAATGAAAGAATACCATCAGCGATGAAGCGCTAAAACAATTTTTCAGAATTTTGGCAATCAAAGCCGTTATTTATATCGATCTTCTAGTCACTAAACACGTATGCTGGAAATCAGTTTTTGCATTAATATGTTTTCTTTATTTCATGCTGTTTGAGATGATATAATATGGTACAATTTTTTAATAAATGGAAATTAAACTGTTTGTGAATTTCTTTTTAAATATTTATATTCGTGGAATGTTGGTCAATCAAACAAATTTAGGGGAAATTGGGTGTTTTTATAAAAAAAAATCATTTTTTCGTCTGATTTGCACTTACATCAATCAATGCTTTTAAAAATTAGATACTCTAAACATTTTTTATCAAAGAATTAATAACTTTTTTCATGATTACAAAAGAAAATCCATATGAAAAACATTAATAGACACTGAATATGGGGTTAATACGAAACATATTATCTAATTTCTCTTATTCTCTCATTATTGTCCGGTTAATCAAAGCCGTCTAACATTTGTATGACTTGATCAGATTTGCAATAATTTTAGTACAATCGTTTCTATTTATATAAAAAACTGCTTAAAATTGTTTGAAAAAATATATTTTTCTATCAAATTTGCAACTATGGTAATTAATGCTTTAGAAGAGTATAAAAATTTTTTTGTTAAACAAAAAAAGCATGTTTTATGATCGTGCACGTTCATACAAAACAAACAATATTGATAATGAATAAGTAATTGATACGAATAATATTGCCTCATTTCATTTACTGTAATGAAGCTGCTGTGGTATTGATCGATTCGTATGATATGAATCAATTTTCAATAAATTCAGCTCAGATGTGTTTTAATTCAATAAAAAAACTGCAAAAAATTAAATTATTTCTCTAAAAAAAAATTCTACCTAATATGCGCTTCTGCCAATCAATTCTTTGCAAACTTAGAACCTTTAAAAGTTGTCATCAAATAAAAGGCCAAGGTTGTTTTTATACTTTCGATAAATAATCATATGAAAAATAAACAATGAATATTTATAATGAGTAAAAAAGCGTCCATACGTAAGGATAAAATTTTTATTTTCAACTTAACCTATTCGTTACGAAAAATTGAATTAACTGCTAACAAAAAACTGAATTAATTGCTTTATTTTTATGTATTTCAATTCTTTGGAAATCAGATTCATGCCGTTTTCGAAATTGAGACATATCAATCCATGGGAACTTGTCTAGTATTTATTAATAATCTTTCACATACTTTTGATACCAGGTTTCATTAAAATAAGTTTGTTTTTTACTAAAATGAGACCCTGGTTCCAAATTCTTGGTTGTCCGGACTATTTCAATTTTCATTTTTATATGATCTTGATAATAGTTCTATAACACTTAGATTCATGTTTTATTTAATTATCTTTAAATGGGTGTTTGCAAAGCATGAACGGTTCTAATTCATTTCAAATATTTCTTAGAAACGAATCTAACAACAATTAGTACTGCTGTTAGTGTTAGCGAGCCCTAAAGAAACTAAACGTCAATTAAAATAATATCTACGTAACAAACATGTTTAATACGATTTCATTGGTCTTACTTAAATTTTTGCTATACTTTTTCTCCAGGTTTGAGAGAAGCATTGATTTTTTCTTATGAATTTGTAAGTATTTTATTTTGAAACGGTATAGTTAAACAATAATTGCTATACTTTATTCCAATATCATTAGATTTGCGATTCGTGTCAAGAGAAAGTTGCTCTCGGCCTTTATAATCCGACCGAATTTCTATCGAAAGCGTAGGGATCGCATTTGAAATTGCTCAAAATTGTTGCTTTTGGTAGGAATAGATTTACTTCTTCAGATTGCTGTCTACCAAAGAATCATTCTAGTATGTTTCTCTGAACTGCGATGCCTATATCTGCTTGCTCAAGTCCTTCCGCAGCTTATTCGAAAATATTTTCACCACTACTAAAATCTTCTGTGATTTGTTTAATCCTTCGTTAGGCGCTAGAAAAATCATGAAATGATTAAACGCAAAGTATCTCACAGATAAATGTAGAGCGATACAATTTAAACCCTTAATTCATTAATTAAATACTTTCTTTTAAACATCATGATGTTATTTACACCTGACATAAAGGTTAGTTTCAATTAGGTTTTACTATAGCATACAGAGAAATTTAGTGAAAGTGCGCCGATTGAAAGCAAAAGCTATGTATCTGAGAGTTTGATTGCGTCAAATGGGCTATCCAATGCTATGGTGTCCCTTAAAATATGCAGCCAAGATGCTGCAATCATGTTAGGTTCATTTCGACTTGCAGCTAAAATTTTGACAATTGCTGATAGTGCAACCAATTTCCCCAGCATGTCGACACATACATTTCACCTGATGTTAACAGATTGTATTTATGTTATCAATTAACCGCCGTTTTCGCTGCTTGGTTCTTAATTCATCACATTAAGTAATTGTTTAAAATAATTTACATCATTTCGAGGGATTGATTAATATTATTTTGATGTTTTCTTGCAAAATGTTGATTTTCCTCTGGTTTTTTCTTTGATAGCATCTTTCAATTGTCCTAGTAAGGAAGCGTAGTAATTTCTCGGTATGGTGACGCCACGTTTTTGTAATCGATCAATAGTATACCTGCATAACCATAATTTTTCCGGCCTATTGTGAGACTTTACATTTTTTGGGATGGGGTGTGATATTTTTATGCCACTGCATTGAGTCTTGTGTTGACTGTGGTTCATAGTGGTGAACCCAAGTCTTTTCATCATTTACAATCCGGATCATAAAATCCTCCTGCTCTCCATAGTGATCCAAAAACTCATGTGAAAATTCGACACGTTCGTGTTTTTGAAATGCTGTCAGCATTCTTGGAACCCATTTTGCACTGACTTTTATCATCCCAAGATGTTGATATAGGATGTTTAAAATTGTGGATTCTGATATTCCAATCAATGCTGAAAGTTGCTTCTTTTTCAACCAGGCATCGTCCAATACAAACTTTTCTACTGTTTCGATGATTTCTTGCGTGGTAGCCTCAATCGACCGTCCGGGTCGAGGATCGTGTTCAATCCAGTCGCCATGCCATTTATACACTATGGTTTTGCCAGGGGAAGAGTCCTCGTAAACAGCTGACATTTCTTGATCACTTATTTGAGGTGTCTTTTCTTGTTTAAGCCTAGTACACAATTCGGTTCTGAGCAGAAATTTGTATGAAAATTCTGCAGTTACAGAAATTCCGCACAGAATTTCAGACTCAATTCTGCAGAAGCAGTACACAGTTTTCTGCGCAGAATCGATGAACTCGGTAGATGGCAACACCGCAGCACCAAGTACTCTCCACACTTTTCTGACTTGAATTTTAATTGTTTGGACATTTCTTTTGATGCCGAAAGTTGACGTTTGGCAATAGCTGTCATTAAAACTGTCATTGAAGTTGTTTCCAACATCAACAGCAGCCAGCATTTGCGAAAAGAAAAAGTATTTCGTGAATAATCTCCACTAGTCTCCATTGTCAAATTTCCAGCAGCAAATTATTTACCAAATGTGGAGACATGCAGAATTTTCTGTTCGAATCGAACTGTGTACTAGGCTTTAGTAAGGAATTTGATTACGGCGCGATGTTCCATTTTCTGAAAGTTTATTCCGGAATGATTGGTTGGCTCGTTGATCAGTCAGAACTCAAAGATTCCATTTAGTTCAAATTGCGTATTTATACTGAAAATGAGTAACTTAATTAGTAACTCTCTAGATAAGAATCCACACCATTGCACGAACTTTTTGACCTCCCCTAATAACTAAGAGTCTCTGTCCTTCAATTTTATGAAGTCATGACGTGCGATTGTTGCCAATACGTTCTGTGAACACGTGTTGCTTCTTGTGAGAAGAATTTTCCAATGAGCAGCTTGAACCCGAAAAGACATTTTCATTCGTTTGCGTGAGATAAGTAGGTTCTTGATTTTTGTCATAAAAAACGAAAACCTAACGCTTTGGTTAATTTTGACTAGTATAGTGTACTGAGGGTACACTTTAATCTGACTAGACATCCTAAATCACTCATAATGACGATCAGCCATAAGCATATATTTAGATCGAGCATGCACAATTCCGACGCGCTGCATTGCTCAGCATAATGCTCTAAATAACTCCTGGCTGGTCATCGTCTAGACGTGTGTGAAAGGATCATTTATGACCTCATAAAATTTCAATCATAAAAACCACGCCTATCCGTGGGAACGCGATTTTTTTTATAAAATTAATTAATTTTATTCACAGATAATGTGACTCCTATGTATGAGTATATTGATTTTTGAAACTGTACATAGAGTTACATCCCCACTTTTAATTTTAGATTAAATTTTCTGTACATAGATTTTAGAATAAAAGAGCTGTAGATTTAGAAATAAAATTAGAGTCAATTCAGAAACCATACTGCCATATTCGGCAAGTGTTTTAATACGGATTACTCTCCTGCCATATTAGGCAGCACCAGGCTTAAGAAATATAGGTCATTGGAACTAGCGCTTGTCGCTGGACACTAGGTAAAATATCATATCATTCATTTAAACAAGATGGCCAGTAAACACTTACACTAAGTTAACTGTTATTCTCGAACGTAGCAATATAAAATACAAGATGAGACTAACTGCTATGTTACATTCTACTTGACTTATTATCTACGCACCATTACCGACCTACATTCACTAAATGTTGTTGACTTTATTGGTCGGCAACATTTCATATAGCTTGCAGTAATGGCGATTATGAAAGTGTTACAATAAACAACAATACCCTACGTTGCAATTATTGGCATTGCGAATATCTTCGTAAACAATAGTTGCAAATTAATTTCCAGTTGTTATATAATTTATAACTTACAAAACATCCGTTCGTCGTAATAGTTTTGAATAAGATAACCGGTTAAAAAATATGACCATCAGCATATTGAAGTGCATATCAATTTTCAAAATATGTTCAAAAATCTTAAAGAAATCATAATAAAATAATGTAACAAAAAAATTGTATCTGTTAACTTGGGCTGTGTTATTTTTTTATTGTTTCCTACCAAAATGATTTCGCTTAGTTTAATTTCAACAGAACTATATGTTTTCAGAGTCACATCAAAAATGCGTTCCAGATCAAGATCACATTCTGGAACTCGGTCGCCTTCTATTCCAAGACGTCGTGGCTCGCCTAGCTTTCTCGATCGTCGCCGAATTACTAGGTAATTAGTCAGAAAAAATATAATTTAGTAGAAGAGTTCCGATCTTTATTTTTTACTTTTTAATTATAACTATAATTTCTCCTTTTTTCTAGTAAATCCAAAAAGCGAAGATAGAAACTATTGCTGGTTTACTTATTTATTTTATCGCAAGTATAACTGATTAATCCCTATTGTGAAGCAGCATCATTTTATTCTTCCTCATATTTTTGCTCTTCTCCAATAATTGAATGGGGACGAATTGTTCTAAAAATTCAGAGTTTTTTTTTACTCTACTTTGTATTTTTACAATTATAAATAAAAAATCGAGAAAGTATGTTTTTTTGTTTTAAAAAAGTGTTCATTTTTATTACTTTTGATTTGCATATATTATTAAGAAATTTATTACTTATTGAAATATTTACTTTGTAGAATATATTCTTGTATATTTCTGTACAATTTGAATTTTTATTGTTTAATTATATTCTGTCTTCCATGTTAATTATTATTACGTGTCTAATGTATACTGACACAAATCATTCAAGTGCTCGCAAACGGCCGATTCCTTATCATCGACCGACACCTTCACCATTGTCAAGTGGTGACTCTAGTTACGAAAGCAGACATAGTTCGCAAAAATCCAATCATTCATCATCCAAGAGTCGAAGTTCATCGAATATTTAAAGAAAAGGGCCCATCGTTCTTGAGTGCTCCAATATAGAGTTGATGTCTATACATTTAAACGATTTAAAATATTAAATGCGAGACATTAAGATGGTATGCAAATGGCCTGCTTGAAAAAAATACATTTTTATTACGACGAATTATAAAGGCACCACAGAGTTATCACAATATGTGCTTCATCAAACTTTCTATTGGCATTGAATATCTCTTACATTGCACTTTGGTTTATGTGAAATGTATCTTTATGTAGACGCTGTAAGTTATTGGAATATTGATATTATAAAAAAATAATCATATTAAATCAGAATACTCGTTTGTATTTGAATTAAAAACTATTGTGCTACCACTAGAATTACTCTTTAATTATTATCCTCGTCGAACATGTTTACTTGGAACCCATAGCTCGAAAGTAATAAGTAAGTATTGCCCTCATGCGGTGCTAATTGTCTCGATTTTTTTTAAAACCAGTTTTGATGTCAATTGTGCAATTACACCACTCTAAATGTGGCAGAAGATTTGATGGTTTCATCGGTTCCAGTGAAGCAATCTCATTTTGTCATTATTTGTCGTAAAATTTGGTGATGTTTCGAAAACCTTGACAATATTCGTTATTTTCTTGTGATTTTCAAGTAGTCATAATTTTTTTCAACCTGGAACATCTGTCGTTCAATGGTCAAACCGCAGTTTTGGTGATATTGAAAGAAACGATTCCAATCATTTTATGTCAAATACTGTTCGTAAAACTGAGTCAAAGTTAATGACATTTGTCCCGATCTGCATACCGTTGGTATCCATGATCTTTAATATGGATTTGTATCCTTAATTAAAAATACATGCCGCAGTATATGTGGCGATTTCAACTATATTTTTGCCACAGAAATTATGCTTTGGGGCTTAATTCCAGACGCAGTCATTATAAATTTCATTATTATTTTGAGTGTTATATCCAGATCATATTTCTTATAGATGTTCCGCTGATAGGTCTTTATAAATTTGCTTGACAACATCTTGAATTTTTGGATCTAAAGCGGGAGGGTGATTATATTAATTCAAGGTGTCAGCTTCTTCATGAGAAAATGTTCCCGAGCCTCGTCGGTCGACATTTTGTGGTAATAAGTCGCCCAGACTGCATCTTTCATATCTTCGACTGAGTTATCATGTCGGCGTATTGCTAATCCGTAATAAGTTGCTAGATCTTTCATCAAATTGATCGTTAATTTTGCAACTTTCTTGGTCTTCTTTTTTGATGTTTTTTGCTCGTTGATGCGCTTGGATCCCGGGTTTTTTAAGCTTTATTGAGTTGTGTTAACTTCCTTTTAGCATCCGATAATCTTTTCAACCTTGTTTTTTTTTCACGTGCAAAATACATTCCAATTTTTTACTTGTAATTCATTGCCTTGTAGAGAAATATCTAACAATGCTTTAAATGTCTTGGTATCATCATCGCCAATATAATTCCCGTATATTACATTATTTTTTGTTTTGATCGTTTAAACATTTCTACGACGCCGTCAATCACCATTTTTCTCGCACTTCCTTCGTGAATTATATTACATTCCTCTTTGTGCGTTTCATATTATGCTTCGTATTCTGCACTGCCCTTTTCATGCGCGTTGTAAGATCTGCAAATGTTCGACTTTACGACGAAATCGAAAATTTTATTGCTGAACTTTTCTATCAATGGCACGATGCCTAAAAAGATATAAAGCCGCTTTTTGCTCGGATAATGAAGCTCTATATGATTGATTGAATCCAGGAAAATGGTGTGCTTCACAGTTAATCTAAATAAAATAATTTTTATTACCATAACAATATATAATGCACAAAAGAATATTTTAATATATGATCTCACCTAAATCTGGCATATCTAGATACGCCACTGCGTCAAGCAGTAAACAAATAAATGTGCCGCCAATCTAATAGCCGCGTGCGTTCAAATTCGTCATAGAGTCTGACATTGAAGCAGTAGATAAATGGAAAACAAAAGAAACAATAGAGGTAACTATAGTGTGAAACATCAATAAAATGGTATCATTTTCTTATACCTACATATGTACGTGGTAGAAGCTCTCCTATTTGGTAGTAACACTCCTATGGGGCTGTAGGGGTTTCGTTTATCTCACTAATCTAACCACTACAGAATTCAAATATCAACTTTTATGTTCTAGTATTTTATTATGCTTTTCTCGACTGACACAACCAACTGTCACACCGGATTTTTTACTCTCATCTTTTTTATCTCTTAAGGTTGGCTGCTATGATGGTGGCAGTGCTGCCACAAGTACTCCCCCCGCATGAGATTTGCTCGAAGGCTTGAACCGTACCTTTTTGCTTGCTTGATACGTTTTGAGTGGGTGTCCTAGCATTGATGTCCATTGATGAGCCTGCATTGGCTGTTGTGGTAGAGTTTCTTCGTTGCTGTTGTCATCTGTTTTAGTGATGTGTGCTGGCTTTAAGCGTTCAATGGAGATTGCCTTGATGGTCCCATTTACATTGACTTTGTAGACACGATCCGTTACTCTCTCTATGACTTCGTAAGGTCCGGTGTATGGAGCTTCTAACGGTGCTTTGACAAGATCCGTGCGTATGAAAACATGAGTGCAGGTGTCGAGTCCTTTGATCGTGAATATTCTGGATTTAGAGTGATGCGCAGTTGGTGCCGGCCGTAGAGCTCGCATGTACTCACGATGTTTTTGGATAAAAATTTCAGGGTCGGCCGCCAAGTCCTGTGTTACAAAGAATTCACCAGGAATCCTTAGGTTTGTGCCATAAAGCATTTCCGCTGGTGTGGCATTGATGTCTTCTTTGAAACTCGTCCTAAGCCCTAATAGGATGGTGGATATTATTTTCGTCCAGGGTTCCGGTGAACACATGAGTGCTGCCTTCAGAGTTCTATGCCACCTTTCTACAATCCCGTTTGACTGAGGATGATAAGGTGTGGTGCGAGTTTTCTTTGCTCCTATAAATCGTGACAGTGATTGAAAAAGCGCCGATTCAAATTGGGATCCTTGATCCGTGGTTATGGTGAGTGGCGTGCCATAATGAGCGATCCAGTGATCGAATAATGCTGTTGTTACTGTGCTGGCTGTAATGTCACGGAGTGGAATGGCTACGGGCCACCTGCTGAATCGATCTATCATCGTTAGGCAGTATTGATATCCATCGACATTTGGAAGGAATATTATGTCAAGATGAATGTGGTTGAAACGGCTGTCTGGCACTTGGATTCTGTCTGGTGTGAGTTTGTTATGACGATGTACTTTAGCTCTTTGACAAGGCAAACATTCACGTGACCATTGAAGGGCGTCTTTGCGAATGTTAGGCCAGATGTATTTCTCACGTAGACGGCGAGAAGTGTTTCTGGTGCTTGAATGTGCGACACCGTGTATCACGTCGAACGCTGTTCTGCGCAGTGATTTTGGGATGTATGGGCGGATTATGTTTGTCGAAATATCACAATAAAGTTTGATGCCTTTTTCAGTTTCTAGTTCTTGGAGTTTTAGAGATGTCGGGTTTTCGATGAGATCTTTTAGCTGTTCGTCGGTTTGTTGCGCTTCTTGAATTGTATCGAAAGATAGCTTTGTGGGCATGCTGATGGTGTTGATTCGTGATAAGGCGTCGGCAACGATGTTTTCGTCGCCCTTCACGTAAACAATGTCCGTCGTGTATTGCGAAATATAATCCAGTTGCCTTAGTTGGCGTTCCGATGCTTTGTCCAGTTTCTGTTGAAACACATAGGTGAGGGGCCTATGGTCCGTTTTGATGATGAAGTGATGACCATCGAGTAACTCTTGAAAATGCTTGATTCCTGCGAAAATTGCAAGGAGTTCCCGGTCATATGTACTGTATTTCTGCTCTGCACTGCTTAGTTTTCTTGAGAAATGACCTAAAGGTTTTAAGATGCCATCTTCAAGTTGATCTAACGTTGCTCCGATGCCGTTCGCTGAGGCATCGGTGGAAAGAGCCAAGCTTGCTGTGGGTGACTGAAATGCAAGACGAGTTGCAGTGGTGAGAGAGGTCTGACAAGCTAGAAATGCTTCGTTAGTTTCTTTTGTCCAAGAGATTTTGGTGTTGTCGTTTTTCTTCGACGATGTTATATGCTTATATAACGGTTGTTGTAGCTTAGCGGCTTCAGGAATGCATCGCCGATAGTAGTTTATCATTCCCAGAAATCTTTGAAGCTGGATAACTGTTTCTGGCTTCGGAAAGCTATGAATTTTTTTAAGACGTTCTGGTGTTGGTGAGTATCCTTGATTATTTAAGGTATATCCGAGAAAATTGACTTCTGGTTGGCCGAATTTGCATTTGGAGACGTTAATTGTGAGAGATTGTTCTTTTAGTCTCTCAAATACTTGTTTTAAATGTTGTTCGTGTTCCTCTTTGCTGTCGGACATTATTAGAATGTCGTCAATGTAGACGAACACGAAGTTTAAGTCTCTGAAGATGGAGTCGATGAAGCGTTGAAAGGTTTGTGTCGCATTCTTCAGACCAAAAGGCATGACAACGTATTCATATAATCCCCAAGGTGTTATGATTGCGGTTTTCTGAATATCATCTTCATGCATTGGAATCTGGTGATAAGCTTTTTCAAGGTCTATCACCGTAAAGATTTTGTTGTTGTATAGCATGGGAAATAAGTTTTGTATATGTGGTGGCGGGTATTTGTCCGGTTGTGTCACCGCATTTAGCTTCCTATAATCACCACAAAGTCGCCAGCAATTGTCCTTCTTTTCAACGGGAAGGATAGGACTAGCCCATGGGCTGCTGGAAGGTCTGATGATGCCTTCTTTAAGCAGGTTATTAATTTCAGTTCTGGCAGCAACAGATTTGAGTCCAGATAGTTTGCGAGCTCTCTCTGTTATTGGAGGCCCAGTAGTGATAATCCTATGAAAATGATTGATGTTTTTTGTGTTAGTTTTAACACGTGTCGTCGTGATTTCGGCAAAGTTTTGAAGTAATTTGGCATAGGGCATAGCCTGGTTAATTGTGGATATGCTGTGAAAAGATGCTCTTAGGAGTTCACCTTTGGTGGTTAATGTTGTGATCTTGTCGATCAGTCGCTGACTTTCTAAATCTATCAGGAGGCCAAAATGTGTGAGAAAGTCTGCCCCAATTATTGCTGCTTTGATATCTGCAATAATGAAAGACCATGTGAATTCTCGACGTAGATTAAGGTCCAACGTGAGGGTTCTTGTGCCAAAGGTGCGGATCTCTGTGGAATTCGCTGCATATAAAGTGATTTCACTTTTTGAGTTGTTTGTTCCGAAGATGCTAGTAGGAAGAATGGAGACTATGGAGCCAGAGTCTATTAGGAATGTTTGACTCGTTGTTCTGTCGTAAATATGAAGACGAAGCTCTTTTGGGGTCAGGTCCTGACTGTCACCAACAGCTCCAACTGATGACAGTAAATTTAGTTTTTTTGCGATTGTTGATTGACAAAGGTGCATGGCGTGGTGCAATATCGTGCTTGATTACCGAATTTTTGGTGGTAGGAACAGATGCCTTGTTCGTTGTGTCGCCTGCCGGTTGATCCTGATCTGCCTCGTGGGTGCTGGTTTTGATTTGGTTCAAAATATCGTTGTTGGCGTTGAGAATATTGGGATGATGTGTGTGTGGGCATTGTTGGCATTTGTTGCCAAAATGCTGGGTAATGCATCGTCTGACTTTGTTGGTCCTTTACGAGTTTGAGTTCGCGGAGGCAAGTGGCGAGCAGTTGTTGTATCTCGTCGACTTTTTTCTCTAAATCCCTTATGTTTTTGTATAAGGGGTCTATACGTTCTACGGATGTTGCTGTTGACATAACGAATGAGCCACGTGATTCGATTATGCGGTCAGCTACTTTGGCTAGTGTATCTAGGTCCTCATTGTCGTTGACCACGAGAAATGGACGCACGTCGGCAGGTAGGCAGTCTAACCAGAGTTGGTACAGTATGTCATTGCTGACGGAGTCAGCAGCTATATCTCTCATTTCCCTTATGAGTTGAGAGGGTTTGTGATCAGCTAAAGTCATGCCTTTTAAAAGTCTCCTTATGTCATTCTGCCTTGAGTTTGTAAAGCGATCGAGGATTGCCTGTTTTACAGCTTCATATTTGTTTCTTTCAGGCGGATGGCTGAGAATATCAGCGATTTGCTTTAACGTTAGTGGGTCTAGAGATTTTATGACTGTGCTGAATTTTGTGTTGTCACTGCACGTGGGAAACGTTTTGAATTCCGCTTCAACTACAAAAAACCAAGTTTTGGGGTCATTTTTGTAAAAGATTGGTACCTGTGGTTTATTTATTGCCAGAATTTGATCTTGGTTTTTAAACACGCCATGGTTTTGTGACGATACGTCGGATGTCATCGGATTTTGTGTGTACAAATTTTGATATTCGGCCTGAGGCATGTCACCCGCCACATGTCCTAAGTTTTCGTCCATGTGACATTTGTCATTTGAGGGCTCATGTGGCATAGTTATGCACGAGTTTTTGAAAATTCGTCTATCGGGGTCACCAAATGTAGGGGTTTCGTTTATCTCACTAATCTAACCACTACAGAATTCAAATATCAACTTTTATGTTCTAGTATTTTATTATGCTTTTCTCGACTGACACAACCAACTGTCACACCGGATTTTTTACTCTCATCTTTTTTATCTCTTAAGGTTGGCTGCTATGATGGTGGCAGTGCTGCCACAGGGCATAGGCATAGGCGACCTCTGTACAATACTTCAGGGGCTAAAATTTTGGCGCAAGATTCAAAAACAATAACTTCTACAGATATCATTTATGCAAACATAACTAATAATTTTCTGTATATAATAATGGAAAGTAATATAAATCTATTTCACTCGTACTTTCGCGCGCGAGCTTAGAAAAGCAAACCAGAGCACCCTTTCCGAAAGAAGGATAATTGTTGCATGTATTGCCGAACGTTTTTTTGTCAGCTCACAGTGTCCGTGCTATATTCTTAATGTCAATCTTAAGACCATCAACTCTTTAAAACTCTTGGGTGCTAAGAAGAAACTATATAATCATCTCATTATAGTTTTTTATTTCAGTCTTCACAAAAATATTTTACAATGTATAAGCTAACTATTAAATTTTACTGAGTTCTCTGGTTTTAATGCTACTGGCGATTTAGCCGTTCGATCCCCGTGAAGCACGGAATCGCATGTTCCGCATATTTTTAATACAATAAACTCTACGATGTATTCCACAACATAATGAGTGTAATCGGGCAGTCGTGTTGAATCCATAGAAATGCATAGAATCAAGAAATTGTGTGTCCATCATGGAAAAATCAATTGGGTGTTGTTCCTCTAGCAGAGCAGCTCTGCTCTCGCTGTTGTTGATGTTTTGTAAAGGGTTGGATTCACCAGCACCCAACACAAAGATCTGCTCTGCAATTTCCAAGACCTCCATCGCGAATTTGTGTTCTTAACAGCAGTAGGTGTGATTATTATTATCAAGACCAGTACGTTTTGTTGAGAAAAAAGTTTTGCTTCATACACAATATGTACGTTACGAAGACAACCTACCAGTTCTTAAAATCCAACACGTCGTTTACTACTTACAACCAGTTGTCCAGATGGTAAGTTCAATTCGATATTATACGCGAAACTTAAATGGAAATCTTTATTATCGCATAAAACACGTTTGGAGTGTTCGAACTCGGAAGCTTTTCAGCCGTTAAGGATGTTAAATATATCGTTGAATGTGCGCACAATTTTTTTCATTACCTTGAAAGTAAGGTAGTCTAATCACAGATCTGCTGAACGTTTGAAATTTTTTGTTTCAGAATGTAGACCTTCTTTCTCCTGTAACTTCAAAAGGAACACCAAATATTCTCATTTCAACAAATTTTCAATTGAATCTTTAAAAACTCCTAACTCTGACAATGCGTTTCTCACAAGTTTCAACATATGGCGTGGGTCTGGATGAAAGACATGTTTTCCGGGAATCTTTTCAAATTCAACAAAGCTTACTTTTGTAATCTCGGGCATCACAGCCTAAGATAGATGTCATTGTAAAATTAACAGGAGCCCAGTAAAAATTCGTGCCTATGATTTCTACGCCAACATCAAGTAAACTTTGTATGCAATGTGATAAAATTTTCGCTTTTAGCTCAGCAGTGTTGTTATGAATGGGTGAAAAAGCTACTGATATTTTCTACGGTTTGTTGATGCAAACAACGAGAAACACCAAAACTGGTATAGCTAATATATCGCTGTTACCACCACCACTGATGTCTACAAACCCGTAGGAATTTTCGCCATACCATTCCGTCTGTTTCCGTTGGAATATCTCATCGAATGCCACATTAACAACGATTTTCTCATCTGGGGTTGTATCCACGACTCTTTGGATAGCTGCGAGGGGTTCTTGAGTGAATACAGGAGCACAGTTAATTTTGTGATACCATTTTCGTATGGTCCTACTATGTGATAAACAACTATTGAATATTGTGCGCACATATTCGTTGGAGACGTTGCAATGTCGCATGAACTATGTTCAGTAGACTGGGGTATCTTTTTCGATAATCTTGGCTGTGAAGACGCCCTTCTAAAATTTTACTCCTTTCTTGATGACTTAATTTCCCGTTTCACTCCATACCGCAGACAAGTCAAAAGCAGCGATCCTCCCTGGCTTAATCGACTTGTTTTAGATGCACTGAAACAAGCTAACATTTTTCCAGTACTCAAGACTGGTTCTCCATCAAATGTCACAAACTATCGTCCCATTTCTTTACTTTCTTGTTTTCCCAAACTCCTACAGCGTATCGTCTACAATAACATTCATTCAGTACTGAATTGTAGACTCCCTCGTGTACAGCATGGTTTCCTTCAAAACCGTTCCACCAATACAAATCTTCTGGAATTTTCGCAAATAGTTGCGAAGGCTCTTGACAATCAATTCCAAGTTGACGTTGTCTATACTGATTTTAACAAAGCCTTTGATACCGTCAATCACTCTATACTGCACAAAAAGCTAGCACACTATGGTCTTCATGGTCCTGTGCTTTCTTGGCTTTCATCATATACTAGCAACCGTTCTTGCCGAGTTGGTGTCTGCGGTGCGTTCTCAACTCCTTTCCATCCTGCCTCCGGAGTTTCGTAAGGCTCAATTCTAGGTCCCCTTCTTTTCCTTCTTTATATTAATGACCTTCCCTTCATTATTAATTCCAATTGCCTACTATATGCCGATGACCTAAAAGTTTTCAGAGCCATCCGCTCTCAAGAGGAATGTTATGCCCTCCAATTGGATTTAGATGCTCTAGATACTTGGTGTCAATGTAATTGTCTCTCGTTGAATATAAGGAAGTGTCACAAAATGTCTTTCTCGCTGAAACCTAGTACAGTTACTCACACTTATGCCATACAAAATATTCCGCTCTCCACAGTTGTTCAATTTAGTGACTTGGGAGTAATTTTTGATCCTAGGCTTAAATTCGATGCTCACATTGAGTCAATATCCTCGCGTACTTTTCGTGCCGTTGGGTTTATACTTAGGCATTCGAATACGTTTACTGACATCTCATCCTGCATCTGCCTTTACACTAGCCTCGTCCGTCCCATCCTTGAGTATTGTTCACAAGTGTGGTCTCCACGTTATCAATATCTCGACTTTATGCTTGAATCTGTGCAGAGTAAATTTTCTCGTTTCCTTCTATTTAAATTTCATTTTCCATACAAATCCTATGAAGAGCGATTGTCCCTGCTCCATCTTCCTACCCTGAAATCACGTAGACTCTTCCTAGATGAATGTTTCTGTTGGGTTGGTTCGTTTCCGAGAAAATAAAAGAATGTTTTGACGACACGTCATGCTTTTATTGAATATATTCATGGACTATCAAAAAAGTTCAATTGCTGTTTTGGCACTGAACGGCCACTCTCGCCGTTCGTAGTGCGCCCTCTATCCATTCAAAGAGGCACGAACTATTGGGAAGGCGAACACGCGTAAAACAGTTTTAATACTTCCACCGTTTAAGCGCTCGATTTGCATTCCAACAAAAATACTCGAATCACCAATTGTGAGTTTAAAGGAATTGCTCAGATGCTCGAGAACTTTCTCAATGACCACATTCGATTCGGCTGCTATCAGCCCGTCATCGACGAATAACGCGAGATATACAGCAGAATTCCCGACATTTGCAACGAAAATACACCTGTTTGCTTCCGTTTCTCTAAATTTAAATTCTCGCAGAAACGCACTGAGCTCTAGGTTCCAACACCGTGGAGCTTGTTTCAGTCCATATAATGACTTCTCCAAGCGACACACGACATCCTTTGTCACACTGCTTGTAGCCTCGTTGATATTCAGACACTCAGGTACTTCCATGAATACCTCTTCGTTCAGTTTCCCGTACAAGAATGCCGTCTACACGTCGAACTGAGCCAGCTCGAGATCTCGTTCGGCAGCTACTGCGAGTAACACTCTCAGCGAGTCATACCTTACTACCGGTGCGAAGGTTTCCTCGAAATCGATTCGTTTTCACTGCTTGAACCCTCGAGCACACAGCCGTGCTTTGTACTTGAAAATGTTTCCTTCGGTGTCTTTCGTTAGTCGAAAAACCCGATTGGAATCAATGAGTTTCATCCCGGGTTTCTTCTCAACTAATGACCAGGTTTCGTTTTCTTTGTGCTCGTTCAGCTCTTGTCCAATTGCCTCGATCCATTCGGACGATTCCTCACTCGTTATCGCCTCTTCAAATGTGTCTGGTATATTCACCTCTGCGGCATTCGTTTCGTAGCGCGACGGTCGCTTCAAATTTCCTCGATCTCTTAGACTTCGTTCTACGCCAACGGGCTGCGCCTGGACGACCGACTCCTGTCTCTCATCCACAACATTATCTACAGCCGGCTGAAAAATCTTGTCGTCGTCTTCTGCTTCTTGTAGACGTTCTTCAACTCTCGTCGGTACGAACTCGTCGTTGGATGCCGCTGTCATTTTTTCGATTCTTTCGCGGAACACTATGTCCCGCGATACAGATACTTTCTTTGACACTGGATTATAGACTCGATAGTTGGACGAATTTCCTTCATACCCGACAAGTATCATCTTCTTCGCTCGAGCGTCGAGGTGCGTCGCAAACCTCTTCGGCGTGTTCACGTACGTTTCAGTTCCGAAGATGCGCAGGTGCTTTAGGTTCGGCGCATCGTCTTTAAATGTCAGGAGATAACGCGCACCACCTGGCGTCTCCGTGGACATGAGCCTGCACACGTCTGTGTGGAAAACCTCACCGGGCTCCGTAGCTGCTCGTTCACGCTCCTTCTGAAACGGACGCCTATGGGATTTCCCGATCTGACACGATTCGCAGAACACCTCATCATTTTTCGGCAGCTCAATCCCTTTCACGAGTTTGTTCACAACGAGTTCGCGCAATGCACGAGCATTCACGTGACCGAGCCGCTCGTGCCACACCTGAAGATTCGTTTTCGCATCGTTTACCTCATTGTTTGTTCGCGTGCGATTTACTCGGAAAAACATCCGAAAAATCTCGTTTTCATGCTTTATCCCGTGAGCTAACACTTCGTTACCTTGTATAATGTTTACGTATTTTCCGGTAAAGACGACTTCTTGACCTCTTGAGGTACACATTCCGACAGAAAGCAAATTCCTTTTTATTTCCGGCCCGTATAAAACTTATTCGATTCGCAATTTAAACCATCCGTCATCGATGTACTTTTCGATCTCGATTGTTCCTTCTCCGGCCACTTTACATTCCTTGTTGTCGCCCAGAGAAACTGTCCTGCCATCTGTCAATTGTCGATACTCACTGAACCATTCTCGCCGATGCGTCATTTGCCGCGAGGCTCCGCTGTCGCTTATCCACGTTTCTTCTTTACCGGCCTTCAGCACCGAATTTACCACTTCGACGAGCATTATTGAGCTGCCTTTGTTCTTCATCGTCTACATCTACGACGAATGCACAATCATGCCTCGCGTCATCGTCTTTGTCTTGCCTTTTGTTCGGACATTCTCGCGCATAATGCCCCTTTTCGCGACACTTGAAACACTGTACTTTTTGTTTGTCTCTCGGCTTTTTCTTCTTTTCCTCTTTCGAGCTCGGTTTTACACTTTTCTTCGCACTTTTGTATGCAGAGAAAGCCCCAGGAGTTTCGTCATCCGAGGTTAAACGAGCTTCTTCGCGAATGAAGATTTCCAAGCGTTTGTAATTCTTCCGCGACATTATCCCACGCGGTCTGAAATGCCGCATACTTTGGCGATAAACTCGCGAGCACTTTTGCAATTATTGTCAGGTTAGAGACTTGCTCTCCGACACCACGTAACTGCGCGGCCATGTTCTGTATCGTCGATACATGTTTAATTATCGAGTCCCCCGGAGACATTCGATACTCGTACAGTCTCGTCATAAGCAACAATTTGTTTGACGCTGACTTTTGTTCATGCACGCTGGCTAATTTCTCCCACATTTCTTTCGCGGTCGAACATACCGACAGCGGCTGCAACTGGTTGTATTCCATTGCCGAGGAGATAAGGAACATCGCGCGCGCGTTGTCCGATGGCCACGTTTTCTTCGCTGCATCTTGATCCTCTCCTTCCGGCATCTTTCGAGTCGCGTCGACCACATCGTATATATTGTTCGCAATAAATAACACTTTCACTTGAAATCTCCATCCTTGAAAATTTTCACCGTTGAATTTCGTTATATTCCGCTCTGAAATTGCATCAGACATTTCGGATTACGTCGCACTCGCGATCACGCACAGCTCTCCCAGAGAAAAGCATGCACCAAGATGGCTTTCGTTTCGCGACCTCGTGTCCCGCTCTCCACGCTTCTCGACAAAACCGCTCGACTTTATTTTCACAAACAACGCTCAGTTTGTGTGACTGGGCCCATGGGCAACTGGGTTCGTTTCCGAGAAAATAAAAGAATGTTTTGACGACACTGTTGGGTTGGATCGTTTCCGAAAAAATAAAAGAATGTTTTGACGACACGTCATGCTTTTATTGAATATATTCATGGACTGACAAAAAAAGTTCAATCGCTGTTTTGCCACTGAACGGCCACTCTCGCCGTTCGTAGTGCGCCCTCTATCCATTCAAAGAGGCACGAACTATTGGGAAGGCGAACACGCGTAAAACAGTTTTAATAGTTTCCTCTTTCGACTTCACCACCGTCTAATATATTCTAGCCTCTGCGACTGCTTAGAATATCGTTCTTCAGAACGTCCTATCAGATGTGATGATTTATTTGGCATACCGTTTGCTAGAACTGAAACTTTCTTTCACGCTCCGATGTTACGACTTCCCAGAAACCATAACGTTCTGCATCTTGGTCCGTTCCTCTCTCACTTTTTACTTTCAAGCATAAGCTTAAACATTAATTGTTAAAGTAGCCATATTTGTTACTATTCATTTTCATCTTGTTCCTGTATTAGTCTGTAAGATAAATCTGCAAATAAATAAATTAATTAAAAATAGCTCAAAAAGAAACTAAGAACTAAATTAATTGCCCTTTTCTGGCCTTTTGCTTCGAAACTATGCAATCAAATGGTCATATTCTCATGTTGCTAACAACTCTTTTTCTATTGACAAAGTCGATCTTGAGTCATTGTAGTCCTAAAATAATTTTTAATTAATTTTAGTTCGCCTGACGCGACTGTAATTGGTAACGTTTTAAGCACTTTCAAGGCAATGACTGAATTTGATTTGGTACAACTCTTCGCCATTTAAATCTTTTGAGTCAATAAATGTTAAAGCATTTTCTAGATTCTTACATAGGATATTCAAATTATCTAATAAAGCCGCTTCATGGATATCATACAATTTAATTTTTAATTTTTAAAGTAAAAGTTAACATTAAATTGCATTTCAGGATCTAATAAAACTTCAACAGATTCGTTTGAATAAAAAGATTTATGGCAGCGAGAGCACAGAGAAGAAGACTGGGGAAAATTTGGTGATATATTTATCTAATTCCAAAGCAATCAATTTAGCTATAAGAAGAACAATTTTTTTTGAAAAAAAAACAATCACTAAAAACTCACTCGCTTTCCGTTAAATCAGGAAGAAAACTGTCGTTTTTGGGTCTGGGAAAATCAAAAGGAAAAATCGTTATATGCTTTCTACATAGATAACCAAGATGTACATTATATCCATTTTGTGCTTCCTAAAAACACTTGCTTCCAAAAACATTGGAATACATTTGCTTTTAATTAGCTTTATGTGAAAATTATGAAGATTGTGCAGCTGATAAAGTAAACCACATGAAGAAAGTAACATGCAATAGAATTTCAGATGCAAAATAAGTCTTGTTTATGAATAAATTATATAAATTTCCAATCAATGCATGAGGAGGTAAATTATGTTAAAAATCGAAATATTTTACTCATTATGAAAATATTTTACGCTTTCAATGATGAAATGGTGCATTTAAATTTTTTCTTACAATAACTCAATTATTTTCACATACGTACTTTACAACACATATCCCATAATTCCTATTTCTGCCCTACACAGTGCAAGTTTACATTTCTGCACTGTTTGCGCCCATCTACACCCATAGAAGCGAAAATCAATCGTTCTTTCTTCCATGAAAACTAGGTATATAGTCAGCCCGTGCAAGATATGAATTCTGCACACCAGCCAGTGCTAGCGACGGCCGCCCGCCACCGCAGGATGGAGTGCCCGATCAATGCGTTGAATACGTGTGTATCTACATTCTACTCGGTCGTGGCAGAATGAATTTAACACCTTATGGTGAGTGATCGAATTTGGCGCAACACTCTGAATAAAACTCCATAGTTGCGCAACCGCAACAAATGTGTTAATTGCTCTAAATAATATTTTAACAGGATTTTTGTAAGCTACTTTCATCTTATTGATGCAATATGTAACTAAAATTATCAGTAAGTGTAGATAATAGGTATTCCATTTTATCAGTTAAGGGTTTTAGCGCCCTTCTTAAATGGCGCCCTGTGCAATTGCACATCTTGCACATATGAAAAGACATCAAGTGGTAGAAAAATTTGTTAATTAATTAACTTGCGAACTTTCAGCGAGAAAAATCATTGTGTATTTGGCAATTTGCGATCAGAGGATCGCGCGTAATTTCACCCAGCTATTGATGCTTACACATTTTCAGTAGCAAGAAGTTGTCACCTTTTCCATGCTGCAGTTTCATGGAAATGCTATGCCTTTTTCGTTGCTCTATATTCCAAAATAAATAAAACACCGAAGAAATAACTGTATTTCCTTTTAGTAACGTATCGGCCACTTTTTCACAATTTTCCAAAATACTTTTTGGATGACTACGCTTTGCTTAGTAGAGGACCGATGAACACACATTTCGAACGCGATATTTTTCGCCTTTATAGTCGATGATGTATTCGTCTTTGTAAAGATACAAAGATAAGAGCCAACGTGACCCCTGCGAAAGCCATCAACTGTTGCGTGCACTTCATCATTCAAGTTTTTATTCGGGGAATGTTTTTCTCGAAAAAGGTTCCCGTAATATCTGGAACAAATTTCAAGTTTTTGCTCCGCGGTCGAAAAAACTAGACCTTCGGCTTTTATAGGTTCTTTGTTGATATTATAGGAAGACGATATGCACCCAGTGAGCTTATTGATTTCTCTGAAAACGTGATGAGAGGGTTTCAAAGCTTCAAGACATTTTTTGAGGCCAGAATTCAAGTCTGCATTTAGTGTTCTCTAATTAGGGAATCTAGACGGTTGATGTCGGCTCGTGTTTAAGTATATTCTGTGTTTATTCTATTGAGGTTCTTATGGAAGGCTCTTTTCAGTTTCTGCTGCCATTTCGCATTTGTGCGGATAAGGCTTAGGGTAAAATCGGAGACCTCTCCGTACTTGTTCAATTTTCGCGTGTGGGCAGGAGCGTATTTGTCCATACAAAACAAGATTGATGATGATAAGGTATTCACAGCACTCTTTTTTTCGTCGTTTGCAAGAATGCAATTGCCAGGGATTTTTCGTACTAGGTGTTCTGAAAGCTCATCAGCAAATGAGTCCCAGTTTACGGCCTTGTATGACTGTGTGAGGTATTGTGGTGGGGTTTTGGCCTCTGTTTCACGAAGGCGCAGGTCTAGGAGGAGTGCATGATGATCCGAGGGAGCTGCCATGGTTATACATTTGTGGTTATCCGCTCGCATGCTGAGGAGCGTAGAAGAAATGATAAAATTGTCAATATATGAGCTACATCTGGGGAATGTGGGAACTCCATCATTAATAATTCCGAATGACATTTGGTTTCCCGACGTTAAACAGTTGAAGAGTGAACTCCCATTACTGTTAAAGGATCGGTCACCCCAGCATGGGTGCCTGGCGTTTAGATCACCACCCTACAGAATCTCATCGTAGTCGTTTGCGGCCCCTAGCAGATTTTCCAGGCAAGTAGAAAATGGAGGACCCAAATCGCAGGGGAGGTAAATCGATCCGATTAAGGAATTTCGAGTATGACCTTGGAGCCCCCGGACATGAAGGGAGACTAAAGTGCAAGACAGGGGCTCAGCCACGCATTCCAAAGGGTAGGCACTTTGAGATGTGTGGACTATTATTGCGGTACCCCTGCCGTAGTCATTGCGTTAAATATTATAGTGGAAGAAGCACGGTTTATGTCTTTTATGCAAAAGAGTTTCGTTTAACAGCACGAAGTCAGGAGAGTATCTAGACAGATACTGATACATACTGATACATTTTCTGAAGTGCTATGCGCTTGTCATACCTTTGGAGGGTGTTATCATTAATTGACATGATATGCAAATTAGTTTTGCGCTGTGACATCAATATAAAAATTGAAAAGTACTTCAGGTGTGTCTTGTATCGGGAGAAGGCAGTAAGAGGCCCAGAATTCTCGTGCTTTCCTGAGAAGGGTTCCTGGGGACATGCCGAAGTGATGTAAGGTCTCTTGGGCTAAATTTTCTAAAGGGTTGCTATTAGAAGACGTGAAGGGGGAGGGTAACTCGGGGTTTAGCGCAGCTTGCGGTGTGTTTTTGAGAGGTGCTGCGTATGTAAGGTGGGTAGAGGGCTGTATGAATTTTGGAAGAGTTGGTGCAACTTTTTGAGTTTTGAATGCTGGATTAGGTAAGAAGGATGGCTTTGTCTTGGCAATCCTGCGTTTCGCAAGTCTTTCTTTTAGTTTTTCCCGTTCAGGGCAGCCAGAGAAGTTAGCTGGGTGGCCAGGTGACAAGCAAACTACACAGTATGTCTGTGGGGACCAATTCATTGGTAGGATTATTTAAATTGTTGCGGCGATAGGTGGACCCTTCATGCCATTGGACACACGCCACGCATCTCGGAGGGTGAGTGCAGTTTAAGGCCACCTGACCGAAGCGTTGGCATTTGAAACACTGAGTCAGATCTCCCTTCCTCGGTTTTTCCCACGTTATTTTGTGGTTTAATGTGTACCTAATTTTTATTAGTTTCCTTAGGTCTTCCTCTGGTTCTAGGGTGAGCCGAAAGAGGTTTAATCTAATATCATTTTGGCTAGACCAGGCCGTGCTCATTCTCATTTCCTTCAGACTGAAGGTTTTCAGTTCAGGGCTGTTATTGCGTATATCTTCGCTGATTTCCTCAGAAGGGAAGGGAGTGCTGAGCCCTTTAAAAATAATTACTGGCTTCCGCCGTTGCAAAGAGGTGAAAGAATGCCCTCCAAGTTTTTGTTCCCTCATCAGGCTTATCAAGTGGTCGTGTGCTTCGATGTTGTCCAAAGTAATTTTGTCGTATTTGTCTGAAAACGAGCGGACACGATATCGTGTCTTCGCAAGGTTCTTCATCAGCTTAGCAATCGTGGGAGCACTCATTTGGCTGATGAAGATGGGTGGTAGATACTTGGGCTTACTAACTTCAGTAAAAGGGGCACTGATTGAGGTGGATCCACTTGCCTTAAGAGCCTCAAATCTATTAATATCCACCTAAGTGGTTGTACTTATTTTAGGAATATTTTTTTACTCACTAATTTACCGGTAGCCAACCGGAAACGGAAAATCTTTGGTAATCGCCTCCTCGATGGCACTTTTAGAGTATGCTTTCCTGTCGACCGCCATTTGCTCGTCGGCTCGTGCTGACCCCGCAAATGCTGTTGACACTGCTGCTGACGAAACTGATGATGATACTGCTGCCGTTGGCACTGTCGCTGTTGTCACTGTTTTCCTAGAGACAACTTTCAATTCTTGTTCGCTCAGGAGTACATTGTTGAAGGATGAATGCGCGCCAACTTTATTAATGAAATAAACTTATTGAATATAAAATTAAACCATTTACTGCGTTAAAATTACAATAGAATCAGCCATACTCCTTTCTTATTGAACTTAATCTCTCTTGAAAGTCAAATGTACTCCTCTCGAAATTTTCAAAACGGTAGCACTGTGAAGTGGATACGCGATTTTCAGCGTTACTGCGTCCAGGAGTCTAGTGTCGGGACATAGGTGCACTTTTCTGGATTTTCTAATCAGTGTTACTAGGGAACTAAATTCACTATAGATTTCTTCGATTGTTTCCAGAAGAAGTAACTGAAATCTATGTAAAGCCAAGAATTTTTTCGATGAGATTCTTCTAAAGCATCTGATTTTGAAAAGTATTTTCTGCCATTATATGTGTCCTGTTTCAACATTTTACCTTAGAAAAACTAAAAATCATTTCTTATGTTGAAGTTGATCAAAAATCAAAAAGTAAGTTGCACTAAAAGTTCTATATTTGATTATATATGAAACATAAAATTTTACTCAGGATAAAGGCAGCAGTAACAGGAATGTTACGAACCGAAACAATTTGACACATATTTTAACGTATATACTCGTATACTTTATTCATTGTACATATTCATTGTTTATTATTTCGATATAATTTTTTTGGAAACATAAAAAAATTATGACGTTTGTCTAGTTTGAGACGTTGTTTGGGTGTAGATCTTTACATGGTAATTTGCCAAAGTAAATTAAACATGAGTTCGGATCGATTCAAAACTAACAACTTATTACCCATTCCAAATGAAAAATTTTTTGAACTAAATCGGTACGTTTCCGACTATTGAGAAATAGTTATGCAATAATAAAACCTATGATTCACTCCAGACAACTGGATGGTATAAAGTAATACAATCTATGGTTTTTAATATTTGGTACGATTTTGTTTCTTATCTACGAAGGCTTACAGTCTTATTAGCATAGAAGAAACGAAATTTTCGAAATATTCTTGAGTGATATTGCACCACTTCTCTTATATTTTTGTCTTAAGAATGGACTATTTACGAATGTTATGGGTTACTAGTCATCGTGCGAGTTTCTCGCAAATATGCTTGATTGGGATGATATCAGATGATTGTGGACCAATTTAGGCAATGTTTGACATTATAAAGTATCCAGATTTGAGTTTGAAAGGCAGTATGCTTCGGATTGTTGCCGTGCATCAAAATGTAGTTTGCTCCTCAATTCAATTTTTGTAAACTAGTCATTAATCTATTCTTGAGAATAAACTTTGTAGTTCATTGTTTTGTTCTCGATGATGTGAAGTTCGCCAACTCCATTAGAACTCCTGCTTCCCGAGATCCACAACCATGCTTTATAGTACCAACCATATTTTTTTGTGTCCAGTTCCGTACATGACTTTCTACGTACCCTGGTGCGTACATCATGTATAAAAACATTGAATTTGCTGTCATCTGCGAATAAGAGACATTTTCCGAACTTTATATCCTTATTGAAATACTTTTTTACAAAATGCAGTCTTAATGTACGATTAACCTCAGTAACAAAAAATTTCTTCCGCGGAACACAACACCGGTATCCCGGATTATTAAAGTGATTTCGCGCTGCTTGAACACCAACATCGTTTTTCGTAAGAGAGTTTAGCGTTGCGGTAATTTTCGCTGCCGGTGAAGAATGATCTTTTTTTAACTTCACGTGCAATCTTTCGCTAATCGCGTTAGGTTAATTTTGATTGCTTTTTGTTTTATAGATTTTTGTTTAGTCAGAATTTATTTATAATTCTCCAAACTTTTATAATCGGTCTGTTGACAATAGGCACTATCTCCTTATACGGTACCGTCTGGCTATATTGTCACAAAACAATCTTTCTTTCATTTAAAGTGGCTCACGTTTCTAAATTAGGCATGTGTTTCTTTTCTTGCAGTTGCCTCCATTGTATATAATTTGGTTATCTATTAAGTTGTTATTATCGTTATTGTAGGTATTTTTACTACTATTTCAGTTAATCCTATAGTAATTGCTTTAATAGTTCCTATTGTTATCGTTGTTTGGGATGGGTATGTTATTACTATTAAACCTGATATTATTGTTATGCCTAGGATTATAAGGTATGTTATATTGTTTAAACCTAGGTTGGTAGCTGTTGCCAAATCTACCATGGTTGACATAACGTAGTTGCCCTGTGTGTTGTTGGTCGTAGATTTTGTCTGGCTTTAGAGCCAGATTTATGGTGTGTACTAACTCTTTTGGACGTGCGGAATAAATGGTTTGGGTAGATATGTCTTTTAAACCATTGAGAAAAATAAAAAACACATTCCTTTCGTTGTTTGTTTTTGCCCAGTTGTTGCATTACTTTCTTCTCTGTTTATTTTCAAATTGTTTAGTTTTATAGTTAGTAGAGGTATAGAATAGCAGTTCTGAACCTACTTCTTCGAGGAGGGTTGGTAGTGATGCAAGTGGAAGGACGATCCGGGTGTAAAAGGTTCTAGATCCAATAATATGTAGATTTGTATAATTTTGGTAGGTGTTGCTGATAAGTCAAGTCAATTTCGGCAATCTTGCAGGGTCTTTATGGCACTTGAGGTATCTGATTCAGTTATCGCGTGGCACATTGTGTGTGCGAGGGTCAGCATGAACCATTTATATTTTCGACCTCATATAGATTTCATTGATATACTTGTAATATCGTGCTTTGCCTTTATAAAAAAAATCTATTTTTTGTAATCTTGGGTGCACGCACAATCGGCAACCCCGCACATCCAGCCAGTCTTGAACAACAGCTACCGACCGGTTCTCTGGAAAGAACCGTTGTTGGGTCCGGTCTCCGGTGTGAGATCGCTGGCGAAAGACAAAGGAGTCTGGTTCAGGTCGAGCAACCAAAAGGAGGTGTCGGAAGTGACTTTTTGGGAGAAGTTTGTAGAAATCTAAGTGCCGAAGTACAGTTCTTGTTGCGGCCAACGATGCCGTGGACTGATTCGGGAAATTTCCTCGCGGACTCCTTGTGTGCGAAAAATGGCAGTAGCCAGGCGGATGGCGATATTCGGGAACGGCTACTTCTAGATGGAATTTTGTTGTGACAGAAGCGGCCGTGGCGGTTGGCGTCGAGTTTAGCACGTAGATGTCGGGGCGACAGCACGACCATCTCCAGGAATCAAGCGGGATTTGACCCGTTGATAACGGTATCTGAGGTAGCGGAGCAAAGAATATTCTCGACACATTAAAAATAATATTCTCGACATATGAAAAGAAAAAAGAAAAGGTAAACTGTATGTGGGCTCGTCATGAAAAATGCAATGTGCTGCAATTAGAAAAAAATTTTCTTTTGCCTACGAAGAAGAAATTGTTTTCATGAACGATCAAACTAATCTTAAATACGTACATATATGTACCATAAAGAAACTCATCGATGCATCCGATTCGTTTGGTTCAGCCTAAACACCACGACTCACTACGAAGGACATACGATTAGTGTAATATAAAGCATGTGCACTCGCCACGAGGTAACAAATTGTTAGGTTATTTGAGACATCGTTACATAAACAGAAACAATATACGCGGTACAAGAGTCTATTGGAAAGTTACAAACATGTCATGCATGCTGTCGATCGAGCGCATTACAACTCTGTTAGATCCGACTATTTTAGAATTAAAAAATATCCATAATCATGACAAGGATCGACGATTATTGTCGGTTGAGGAGCAGTAAATAATTAATTAGTATAGATATTGATGCATGATGATAATTGAATTAAAGCTAATTGTATCAGCAATCCATTAAGTTAGGCAATCATAATATGTCACGTTTTGTTTGTAGGCGCAATTTGATTATTTTTGATTAGTTTATTATACGTCAGTTTCATGTAGTTTGCAAACCTAGAAGGAACTAAGAGCTGAGACAATACTTATGACCATTCTTATATATTGATACAATAGATTAAAATGCATTTTTCTCTTAATTTGAAGTCGACCATCAATTTTATTCTGCAAATTTAGTATCAATTCAAATATACCTAAGAATTTGGCAAGCTCTCGCGCAATTGGCTCCTTTCAAAATTAATTCGACCACTATTTCCGAGATGACAAATTTCTTTAAGTGAACTAAATGAGAAGCCGGTATAATTCCATGAGTCGAATTGTTAATGTTTCGCATATCGTGCAACATGGCTTGTAAATAAAGAAATGATTGAAAATTATGAAGAGCAAAATCTTGAGAAAAATATTATATGAAAGTGAAACCAAAATGAATTAATAACATTAGAATAAAGCCATTATCTAATATGATAGTAACTTAGTTTGAAAATTCAATAATTGAAAGAAATGACAGTGTATAGGTTTTAGTTTCAAGCTAAAACAAAAGATTATTATGGCTCTAATTACTAACAAGGATTAATAGATGCAAGATTATGTAAAAAGAACACGAAAAGGTAGATTGAATATTGAAATATTGAAACTGTATAAGAGGAAAATGTACTATACAGAAACAAAATGTGCCATTTTGTTCCATTAGAAAAAGAAATAATAATAAACATGGATTACTAAGCCTAAGCAGAGAGTTTCCCCTCGTTTCCATTTCAGGGAACCGGGTCCACACCGGTAGAGGTAAGTAATAAAGGGGCTTAGCGCGCTACACATGCCTACTTGGCAAGCGCTAAGCTAAGGCAGGGAAGGCCCGGAAAGTAACACCGATGTCCGGCGTGCCTCCGGTGACGTCTCCTTCCCTCGAGGAGTGACTCACCTACCCGAGAGTTAGTTTGCTCGCGCGGTTTCTCTTTCGTTTCGTTTCGCTTTCCGTCTGTTCTGTTCGAGTCTTTCGCTGGTAAAGTAGATTGAAATTTATCTCTCGGGTTGGCGTTGCATTCGCGATTGTTTTTTTTTTCGATGCAAGCGCGAGAATAATCTTAAAGTAAAGTAGGAGGTCGAGCTTCAGAAACTTTTGTTGTTTTGCTTGAGGTCCTTAGGACTATTTTTGGTTGAATTTGTAAATCGGGCAATTTAGATGGCTGAATCTCTCAAAAGTGAGATTCGGGACTTGGTATAGGCAACCGTACCCACGAAATCACGCGCCGAACAGAGCTGGCCTGCCAGCAGCCATCGCCGTCTAACCAAATAGAGGCCAAACCCAATTTGTCTACATGACCAACGGGTTCGTTGCCTCGTCCCAAGACTTAACGTCCAATAAGGCCAACGAGACGAGAGTTTCGTTGCCTTGCAATTTCGTTGCGACTTCGAACGAAGTCGTCTCTCTCATTACAGATGGTGCCCAACGTGGGGCCGAACACGAAATCTTCTCTCATTACATTACCCCAATATATTCATAATTTTATATGTAATTTTTAATGAATGTTCTATGTTCCAGAATGATGTTGGAAAATTTTTCTAAAAAAAATTGATTGTCATGTTTATGATCAGTGAGGTTGATTTTGTGTCAAATTTTTTTAGATGAATTGTGATAGATATACACAATGTGCATGCTATGAGTCGGATTCATTGACTTGCAATTTATAATATACTTTGAACGATATTTTGAGCTCTTTTCTATAATATATCCCACATTTCCGTTATATAAAATTCGCTTATCTCAAACTGACAATATTCATAACTATTCATATTATGACTCTACTTTGCAGAATTACAATCGTAAACGAACTGAATATGCATGAATTTGTCAGCATAAAACTGTAACTGTTTTCAGTTGTAGCATATTTAGTGTTTTTGTACGCCAAAGTTGTAGTTGCTGCTGTTATAATTTTTTCTCTTCTGTTTGTGGAATAATCCGTACTCAATCCATGGTTTCTTTCATTAAAATTAACATGTGTATCAAAAATATTCGATAGATTGCTTTCAGTCAGGGATCCAAACAAGAGTCCAATTTCAACAGTATTATTACCAGATAGATTCATATGGAAATTCAAGTTAAGCACGTTATCAGTCTTGAAGTTCATTTCAGGGATTAGGATAACTTTGGCAAGATCATGCAGACTCCAAATATATGCCAGCTTTGTTTAATCGAGATGTGAACTGAATAGCAACTTATTTATAAAACGCCTGCAAGTGCTTAATTAGTTTAAATGCATGGCAGGAAAATGAAAGTGACTCATTTGGAACTTCTATCCTGAAGTGTATCAAAGATGAATCTCTGAATTATTATCATGTGATAGCCCGAAGATTGAAGGTTTTCGCTGGCGACATCTCTGCACATCTTCTCTTTGATTTTATCTTCCTCATTTTTGTCTCCATTTCAAAGAATGTATTTGTAAAGCTTCATCTTAGTACCATTCATTATCTCAATTTAAAGGAAAACTGACCAGAATTGTATTACAGTGGAACCTTGTTTATCCGGCAGGCACTGGCCAGTCAGAGCGCCGGATGAGCAAAACTCCGGTTAATCAAACAAAGCAAAAATTTCATGTAAAATGAGTGTTACACAAGTGAAATTCGGTTTATAAATGTAAATTGAGAGCAATAAATTAGAAATCGTACTGTATAGCTCTTTAAATAAATTGATACTATATATTATATAAATAAAACGGTTTTGTTACGCACAAAAAAATGAAAAAAAAAATTCAAATCAATAGTGCGCCGGATAATTGAGACGCCGGTTGACTGAGTCCCGGATAAACAAGGTTCCACTGTATATGATTAGAAGTCAGTGAAACCATCAATTATTTATCCCATAACAACGACTGTTCATGACTGAACATTGTATTAGATGTAAACTGAACTCAAACATTGTGGTTCAATGTACATCAGTTTGATTAAGCGGGATAGCCACTGTGACGGCCGAAAAATTAGTGATTTTGAAAGTTTTTTTGATCGAGTAAGTAGAAGAATTTTTGGATCGGGTTTATTTTATTTTATTAAGTACATATCTAATAATTTTTCCACAAATTTGTATTACAAAATATTAAATAGTTTTAACAATATAAACGATGCCGTAGTGCCTGAAAAAAATTCTCCCTCTATGGTCGCATCGATTTTTTAAATGACGGTACTCTAAAAAACAAGAATTTTTTTTTGTAATCTGTATGAATGTAGTTATCGTTGTACGTAGCCGTTATTTTTTATTTTGATTTTTCACAAAATGGTGACCGATTGACAATATTTTAATTTTTTCGACTGTTTTTTTGGTTTTCAAATAGTTTAAAAAATAGTAAAACACGAAAAATTTCAAATCAGCTACGCTTAACCTTAACCACTACTAAGTCGAACAAAAAAAAAATTAGACATCGGTTAATAATTGTTCGAGTTATTGATGCGGCCAGTTCAAAGAAAGTCGTTACGAGAAAAATGCGTTTGAAGATTTTAGTCCATTTCTCTCGTAATGAAATCATGTATAAAAAAAAATTTAAAATTTTCATACCTATATTGAACTATCGAGACCTGGACCATATGACGGTTCTTCTTCTTCATCTCCAGGGGTCTTGTTGACTTTCTTAATTGTTTTATTAACTTTTTCGATGCGATACTGAGCAGCTGATCGGCCTACCTGCTCTCACTACAATCATTGTAACTTAGTCAATTTTCGAAATTTTGACTTGCAATTTTGCACACATATTTTTGAACATATAAACTTTGATTTAAAACAAAAAAAAATTTTTTTTTGACCCATCACAGTGGCTATCTCCCTTAAGTCAACAACTGTATCATTTTCACGTACATTGAACATAACTAACTGCAGCCTTTGCATGTCATCTACAATAATTTATTTGTGATAAGATCAAGTTTTCCTCGATTGCACTTAGTTCAATGTACGTAGTTCAAGTCAACAAATATTTTGCTTATTTCAAAGAATTGGAAAATTTTTTAATTTGCCTAATTGATAACGTGACGATTCATTCCTAAGAAAAACAGCATTTAGATTGCATAATTATGAAAGAGAATATGGCTAATAAATATAGAAGTCAGTTAATTTTAACCTAAGATGTACAACTAGAAGTGTAAACACTGCATAACCATAGATATGACGAAAAATTGAGAACATTCGATTGTTTTTTTCAGAAGATTTATTGTATCCGAAAAACGATATTTACGGAGAAGAAAATAAAGTTCAGAAAAGGTTTTCTTCACGTAACAGAAATGCAAACGTTAGAAGAAGCACAAAGACAAATTTCACTATATCACACTCAAGAAAGTTTACACAGTGGATAATAGAAACATATTATCAATTGAAGAATACAGTGCACTATCCAGGGCTCTCCAAAGATATCACAAAAGCAATTAACAATTGCAAAACATTTCTGAAAACTACATTCAAACGAAAGCCAATCAATTTAAAATACAAAATCAGTGAAACTCTCAAAGAAGTTAGCGAAGTCCATCACATGGATGACTATTACTTCCTAAAACAGTCTTTTATAACTTTTGTATACAAACTTACGAAGAAGGTATACGCATATCACCTACCAAATAGGCATTGGACGAAAGAAGTCAAAACACTGGAAGTACATTGTTCCAAATTTGGGAAGCCCAAGTCACTGGGTAAAGAAAATGAATCTAATTCTATAAATTTACAAGATTTTTAAGAAAACAGCAAGTTGAGCTGCATTTAACCCAAAAAAACTCACGGTGAACAATGACAATAGAAATTACCATATAACAATTCGAATAACGCCGGACCAAGCTATGCAAGCAAGTCTTACACGTCGTACCCAGTTAGCACAAATTAGGAAAGACAAAATTAATTGAAAACTAGATGAAAGTAGACAAGACTACAAGGAAAGTTAAAATATGTCTGACTTAGTAGACTACGGCTCTGTCGAATTCAATAGGAATGCAGGTACCCGCCACCACAAGGCTTTGTTCAGCAATTCCTCGGCTGAGCAACCACGCGAAACAATATCAGCAGGATTTAACTTAGTAGTAACGTAGTGTCAATGTGCTGAAGAAGAAACCTCATGAATCGCCGAACAACGGTTTGCCACAAAAGTTGGCCATCGAGATGGATGACCTGAAAGCCATTGAAGTGCAGTAACAGAATCCATCCACAAGTGTACTGAAGTAAATCGAATGTTGCTATTATTTTGAAATTTATTACTCAAACGAGCAAGTAGATGAGCAGCTGAAAGCTCCAGACGTGGGATGCTGAGCAATTTCAAGGGAAAGAAAGCCGTGTAGTTCAACGATATGAGCATTCTGGCAATAAGCATTCCATCGAGGCATGCCAATTTTTGAAATAGAAACCAACGATTTTTCCCAATTTCTCCAAGTAATTGACTTGTCACTTGTTCTTTAGTCGTCCCAATCAAGCTAAACGAGCCACAAAGACTGCATAAGAACCTTAGCAACAATTATTACATGCGCCAACCATCCAATCGGGTCGAAAATTTTAGCGATTTCAGAGAGAACAGTTTTTAGAATAATAATTTCTTTCATTTTAAAGTTAAAAATATCTTGGCTAGGTAGCCAAAAGAAACCTGAGACCAAAGCAGCAGCGGAAGCATCCCTGAGAGAAACAGATACATGAGCCCGTAGATCAGTTTAAAGACCTTACAAAATTTTCTCCTCATTTGACACAAATTTTCTTAACGGAAATTAGCCTAAGGCAAACAATTCAAAGATCTCTGATCTCTTACATATGGCTTCAGCAAAGTCATGGCCACCAGACAATAAGTCGTCCATATAAGTCTCTTTTTTAGCGACTGCAGCCCCCAAGAGACGAGTAACAGCGTGATAATCCGCTAAAGCTTTGACAGTTCTATTTGCTAGAAAAGGAGAGCAGACTAAGCCAAACGTAACAGTAGTGAGAAGATACACTAATATGTCAAACGAAGGATCCTTCCGCGACAATATGGATTGGTCATCAGGATGCACCCTAATCTGCCTAAACATCTTTTCGATATCCGTGGAGAAAACGAACCTATAAATTCTCCAGTTACATATGATATCCGATAAATTAGGCAAAAGATAAGGACCGGTCATTAGTAATTCATTTAATGAAACATTAGACTTTGAGTGAGCCGATTTTCAGCTTAGTCGTTGTAGCGTCTTCCTTCCACAAACCATGAGAAGGCAAATAAAAGGAATTAGAACTTCCTTAAAGCTATGATCTTTAACGACCATGTGTTTACAAGTCTCAAACTCAGTGATATAATCTGTGAAAGCGATTTTAAGTTTGGGATCCTTCTCGAATCTGGCTTCCAAACTTAAAAAAACTTTACGTGCTTGATAACACGAGTCACTTAAATTAAGGTCAGGAGTTTGGGAGACCCTTTTTAAAGGGATATCACACAATAGATCGCCCATTTTTATCACGAGTATGAGTAGCAGCGTAATGTCTTTCGCATTCTTGCTCCTCTTTAGTCAGATTAGAAACCTAAGGTAGTTCTTCCTGTATCCAAAATGTCTGCAGCAGAGCATGTAAGTGCTCATCATTAGCCGCATGGAGAGAGACAGTGTAGGACGAATGTCCTGTACACCTGGCGTATTGTCCGAAAGTAGCCAACCTAGAGTTGAGCTTATAGCAATAGATTCATTAACTTTACCTTTCACAACACGATCACCCACTATTTCCGAGTAAACCGCAGCTCTCAACAACAAATCAGCGTAAGAACGCTTTAAGAAGTGAGGATCGGCAAGTAACAAAACTTCAACATGAGAGAATTTTACAGATGCTCGAAGGTATGGAGGAGAGTATGACGAAACCTTAGGTAAAATTAGAGCAGACACTTTGCACGAAAATTCAGAATCAAAGTGCGAACTGATAGTAATTTCCGTAGTTTTTGAAGCAGTAGAGACTGTAGCTCCACCTGTTCACCTGTGCACGTGCACCTTACTTGTTTTAAGTAATTGTTGGCACAAGGACTCCGAAACGAAAGAGGAATGAGAGCGAAAATCGATTTTAATCGTACGTGCTTTAGCACGTACAACCAATTCAAATCCATTTGAACTTGGGTCTTTAGGAATAATTTATGCTATACTAGCTATTGGATTATGAGGATTTCTTGTATGAGCCCATCATATATTTACAGTAGGAATAGACGTAGATACTTGAGCATACTTTACATCAGCTACAATGATTATTGCTGTCCCTACAGGAATTAATTTTTTTAGATGATTAGCTACATTACACTCAAATAACATACTCCCCTGCAATTATCTGAGCTTCAGGATTTGTATTTTTATTTACAGTAGGAGGTTTAACTGGAGTAGTTCGTGCAAATTCTTCCCTTGATATTATTTTACATGATACTTATTATGTAGTTGCTCATTTTCACTATGCTTTATCTATAGGAGCAGTTTTCACCATTAAGACGGTTAAATACCTCGGTCTTCACTTAGACTCAAAATTAAAATGGAAAACACATATAATGAAAAAAGGAGCAAATTAAACAAGTTTACCGAAACCTCTATTGGCTTCTCCACAGAAAATCTCAACTAAATGCAAATACAAAAATTATCATATACAAATCAATTTTGAAACCAATATGGGCATATGGACTGCAGATTTGGGGCTCAGCCAAAAAGTCCAACATTGCAATCATTCAGAGAACGCAAACAAAAACAATCAGGAAAATACTCGGCGCGCCTTGCTACGTCAACAACAAAATAATTCAACGTGACTCAGGCATCGCAACAGTTCACGACGAAGCAAAGAAAGTTTGCAAGAGGTATTTTAAAAGACTCCGCAAGCACCCTAACACCACAGCAAAAAACATACTGAACAAAGAAAAATTTCGCCGACTCAACCGAACCGACCCTTTTCAAATCATCAATCGTCAGTAACCAAACTCCTTTAAATCATTGTGCCGCTCATAGCAATCATCTACAGTTGCAATGGGAAACACACAAACCAAGAAAGTGGGCAATACGGGCGAGGTTATCAACTCAATCGTAATCAACCTGGTGGACGTGGTATCAACTCGACTGGATACCATCCTGATAATCCTGACAACACTGGTGGGAACTTCGCTTCTCTACCAGTTTTACAAAGACTACAGGTTCAGCTTCAAGAAAAAGTACTGGACCCAAAATCCCGCTAACTCCGCCTAGCAACCTCAACCGCTTTGGAACCTTCCTCATAGGTCCCGGTTTCGGCGAAGATGGACCAATCCTAGAACCAAACTCACGAAGGCGCTGGCTACGAGAGTTGAAATGTTAGATATAAGAGTTGTAATAATGTAAGCTAGAGATCGGGCTAACGATCTAATACTTACGTAATTGACAAATAATACGATAATAAAAAAAATTGAACTCCGAACTCTAACAAGGGTGGTAGCGAGAAGGACTCCACCGTTGTAAATCCCCTGCACTAGTTGAGAGACGTGAGTGTTACAAGGTTTGTATAAACGGCTACTGGCTGAGAGTGCAGTGCCAGAAGCCATAGTAGAGAGATCCTTATGAGCACTTAGGTTAGCGTTTGTGATCTCACTAGTAGACGCTTGAGTTAGCGAAGAATTAGTTATCTTAGCCGCTTCTTTATGCAGTAACATATGGTGCCTTTTCTTATAAATAAAGCACCTATTATTCGTTTGACACGCGTCGTAAGAGTGCGGACTCAGACAGTTGAAGCAAAGCTTCTTACAAATAGCAAAATTACGTCTGTCTGGCTCACTTTTATTTTTAAAAGCGAAGCAATTGCTAATATGATGCTCTTGAGAACAAAATAAGCATCTTCTTTTATAAGTAATATTATTTTTATTGTTAGTCAAATGCGGCGACGAAATTTGACATTTTTTGGGAGTATGAGAATTATTAGACCGTTGCAACCCGAATCCATTGTCTCCAATACCATAATTTGACTTTCCATGAATTCTTTCAGGTCCTCAACTGTAGGAGGTTCAGTGAAATTACCTAAATGTTTTTGCCATTCACGCAACGTATTTACATCGAAACAACTTACGATTAAAAAACTATTAGATCCAACCAATTTTCTACCGGTCTATTGAAAGCCGCGAGAGAACACAAAGGGTTAAATATTTCGCTCATTAAAGTATAAAGTGATTCTGCATTTTCATTCTTCATAGGCTTAACGCCGAAAAATTCTGTCAAATGACTATTGACCAAACGTCTACGATTTTCATTGTATCTTACCAAATCATTCCAGGCTTTTATATAATTTTGCGGAGTAAGGGATAAATTTTTTATGATATCTTTGGCTTTTCCTGACGTTTTAGACCTCAAATTAAAAAAACTTATCAATTTTAGGGATTTTCTCATTTGCATGGACCAATATATCCAAATATATCCCTGAAATTTTCCCAGTCAGTAAATTTTCCTGAAAAGGAAGTGACTTCAACCTTAGACAGAGTTCTATTTATCATGGATTCTTCATAAAAGGTCTTTACCTCACCTGTAGGGGCTTTAGATGTAGCACGCATAGACTCCAGATTCAATCAAAATTTAGTGACCTCTTCTTTAACTTCATAATAACTGTCCTCAAGTATTTCGGCAAGTTTGGATGTAAAGTAGTCATGGTTGGGCTCGGTCGACTTATATTTGTAACATTTACCATGATCAGCAAGAGTCAATTATGACTGAGCGGCACCTAAAGTTTGCTTCTTTTCAGGTTCAGTGTTTGCTGAATTATCACAAAAATCAAATTTGACCGCACAAAATGAGAAAAAAATATTATGTTCGAATTCCGAACAGATATCATATGACGGCAAAGTCGTATCGATCCATATTCGGTTTGACTATAAAAAGGTAAGTTACAATTTTTTTTAAATATAAAACATCTATAATGTTTTAATTTATAAAAATCATTTGAAGCATTGAACTTTTAAAACATTGATTGTCAAAAGAGAAATAACTCGTAAAATAGAAAAATTATTTTGAGTTAAGTCATTATTACGTAATAATAATCTAAATGAACTTTGTGTAAATTGGTTGACACAAATTTCGTAGTTAAAATCACGAATTTACTTACAAAGATGTTTGCAATGCTCATGCTTTGCAACCTAGAATCTTGTCGTTCATTGTAGCATTTTCACGATTCTCAATATTGCAAATTCAAACAATACAAACTTATGCCGACCAAAGAAGTCGATAACATTCCGTTAATGCAGATCAATTCATAAAGAGTTACAGTAGAACCTCGATTATCCGGGTCTTCGAATAACCGAGGTTTTTTCCTCTATACGTTTTTTCTTTTATTTTCCTGACTAACCGGGTATTTCCTTTTTTTATCTATGTATACATTTTGTCTTCAATTTTTCAGTGTTGTATTTCAATGTTCTAATCAAATTTAAATGTACATGAACGGTGAAGTAATAAATACTCGTACATATGAGAAATGAATCATTTCTTAAAAGTAGTTATGTATGAACTTCTAGTGTTGACACTTTTGAAAAAAATCCTCCGTCTAATGTTTACGTTTGAAAATTCTTCGTCTGAACATCTTATTTCAGTGTTGCTCAATAATTTGAACTGTACGCTTCGAAAATGTCGACAAAACATAAGCGTACCGTTTTGATACTGGAAAAAAAAATTTGAAATTATAAATCGCGTTGCTGATAAAGGTAAATGTGTAAAGAAAATCGGCATAGAATATGGAATTGGCGAACAAACTGTCCATGATTTAGTATAAAATAGAAAAACATTCTGCAATTCGTTTGTTCGGCAAAATCAATTGCTTCTTGTTCTTCCCGGACATTAAGAAAAGTGGAAATCGATAGAGCCGTTAAACAGTGGTTCAGGCAAACACGATCAAAAGGACTTTCCGGACCAGACCGATGGTGAGCGAGAAAGTTTTATGATTTTATAAAGAGTTAAAAATTTATGAGCCTTTCTCCGCTTCGCAAGGTTGGCTTCGTAATTTTATAAATACGCCACGGTATTAGCCAACTCGAGAATCAAGGGGAGAGTCTGAGCGGCGTGTTGTTGCTGCAACATGTTTTAATGACAACTTTGCCGCTTGAAAAAGTGAATTTAATTTTTTTGAACAACAAATTTAAAATGCTGATGAAACCGGTTTATTTGGGAAGAAGTTTTCCCTCTGAAATACTACCTTTGCAATCGAAAAAATCAGCCCCGAAGTCCAGCAAACAGAGATTGACAGTTTTAACCTATTCTAACGCCACTGGGACACACAAATTAAAGTTAGCTGTAATATAACAGCTAAAAACACACGGTCAACCGAACCGAAGTGAGGAGTCTTATTTGTGACTACTACAATCATCTCAAAGCCTGGATGAATCAAGCGATATTTACGGCGTGGTTTAAGGAGTAATTTGTGACTTTTGTGCGTGATCATTTGGAAGAACAAGGGCATCCTCAGAAAGCTGTACTACTTCTTGCGACGCTCCATCCCATCCTGGTCAGTAAATTTTGAATTCTGATGATACGATTTTTGTTCATTTCTTACCCCTAAATGTTACTTCACTGTTTCAGCCTATGGACCAAGGAGTTATTTCATTAAAATTGGCATGGACCAAGGTTTTCGATCCTGATTTTGAGCAGTCCTCTATTAACCATACATTAGAAGCTTTGGCTGCTGAAAAACAAGTTGACGAATTTCAAGCTATGGCCTGATCAGTTCCAGGTTTCACTGAAATTGATCAGGCGGACATGATGGATTAGCTTAATGTAGATGAAAATTTGAAAGGTTATGAAAGATTAAGTGGCACGCAAATAGCCGTGAATAAAAGTGGCACTTCTACATTTGAACTTCAACCAGAATCAGACAGTGAAGAAGAAATTTTAATAGAGACGAACAAAGAAAAATCCCTCATTTAAAGGCCATAGAAAAAATCTAAACTCTACTAAATTATTTTGAACAAGAAAACGCTGGCTTCACAAAAATATTAGAATTAAGAGAAATATGACGAGAGGTCAGAAATAAAATAATAAAGAACAACCCAAAATTTTGGATAATTTTTGTTCTAATGAAAAATAAGTTTTAATTATCTTTAAATTCATTATTTTATTAAAGTTTTCAAGTAATATCAACACATCCACATAAAATTTCAATATTATTTCGTCTTTATATGTAGAAATCGTTTGTTCTGATGAATATAAATTTTGTATTGTCATAGATTATGATTTTTGTTGCATCCTCATTACCATATGTTAATATGTAAAAAAAATTCGATTATCCGTGGTTTTCGATTACCCGTGCACTTCCCTCTCCATCATAACCCCGGATAATCAAAGTTCTACTGTAGTTTAACTTTACATTCTAAAGCAATGAACTAAATTTTTGCAAATTGCACAGCCTATTGTGTTCTATAAGGTTGTTTAATCAATTGGTATACGAAATGAATCATATTAATTAATGTCGTGTAGTCGGCGGTAAATTAAATCTAAACATTGGTGAAATGACCATTAGTCAAAAGTACGGTTTAGTCTACCATATCTGAAGATTGGTCTGATGTATACAGTAAAAATGAGTAGGCTCTCACGGCGCATGCACAACCAACCTCGATAGCAGGTACCCATAACTGCCATAGATATTCTGAAACAAGCTGCAACAATCAAAAAGGGGCATTTCACGTGAAACCGACAACGAAAAAAAAGTGAGGTTCTGAAATTCGTTCATATTGGGCACATTTGTACTTCTAGGGTATATGAATGTGTACACATAATATTTTTGTTATTTGATGTTTAGTTGTTAAGATATGGGATTCTAAAGAATTCAAATTTTCACAGCAGGGGTTTTTTCAAATTTTATTTTCATATTGAAGTAAATTATAATTAAATAATAAATGTAGTGTTTTGTATAGAAAATTTACTGTTCTTTTTGATTTTCAAATGAGAATCCGATTTTGCATTTTTTTCTAGTTGAAAACCGGAAGTGAATATTTAAAATATTTTTTTCAATGACTTCGACCATTTTAATTTTTATTTTTTTTTACTGTAAAATAAAGCTTAACATGTATGCAATTTACCATAAAAATTGCAGAATGGGATCTGGATTTGTTTAGGAGATATATTAATTAGAGTGCGTGCATGTCGCTCTGAGCGTGATACCTGTCGCTTGTTAAAGTTGTTTGGTAATGTAAAAATACATTAAAACGTCGATAATATTTCAGTAAAATTGATTATTTATTGTTGCCTTACCTGTTTGTGTCATTCTGAAGCTATTTAATACCTTAATTTTGAATAAAATGTAAAATATTTCCATTCCATTTTACATCTAAACTTTTCGGAATTTTTCTTATATTTTTAAACTTTCGGAGCCAATAAATTTAATGGATTAAAGTGCCGACCATCGTAGAGAGACAAAAAAAAAGTAAATCAAAATGATAAAACTTATTAGCGAACGTAGCTCACTAAGAGGTTAGAACTACAATGAAAAAAATAATGGAAAACAAGCGTTGCGCTTTTATCTCTTTCTATTATGTAATTCTGATTCGTTTTGAAGGAGTGATTCTTTTTGCAATTAAGAGATGGTGTTTTTATTCGTATTTTCTCACCACAATTGAGAAAAAATCACGTCAAATAATGTTTTATTTTGAAAATGGTTTCTACACATAATTTCTTTCAAAATATTACATTTTATTTTAAATTTAGGTATTCAATAACCTGAGAATGACACAAAAGGGTAAGGCAACAATAAATAATCAATTTTACTGAAATATTATCAACGTTTTAATGTATTTTTACATCACCAAACAACTTTAACAAGCGACAGGTATCACGCTCAGAGCGACATGCACGCACTCTAATTAATATATCTCCTAAACAAATCCAGATCCCATTCTGCAATTTTTATGGTAAATTGCATACATGTTAAGCTTTATTTTACAGTAAAAAAAAATAAAAATTAAAATGGTCGAAGTCATTGAAAAAAATATTTTAAATATTCACTTCCGGTTTTCAACTAGAAAAAAAATTCAAAATCGGATTCTCATTTGAAAATCAAAAAGAACAGTAAATTTTCTATACAAAACACTACATTTATTATTTAATTATAATTTACTTCAATATGAAAATAAAATTTGAAAAAACCCCTGCTGTGAAAATTTGATTTCTGTAGAATCCCATACCTTAACAACTAAACATCAAAATTATGTAAGATCTGTTTATAGCAAAAATGTAAAAAATTACGTGAAACGTACTATTTTCTTAGAGACAGGAATGAACAGCAGAAAATACAGTCAAAAGAAACAAAAACGGGACCTCGCAGAAATTTCTAAAACTGTTGAATAAACAACGCCATCAAACCAGTCAGTCGAGTTACGGACGCCATAGTGTTTAAATCGATACGTAATTACGTACACTGTGCAACTAAAACGGTTGTCATTTTTCTATCTTTTCTTAAAATATTTAAAGCGAAACAACAGTTAACAGAAATTTTAACTTTAAACGAACTCCTGACGACGTGTAACGTCAAGGATTGTCGTCTTTCTAAAAATAATATTGTATTGTAATAATAATAAATGAAAGATATATTTAAAAATCTTCGATGGTATGAGATATCTGCGGTAGACTAAATAACGGTGAAGTGGGGAAGTGTGGTTTCGGGGTGACGGACGGCATCCTCTTCATGTGCTGTCATTAAGCATCCGCCACCAGGCAGCACGATCACGATTAGGCTTATTGATGGATTAAGCTCATCATACTTCAACTAATTTTTATAATTATTTGTATCCGCGAAGTATAATGACTGTCAATTCTTAGTTCGTATGTGCCTACGTCGCTATTGTATACTGTATATTGTCGGTAAATGACAGCACCTGAAGAGAATGCCGTCCGTCACTCCGAAACCACACTTCCCCACTTCATTAAATTATGGAACCAGCCTTTAATCTGGAAGTAAATGAACCTCCATCAATGTGCAAGCATAGTGTTAGTAAGTTGTTAACCAAAGAGCACACTAGTCGGCTAGACTAGGAGGTTCAAATCTTTACTAATGTGAATAACGGTGTCAGATGTTCTTATTTATTCCCAGGAAATTCTCAACGAAGCAGCTACGCAATCTGGCCGCGCGTGTGTTTTCTTAAAGGTCACTGTGGAAAAATTGTTGAGCTAATTAAGCTCAGCGATGCTGAACTCCCGGTGAATACCTGGAAGGTAGCTAAGGTAAGCGAGCCTAGCAATGGACAGCGAGAGGCCCTAATAATCCTGAACGAGGAGTCGCTAGCTTCATTGGAGTCAAAGGGCTGGGTGATTAGCTACTCTGCGACTATATCGCAACGATCGTACTGAGAAGGCAGTACGGGAACCGAGTAAGGAGTGCGGGAGTAAAGAGACTGTGCATCAGTAAAACCAACCGTGGACCTCTGAGTCAGATCTTCTCTCCGATGACGAAAGAAGTACCACCTCCACTGCGGAGTTTGCCTCCTCTAATCCTTTGACCTGGTCGAGGAGGAGGAGATGTCTTTATCTGATGAGTAGGTGGACAAAACCCTGTGTCGTGACGCTGAGGTTTCTACAGATAAACCTGCATCATTCTAAGGTGGCATCCGCCGCACTGCTCCTCCACCTGGCCCAAAAAGGAGCGGAGCTAATACTGGTCCAGGAACCTTGGGTTGTGGGAAACAAGGTTCGCGGGCTCAACATGAAGGGATACAATACAGTGTCCTTCAATACAGCAGGTAAACCGAGTGCTTGTATAATCGTACAGGAAGGCTTGAAGTTTTTAATCTTGTATAATTTCAGCGACCAGGACACCGTTGCCATAGCAGTGGAAAGGCAGTCCAAACCACTTTGGGCTGTCTCCTGCTATATGGCACATGATGTTCTGCCACCTCCTACCAGCCTGTAGAGGAGCACAAGGGAAGCCACTGCAAGAGGTATCCATTTAATAGACGGGGCGGACGCCAATGCCCATCATCGCATTTGGGGTAGCACCGACACGAATAAATGGGGTGCGTCACTATTTGAATTCATTTTATTGCATGACTTAGCAATAGCTAATAAAGGTGAGGATCCTACCTTCATTATGGCAGGCCGTAGAGAGGTTCTGGATATCACTCTGATAAACGAGCATTTGTGCTAGGCTATCAAGGATTGGCACGTATCACAAGAGTGCTCCTTCTCCGACCACCTATACATAAGGTTCGACTTGGCATTTGATCTTTCGACAAATCCAACCCTCATTAACAAAAGGAGGATGGATTGGGCCAAATACCAATCAGTATTCGAGTCTGCGCTTGAAGGCGGACCTCAAAAAATTGACAACATATGAGGTCTTGAGGAAGCCGTTTGGTCCCTTACATTGTCAGCAAGGTCTGCATGTAGTCCAACGAAGCCTAGATGGAAGTATAAGCCCTAATGGTGGAATAGTGGCATTGCGGAGCTGCGGAAGGAATGTCGGAAGCCCCTCAATCGGGCCAAAGAATGTAATGACTGGTCTTCTTATAAAATCAAACTGAAGGAATTCAAATCCTCTATCAGAAAGGCCAAACGTGCCTCTTGAAAAAGTTTCTGTGTAGAAATAGAAAACTTTAAGGATGTCAATCGTCTGCGTAAAGTCATGACGAGCTCCCACTCATTTTTAGGGCCTGTTAAAGACGCAAATGGAGTCTGGGCGAAATACACCTGCAAGACGTTGTGTAATAAAGCAGGATTGCCATGTAAAGATACAGGATCGCCATGTAATAATACGCGTTGTCTTCTAAGCTGGTACTCTTCTAAGGTGATGGTCTTCACTCCTCTAAGGATATGATCTTGTCAACAGAGAAAAGTTTAAAAAAGATTTGTTTCACCTACAGGCATCCCTTGGGTTGCCACATATTTGGTGCAGTCCGAGTAGACAGGCAGCCGATATTTCTAAAAATGAATTACCAATGTATGAGGCAATTTACTGTCTGTCAAATTGTAAAGGCAGACGAGTGGCCGAATAGAAGGCAACGTTATTATTGACAACTAGCTTGTTCCGTTAAGAGATCACTATTGTCCCGAGCCTCAGCTCAGTCTGTTCTTTTATTTCAAAATTTCGCTTACTGTTATGTACATTTTAAAATTGCTTATCATATAAAAATCCCTACTCTAGTCTTAAATCTATTTACCCTAACCAATCGATCGCGATTCAAATTAATTCTCACGGAATTCGTTTACTTGCAATATTGCTTACACCAATGCACTTTGCATTGCCCCAATTATATTTTTGTTTACTCTAGGTTCAGTGATGCTCTAGAAATTCACACGGTTATGAAAAAGGGAATTTTTAGACTACCATACCGATGTAGGTAGTATGGAGGTTGAGATCTTTGCTAAGGGATTAATTTGAGGTTGAGCATTATTTTTGGGAGCTTCTGGGGGAGCTTAGTTGTGTATAGGCTAGTTCCAGGTTTGGAACTAGGAATACACTACACCCCATTCCTTTAAGAAGAGTATTTGTTTGCAACTGACTGATTGGCTGATTGGTTGTGGTGTATTAGTTTACAACTATGCTTATTCTTGTTACAATATTATATTATTTCTTATATTATATATGATGTGTAATTATAATAGTTTTTACATTGTAATGGTATATAAAAATGTATTTATTTTGTTTGTACAAGTTTTTTGTGTAATTTAAGTCTATTATTATGTATCCGTTTCTCTTTATTTTCTATTTCTACAAGTGTATTTACATTATTTATATCTTTTACTATATATGGGCCTTTGTATGGTTTTTGGTGTATTTTACGGTTTTCAGCTGTTATAAAGACCAGATCACCAATATCTAGCTTAATAGGTTTCATATATACCTCTTTATTGCTTCTGGCTAATTTAATTTTTTCTATAATGCTTTTTGCTTTTGCTGAAGAAATCTCTAATCGTAGTTTCAACTCATTCGCATAGTTTTCTATGTCATAAATTTTGTCTGTGTTTTCGAAAGTGTCGGTCGGTATGTGTGAGAGTTTTCCGAAAACTAGTTCGTATGGTGTGTACTTAGTGTCCACGTGTGGGGTTGTATTATACGAGAATGTATAATATGGTATCCATTCGTCCCAGTTATTGTCATCAACGAATGCTAACAGGTATTCATTGAGGACACGGTGGTTTCTTTCTACTACACCTAACGTCTCGTGGTGGTACGCAGTTGAAAAAATTTGTTTAATTTGTAATAAATCGCAAATGTTTTTTAGGAGATTATTGGTAAATTCTGTCCCTAAATCGGTTTTTAAAATTTTGAAATGACCGTATTGTAATATAAAATTGTTTACTAAGGCCTTTGCTACTGTCTTAGCTTCTTTATTTTCTATGGGTAAAGCTGTGATATATTTAGTTAATTCGCATTGTATGGTTAGTATGTATCGATAGTTGTTTGAGAGTCTTAAGGGACCAATGATGTCCGCACTTACTATTTCAAAACTAGTAGAGGGTGTATCGGTTTTAATCATTCTTTCCTTTGTGTGCTTAGTTATTTTATTGAATTTGCATTTATCGCAATTGTTGATGTAATGCTTTATCATCCTACTCATGTCCTTCCAACAGTATCTTTGTTTTAATTTAAGAAGCGTTCTGCGTATTCCTGTATGTCCACCATGTGGTGGTTCGTGGAGTTCTTCAATATGTTTTCGTTGTGTAGCGATGTCATTAATTCTTTTAGGGGGTTTATATATCATTATTTTCAATTGGATATCCATATTTCGTTGCAACGTATTATATAATTTTTTAAATTCATCTTTGGGTACGTACCTAAATATCATATCTTCGTTGGATAGAGCTAGCTCATTTATATTATTATTCTGCGAATAATTCATTAACTTCCTCAATACAGAAACTAGTTTCGTGTTAGATTTATCGTTAAGGTTATCGCGAATTTCCACACTTTGCTTATCGCTGACGGAAACGTATTTCTCGCGAGCTTTATCACGAAAGTGGACCATTAATTATCTCTCTCTTTTGAGATTATTATATCTTGGTCATTTTTGTTGCGCAACATATTAAATTTTACTTTTAATACCCCTGTTATATCGGATAGCGATGTACAATCGAATGTATAGAGGTGATCAGTCTCTTGTTTTCGGTTGTCGTTATCGATTTTAGTACTTTTATTATTTTGCTGTTTTATCGCTTTGCTTCTTGTTATCGCCATGAGTTTTTTACTAATACTTACGTCGTTGGTTGGAGGTATCATAGATTTTAATGTATCTCTTCCTAATATGCCATTAGTTTCAATTGGAAAGTCCTCATCTACTATGTGAAAAGTATTTGTTATCATCTCATTCTCGATGATGAATTGTTGCAGGGTTGTTCCCAGAGACATTGTAGTCTCTTCTGTTATGCCCGTGAGTTTACATTTATTTTCGGGCTTAATATCGATATTTTTGCGAATTAAACTATTAGTTGAGTTTCATTACCTTTTATTTCTGTAGGTTTCGGGAATATTTCTTCCAAAAGATTTTCTGTGGTATATATTCTAATTTGAAAAACCAAATTCGCAGTTTCAAGATATATTAATATCTGATTTTTCATTTTTTTTATACCTAATGTCAACTTGTTTCATTATTATTTTGTGTTGACTCAAACTGTTTGTTGAATAGATAAAAACCAAAGTCTAAATACAATATTTCGAATATTTTTACGATTAATGGCTAATTTAACTAGAGTGTTAAGTGTTATTTTAGTGCGCGTTACCAATTGTTAATTCTATACATTTATCAATCATTATTAACATCATCTATAAATTTTTTTTTTAACATGAAGTGTATCTTGGTACAATTTTCATAAGAGTTCTCATGATGATTTTATGTTTTCTTAAAATTCTACTGATTTGTTTAGAAAAATCCTAATTAATATGATATTCTTTTCCAGTCCATATTATATATAAAATTAAAATTTGACTTAAAATAGTTAGTGTTGAATTGTAAATTTCTGTTCGTTGCCGATTAATCCTTAAGTCATCATTAAATTGTTTGTTAATTTAATCGCAAATAATGCAGAAAATTCTTCTTCATCTTCGCCTTCTTCCTAGTAGCAATTGTCTTCCATATTTTTGGTTGAAGTTCCAACTCCATTATTTCACGTCTAAATTCCATTTTCGGTCGCAGTATTAGTCGTCAACATTCAAATTTAAATTTTTGTTCTAATTTTTTTTATTAAAAAAACTTCCATCTTCGTATGGGCAGAATCGCCTTGATACAGGTTTCGAGAGTGTAGGTTCGTGGGTCGCAGGATCGCCATGTAATAATACACGTTGTCTTCTAAGCTGGTACTCTTCTAATGTGATGGACTTTGCTTCTCCGATTTCCTGTTTTCACCATGGTTTCTGGTCAGTCATCCCGAGTAGGGAGCACGGGACCACAGAAAGAGGTGGGCTATAGGAACCGGTCGACATCTGCACTGATAGATCAAAAATGGATGGAAGAGTTGGCTGTGTCGTGTTCTCAGAATAGCCAGGCCTGAAACTATCCTTCCGACTACCAGACCATTGCAGCGTCTTTTAGGCAGAAATCCTCGTGATTTATAAGGCAGTAGACTGGCTGGGGAATCAGAAAATTTTCGTACGAAACTTAAATATCTTTTCTAACAGTCAAGCTGCTATCCAATCACTATCCAGCGTGCATACCTGATTTTAAATTGCTATGGAATGCCACTCACAATTGAACGTGATGTCTCTTCACTGTGAAGTAATTCTCTGCTGGGTACCGAGGCATAGTGATAAACCTGGAAACTGCAAAACAGACGCCATAGTGAGAGCTGGCACCGAGCTACAGGAGTATACACTTACTCCCGAAGTCGGCCAACCTCTAGCTTCCATTAAGCTAGGATTTAAGCAGTACTACGTGGAGACTGCGAAAAGGGCCTGGCTGCTCGAAGAAAGCTGTAGCACAACCAGGCAAACTTGGCACGCAGTGTGCTCCAAATGCAATAAGCGGCTCCCGGAGAGAATATCTGACTCAGAAAGGTCCATGGTGGGTTCTACTGACGCTCAGAGACTACTATCTTTACTCGGTTAACGTACTGCCTTCCCAGTACGTTCCTCGCGATGTCCTCGCAGGCTGATAGCCAAGAAACCGTAGCTTATCACAACGCTCTTCAACTTCAACAGAGCTAGCGATATAGTCGCAGGGTAGCTAATCACCCTACTCTTTGACTCCAATGGAGCTAGTGACTCCTCGTTGAGGATTATGAGGGCCTCTCGCTGTCCATTGCTAGGCTCGCTTACCTTGGCTACCTTCCAGTTAGTCCACCGGAAGATCAAAATTGCGGATCTTGATAAGTTCAACAATTTCCTCCGGTATGGATGGCTCCGCTGGTATCCACGCCCATGATCGAGGCCGATTTGGGATGTCCTCCCTGGAGACAGCTTGTCCTTGTGTCCCTGCAGGCCATAACAGAGGATTTTTGCTGCTTTTGACACCTGTAAAAGAGATAGTGTTGGAGAGTGTGGCAGCAACGGTGCGAGCGGACTTTTTCGCCATTTCCTAAGTGTTGCCGCTGGCACCAATAGGCTTACCTGAGGAGGTGCTTACCACTGGCATAGCTGCATTGGCACACACACCCCTGGAAGGCGTGGGGGCGAGCCTGGTTATAGCCCGATTGGACATCGTAGTCTTCTTCCCACCAGAAGGACGAGTCACCTTTGTCCATTTCCCTTCCGGGCTGAGTGGATTGTCCATTTTATCATTTACTAAGCCCATTGCAAAAGGGTCCTCCCTTGCAACTGCTATCTCCACTCGTTGTGCAGTTTTCCTAAGACCCTATGATTGTCTATTCCAAAGCAGGGAGGCTATGTGAGGGTTCCAAAATTAGCTTATGAGGATATATGCTCAGAGCTGGGCCTGGAACTAATCAGGAGTCTGAACTTAACTGAATCTACACGGCCAGACTAGTGGCAACGAGTTTTGAACGTAGCGAGAAGCCTGCCAGAGTTTCACCGGGACGGAGGCAGCAGTGGCATTAGTTTGAAAGCCATTTCCGCTAGATATTACTCTTGCGTACTCAGGTGACAGAACACCACCACTACTAGCCCCAAGCATCAGATAGAGTCGTTTAGACGAAAGAGTAGTCCAAGAACATTCGAGGTCGTGCAGTGTTAGATCATTTAGCGTTATCCAGGATGCTCCACGAGGAGCCAATCTAGCTTACATTCCTCTTTCTTTCATTGTCTTAGCTGAATTTGATGTTCGTCTCACGTTTAAAAATTTTATAAGCACATTCTATACTGATATTATTTCGCCTTGAGGTTTTCGCTATTCAGTATCTTATTCATGTTTTTGTCAAGCAAATTCTTTGTAATATAACTTACAATTGTCTCTTTTAAGGAGGTAGTCTCATGTTCGATTTTCAAAAAATCGATTTTTTTTGTTGCATATTTTCAAAGTGAAAATTTTAGACCCATATACTAAGCCATTTTAAAGTTATAACAAATAATACGGAGGAGCGTACCCTGGAGCTGTGGCGCTCTTATCTGCGCTATTTTTTGCGACCCTATAGCCTTGAAAATTTCATGCTTGTAGTGTACGATACGTAGAATTTAGACATTTCAAAGAAAAATGAAAATCAGTATATGCTTGTATTTCAAACTGTTAATATTTAACTCTGAATTTTTTTGCATTTTTTGAACAAGAAAATAAGTATACGCTTATATTTGAACGTGTTAACGTCTGATTAAAATGGGCAAGAAAGGCACGAAAAGAGGTAGACACCCAGGGGAAAATGCTAAAAAAAAGAAGTTTTAGAGGAAATCAACATACTGTTGACGAAAATACTGCTTTTGTTAGCACCTCTGCTCAAAAATTGCAAGGTGAAGACGATTGTGAAGTGAATTTTGATTCGATTTATAGTTACAGTTCATTGAGTTTTTATTTAGTGTTCACAAGTTTGCAAGCAATTGTGAAATGTAAATTGTGTAATGGTGATGTATAGAGGGAGAGCCAGTGACCAATTTTCAGTTGTCATTTCAAAAGTCTTGAAAAGTTACTTACTCAAAGTTTAATATCTGCTCGACAATAGAAGCCAATTCTGGCAGCCCACAATGGCCGAAGTAAGTTACGGTAAAAATATGCCAGAACATTTTCGTTCCTCCTAATTGTTGACAGAACGCTATAAAAAATTTTAGAAAATATTTTTATTTTTTTTGTTTCATTAGTCTTCAAATTTCAACACAATACAGAAAATATGTACAGAAAACATATTATTGGAATCAAGAAATAAATTTCATCACTTACTATTTGCCAGAGATTTGTTAGAGATTTGCCAGAGAATTGTAAAATCTAGTGTGTGTAAAGCTTGTGAAAAATGGTCAGGAAAAGAAAAAAGTGATGAATACGCTGCCTGGTATGATGAACATCAGGATAATTGTACAGCTAATCACGAAGGTAGTGTAGGTAAAATGGAGGCTGACGGGATCATCGAAATGTTTAAAAGATCTGAAAAATGTCTTGGTGTAAAATATACAAAGCATATTGGTGATGGAGATACCAAAACCTTCAAAAATTTATTAGAAGAAGATCCTTATAACGGCGCCCCTGTAGTTGAAAAACTTGAGTGCGTTTTGCACGTGAAAAAACGTATGTACAGGCGTGTGAAAGAGGCAAAAAAATTACTTTATCATTACGCAAAAGCTAACAAACAACTGGAAGCTGCAGGAAAAGATAAGGCTGGGAAACAAAGTGCACCAAAGAAAGAAATAAAGCCAAAAACGATGCTGTTGACTAACAAAATAATGCTGATATTATCTATTTATTACGGCCTTGCAATTATGAGAAATATAAATTTTCCGGAAGAAATGAAAAAAGCTGCGTGGGCAACGTTTTATCATATAACTTCTACCGACGAGAATCCGCAACATCATTATCGTCCAAAAGGTGAAACTTCTTAGTGTCAGTACCAGCAACTCAAAGCTGACAATAAAGAAGATACATTTATTCATCCACCGACTTTTGATGAAGAAGTTATTAAAGTTTTAAAGCCGATCTACGAAGACTTGTCGGACGACAGTATTTTAAAAAGATGTTTAGGTGGAAACATCCAAAATAATAATGAAAGTTTGAATAAATATGTTTGGAATTTGGCTCCTATACATATTTTCACGGGCAAAAAAATTTTGCAACGTTTTATCATATAACTTCTACCGACGAGAATCCGCAACATCATTATCGTCCAGAAGGTGAAACTTCTTAGTGTCAGTATCAGCAACTCAAAGCTGACAATAAAGAAGATACATTTATACATCCACTGACTTTTGATGAAGAAGTTATTAAAGTTTTAAAGCCAATCTACGAAGACTTGTCGGAAGACAGTATTTTAAAAAGATGTTTAGGTGGAAACATCCAAAATAATAATGAAAGTTTGAATAACTATGTTTGGAATTTGGCTCCTATACATATTTTCACGGGCAAAAAAATTTTGCAAATTGCAACACTCACAGCAGCGTGTATTTTCAATGAAGGCCAAAAAAGTGTTTTGAAAATCATGGATGTAATGGGTGTGCGGGCAGGTGCAGAAGCCATGAACTTTGCAAAACGGGTCGACGACACTCGCATATACAACGCAGAGCAGAGGGTATCTGACGTCGCAAAAAGTGAAAGAATTGCACGTAGATCAGCGAGAGTTGCTGAAAGTGACGATTATGAAGAACTAAAGGTATTCTGTACGCGCCAGGAATAGATGATTGATGTAAGTATACATTTTAAATGAAAATTTTCTTTTCCACAATTTAAACGCGTTTTTCTAGAAACTACTTTTTTCCGTCGGCCCGGATGATTAAAAAAAAACTATTGAACCGATTGGGCTGAAATTTTAACACAATATTCTAAACATAAATGGTTCTGTCCGGTACCAGAATGAGATTGTTTTATTTACCTTATTAACTTCCCAGTATATGGGAAGTTCTTGTAATCGCCTCGAAAATCGAAATTGAAATTTTCAACATTTCTTTACGTTTTGAGGTCTAAAGAGTATATATAAAGTGTTTTTAGAAAGGGAGATGTATGTGTGTGTGTGTACGTACGTACGTACGTACGTACGTACGTACGTTCGTGGACACTTTTTTCTACGAGCATAACTCACGTAAACAAAGTCCGATCAACTTGTTTGAGGTGTCAAACGAAGCGTCTTTGCAATCTTAAGAGCTGATTAGATTTTGGTACACTTCGGTCGGGGGGGTTTGTTGTTTTGACCCTTTGAAGGTCATTTCTGTCGTGCGCTATATCTCGCGAACCAAACATACGATTTGCTTCATCAAGGTGTAAATCAACGCGTATCAACATTTCCGTGATTTTATAAAGTTTTTAAAAAAATTCTTGGAGCCGTTTTTTAATTTTTCGAAAAAAAGTGCAAAAAATTAGGTTTTTTTCAAAAACAATAAATTTTTAATTTGATTTTCGAATCGAAGTAATCAATATTTATATAATTTGTATACTGCAAATAGTTCTTGTGAAAAAAACAGCAAAAGTTTTTTTCATGATTACGAAAAAAATTAAATTAAAAATAAAAATTCATTAAACGTTCAAGGTAATTTACGTCATTCATTATATCTCGAGAACCAAATATAATCTTTGCATCATTAAGGTGTCAATCGATGCGTATCAACATTTTTATGATGTTTTTTATATTTGAAAAGAATCGTTAGAGCGTTTTTTTATAATTTAATAATTTTTTTTTGTTGGAAAAGTAGTGTTTTTTATAAAAAAAATTCATTTTTAACCTGATTTGCACATCGTAATAATAAATGTTTATAGCATTTATAAATTTTTATTAATATTTGTAGAGAAAGCAGCAAAAACTTTTCTTCGGATTACAAAATAAATTTAATTAATTAAATAAAAAATAAAAACTCATTCAAAGTCACCATGTAAAAAGGGTTCATTCGAATCATTATACCTTAAATCTCTGACTCTAAAAACATTGTTGTAAAGTCAATCAAAGTTTATTAATATTTGCAACATTTAAGCAGATTTTCAATAGTCTTCACAGCACCATGTTGTAACTTTAATGAAAAAACTGCTTTGTAACCTGTCCCGCCTCCGATTGATCTGCGTGAATAATCAATCAAACCAATGCACCAAAATCCTTACGTAATCAATTGACGCTCGCGTAGTTGTTACGATTATTATTAAGTCATTCCAATAACTTTTATGAGAAGTACATTTTTATTATTTGAAGTAATATTATTTACATAATTATTATTGTGTTTAATGTTTTTAATATCTATGTAGATATTACTGGGAAGTTGACCGTGTGGACCTCATGGGTCGCACCTCACGGCTTGTTTATTTATATTTCGATTTAAAACCGAAAAGAACTGTAATGTTTTGGAAATGGAAGGATCGCCATGTAATGTTTTTCGTTGTCCTCTAAGCTGGTAGTCCGTTTGGTTACTTTGCGAACTCGATTCACGGCTGCGTCTTTGCTGGTATTCTTCTAAAGTGATGGTCTTCACTCTTCTAGGATATAAGTTCGTCAACAGAGAAAGGGTTGAAAAGATTTGTTACCACCTACAGGCATCCCTTGGGTTGCCACAAGTTTGGCGCAGTCCGAGTAGACAGGCAGCCGCTATTTCTAAGTAAGAATGAATTGCCAAGATATGAGGCAATTCACTGTCTGCCAATTTTTAAAGGTGGACTGGTTGCCGAATAGAAGGCAACTCCTCTAAGGATATGATCTTGTCAACAGAGAAAAGTTTAAAAAAGATTTGTTTCACCTACAGGCATCCCTTGGGTTGCCACATATTTGGTGCAGTCCGAGTAGACAGGCAGCCGATATTTCTAAAAATGAATAACCAATGTATGAGGCAATTTACTGTCTGTCAAATTGTAAAGGCAGACGAGTGGCCGAATAGAAGGCAACGTTATTATTGACAACTAGCTTGTTCCGTTAAGAGATCACTATTGTCCCGAGCCTCAGCTCAGTCCGTTCTTTTATTTCAAAATTTCACTTATTGCTATGTACATTTAAAATTGCTTATCATATGAAAATCCCTACTCTAGTCTTAAATATATTTACCCTAACCAATCGAACGCGATTAAAATTTGTTCCCACGGAACTCGTCGCTTGCAATATTGCTTACACCAATGCACTTTGCATTGCCCCAATTATATTTTTGTTTACTCTAGGTTCAATGATCTTTTAAGAGTTTCACATGGTTACGAAAAAGGGAAATTGAAACTACCATACCGATGTAGGTAGTATGGAGGTTGAGATCTTTGCTAAGGGATTAATTTGAGGATGTGCTTTGGTGTTATAGAGAGCTGACAAAAGTTTATGTGGAAAGTTCCTTATGGAAGCTTCTGTGGGAAATTAGTTGTGTATAGGCTAGTTCCAGGTTTGGAACTAGGAATACACTACAGAACAGTCGATTTTTGAAAAAACGCATTTACAAGGCTACCATTTTGCTATTTTCACTCAAAATTTTTCTTCATGGAAAACATTCTGAGTCACCAGAACGACAGACAGGTTATGATGATGCGATCCTTTTGTAAAAAGCTCACATACCAGTCGTGAAAATGCATTTAACATCATGTCGTCCAGTATAATTAGCGTTGGTTGATTCGTACTGGTTGGAAATTTTTTAGGAATAAAGTTCATATATTCTTTATTTTTGTAGGGCATATGTGCTGGTATTACATGCTTCTCAGCATTGGACCAAATAATTTTCATCACTGACGGTCGTATCATCGACACGTTTCTAAGAAGATTTTCTATAAATATCGTTTTCCCACATCCAGACGATCCAGCTACCATCATTGTAAAAGGCTGTTTAAAGTTGTCACAATCCCGACCACGCGCACAAACCCGAGGATCCGAGATCGAGTGCTCCACCATTTTGGACGCTCGTCGACCCCGGATGCCTCGTGTGCACCCGCGCCGCCGGGTCTGTTTCCAAGTCGACCGCTTAGTGGCGGTCCCGATTTAACATTATTTTATTTACCCCGACTAGCTCACCGAGTCGTGGGTTTAGGACAAAAGAAAGAATCACCACGAACCACATTCGCACACGCGCCACCCATGCGCAAGAAAACACTCACATCACTTTTTAGGTTATATTATTCCATTTTTTTATATACATATCTCAGTAATATATATACTTACTGACCAACAACTGTGCTTCTATATCATACAACAAACAAAGATCGGTTTATCACACATTGTGGCGATATTCACTTTGCAAATCTTCACTTATTAAATGTCCTTACGAAATTAACAAAAAAATATCTATATATATTTAATTATCACTTGCATTCTGCATTGATTTGCTGAACGCTGTGCATAGTTGACTGAAACTCTGACGTTCTTTCGGGCGTTCACTCCATCAGGACATCAAAATGTCCTTTAGATCATTCGGCGTACTGTCGGCGCAACTCCATTCAATTTGTCCGGCCTGGAATCGTTGGATGTATTCCTCCTTGCAGACATTCGCGTGCAAGCCATCGAATCGGAAGTAATGTATTTCGATGCTTGAAGTATTCACCACTGTACTTATCCTTGGTTAGGGCTGGATATGAGACTTTGATGGCGATATCACTTGAAAAAACGCACTCCATCCGTCTGGTTCGCCAGACTCCTCGCAACTCCACTCTCACGCTATATTTCCGGCATGTCCAACATCCAAAAGCTACTTTTCGCGTAGCGTGGCGTGATCGATCTTCGTATTCGCGAAAGCTTGAGCACGAGCGAGGGTTGGAGCGAGATGACGCGTTTGAATAGCTTTGTCGGAACTAGGTGATCTTTACACTGTCAAATAATCATTGCCAGGTAGGTAGTTATATGATTTAGTTATTTCGGGCAGAAAAGGCGCGAAGATAATTTGAATTTACTTTATGGTACGTAACAAAGTGCAGCATCTTTTTGGGTTTGAAAAATAAAAACTTTTTATAAAAGCTATTACAGAATTGTTATTTATACAAAGACAAAAGAAGAAAAGAAGACAACTTATAGATGAACTTCATAGACCCGCACGAAAAAAATTTAAACGTCGACGTGTTTCTATAAGGGGTATTGATGATCTTTGCGAGGCAGATCTGGTTGATATGACTGCGTATGCATGTGGTTATAAATTTCTATTGACAATAATTGATACATTTTTTAAGTGCGCTTGGGATCTACCCGTCAAAAGTAAAAATTCCAATAATGTGACTAAGGCTATGGGATCCGTTCAACAAAAACGTTTACCCAGAAATCTACAAACCGATGATGGAAAAGAATTTTTCAATAAAATATTTCGTCAGATGATGAAATACTAGAGATTTAATCGCACTCTGAAAAATAAAATGTGAAAGGAGTTCAGCATGGACGGTAACTACCATTGGCTCAGTCTTCTCAGGAAATTGATGAATAAGTACAATACAACTAGGCATCGCACCATAAATATGCGACATGTCCGTGTTAATTCATCAAATAAGGTTTATCTACTGTCAAAAGTATATAGGAAATTAAAAGTCACTTCTAAACCTAATTATAAAATCGGATATCGTGTTTGCATAAGCAAGCACAAATATGTGTTCCAAAAAGGCTACACCCCGAACTGGTCGACAGAGAACTTTAAGGTGAAGGAAGTAAAGAAAACAGAACCGCGTACATACTTGCTTGAAAGTTATCAAGATAATATCATCGAAGGAGGTTTTTATGAGACAGAATGGACAAAGGTCAAACACCGCTATGTATATCTTGTAGAGAAGCCTTTGAAACGTTAGGCAGATTGCGTGTTTGTAAAATGACTTGGGCTTCCATCGACTCATACTTCCTGGATTGATGTAAAAGATGTTCTGCAACACTCGCACTTTCCGTCAATATTTTGAACGTAAGGCACGAATACGACCGTCTAAAGACATTCAAGAATTTGGATCTGGAGGAGAGGAAGGTACTGAAACTTGTGAAAAGCGGTTACTTTTACACCAACTTGAAGGACTACGTCAAGTGCTTCTCCTGCTCACTTATAAGGAGTGAAGATGTTGAAGCAGAACATTTACGCTTATTTCCAGATTGTGTGTTTGCTAGCGTTAAAGGCATTAGCGGACCATATGATAAATCACTGATAGCTTAACGTTTCAATCAGATCTTTACTGTGATCGTAGTTCCAGAAAGATATATGTAGACGTAGATACATTTTTTCATTAATAAAAAACAAATCATTTTCACGGAACCCAGCCTTTAAGGCATCATTATTAGCATAACTAAACAACGTTGATCTTCAAGCAAATATCAATGTGTCGTTTCCATTCATTCATCTTCCCAACAACGCCTTATCATCTCAGGTATTTTCGAGCCAGCGTAGCGGGTCGACGGCAGCATCTCAAGCCAAATTCATCAATCGTCATTGAGTTGATATCTATACGGTAGGATGCCGCCACGGCAACTTAGAGTAAAGCGTCTCAAGCAAAAGCCATCGGTATTTTCCACTCATTCATTTTCCCAACAGCGTTGTATCATCTCAAGACTTTTCGAACGAGTCCACGGGAGCATCTCAAGCCATATTCATAACCCGACGCCACAGCTAAAGATCGTCTAAAACATATCAAGCAAAAGTCATCATTTCTCACAAGCAGAAGGCGCGATCTCGGTATTTCTTAACCGTCGACTCAAATCAAAGCGCTATCTATGCGTATGACAACAAGCTTCCTGTACGCTTTTAAGCAACGAACGTTGCCATGTCCTGTCAAAAATAGATAAATAAAGGATTGCAGTTATTGTAATCACCGGGGCTCTATGGACTACCCAGCCAAAGGCTGGGAGACAGCAGGCCAAGTGCACAGCTGTTCGATTAAAAGCTCTGCGACTCTGGCGTGAGGAGAACTTTGGTCACTCCACAATACTACGGAGAGATAGGCCAACGTCAGGGAAAGTGGACCTTGCTTCTCCGATTCCCTGTTTTCACCATGGTTTCTGGTCAGTCATCCCGAGTAGGGAGGACTGGACCATAGAAAGAGATGGGATGCAGGAATCGGTCAACATCTACACCGATGGATCAAAAATGGATGGAAGAGTTGGCTGTGGCGTGTTCTCAGAACAGCTAGGCCTGGAACTATCCTTCCGATTACCAGACCACTGCAGCGTCTTTCAGGCAGAGGTCATTGCGATTTATAAGGTAGTTGACTGGCTGAGAAGCCAGAAAATTTCCATAAGAAATTTAAACATCTTTTCTAACAGTCAAGCTGCTATCCAATCATTATCCAGCGTATGCACGCTGCATCTAAAATAGCTATGGAATGCCGCTCACAACTGAACGTGATGTCGCTTCAGTGTGAAGTGATTCATTGTTGGGTACCGGGGCATAGTTATATACCTGGAAACTGCGAAGCAGATGCCCTAGCGAGAGCTGGCACCGAGCTTCAGGAATATACACTTAACCCCGAAGTCGGCCAACCTCTAGCTTCCATAAAGCTAGGATTTAAGCAGCACTACGTGGAGGCTGCGAATAGGACCTGGCTGCTCGAAGAAGGCTGTAGCACAACCAGGCAAATTTTTCACGCACCAAGCGGTTCCTCAATATAAGCCGCGAAACCCTGAGTTCCGTCGTTTCCGTACAGACGGGACACTGTCTGATCGGCAGGCACGCAAAAAGGTTGGGTGTCCCTTTCAATGATTTCTGCCGAAGTTGCAGATCAAAGGAAGATCAAGAAACTATTAAACACTTTCTGTGCGAATGTCCGGCGCTGTCCACGAAGCTTATGCAAACCTTGGGCACGTCTTTTTCTAGACAACCTCATGGAACTAGCTGATCTGGACTTTGGCTGCATAGCCGGCTTTATTCGAGAATCTGGATGGTTCTCGTCATCCCGCAGGTTCTAGTGCCGCCCTTAAATTCTGTGGTATCACAATGGGCCTCTCGTGGTCTAAGTGAGCTACGTTTGGATTAAAAGGGGCTGCCACTACAACCAACCAACCAACCAACCAACGTTGCCATGTGATTTTTCCACAAAAACAAGTGATTGTTGATTTTGCTAGAAATATATTCATCTCTATTCAAACACAACGCTTGGGATCTTCATCTCCCTCACGAAACTCCGTATCAAAACCACTTTCCCCGTATTCAAATCTGCTCTCAGCCAATCACCGCTCTTAAAAACCCAGCCCATCGAATAGTACACGCTGGCACACTCGCAAACAGCCGGCCGGCCAAAGTCAAAACCGGATCTCCATACAAAACGCTGTCCATCCAGTGATATACTTTGGGCTCTTCGAACTAACACACTTGTTGTTCCACTTAATTCATATATTTTTTCGTGACAATTTTGTTTTATTTTATTATGTATAATTATTAACAATTGGAGACCCTTTTTCTATTTCTTCAGTCTTCGTTTTATTTTTTATTTGACTTATACAGTTTTTGGTTTTACATGCTTATTGATTCTTTAGTAAATTTACATACTTTTCAATTTCACAGTAATTTGCATTATATAATAACACAACATTTTAAATTTTTATGTTTAAAGTTTCTGCCTTTATAGTTGGTATTTGTCTGACATGATATGCTAACAAAAGTTGGGTAAGTATTGAGATATTGATCACAAAGACAACTATTTTATTTTTAGTTAAAACATTTATTGATATTTCTTGATGCTCGTCAAAGGATAATTTTTTAAAAATCTTTTTCGTCGTAAGTTAAAGGGAACTTGGTCAATATTCCAGTTTTGGCCGAGTTTACATTATTGATTATATTTTTTCTGGTTCATCTTTTATTAGATCTAAGTTGAGATTTAGTTGCATTTGTGCTATTACTTTATTTAATTGATTAGTAGTGTTATTAATGTTATCGGGAAACATGTTAGTAATTTGATTAATGTTATGTATTATTTTATTAAGGTTATTTTGGAAAACATTATTGATTCGTAATTGTTTATTCATTGATTTTATGATTGCATGATTATTAGTGTGAACTATTTTCATATGTTCTGTTATTTGTTGATAATTGTCATTATTCATAAGTCCAAACAGTCATTTATGAACGTTACCAATTGTATTGATGAGACTTCCTTTATTTCGGGTTACGATTGTGAATTTATTATTTATAGAAGATTGATTATTGTCAATAGATGATAAAATTGTTTCTTGTGGTAAATTAATTTTCAAAGAAATGTTTTTTGATGTTGCATGAATAAAATGTAATATTTTAAGTTCTCCCTTATTATTTTTTATACTTTCGATTGTATATTAATCTAGGTATAAATGTTTTGTTATTACGTTTAACGCTGTTTCATATTACTTTAAATTTATTTTACGATGAATTTTATGGTACTTTTTTATTAGTCTGATGGTATCGTAAATATTTATCTAATATTTCACAATTATTGTGCGAAATTCACACTTTTATTTGCTGATAGATATTTAGCAGTTCTATTTACAAGAAAAGACTCTACAATCAAAGTTATTTTCTTGTTGAGGACTTGTTTTGACATTTTCTGTGGTAAAAAGGTTTGTGTAGTTATATCATGATTTATTTTTCAAATATTCAAGAAGTGTATTTAATATCTGATTATTAAGCTGCTATAATAAATCATAATATTTTATTGTTTATCGCGAAAATTTATTATTGCGAGGCTGCAATGTGATTTATTTACATGTCATGGTACTAGAATGTAGTCAAATGAAAATATATCTATTTTTCTAGTCCAACGATTGACTGAACTATATTCGTTTTTTTTTTTGAAACATCGGGTGAAGTAAGTATTCATACAGCACACTTTTGATGAATTTAACTGTTTACTGTTTATGTTCTGAAATTAATGTGAAGTAGAAATTAATTATTTGATCTTTCAATCAAGTTTTTCCATTTAATGTAAAAATGTTACTTCGTGTAATATTTAGACAAAATTTTGAGATAAAGACTTCATTTAGATTTCCGCCGAGAATTTGCTGAGCTTTGGTTGTATCTTCGATTGTATTGGATGATATTATTTGTTGGGATGTTGCAAATTTTTTCATTCGCTTTATTCTGGATTAATGGATTTTATTTGTGGGTTTGTTATTTTTTGTTGATATTATATCATCGTTTTTATTTTCGTTCATTTCAACTTTCGGAATTTAGGTTGTTCCTTTTCGTGTTCATGTTTTTTATGTGTACTTCTTTTTCAATAATTTCTTGTGGAAGGTTTCGTTTTTTGTTATGATACTCTACCCATTTTTGTTTTTCATTGGTGAGGTGATATGTCAGATTTTTTTTTAAAACCTTGCTGTATTTCTAGAAGTTTACATTGAGTTACAGAATGAATTATATTATTATAATATTCGGTTGCTTTGAGAACCTTTTCTTCGATGTTCAATTCTGATTCGGTTAATGTTAATATTCTAATTTGTTCAAGTAAGTATCTATCACAACTGGTCATATCTGGGTTGCATGTGTGAGCTTTTGATGAGGTGAAATGAGATCCAATGTTTTTCTTTCACAGAGAATTTTTTACGTTACTCATATTGAATTCATTATCAGCGATTATTTTGTAAAGTTTACCTAGAACTGCGTTTCTTTCTTTCATACGGCTAATGAATGTTGATATGTAGCGTTTCGATCTAGCGTTTCCTTAGTGGAAAGGTGTTTAGAAAACTTATGGATAAATGTGAAGACTTGTTTTTTGCCAATTAGAAATATATCAATATGTATGATTTTATTAACATCATTAGGTGTTTCGGAAAGTTCAAATTCTGGTTTTACTGGATTTCGATCATATTTAGCACGATTACTTTAATCCATTGTAGTAGTATTCATTTTTAATTTCTTCGTAGTTTTGAAGTCTACCACGATGATTGATTTTTGTATGTATGTATTTTTTTTTTTTTTGAATACATTGATCTTCACTTAATAGATCAAAAGCATGAATACTAAATTCATAAAACATAAATTATTATTGTTAAAGTACAAGCTGGTAATTATTAATTGAACTTTGTTCCATTTAGATTCGTTTAGTTCTCAAAATATACCCGCAGTTCTTTTTTTGGAGTGTATCTCCTTAATATGTCAATGATTATATTTTTGCTATTAAAGTCAGTGTCGATGTATATTTTTCTTTTTTATTTAACATTTTATTTTCCTTCTTTTTTTCTGACAATTATTATTTGGGTTTTATAAATATTTACGATACCTTCTTTAATAGGTATAAGATCTTTCTGATCTTTTTCTCCCGAATGTATTATTGCATTTTCACTTGTGTTTTCGTATGTCATATTTGTAGTTATTACATTTATTTGATAATTGTTTGCATCTATGCGACTTAGAAAATCTGCGACTTTATTGTCTTTACCTTTAACGTATTCTAAGTTAAAATTATATTCATTTAGTTGCAGCCTCCATTGTTGAAGTTTACTATTAGGCTCTTTGAAGTTGTTAAGTCAAACTAAAGGTCTATGGTCAGTTTCAATATCAAATTTTACTCCGAATAAGTATGGTCTGAAATATTGATCAGATTTTTTTTCTATCGTGGAGTTATTTCTCTCATCCTCATTAAGTGTTTGACTTGCAAAGGAAAGAGGATGTCCATCTTGGGATGAAACTGCGCCTACTGCTTTATCAAATGCATCAGTTGTTCAAATGAATTTTTGATTAAAATCAGGATAATGAAGTATAGGGTAATTTATAATAATGTTTTCTAATTTTTCAAAAGCTGCATAGTATTTATACTTTTTTTTAGGTTATTGATTAGTGGAAGGGCAATTTTTGCATAGTCCTTGATGAATTTCTGGTAGTATCCAGTTATACCTAAAAATGGCTTTATTTTTTGTTGTTGTTGTATCTGGCATTTTAAGATTTTTTATAATTTCGATTTTATTTGGGTTTGGTTTAATACCCTCAGTTGATAGAATATGTCCTAGATATTCTGTTTGTTTGGAAAAGAAATTAAATTTGTCGATTTGTATTCTTAATTGAAATTTTCTTAATGAATTAAATATTTTTTATATATTAAATTTTTATCCATCGCTTCTGGTTTTTGGTTTTGGTTATTAAATCGTTGTCTGAACCTAGCTGAATTTGCATTTGCTCCGGACGATTATTTATATCATATTGTTGTTTATAGTGGTTACTATTATTTGAATAGCAGTTGTTGTTAAAATTTCTATTATTGTAGTTAGAATTATTGTTATATCGAATATTTTTAAACCGATTGATGTTATACCGACTGTTAAAATTGGTGTTTTGATTTGAATTATTATTATATTTGTTATCGTACAATTTATGTTCAGTATTTCTTGTTACATAGTTACTTCTATTAAGCTGGTATGAGTTATTATCTTTAGCGGGAAAATTTTCTCTGTCAGCGTATGTTTGATTTATTTCTATTTGAAGTTTGTAAGCTTCACTCCATGTGTTGCAGTTTTTCATTTTTAAAAGATATGATTTATTTATTTATTTATTTATACCAAACAAGGCATCAAGTAAACAATACAAAATACATGAATAATATAAGTTAAAGTAAATTAGTTTAATTACAACTTAACCAGGCTTAGTTGGGGAGTGCGTGGTTATGATGGGGGATAGGGCCTTTGTCAAGTTACGTTTAAAGGACGATTTAGGGATACCCGGAGAATAGTGGTTACTAATAGTGTTGAATATTCTGCATCATCTATTTATCGGTTCATTATGACCATAGGCCGTGTGATGCCGATATTCTTTAAGCAGGGTTGTGTGTCGAGTACGTCGTTGTTGGTCATTAAATTTCATCCTATCAGCGAGAGCTTCTATATTTACTGCGCCGCTGATAACGTCGAAGGTGAAACTGGCACTAATTAGTGTTCTTCTAGATGAAAAAGGCATTAAGTTTAGAAGATCTAGTCTATATTTGTAGGAAGGAAGACTATGAAAAACACTCGGGCTGTAGAGGTCCCTCAAGGCGAAAAGCAAGAATTGTTTCTGGATAGATTCAAGTCTGTCGCTGTGGAGCACAAAAACGGGGTTCCAAATTATGCAAGCATATTCGATCAGAGGCCGCACGAAGGTGGTGTATAAGAACTTGGTAACCCAAACGTTTTTGAACTCCTTGGCACGTTTCTTAATGAAGCCAAGCTGTTTATTAGCCTTTGATAGAACTTTGTCAAATTGCAGATTGAACCACAATTGGTTGTCTAAGATTACGCCGAGGTCAACGACATGATCAGCCCTGTTTAATACGATATCGTTAAGGTAATAAGAATATGTAGTAACTGCATTCTTACGGGAAAAGCTCAACACGTGGCATTTGCTGACATTGAGAAAGAGCTTATTCTGACTATACCAGTGTGCAAGTGCTTGAAACTTGGACTGGAGGAAGGCTGCATCCGATTGTGTTTTGATGCTGTAGTAAATTTTTCAGTAGTCAGCATAGAATAGGTGAGGTATGCCAGACAGTGTCGCAGATAGATCAGAAATGAATATATTAAAGAGCAGAGGGCCTAAATGACTGCCTTGAGGTACTCCTGAAGATGCAAAAACTCTTTTAGATAAGTGACCTTGGAATTTGACCATCTGAGTTCGGTCACAGAGATAAGATTGTAGCCAATTGAGTAGGGAACCAAATACACCAAAATTACGTACTTTACGTATTAGGGTTTGATGATCAACCCGGTCAAAAGCCTTACTAAAGTCTGTATAGACCGCGGTTTCCCTTTTCCATTTCACAGAGGACGTCAGAAACTGGGATCATGAGATTAGTGGAAGTCGACCTGCCCTTACGAAATCCATGCTGCTGTTCGTTAAGCAGAGGGTCTACGATGGGAGTGAGAATATCGCAGACTAGCTTCTCAAAGAGTTTGGGGATAACTGACAAAATAGCGATCCCTCGGTAGTTATCAACAGATCGCTTATCACCACTTTTATGAATACGTATAAAATGCGAGTATTTCCAGGAGGACGGAAAGACACCTAGAGACAGAGATCTATTGAAAATGAGGTGTAAAGGAGTGACAAGTTGGTCTATGCAACGAACCAAGAAACCAGAAGGAAGTAAATCTGGGCCGGGTCCTTTGTTGATTTTTAGCTCGTAAACAGCATTAATAATTGCTTCTTATGACAAGACTATACTGTCGATGAGGGGCTTTGTGTTAGCTCTAATCGACGGTATTGTTGACGAGATTATAGGCGGACAGAAGGTCTTCTGAAAATGATCGGCATATAGGTTACAAGTTTCAAGTGGAGAGGAGGATACAACATTCCCTTTGCACAAAGAAGCGGGATAGCCTGTCGTTTTACGTTTTATATTGACGAAATCAAAGATTTTTTTCGGATCATTAATAATGCTTTCACCAATTACGTTGACGTAAACATCGTACGCTTCTCGGGATTTAGTGGAGAATTCATTTAATAGCTCATCGTGCATTCTCTTTAGATCCTCGTCGACGAAAATTTCATTTTTAATTTTCCTATATAGTCTGTTTCTTAGGTTTCTTAAGTGCCTTAAATCATGACCAAGCCAGGGTTCTGAGAGTTTGCTCCGTTTTTTATCTTTGGTAAAAATTTGTTAATAGCATGAAAGATTAGCGTATAAAAAGAAGTTATAGATTCATCTAAATCTAACGACGAAAAGGAACTCGGCCAATGTATGGTATCGAGTAAATTTTTAATGCTAATATAGTCAGCATTTAAGAAATCATATACAATTTCATTATTGTACGATTGGGTAAAGGGTAGATTCGCAGTGGATAGTTCAACCGTCAAAGCTGAATGATGGAGAGTGTTGGAGAAAAGATTCTCGGTGTCAATGGTTGGGCTAACCACCGCTTCGTCATAAAAGTTGGTGAATATCAGATCTAACCATTTGCCATTTTGGTTAGGAGTCGAAATAAATTGCTGCAAATCATTGCCATAAAACACACTGATGAGATTAAAGTCAATGTCGACAAGAATGTTAACTGGGAGGAGGTGGCTATCATTGTCATCGGTGATAAAGCTAATATTCGGGCGATTGAAGTCACCAAATACGATTTTTTTTCTCATCTTCATTCAATGAAGCAATGACAGAAGATATTACGTCGCTCAAATCATTATAAGTAGTATCTTCGGAGTGTGGGGGCACATAAATAACACCGATGTAGAGGAAATGTTTTTCTAGTAAAACTCTGATAAATATATGTTCAAATGATTTATGGGACACGGTTGTAACAAGTTCACTCGACAGGGAGTTGTGAATTATGGTAAGAACACCACTTCCCCTTGAGTCTCTGCTATAGTGAGTATATTGAAATGGCAAAATTTGGCGTCAATATAAAGTCTATTTAATTTGCCCCTCATACCGCTGCAGTTATGGTAGAGAAATTTTAAGATTTAAGACGTGTCTTTCGTATTAGGAATAAAATTTCTTATGGTCTTCCCGTGATTTTTGTAAGAGAGAGATATACTTAGAGCTGACAAAGGAGCCATAAGTTTCAAGATCACGTTTGACTTGATCAGGGAACATACCAAGTTCTTCATGATATCGATTAAAAAAAAGGCATTAAAGAATCAATGTCGGTAGGGAGACCTTCTTGTTGGATCATGACCTTGAGATTGGTTTTCGTTTTCCCCTCAAAGCAGGTAGTTTCCGGTGCGTTATGCATGTATGCAAGGAAATGGCGGACATTGTCGTAAATTTTATGGTCTCTTTATCGAGATAAAAGATATCTGCTCTCAAAATCGTCTGTAGAGTTCGAGGTAACTCTAACAATCAGAGGTACCAGTGGATCAATAAATTTAGGTGTGGAAGGTTGATTAATAGGACGGTTTGGCATGTGGGTAGCACTGGATTGCGGAGGGATTTGATCCTCACCGCGGATAAAATTAGCATATTTGGATGTTTCGTTTGCTTTAGCAGTCATCATGTGACAAGGGGAGATTTCGCAAGAAACATTAAGTGGAATGGATATTGAAGCCGGCTGCTTGGTATTGAAAATACGTCTTGTAGGGGTGGGTATCGTAGGGTCTGCGCTGCATATGGGACTTTCTTTAAGGAAGTGTCAGTGATAAGGTTATAAGACGTAGGTATGCTAACGGGAACTTTAGAAGTTGATGCAGGTAAAGTAGGAGTAGTAATAATACCTAGTTGTTGAACGGGATTAGGGTTGTTAGTCGGGGGAATTCTAGATATCGCAACATTTTTAGGGGAGGCTGTACACGTAAATGAATTGTTCTTACTGACTAATTTCTGCTTTTGCTGATTATTTTTGGTTGAGTTACGCCATAGGGTGAATGTCATCCCATTCCAAATTTGCTTCGCCTTACCTTCATGCTGAAAGAACAGCCGGGCATACCGAGATGGAATACATACTGTGAATAAAATGGTTTTAATCATGGAGAGTTTCAGCTAAACAATCAGTAATGGCAAGCTCACTTTGAAGGAATTGAATCATCCACGTGACATCTGCAGATACTTTGAAAATGCGGACAAAATCCACCCGGTGATACAAATTCGGACTCAGCGTTGGTATGATCAGGAAAGACATAATGTGCGTTGTGCCATGGAAGATAACCAAGTACCAACAGCTGAATTTTTAGTGCCGTCAGCTGTTTTTAGGCTATCGTTAAATTTTTCGAAGTGATGCTGATCGTTTGCCAGGAATTTTCAAGCGAATCCGGATGCCATACAACTCAGAGTGGCCTTCGTATCAACTAAGACACGCACCTGTTCGTCTCCAAATATGAAAACGTTGAATTACGGTCTTAAATTGTTTTTGGGTTAGTTCACGCTGGTAGCTTAAATATATCATTTTTTGGTGTACAAGACCTTCTTTTAAACCTTCCTCAGTCGTAGGGTCGACTTCCTAGGAGATTTTCGAAGGAGCTCTTCTACACCAAAAATGCATGTTTTGCTAGTCAGTATTCTTGCAGGCGTACATGGTAAACTTTATGCTGCGAAAAATAGAAGGTAGCCTATATATGAAAATGGTCCTTGTAACGAAGTGAATGAGACATAGAAAGACTATCGCGCTGCAATATGCGATAAGGGGGGGCGGGACTGGTGTTCAATGGAGACTTCTCACTTGAAGTAGCCGTGTCCTTGGATGTTTCAAGCTCAAAACTTGGAAAGCCTACGGGTTGGTGTTTGAATGCGGTCCAGGAGGTCTCTGGTTTTAATCCCATCAAGTTTTTTTAGCGTATCCCATCCCGTACTTAATGCCGTAATTAAGCTAATTTCACGTTCTTCCAGGTAAATATTTCACAAGCAAAGTTGCTTCGTAAGCCTGTTGTAATGGAGCTATACCGAGTTGTCATCTTTGCAGATTTTCAGAAGTGTTTTTAAAAAATATTAAGAATTTACGATGGGATACAGGTTAATAGACTAGAAGAAAATTCAAAAAAGATGACACCTTGGTGACCCTCAAAGACACAAACCACAAAAACAGGGAACAAAAAAAGAATAAGTAAAAAAATTAGAAAAAAACTATTATTCAAAAAATTGTTTTTTTTGCACTAATACCAAAGAGTGTGTTTTTGAAGAGAGTTTCCTTGAGGTTCCAGCCATTCCATTCCAAGAGTAAAGGACAATTTCTGAGTAGTAAGCATCCACTGAAGCTCATTTTCCAGCGAGAGTGCACAATTAGTTAGAATTTGGCGATTCTAGCTCACTTTATATGGAAATTTCTTGTGGCTAGCGTTTGTTGATAAGGAGAAAATAAGAGGATAAGGAGTGTTCTTGCGCTGCTGGTTTTGGCCTTTACTGTGAAAAAGATAAGAATTGGTAGAGATAAGCGATGTTTTGGATTAAACAAATAAGTAAATAAATTATTAATATGAGGATTTGAAGGTATTGTCAAGTTGAATCTAAGTGTGTGATGTGACCAAAACGGTATTTGATGGCGAATCATGAGGAGAAAAACGTTAGCATATGAAGAGGATGCAGTTCTATGGGTTGGGAATGGAGTGGCTGTGCAGTACTTTTCTCATATGCGGTTTCTAATTTCCATGTTTTAAAGGAAATGTTTGTATTTATTTTGCAAATATGTTTTGGATGATAGATTTTAGGTGGTTTTAAGATATGAAGAGGTGCTTTTGGTGAAGGATATGGTAAGCAAATTAAATGATTAGAGATTTTATTGAGGTTTCCTAGTTTTCCTTGAAATCGTGAATCGAGGATTTTAACATTTTTCACAATTTGTCCATTTACTCCTTTTTTCATTTTCTACATTTTTAACATTTTTTAATTTTTTGCATTTTTTAAGTTTTCTAAATTTTTTGCATTTTTTACATATTTTACATATACATATAACAATTTCTGCATTTTGTGACATTTTCTACATTGTTTTTTTTAAACATATTTTACATTCTCTACATTTTAACCCTAAGAACTGGTTATCGATACGAAGAAGCGAAGAAGCGAAAACTGAAATTGGGCCAGCTGAAATAAAAATTCTAATATTCGCAGAAGCAAAGCTTCAATAAGTGAAGCGTTTTTGAAATATTCTGAAAAATTTGACTAGTAGAGGGAAGTTATGCAGTTAGTGTAGCTGAAAGAGAATTTTGAAGCAGAAGCAAAGAAGACGATCAGATCTAATGAATATTGAAATATTTGGATGATTCAAATGAAAAGTAAAAGAAATAAAAGTGGTGATCATTATTTTTTTTTGTTTCAGTTGATATTATTTTGTTTTCATCTTTTCTTATCCTTCAAGTTCGAACAACTTTTACAAGAGAATAGAAATGATATGCTTTCGTATCTTCGTTTCTCTTAAATCGAATTCATTGTGCGAATTTCAGATTAGCAAACTGCATCCTATCCTTTGTGGAGTAGAAGTCTTCGTGATAAAAGTTCTTTGGCCCTATCCATCCAGCCAAAGCCCAATGGAAAGTACGTGCAACATGGAATCTCTCAACGATCTACGTAGCTGTTAAACACTGATATTTGGGAAAAAATATCAGATTTGGTAAAGGAAAAAAGATATCGCATCTCTACAGAAGCAAGGATAGAGACGCAATAAGTTCATTTGATTTTTATTAAAATTTTATTGGAGTATTTTAATTTTAATTTTGTTTATTTTCAAGGTTTGAAACGGCGATCGTTGTCATTCTGGACAACAACATTGGACTGTTTCTACTCTTTCGCTACAACAAATGTACCAAGCAAGTTCTGGAGGATTTCAATGCAGGGAAGCTGAAGCTGACTTTTTCGACGAGATAAAGCGACCAATGTTTAACTTTGAATAGATCATGCTCATCCTTCAATTTGATTTCTTTAATAACTTTCGAAAAGATATGTAACGGGGTTGGTTATTCAAATTTGACGGATCCTAAAAATCTCCGTGGTCCAGTTCGGTGTACAGCTCTTTTCAAATTTATGTTTCTATTTACTGATTCGCACATAATCACACACTTTATATTTTGAACTGTTATCAAGATGATTGAACAGCTATCGAGATGCATCAAACTGGTCTTCTGAACTGCAACTAAACTCCTATGAATTGTAAAGGTGATCCTTTGAACTGCTGTGGAACTACTTTGAACAGTTCGAAGCAGTTCATTTTCAGTTATCAGATAAATAGCACTTCAAGCGTGCTAGATACGTGGCACGTCACGTGACAGCAATGCTGAAAAGCTTACTGATTTTTTCCATGTTTACATAAAAATTTAAATTTGTAGTCCTCAAAGGTAGCGAGAATTTCCAGAATCGGATTCACTTTGTCTGCATAAGGACAGCATGTCGATTCAATAAGTTTAATTAATTAATTGTATTTATTCTTTATACCTATGCAGACCGACCTAGCCCCACGATAATAACGTCTACTATCAAATCTACAGCCATCGTTTATCACTTTATAGAAAACCTTAACCTTCATCTACCGAACAAAAAAGGACATGGAATAAAATTAATTCCAATCATAACGATTCATTCCTCTCGCTATACTTTTTTACACAACTTAAGTCGTCATGCACCACATATAGTCTTAATAACCTCGTTCATTACATATAAACTAAGGTTTATTTGCCAATGTTTTCAAAAAGGTATTGAATTATGAAATTGGCCACAGATAATTGCGTTACGTATGTCTTTCGTAAACACACCCATTTACATCTATGGTGTATTTGGAAGTGGCATGAAAGCTGACAGTATCCATCTCCAGCTTTCACTTTTTGTTGGAATGATAGCTAGTCATCACGCACGTTTCTAAGTATCTAGCCGCATATTTAAGTATGCTTGTTGGTGCTAAACGCGCAACAGCGGGAGTAGTATTTTTTTTTAAAAAGACACTGACCGCAGTTCCTAAATCAAAAACATAAACATAAATAAACTTATTCCAACTAATTTGTCTCATAAATGCCAGAGATGTGCATTTTCAAATTGCGTATTGTTTTTTGTATTATATTTTCGGCAGTTCGAGTTTTGTCCTGTGACAAGAGTTTGACCATGCTGTGCAAATGTATTACTTAAAACAGCTAAACGTTATAATACTCTTATTACTAGAATATCTTACTACATCTGTCTATTCATTCAGTATAATATTATTTTCAACTTGATATATTTGGCTTAACCTATGAACATTAGTGCAGGGTTTTGAATATCTATAGATAAAATTCGAAGTTGTTGTTCTTAAATGGAGAAGGCATGATCTTGTCCTTTAAAATCAAGATGAAACTCTACACATAAATAGAAGACACCAAGGATACTCCATACTCAAAATATAATACCTCAACAGTCTCCGGATTGCGCAAAAAATCCTACAGGTTTATTGCCTCTATTATCTATTAGTAAGTTTTAAGATCTGATACAAGCACTGCAGTGTAGGGAGCAACGCGCCTAATCTGCGATTATATGGCCGCGTGTTCAACGCTTGTTCAGCGTTTTTTTTACTGATATAATTCTACTTAGGCACAAGGTTTATTTGAAATTTTGTACCATTTGTAAAAAGATACAAGAACAAGCCGCGAGGTGCGACCCTTGAGGTCCACACGGTCAACTTCCCAGTAATATCTACATAAACATCAACAACATTACAACAATGAGAGGTAATAGTAACAGGTATGAGTTAATATGAATCATATCGTCTACGGGAGGGTCCATTGATTACGTAAGGTTTTGGTCGATGAGGACAGATTGAATATTCACGCGGATCAATCGGGGGGGCCTTTTTGGTGTTGAAAATTTTTGTTGGTTTTCAAAATTTAAGCAATTTTTTTTAATTAAAAGACTATAAAAACTATTAAAAATCTGCTCAAATTATAATAATATCTTAAAACTTTGATTGAATTTACAACAATTTTTTTAGAATAAAAGATATAAAGTAATAGCACTCGTATGAACCCTCTTTACATGGTAACTTTGAATGATTTTTCATTTTTAATTTAGCTTTTTCATAATTATGGAAGAACATTTTGCCGGTGTCTCTTCAAAAACTAATGAGAATGTATAAATTTTATAAACTGGATCACTGTGCTGTGCAAATCAGGTTAAAAAATATTTTCTATGAAAAAAAACATAATTTTTCGCATTTTCTTCTATTAAATTAAAAAAACGGCTAAACCGAATTTTTATAATGTTGAAAACTTCACAAAGATGTTAATACACGTCAACTGACACCTTAATGATGCAAATATTATATCTGGTTCGTGAGATATAGTGAATGATAAAAATGACCTTGAAAATCATGATGACTTTTAATGATTTTTAATTTTTAATTGATTTTTTTACGTAATCATGAGAAAAAGTTTTGATGATTTTTTTGCGAACATTGTTTGGAGTAGATAAATTTTATAAACATTGATTACTAAGACTTGACAATAAGGTTAAAAATTTATTGTTTTTGAAAAAAAACCTAATTTTTTGCACTTTTTTCTAAAAATTTTGAAAACCGCTCGAAGGCTTTTTTAAAAATTTGATAGAATAACACAAACGTTAATACGCGTCGATTGACACCTTGTTTAAAAAAATCGTATGTTTGGTTCGCGAGATATAGTGCCTGACAGAAATGACCTTCAAACGGGCAAAACAGCGAGCCCCCCCGACCGAAGTATCCCAAAAACTAATCAGCTCTTAAAATTGCAAAGACGCTTCGATTGACACCTTAACGAAGTCAATCGGACTTTGTTTATGTGAGTTATGCTCGTAGAAAAAAGTGTCCACGAACGTACGTACGTACGTACACACACACACACACACACACACACATACATCTCCCTTTCTAAAAACACTTTATATATACTCTATAGACCTCAAAACGTAAAGAAAAGTTGAAAATTTCAATTTCGATTTTCGAGGCGATTACAAGAACTTCCCATATACTGGGAAGTTAAAAATAATTCCTGTTTAAAATAAAAGCTTTTATTGAGCGTAATTTATTTTGCAAACATTGAATAACGAGCACAATAGTAGCTATATCATTAAATGAGCCGAAATGATAAGCGTAAATTTGTACGCACTGTAATCAACTATCAACTTGAACATGAAGCAATGAAAGAGTTCAATACCATACGGAAAGAATAATCAGAAACATTCCAAGGCACTCACAGATTTAAGTAGAAGCAAGTAATTGACTAAAAGGAAAAATTTCCAAAACAAATATTAATAGAGCAAAATTTCAAACATACTGATTAATTTACAAACTTGAGATGCGGTATTCAAATATTAACAAAATGAAAAATAACATTCTCAGTTGCTTTGACGTTGTATTCTAAGAAAGAAATACTTTAAAATTTAAAATAAAAAATATAGATGTCAAAGATGGTTTAGTAAATGGTGCTTGTGGTGTTTCGAAATATATCGAATGTAAAGAAGCCGACGTACCATCTGTATTATGGTTAAACTTTCATATGCCAACAATTGGCAGCAAAATACGAGCTCGTTGTCGTGATTACATGACAAATAACAAGCCGCGAGGTGCGACCCTTGAGGTCCACACGGTCAACTTCCCAGTAATATCTACATAAACATCAACAACATTACAACAATGAGAGGTATTCATAGCAGTAACAGGTATGAGTTAATAAGAATCATATCGTCTAACGTAAGGTTTTTGGTCGATGAGGTCAGATTGAATATTCACGCGGATCAATCGGTGGGGGCCTTTTTGGTTTTGAAAATTTTTGTTGGTTTTAATAATTTAAGCATTTTTTTTAAATAAAAGACTATAAAAACTATGTAAAATCTGCTCAAATTATGCAAATATTTTAAAACTTGGATTGAATTTACAACAATTTTTTAGAATAAAAAAAATAAAGTAAAAGCATTCGTATGAACCCTCTTTAAATGGCAACTTTGAATGATTTTTTATTTTTCATTTATTTTTTTTATAATCAAGAAAGAAAATTTTGCCGGTTTCTCTTCAAAACCTGATAAGAATGTATACATTTTATAAACATTTATTACTGTGCTGTGCAAATCAGGTTAAAAAATATTTTTTATGAAAAAAACTATAATTTTTTGCATTTTCTTCTATTAACTTAAAAAAAAAGCTGAAACGAGTTTTTATAATGTATAAACTTCACAAAGATATTAATACACGTCAACTGACACCTTAATGATGCAAATATTATATCTGGTTCGTGAGATATAGAGAATGATAAAAATGACCTTGAAAATCATGATGACTTTTAATAGTTTTTTATTTTTAATTGAATTTTTTACGTAATCATGACAAAATGTTTTGATGTTGTTTTTACAAACATTGTTTGAAGTATATAAATTTTATAAACATTGTCTACTTTTTTAAGCAAATCAGGTTAAAAATTTATTCTTTATGAAAAAAACCCTAATTTTTTGCACTTTTTTTTCTTAAATTAAAAAACGGCTACAACGATTTTTTTACAAATTTCATAGATTCACAAAAATGTTGATACGCGTCGATTGACACCTCTATGATGCAAATCGTATGTTTGGTTGGCGAGATATAACGCATGACAGAAATGACCTTCAAAGGGTCAAAACAGCAAACCCCCCCGACCGAATTGTCCCAGAAACTAATCAGCTCTTAAGATTGCAAAGACGCTTCGATTGATTCCTTAACGAAGTCGATACGACTTTGTTTACGTGAGTTATGCTCGTAGAAAAAAGTATCCACGAACGTACGTACGTACGTACGTACGTACGTACACACACACACACACACACATACATCTCCCTTTCTAAAAACACTTTATATATACTCTATAGACCTCAAAACGTAAAGAAATGTTGAAAATTTCAATTTCGATTTTCGAGGCGATTACAAGAACTTCCCATATACTGGGAAGTTAAAAATAACAAAGATAATGATTTAACACCGATAGAAAGAATATCGATTCAAACTAGCGTTGCGCAAGATGATATATATAAAATCTTGAAAAATCAGAGGCAATAACCATACATAAAAGTCAAGGTCAAACATATGACAAAATATGTGTAGACTTTTCGGCTCAAAAGAATGTTGGGACATTCAAAAAAACTTAACTCACATAACTGCAGATAAGTGGTATCTGCGAGCGGATATATTAACTTTCAGCGAATCTTTGACATCTAGTAGCGATAAAGCAGACATTGGTAATTTCAATATTGTTTTGAGAATTGATCGTAATAAAAATAACCACGGACTAATATGCTATTTAAAAAATAGCGTACAATCTACAATATCATCATCGAAGCATATTCACAGCAGTAAAGGACACATGCAATTATTTGCAATAAAAGTGAATAATTGGTACTTGATTCGAGAATACAAATCACTTCAAACAACAACGACTATGTTCGAAGAATGTATTAATGATATAATACAAAAATTACCTTCTGATAGTTTTGTTATATTAATGGGGGATTTCAATTATAATATCATTCATCATGTTGACAAAAAAAAATTTTTAATCAATTATTTAAAAAGGTATCAATTATCACCACAATTGCCACCAGCTAGTATTACTACGGCATTAAATACCCAAATCGATGTCATTTTCTCCAATGTTAACAAAGTACAAAGTGGAGTATACGAATCATATTTTGCATATCATAAACCAATAATGCTATTTATAATGAAAGTTATAATGATAACAACAACCATATAATCGACATTGATCATGTTGATATAAATGTTAGGAAAAATATTGAAAATCATACTGATTTCGATGTTGAAAACGATACTGACAATATATCTGATAATACTGATGATAATGTCGGACCATATGATTTTGATATTCCGATCCCAGAATGTCAAGAAGTGTCTCAGTGTGAATTTTATTTGACCGACAATCATATAAATCTATTCCATGAAATAATGAATAGAAAAATGACTGCCCGACGAGTATATAATTTCGCACAGGATGTAGATTACGTTGGAGCATTTTTAAATAATTTACAAGCAATACCTAGATTTGAGGATAGGAAATCGATGGTAAACAATAGTTGACAACGAATATAAAATAATATTTTTTTTTTTTTGTTTTAAACAGTTTTCAAATAATCAAAATATTTATGCATACGATATGGTCTATTCAAGCTCTATCCTTGACACAAATGAAATACATCTAATATTTGCTTCAAAAATTACGACAATATGTGATAAAAAGTGCAATTTCTGCTGCAATCTATCAAGAAACAATCGATGTACTAATATCTAATTGACTTATAAACTGGGAATGCCGAATGAAAATTTCTTTACATCAAAGTGACTAAACAACAATATGGATAACAGACTACACAGCTGCCACCACAAAATCATTTATTTTCTGCGTAAATTGTTCAAGACTGACACTAAAAAACTATTGGTTTTCTTAATTGATTGTTCAAAAACCATCAGTATCAATTTATTAACCATATGCTCAAGAATTTTATCACCTTCAACAAACATTTGCATAGTGGGTTGTTATTTCAAAATAAATAGAAGAAATCAGTGAAGCTCTCATAACATCAATAATCCTATCCACAGATTTAAAATTTTGTATAAACTCAACTTAATATAAGACGTATCAGAATAGAAAATTACAATATTTTTTCATAAATACTAATTATGTGTGCCTATAAAACTAGAAAAGCATTGCTTTATCAAAAGTAATTTTTACTCTTAACTACTTCTACTTGTAACCAGGCTCTACGTCATTGTTTTATTTTGCAAATGTTAAATGTACATTAAGTATAACTTTCGAATGATTTTTTTTAAATATAATGTTCTTCTATTTATTTCATAATAATAAACCAACCTTTTATTGCAAAAAGATTGTTGATTTTTTCGTATCGAACAATATCCTCTCATCCATTTTTCTCGAACTGTCATTACGTTACATCATTGCACGCACGTTTCGTTATTATCGACGACGTTTTTTTTATAATTTTTTATAAAGAATATTCAGTCATCATTGGCAATTATTATTCGTTATTGAGGGTATTCAAATAAATATTATTATTCGTTATTGAGGGTATTCAAATACAATTAAAAATAATCATTAGTTATTAAGAATGTTTGATCAATACTCAATATATTATAATTGCTATTTACAATATCAACTTATAACTATGTGGCGGTAACACTCTGCTACACATTGTCGCCGGCCACCAGTCGCTGATAGGAGCAAAGACGCGCACTGGAAAATATCGCCACGTCTGGAACTTGTGCGAACGTGGCATATCTTCCGCCGGGATAGCCATGCACGTAACCCAATACGCATGGCTATCGTTATCGCGGGAACGATATGCTGCTTCATCCAGACGTGAGCGCACATGTGTATTATAAGCAGAATTGCAGCCAAACGGAGCATATCTTCCGCTGCGATAGACCTGCACGTAACCCAATACGCATGGCTATCGTAATCACGTGAACGATATGCTGCTCGAGACCGGGTACTCAGGCGCTGCATCAGCACTTTGGAAGTGGTGATAAATGACTGGTACCTTTCGCCCGAGACACACAGTCACTTTCAGACTCTCGCTCCAACGACATCGCCGCCCGCGGAATTCCATTATATCTAATTACAAGGTCTTGAAAACGGAAAACTCCTCTCAAGCCTTTTTATTTAAATCAAAAACTAAACTCGTCGTTTTTTTGAAAGACTTTTATTAATGATCTCCGTTTGGAGGCTAATACAATACTACTCTACTTTCTTACAATTCTATTCCTATTTATTACTTAATTTCTTACTGCAAGCAAAGGGACCAAGCGAACCAATTAATATTATACATAAAAGTATAATTAGTTTCGTGCCTAATGGGAAACTCACCCAATTTCGATCGGTTCATTTTGTCCAGCATACATCTTAAATCAGAGGACGTGTGAACGTTTTTCATGAGAACCGTCGTCACATGGGAATGATTGCTTTACGCGCATTACGCATCACGGATTTCATTTCAGCCTCTGATATAACACGTCCCTCCTGAAGAGGAATTGCGTCCTCGCGATTCAAATTACATTAAAGTTCATGTGTCCGTTTGCTTTGCAGGATTTTCCATAAAAAATAATAGCAATTATTGCCATTAGAACAAAAACTGATACACCTGACAATATTTTCCACAATGAAGTATTTGGTGTTGATAATTCTAACTTATTTTTATTTGATAGCGATACAATTTTGGTTTAAAAATATGAATAATTTGAAAAGTTTGGAATATGCAATATTATAAAAATTGTTTTCTTTCTCTGAGCCACAACGATTCGAACGTTTTGCAATTTTGGGATGTCAATATCGTATTTACAAATTTCTTCCGTAATTAAAATAAGTTTACTTAATACTTCCAATCGGGATGATAAAACCATCTCGTGAATTTCTAAAATAGAGTTCAGCATGATTTGTAAGTTGTTTTTTTTTGTTTACGTGTTCATATTTGTATCTAAAAAAAAATTCGTTCCAATTCGTTTGTAAATTCCGTACCCATTGCCCTGAAAGATTTCATTAATATCTAGATTTTGTCCTGCGGATGTAGTGAAACATAAGGCAAAGATAATGATTGGTCCTGAAATGCTATTTTCTGTGGTTGAAAATGCTTATATCGCTTAAGGAGTTTTTTATTGATTTGTCGTTTGTGTGTATTTCTTTTAAATTTTGGATGCAGTTTTGTTTTAGCTAACGTATTTTTTATAAATTGGGGATTATATTCACAGTCTTTTTTGTTTTTATTGTGGTATTCCATTTTTTTATGTTGAGAATTAAGAATTCTTTCTTTGATATCAGGATATTTTTCGGGTAAAATCACACAATTTTTAAAATTAATTGGTTTTTCGTTGGTTGTACTATGTATGGAATTATTATAGAATTTAACTGCTTCACGGACACAAATGGGTTTAGTTGGATCTTGTCTATTAATTTCTGTCATTATGCGAAGATGTTCATTTAAAGTATTGTGAAATCTTTCAATGTCACTATTGCCAGTTTTAATGTGTGGTGTACAGAAATGAGGTTGTATACCTTCATTCTGTAAAAAATATTGGAGATTATTTTGATAAGCGCTTTCATTGTCGGTTATTATAGTTTGAGGCTTACCATTTACAGATAGAAAGGCGTTCAGTGCGGTTCTTACTTCCGTCCATGTCCTAAATTTTATTGGGGTAATATATGCGAATTTTGTAAATTTATCAATGAAAGTCATATACATTGAGTTTTTATTTCGGTACCATATGTCCATGTGGATAATTTCATTGGGTGTTTCGGGGATTATGCTTTTACAGAATGGAGGATTTGGGGGATTTCTTTCATATTTGGAAATGTTACAGATTTGACAATTGTTGATTAGTTTTGCTATTTCGTTCTTTAAATTTGGGTAATAGAATTTAGTTTTAATGTTTTTGTAAACTTCTTCGATGCCACGATGATTATTTTTTAGATGTTCCCTGTTAATTTCTTCGTGAATATCACTTTGTTCGTCGCAATCAAACAAAAGATACGGGCTTTTTACTAGTTTTACAGGATTGTGGGGTGTTGTCCATTTTAAATAGCTGTCTTGGAATTTTGTATATAAATTTTCATTTGGAATATATACACCTACAAGGCCTTTGGAAGGTAAGTGATTTTTCAGAATATAAGTGAAAAATTTATCATCAAGTTCCTCAGAAGTAAATATTTTTCTGGTCCTATTAAAATGTTTTTCAATTTGAACTGAATTGTGATTTCCTTGTTTAATTACTAGTTGTACTTTGAACACGTTAAGTGGTCTTTCACCTATTTGAATATAATTACTATTGTCTTCTTCTGCACTATGGCAGGTTGCTCTCATTGAAGTATTGTCATTGTTATCGTCGATAATGTTTATAACTGGTCGTGAAAAATAATCCACAACAAAATTTTCTTTTCCTTTAATATATTCAATGTCATAATTGAATTCTTCTAATTGTATTTTCCAACGTTGTAGCTTAGGGTTAGGTTCTTTAAAGTTTGCTATCCAGGTAAGGGGTTTGTGGTCAGTTTTTAATGAGAATTTTTTGCCATAGATGTATGGTCGAAAATATTTTAAAGCCCAGACAATTGATAGTAATTCTTTTTCGATAGTGGAATATTTTGTTTCATAGTTATTTAAAGTTCGACTAGCGTAGCAAATTGAATGGTTATCTTGGGAAAGAACAGCGCCAATTGCGTAATTAGAAGCATCGGTCGTAACTACAAATTTTTTGGAAAAATCGGGGTATTTTAATATTGGGTCGCTCATAACCAAAATTTTCAGTTTGTAACACCAAATGATCGGCAAATTATTCAGCGACATGGCAATAAAGTCATTCCCCTTTAGTAATAAGATTCTACGATCAATTACGCATAAGCATTGTTTAGGTCATTCACTTTACTTACTCAACAAATTAGCAATTGCCAATTCAAGCAATCAGCAAAGGGCAAAAACCTACCTGCTACTTGAATTGGCAATAAAAATAATGCTGTTCTTAGCTAAAATGCATATGGGTAAAAGTTCACTTCCAAATGTGCAATATTGTAATCATATAAATATGGACAATTAATAAAGAAATTTCATTCGCTCATCAACCAGTATTCTTTTAATATTTCACACCGAAACATTGGTCCGTCGAGCCGGATGGCATACAAAGCGCAGGAACTGAACTTCAAACAAGTTCAAAGGGTTATCACTAACTTCAAGAAGGATAGTGATGTACGCCATAATCTTGAGTATTTTCAGATTAGACTTGAGCGGGTAAATTCGTCATGGAGCAAGTGCGAAGATCATCATCTGGCAGTTACAGAAGAATTGGCAGAGAAGGCTGAACTTCTTCAGCACTACAACAAGGAGTACGAGAAGCTGGAGGAATTAGTGTTGGACTATCAAACACTATTCAGAGGGAAGATCAACCATTACCAAGCCGGATCACCCACCAAGTACGAGACCTCTGACGCATTGAAGCTTGAACGGGTAAGAATTCCATCATTCAACGGTGCTTACATCAACTGGCTGGCGTTTCGGGACCTATTTAAAAGTATGGTCCATGAAAACGCGCAATTAAATCAAGTGCAGAAACTGCAGTACTTGAGAAATGCGGTACGAGAGGAAGCGGAGCAACTCATCAATCATCTTAGCATCACTGAGATGAACTATGAGCCGGCATGGAAGTTATTGTGCGAACGATACGACAACCATCGTGTGATCGCGCAAGAAATGATGCAGCGGTTTTGGAGCATTCAAACCTGTGTTCCTAGTGACTCCAATGGTTTGAGACGGATGCTTGATACCGTCAATCAACTGTTAGCTGGAATGAAGACACTACAGGCGGATTCATTTGATTTAGTGACAGTATACTTACTGAATCAAAAATTAGATGAGAAATCAAGGAAAGAGTGGCATAAACATATCGCCGACTCAAACGCCATCCCATCTCTATCACAGTTTTTTGATTTCGTGAAACAGCGTTTCACTATGCTCGAAGCTTTAATACCAGGAAAAGCAAAGGGCAAACAGGGGCCAGTAAGAGTCAACACAGCACATACTGAGGCGAAACAGTCATGCCCAAAGTGTAAGGCTCCACATAAATTGTATGAATGCCCAATATTCAAGCAATGCAATGTCCAAACACGACGAGAATTTGTAAATTCAAATCGTGTTTGCTACAACTGCCTAAGTCCACAACATAAGGTTGGTCAATGCCCATCAAAACGGGGCTGTAAGATTTGTGCGAAAAGGCACAACTCATTATTACACATTGACCCCATTCATAGCAAAATGCAAGGTAGCAATATGGTGAGTGTACAAAGCCTATGTGCACCTGCGAACAAGTATATACTGCTGGCTACAGCACAAATTCGGGTCAATACACCAAATGGCGTTCCCATAATATTAAGAGCATTGCTGGATACAGGAGCCCAACGCTCCTTCATAAGTGAATCAGCAATGCAGTTATTGAATGCCAGTCGAAGTCAGGAAAAAATAAAAATCAGTGGCATTGGAGCAATGGAAAATGTTATTACTCGAGGGGCAAGCACAGTTACTGCTATCGTAAAAAACGACATGGGCAGCACAGAGCAAATAACGATCACTGCATTGATCATACGCTCTATTACAGCGCCTATACCGTCGGAACAAATTCCAATGACAATACCACCTGGACTCGAACTAGCAGATTTAGCTGACCCAAGGTTTTACATACCAGGAGACATTGACTTGCTAATCGGATCAGATGTCTATGGACAACTCATACTACCTGGGTTTCTTTCTGGCAATCCATGCGCCCAAAACACGAAACTTGGATGGGTTTTGTTCGGGTCAACAGCAGAAATATCACAGATACATGATTGCCGTGCATTTGTATCATACCAACAACTAGATAAGTCCTTAACGCAGTTTTGGGAAACAGAAGAGCTTCCATCTGTTACTCATTGGACAAAGGACGAAATAGAAGCAGAAAAACAGTATACGTAGCATGTACAACGTGACGTAACTGGAGTATATTCTGTAAAATTGCCATTCAAGGCAAGCATGAATCCCGTGTCAGAGTTGGGAGACACCCAGAAAATTGCCTACATACGATTTCGACATCTCGAACAACGATTGCTAGGCAACTCAGCTCTGTACAACGAATACCGAAAGTTCATGGAAGAATACATTAAATTGGGACATATGACGAGAGTTCCAGCGAACCAAGTCAAAACACCGCTAACGTACTATCTTCCCCATCATGCTGTTTTGAAGGAAAGTAGTTCCACAACAAAATTGCGTGTGGTGTTCAATGCCTCACAAAGAAGCTGCACAGGAAAATCGTTGAATGATTTTCTGTTGACAGGCCCGATAATTCAACATCATATACTCCATCTTCTCATGCGTTGGAGGCAACATCGCTATGTTATAACAGCCGATATAGAAAAGATGTATCGACAAATTCAAGTAGATGAAACTGATCGAGACTTACAACGAGTCCTTTGGCGATCGAACCAGAACGATCCCATTCAACATTTTCGTTTAAACACTGTTACCTACGGTACAGCATGCGCACCATTCCTAGCCATCAGGACACTTCATCAATTAGCGATGGACGAACAGACACGATTTCCAGAAGCAGCTAATGTGATACGGGATGATATGTATGTGGACGATCTACTAACAGGTGCAGAGGATATAGAAGAGTTGTTAAAGATACAATCTGATTTGAGAAGCCTGATGCATCGAGGAAGCTTCCATTTAAGGAAATGGTCGGCAAACCATTCGAAATTACTTAAACGCATTCCAAACGAAGATCGAGAGGTACAATTACCACTTAATATCACTTTAACAGAAAATATAAAAACACTGGGCGTACAATGGCATCCAGCAACAGATGAGTTTTCGTTTGTAATTAACAATCCGAACCACCATTCGGTGAATACTAAACGAACCATCTTAGCAGAAGTGGCAAAATTATTTGATCCAATTGGCTGGTTGCAACCATGCATTATAATTGCCAAAACCACTCTTCAGAAGCTCTGGCTAATTGGGAAAGATTGGAATGAGCCTATAGAAGAAGAAAATATCAAGGAATGGCTTACACTACACAACCAATTGCCAAAACTAAGCGACTTGCGCATCAAGCGTTGGATAGATTATACATCCACTAGTCGCATTGAGTTACATGGTTTTTGTGATGCATCAGCATTAGCATATGCTGCAGCGATCTATCTCCGTGTCATCACGAGATCGTCAGTATCCGTTACTTTATTAGCGGCAAAATCTAAAGTAGCTCCTGTTAAAACTCAATCAATACCCAGACTTGAGCTATAGGGAGCTGTACTATTAGTGAAACTCATGAGCGAGGTCATGAAAGCACACAAATGGATACACGTTGCGAAGTCTTACTGGACAGATTCTACAATAATACTATCGTGGCTCCAAAGTCCTGCAGCTAAATGGGAGGTATTCGTTGCAAATCGAGTCGGCATCATTCAGCAAGAAAGCTCCGTTAAAATGTGGCACCATGTAGCAACGCATGAGAACCCTGCGGATATTGCTACCCGGGGAATGTACCCTGCAAATCTATTAGAATCAACTATGTGGTGGAAGGGACCCAAGTGGCTGAATGCTCACTTAATTCAATGGCCGAATAGTCTACAGCCAATAAATCTCATTGAGGAAGAAAGAATTGAAGCATTGATTGGAGTGCAACCAGAAGAGCCAGATATTTTTCTGCGATACTCTTCATTTTTCAAATTAAACAGGGTGCTTGCTCATTGCCATCGATTTGCTCATAATTCACGTAATCCTTGATCCAAACAGGCTGGTCTCTTGACGGACAGAGAAATCAGAGCAGCACACAATAAGTGCATACAAATGGCACAACAACACGCCTTCAAGGCAGATATAAACCATTTACAGCAAACAAATACTGTCCCAAGTAACAGCAGGCTGCGATCGCTTTCACCATGGATTGACACTGAGGGTACACTCAGGGTGGGCAGAAGAATACATTTCGCATTGATCGGAGAAGAAGCCAAACACCCTGCAATTATACCCAAAGGTACCTTAGCCAACCTTCTCATTCGGCAAGTTCACTTGCAAACCTTACACATTGGAGTTCAGCAAACCTTAGCAACTCTGAGATTGCGCTATTGGATACTATCAGGGCAGTCACTGACAAAAAAAATACTTCACGAGTGTTTAACTTGCTTTAAATTAACGGCCAGACCAAGAAATCAACTAATGGGGATTCTTCCAGCGTCTAGAGTACAGTTGGAAAAACCATTTTTAAACACAGGTGTTGATTATGCTGGGCCAATCACAATTAAATGGAACGGAGGACGTGGAGCAAAAACAACGAAAGCGTATGTAGCAATTTTCGTTTGTATGGCCACAAAAGCTTTCCATTTAGAGCTAGCCTCCGATTTATCTACAATAACATGCATTGCAGCAATTCACAGGTTCATTGCCCGCCGTGGGAAATGCCGTACAATATACAGTGATTGCGGAAGCAACTTTTTAGGTGCCAGCAAGCATCTGCAGGTTACTTATAGAGAGGTATTAAAAACAAGTAGTGCACAGCTAGCTAACCAGGGAATAGATTGGAAATTCATTCCTCCTGGCAGCCCACACTTTGGTGGACTCTGGGAAGCCGGTGTGAAATCTATGAAGATACATTTGTACAAAACCATAGGACATCAACTACTTAATATCGAAGAAATGATGACCCTTCTAACCCAAATTGAAGCATGCATGAATTCGAGACCTCTCACGCAAATAAGTGACGATCCAGCAGATAATATAGCATTGACTCCAGGCCACTTTCTTACCGGAGAGCATTTATTTGAAGCAAAAAGTGATCCTGTTGAAACCAACAACACTCTATTAAAAAGATGGAAACTAGTCCAACAAATGAAACACTCCTTTTGGCATCGCTGGAGTCAAGAGTATCTACAACGATTACAGCAAAGGCCAAAATGGCTCCAGCCACGAAAGAATGTTAAAGTCGGAGAACTTGTATTGGTCAAAGTAGACCATACTCCATCAATGCAATGGCCATTAGCAAGAGTAGTGGCCGTACACCCAGGCCCAGATGGAATAGTACGCACCGTTTCACTTAAATGGAACGGTCGCATTAAGCAACGCACCACAGCAAAGATCTGTCAACTACCGTTCAACGAGTCTGATGAGCAGCAGTAAATCCAAGAATCACCAGAGGCTACCTCAGAACTCGAGAGCAACCAACCTTCTACTCAGAAACGATCGGCAGCACAACCAAATTTTGGTTCTAAACGAAAAAGGACCATAACGAAAGAGCAAAAAGTATCAATATCCACAGTGATATTAACCGCTTTAATGGTTTTTGGTATCTTTCCATCAACAGCATTTTCTGCGGTCAATGTCACGAATCTAAATGGTGGTCTATACATCGAGCACATAGGTGTGGCTAATCTTGTACGAGGAGACTTACAGATCAATATCCAGCTACCAATGACTGATTTGGAAATAGATGAAAAAATCATCCATACGGTGAACAACAGCATTAATTCTATGTGCTCAGTGGGAAGGCAGTTAGCAAACCGTTTAAATTGTTGGGATTTGGCACATCATCTATCAGAGTTCGGGCAAGAAGTGCTACACAAAATCAACACAATCCGCTTTTTACGGTCTCGTACTAAACCAGGCATTTTTGGGAAAATGTTGACAGCCGTGTTCGGAGTAAATGATGAAGTGATTGCCGACATCCAAAACCTAGGACAGAATCAAGAACATCTGAAGGAAATTACTCGGCACCAAGGAAAAATCATTCTCCAAGCCACAAAAACTCTAAACACAACTTCTAGCAGGATCAACAAGCAGTTGAGGCGTTTTTCAGAACAGCTGAATGAGGGGCTCATGCAAATTAACGAGCTAAAAAAATGGTACGTCACTGTAGATATTAACATGATCCATATACAGTTCTTAGGCACATACCAACGAGCCATCAACTTCATCCAAGAAGTTTATCACAAATACAACAGCATCTTGACAGCCATCTACTCAAGAGAAGGGATATGGGATTGCATTAATTTAGCAGATCTTGCTTCAACCATCAAGTCAACACAAGTGCTACTATCATCTCATTTAGAAATTCTTCACACCACAACATCGAAATTGTCCATTGAGCAAACTGATGCGGCAATTATAATTCTTGGACATCTTCCCATAATCGATAATCGCAAATTCAACCTCGTTAAAGCTACCACTATTCCACAACAGCAAAGAACGGATATATTCACAGCATACAACATCCCAAACTCTGTGCTTGGCATTAAATACAACGATCAGCTTTATTTTGAAACAACTGATGCTGACGTAGGCGAAGCACCAAAATTTAATGATGGTGTTTATCTCATTGCCACACCAATCCTTATTGACATGCGCTTAAAACCCAGTTGCATCATTGATAACCTTTATAACAATTACAAAGTAGAAGACTGTCCGACATCTACTTTTCGAATTTCCTCACTTGTATGGCAAAAAATGCTATCAACCAATACTTGGTTGTTCATTGCTCCTCGTCCGGTGGCCGCACAGACTGTCTGCCAGGGTACTAGGAAGGATATTATGCTCAATGGTACAGGGATATTAAGGATAACTCAAGAATGCACTGTACACACAAGGGACTTCATTCTAGCGGCTGAGCAAAATTACAGGGGAGCTCAGTTCCCAGTCTACATTTCATCCGTCGTACCTCAGCTGAATTTTACCATCCCAGATACAGAGCTAAAACTTCTCAACATTTCAACCATCATCAAACCCTCAGAGTCATTCACAAGCTTGGTCACTCAACAGGAAGAGTTAACAGCAGCTGCCGAAGGTATTCAATGGAAGCGGATGCGCCCACATGCTGTTACAGCAAGCGTTGCAATAACAGTTTCATGTTTGACACTTGCATCACTTACTATCTTCATTCTCTGCCACTGCAAAAACATATGAAGAAGGCTAAAGACCTACCGAAACCATCTTCCTTTACCACTTGGTATGACGAACATCAGCTTTAAGATCCTACAGGCTCTTGGTGGGCGGTAATGTAACACCAAATGATCGGCAAATTATTCACCGACATGGCAATAAAGTCATTCCCCTTTAGTAATAAGATTCTACGATCAATTACGCATATGCATTGTTTAGGTCATTCACTTTACTTACTCAACAAATTAGCAATTGCCAATTCAAGCAATCAGCAAAGGGCAAAAACCTACCTGCTACTTGAATTGGCAATAAAAATAATGCTGTTCTTAGCTAAAATGCATATGGGTAAAAGTTCACTTCCAAATGTGCAATATTGTAATCATATAAATATGGACAATTAATAAAGAAATTTCATTCGCTCATCAACCAGTATTCTTTTAATATTTCACACCGAAAGACAGTTGCTCGAAGCTTTCTTTATAGTGAGTATCGTCGGTATTTATTTGTATATCATTTTTCAATCTGTTAGTAAGAGGTTTTGCAATTTTTGAAAAGTCTTTAATAAACTTTCGGTAATAGCCTACCATACCTAAAAACTGTTTAATTTGTTTCTTTGTTTTAGGGATTTTCATCTTTGAAATGGCTTCTACTTTATTTGGATTAGGTTTTACTCCTTCAGGTGTTACTATATGTCCTAAAAATTCAGTTTCTCTTTTCAGAAACTCAGACTTATCTAGTTGTATTTGTAGATTTGCGTCTTTCAATATTTTGAAGACCTTTTCTAGTGAAACTAAATGTTCTTGCAAAGAAGTACTAAATACTATTACATCGTCCATATATTCAAAACAAATAGAGCATATTAAATCTTTCAAAACGTAGTTCATTAATCTTTGAAATGTAGCAGGTGCGTTCTTAACGCCAAATGGCATTCGTGTAAATTCATAATGACCGAAATTCGTCGAAAAGGCTGTTTTTGGTATATCGCTTTCTTTGATTTCGATTTAATGGAAGCCTTTCGCCAAATCTAATGTTGAGAAGTACATGGATCTACCCAATTTGTCTAATATATCATCTTTATTAGGAATAGGGAATTTATCATCAGTTGTTATTAGATTCAACTTCCGATAATCGACCACAATTCTCCACTTGGGTTTGCCAGATGCATCGGCCTTTTTGGGTACAACCCAAATAGGGGATGAATACGGCGATGAGCTATGCCTAATTATACCTTGATTGAGCAAGTCCTGCATTTGATATTCCACTTCTTTCCTATGAGCTTCGGGATATCGGTTGGTTTTCGTGTAAATTGGGTCATTTTTTTTTGTTTTGATTTCATGTTTAATAACATGAGTAAATGTTAATGTTTGACCTTCTCCGTAAAACGTTGATTTATACTTATTTATTAAAAATAGTAGTTTTTGTTTTTCTTCATAGTTTAAATGGTTTGTTGGTTGTTGTTTACAACGTCGTTTGCGAATGTTTGCTCATCCGAAAATGTGAGAAGTTCATTATAAGGAATGGGTAAATGATTAACATTTGTAGAGTTCTTCATTTCTTGCAACTGCTTTAGGTGTTCGTTTGATTCAGTTTTCGAACCTTCATTTTCCCTGAAAGTTTTCGTTAAACTGCCTACAATCGGTTTCTTTTCTTGATTTTCGTTGAAATAAATCGGAAGAACCTTTGTGTTGAACTGTATAGTTTTATTATGAAGATCAATTGTCGTTTTGTACAATGATAATACATCATTACCAATCAGACCATCATACTTGTCACTAAATTTTATTTCCATAAAGTCAAGTTTATGACTTTGATCAGAATCGGAGAATTCTTTAAAAGGTTTAATAGAAATAACGTAATCGTACACAAGCTCTGAGTTTAGAGAGAACAATTTAGTTCGTTTGATAGGGATTCTAAGCTTAGGATCGCAAAGTCCAGGACGAATAGTACTAATTGTCGCACCTGTATCTATTAAAAATCGTAATGGCATTCCATAAGAATCTATCCGGATATAGGGTAACGTTGGTTTACATCCGAGGCTTGTTGCCGAAAATTTAGGTTGGTTTGCACCATTTGACGGGAATTATCAACTTCCATTGATTGTGGTGGTCCATATCGTCTGATTCGAGATTGGAGAGAATTATCATTGAAAGTATCATTAAATCGATTATTATGGTTACGATTAAAATTTCTATTATTATGATACTGTGTGGAATTTTGCCAGTTAAACTGTCGATTGTCACGAAAATTATTATGATTAGGATTGAAGGTATTATTATTTTGCACTTGTTGTGAATTATATTTGTGAAACGAATTGGATGAATTTGGTTTATGCACGTTTTGTCTTGGTACGAAATTTTTCGATATATTCTCACATTGTGAATAGTATAAATAGTTGCCTTCTGTCAGAATAGCGAGAGCTTGATCTAATGAACTTGGATTTCTACCGAAAAAAACACTTCGAACTGGCTCTATCATTTTACACATAAAAACATTTAACGCGATTCTTTTATTTCCATCTATATTTTGGCACTTATTTTCGAGTTCCGATTTAACATTCAAATGCTATTATTTGATTGTAAAAATCTAATACATTTGTTCTAAACTCTGTTAATCTAAGATCGTCTAAAAGTTGCAAACAATTTTTCCTTATCACTAAAGTTAGATATAAGAATTTCTTTTAAATGACTCCATTGGCTTATATTATTATTAATATTCATTACTTTCTGTGCCTTACCTACTAGTTTAGTTCGTAGAATGTTAAAGATGATGAAATGCGAGAGTTGATCGTAGACAGAAAGTGTTGAGACTAGGATTTCCACGTTGTCTATTCAGGATTTCAATGTTCCACTAGATCCATCGTAAGTGTCCAGTTTGGAAGCAAATTTCATCGGGTCTAGTTGTAAACGTTTCAAAGTAGATGTTGTCAATGGTGGAGAAGATCCCTCGTCCGTTCTGTTTCTATTTTCTAGATTTTGCAGCACTTCGTCCAGCCTTGAAGATTGTCTGATGTCTTCGGTTGCCATTTCCTAGCTTCTTGTTGAGATCCAAATCTGTCGTAAATTGCACAGCACTAAATGTAATTTTCTTGTCCGGTTGACCGCTCGCGAAACTTATTTTTTCAACGCTCTCGCGTTTTTGCGAAATATGCACCTTGTGCCCTTGCACTTATCGATGCCGCGACTAGATTCGATTAGTGTCCTTATATTATTCGGACAAACGACTGCGCCAATTACAAGGTCTTGAAAACGGAAAACTCCTCTCTTTATTTAAATCAAAAACTAAACTCGTCGTTTTTTTGAAAGACTTTTATTAATGATCTCCGTTTGGAGGCTAATACAATACTACTCTACTTTCTTACAATTCTATTCCTATTTATTACTTAATTTCTTACTGCAAGCAAAGGGACCAAGTGAACCAATTAATATTATACATAAAAGTATAATTAGTTTCGTGCCTAATGGGAAACTCACCCAATTTCGATCGGTTTATTTTGTCCAGCATACATCTTAAATCAGAGGACGTGTGAACGTTTTCCATGAGAACCGTCGTCACATGGGAATGATTGCTTTACGCGGATTACGCATTTCATTTCAGCCTCTGATATAACAATCTTTTATGTACCTTGTTAATAATTTGTAAATAAATCTTATAACTAAACGATAGAACCAAATCGCGTTTTGAACCTTAGAGCCCCATAACTAATAATATTTGAATATTATTTATTATTATTAACAATGTTAAATTATTTAAAACAATATCAAATTATTAACTGGATTAGCGTCACACATCCCAAACCTCATACTATACGTTTGGAATTTAAAAAATAGTCTTGATATTTGTTAAATAACATTTTTTACAACACAATTTTGCTGAAACACACAATAATAATTATATTACTATGAAGGTATTTGGGATCTGCACGAATTAATATTGCGTTTCAACAGTTTCAGCAATTTTTAGGCGTTTTTTCAGTTTGTTCATCCTAAATAAAAAACAGATTTTGCTGAAAAATTCAATTTTAAGTTACGTAATTACGCGTCAAATGAAACCGGTTCCACGTCAATGAGATCTTTGGTTCTCGAGATAATCGAGACGAAAAATAATTTCGAACGCACATACGTACATACACACACACACACACAGACATCTCTCTAAAAACGATGGATTTGGATTCTAGAGACCTTTAAACGTGGAGATATGTCAAATTTTGGGATTCTCAAAATCTACCCCATTACAATAACTTCCCATAGGGAACTGGGAAGTTAATTAAGAATAAAATGACCTTCTCATCTTATGATAGCAGTTAATATGTTGATTTTAAGTGTACATAGAACAGGAAGCCTTGGTAAACGATTCACCTTTGCGATTTGGGGTCAAACTTAATCTTTCCATAAGATTAAGCGGGGAAATATTTAGGTTGAGTATTAATTAAATATATTTTTCGCCAACTGTTGCATTTTTTGGAACAATCTTAATGCATCAAATTTAGATACATACATTGTTTATTATATGCATACAGCATTCAAAAATAAATATCATATATTGCATTTAAAAAATATATAATCTTTCGGCCTCCCACTTCTTTTTTAATCGGGGTTGGGACCGCCTTTGGCGGAATTATGGTGACACTTATATCCTGCATGCTATGGTTTATTAGTTATTAGTTTGTTTCATTAAATTAAATGAATCGAAAATCTAAATTTAATTCTTTTTATTCGACTTATTTATGAAAGCATAGAATGCAAGATATTAGTGTTACCATAATTCCGCCAAAGGCTGTCCCAACCCCGGTTAAAGAAGAAAGAGGGAGGCTGAAAGGTTTTTTTTAGGTTTTTGTTTGCTAATTATTTTTATTAACAATGTATACGTCTAAATATGATGTATTAGCATTGTTCCAAACATAACATGCAACAGTTGGCGAAAATCAGATTCAAATAATACTCAACCTAAATATTTCCCCGCTTAATCGTCTAGGAGAATGAAGTTTGATCCTAGATCGCAAAAATGAATCTTTTGCCAAGGTTTCGTGTTTTATGTACAGATATAATCGACAAATTAACTGTGCTTTTGTATGATGAGTATGTGTTTTTATACTTAATTTTAAAGTATTTCTTTCTTGGAGTACGACGTCAAAGCAACTGAGAATGTTATTTTTCATTTTGTTTTTATCTGAATACCAAATCTCAAGTTTGTAAATCAATCAAATTTTGAAATTTTGCTCTATTACTTGTTTTTGGAAATTTTTCCATTTAGTTAATTGCATGCTTCTCCTTAAATCTGTCAATGTCTTGCCAAGTTTGCCATTTCTGATTATTCTTTCCGTATGGTATTGAGGTATTTCATTACTTCATGTTCAAGTTGATAATCGATTACAGTGCGAGGCAAAGTACGCTTCCCATATAGGCCATTCAGCGATGTAGCTGCTTTTGTGCTCGTTATTTAATGTTTTCAATCTAGGTTACACTCAAGATAAGCTTTTATTTTGAACAGCAGTTATATTTTCCTGTATATTCTTACCAACGACAGAAAATTTCAAATATATTTTGAACTCCTGCCTTAAAGTCAGTAAGTTACTGTTAGTGTCACAACACCTTCTTAAAAGTTGGTCCGCCAAATTTGACGATTTTCCTCTCCTGTGTTTATTACCTCTTTGCGCATAACAAGCTACATCACATTTCATCGCTGATAACACTTAATTCTCAGGTTTAAATTTGGTTTCTACACATTTAGTCGTTAGTGTCAATTTTCGCTAAGTAATAACACACAATATTATCACGTAAGGTATTTTATCAAGAATATATAAAGCCAAAATATTTATGCGGATGGCAAATTTTTCAAAACTTTCGGTGCTTTATGTACTGTCAAAGTGACAATTGGAGATCATTGACAATCATAGGCATGACTTCAGAAGCAGAAAGTTGGCTAACTCGCATAAACGCATCTACACGGATATCACCATTCCTCTAATTTTCTGTTCTATGGTTGATACCATCACGTATGCAGTTCGTTCCGTGTCTGTTAGTTTTCTGTTCCAAACATTGAACAGGGAACTAGTAGGAACGGTGACAAGACTGTGTCACCTAAGGTACGAGAGAGATGATTATTTTACTCTGCTTCTTTTTTTTGTGAAAACATGTTTTGTTTATGAATGTCAAATTCTTTTACGCCAAGGGCCGATATTATTTGAAAGTGCATGCGTGATTGAAAATGTGTAGGGATTAACAGTTGTGATGAGTTTGAAAAGTAGCTACAAACTTTAATAGTGCTATTTTTTAGTAAATAGACGTGTTGTTAGTTTGGATTCTTAGTGAAAAAAAGCACTGAAATGCAGTGCATCGTAAGGTTTTGTGGTGATCGGCCGTATGAACGCCTTGTCAGCATTTAATTTCACCGGTAAGTAAACAATTCTTGGGAAAAGTGTCGTCCTAATAGTTCTCGTTAGAATTATAAGTCATAAATTTCACGCACAAACCCGTAGATATTTGATTTTTACTGATTTGTTCATAAATGTCATTTTGCATTACTTAGACATTTTGCCACTCCGTAGCGGTTCAGTAGATGGATTTGAGTGGGTCCTATTCATACAGTTTTCTTTATTCATAAATGATCATTAAACGTGCACATGAACTTGATGTATTTATCCTAAACAACTGTAATTATGAGAAACGACTTATTTATTTAAAAAAAATTGACAAGCAGCACCAGCACTTTAAATTTGTCTCAGCCGGTTGGTAGGAAGGTGGCATATTATTTACACACATATATATATAAATATACATATAGATATAGTTATATATGTGTGTTTCTGTGTGAATAAAATAATAAAACAAGCCGCGAGGTGCGACCCTTGAGGTCCACACGGTCAACTTCCCAGTAATATCTACATAAACATCAACAACATTACAACAATGAGAGGTATTCATAGCAGTAACAGGAATAAGTTAATAAGAATCATATCGTCTACGGGAGGGTCCATTGATTACGTAAGGTTTTTGGTCGATGAGGACAGATTGAATATTCACGCGGATCAATCGGTGGGGGCCTTTTTGGTCTTGAAAATTTTTGTTGGTTTTAATAATTTAAGCATTTTTAACTTCCCAGTATATGGGAAGTTCTTGTAATCGCCTCGAAAATCGAAATTGAAATTTTCAACTTTTCTTTACGTTTTGAGGTCTATAGAGTATATATAAAGTGTTTTTAGAAAGGGAGATGTATGTGTGTGTGTGTGTGTGTGTGTACGTACGTACGTACGTACGTACGTTCGTGGACACTTTTTTCTACGAGCATAACTCACGTAAACAAAGTCCGATTGACTTCGTTAAGGTGTCAATCGAAGCGTCTTTGCAATTTTAAGAGCTGATTAGTTTTTGGGATACTTCGGTCGGGGGGGGTTTGCTGTTTTGCCCGTTTGAAGGTCATTTCTGTCAGGCGCTATATCTCGCGAACCAAACATACGATTTTTTTAAACAAGGTGTCAATCGACGCGTATTAACGTTTGTGTTATTCTATCAAATTTTTAAAAAAAGCCTTCGATCGGTTTTCAAAATTTTTAGAAAAAAGTGCAAAAAATTAGGTTTTTTTTCAAAAACAATAAATTTTTAACCTTATTGTCAAGTCTTAGTAATCAATGTTTATAAAATTTATCTACTCCAAACAATGTTCGCAAAAAAATCATCAAAACTTTTTCTCATGATTACGTAAAAAAATCAATTAAAAATTAAAAACTATTAAAAGTCATCATGATTTTCAAGGTCATTTTTATCATTCTCTATATCTCACGAACCAGATATAATATTTGCATCATTAAGGTGTCAGTTGACGTGTATTAACATCTTTGTGAAGTTTTCAACATTATAAAAATTCGGTTTAGCCGTTTTTTTAATTTAATAGAAGAAAATGCGAAAAATTATGTTTTTTTTCATAGAAAATATTTTTTAACCTGATTTGCACAGCACAGTGATCCAGTTTATAAAATTTATACATTCTCATTAGTTTTTGAAGAGACACCGGCAAAATGTTCTTCCATAATTATGAAAAAGCTAAATTAAAAATGAAAAATCATTCAAAGTTACCATGTAAAGAGGGTTCATACGAGTGCTATTACTTTATATCTTTTATTCTAAAAAAATTGTTGTAAATTCAATCAAAGTTTTAAGATATTATTATAATTTGAGCAGATTTTTAATAGTTTTTATAGTCTTTTAATTAAAAAAAATTGCTTAAATTTTGAAAACCAACAAAAATTTTCAACACCAAAAAGGCCCCCCCCCCCGATTGATCCGCGTGAATATTCAATCTGTCCTCATCGACCAAAACCTTACGTAATCAATGGACCCTCCCGTAGACGATATGATTCATATTAACTCATTCCTGGTACTATTACCTCTCATTGTTGTAATGTTGTTGATGTTTATGTAGATATTACTGGGAAGTTGACCGTGTGGACCTCAAGGGTCGCACCTCGCGGCTTGTTTTTTAAATAAAAGACTATAAAAACTATGTAAAATCTGCTCAAATTATGCAAATATTTTAAAACTTTGATTGAATTTACAACAATTTTTTAGAATGAAAAAAAAATTAAGGTAAAAGCATTCGTACGAACCCTCTTTAAATGGTAGCTTTGAATGATATTTTATTTTTCAGTTATTTTTTTTTATAATCAAGGAAGAAAATTTTGCCGGTTTCTCTTCAAAACCTGATAAGAATGTATACATTTTATAAACATTTATTACTGTGCTGTGCAAATCAGGTTAAAAAATATTTTTTATGAAAAAAACTATAATGTTTTGCATTTTCTTCTATTAAATTAAAAAAAAGCTGAAACGAGTTTTTATAATGTATGTATAAACTTCACAAAGATATTAATACACGTCAACTGACACCTTAATGATGCAAATATTATATCTGGTTCGTGAGATATAGAGAATGATAAAAATGACCTTGAAAATCATGATGACTTTTAATAGTTTTTTATTTTTAATTGAATTTTTTACGTAATCATGACGAAATGTTTTGATGTTGTTTTTACAAACATTGTTTGGAGTATATAAATTTTATAAACATTGTCTACTTATTTACGCAAATCAGGTTAAAAATTTATTGTTTATGAAAAAAACCCTAATTTTTTGCACTTTTTTTTTCTTAAATTAAAAAACGGTTGCAACGATTTTTTTAAAAATTTGATAGATTCACACAAATGTTGATACGCGTCGATTGACACCTCTATGATGCAAATCGTATGTTTGGTTGGCGAGATATAACGCATGACAGAAATGACCTTCAAAGGGTCAAAACAGCAAACCCCCCCGACCGAAGTATCCCAAAAACTAATCAGCTCTTAAGATTGCAAAGACGCTTCGATTGACACCTTAACGAAGTTGATACGACTTTGTTTACGTGAGTTATGCTCGTAGAAAAAAGTGTCCACGAACGTACGTACGTACGTACGTACGTACACACACACACACACACATACATCTCCCTTTCTAAAAACACTCTATATATACTCTATAGACCTCAAAACGTAAAGAAATGTTGAAAATTTCAATTTCGATTTTCGAGGCGATTACAAGAACTTCCCATATACTGGGAAGTTAATAAAAGGTTGCGTTGCTGTTAAATATTTTCAGTTTATATATTAGTTAGTTTTCAAATCTAGGGCCTTATAGTGTCATGCCCCCAATTATTGACGATGTACGCCTTTAAAATTGTCATTACGCATTCCGACAGTAGATGCTTGGAAAAACTTATTTTTGCAAATGTGTTTACTTTCCTCTCCATTAGTTCCTTCCTCATTCGTTCTACAGTGTTAACTGATAAAGTTCAAAAATCTTCTAACCGTAATAGCATCATGTATATTAAATCCGTAATTTTAGATGGGTTTAAGTCATATGGAAAGCGAACGGAAATACATAATTTTGATTCAGAATTTACTGCCATTACTGGACTTAACGGTACCGGAAAGTCAAACATTTTAGATTCTATTTGTTTTGTCCTGGGTATCAACAACTTAGTGCAAGTAAGTTGCCGAAACAAATACGTTTTATATCGAATAATATGAATTTTCGTGGATAAGGATGCTCAGCCGCTAACTCCTTAAAGTGAAATATTACAGTATGTGTAAATTATCATAAAATGTACTGGTGGAGAAATGTATGAACATATCCGAAGGGGGAAGGTGGTTGTAGCATAAAGTGGCGATTGAAGTTCACGTAAGATGGAAATCTTCAAAAAGACACCGATTAGCTTCTGTCTCGGTATGACGGGTATCTACCGACTAAAACTACCTTCGTCTCCTTATAGCACTATCGCCGTCAATTTTCATGCTAATGTTTAGGTTTCAGTACTTCCCAGACGATAAGGATCGGTGTAAGGAATAGTAGCATGTTTCATATTTACGATTGAATCTGTTGGTCAGCAAATTGCCTCGACTGATTATTTGCAGAGTTCGAAAACCTAATGTTCCCGATAGTTATATGCACGTTAACAATCAGGTGCCCGGGTGCATTTTCTTTAGTATCCTTATTATAATCCTCGATTCCCACCTCACGAGATTTCGTGGGCTCCACTGCGGCGATATATATGGGCGAGAAAGTTCGATTTGGATCTTCTTTCTATGATACCAGCACGTGCCACATCAAGCCATATCCACCTCAAATCGTGTTGGTGTCATTTCAAGCGTCGTGGGATGTCGCTAAAGTCATCGCGTCTCGTTTGTCAACTGGAACAATTGTACTTCGGCAAATACCCAACCACTTATAGATCTCCAAGAGAATTGAATTTCTTGTGGATCTTTTAATTAAAAATAAACTCGCCTTTAATAGAGAATACTTTTTTTGAACGATTCCAGTTCTCCGAAGTTAGTACAGGACCACTTTCACAATAATCTTAGTTCTAATTCTCATATCTTCTATTGTTCCGCCGATCCAGTTTAAAAAAATTCCATATAAGTTCAGACGACTGCTGACATAATTTGCACAAGAAGTGAAAAAATAGTGGACGTGTCTCAATATATACATGTACCTCTATGTAAACCATATAAAATAGAATTTAATTTTAATGACTTTGTAAACTTCTGTTATTCGATGGTTACTTTTCAAATGCTCCTGGTTTATTATCTCGTGATTATTAATATGTTCATGGCAATCAAACAAGCTGTAATGACTCGTAATAAGCTTTACAGGGTTAGGAGGTGGTGTCCATTTCCATGAATTACTTTGGTTTTTTTTTTCAAAAAAACAATACCTTTACATGTGATTTTTCAAAATTTAGTTGAAAAAATTCGGCTCATTTGAAAATGTTTTTCAATTTTAACTGGATTGTTGGTTGGTTGGTTGGTTGTAGTGGCAGCCCCCTTTTATCCAAAGGTAGCTCACTTAGGCCACGAGAGGCCCATTGTGATACCACAGAATATAAGGGCGGCACTAGAACCTGCGGGTTGACGAGAACCATCCAGATTCTCGAATAAAGCCGGCTATGCAGCCAATGTCCAAATCGGCTGCTTCCGTGAGGTTGTCTAGGAAGGGTGTGCCCAAGGTTTGCATGCGCTTCCTGGACAGCGCCGGACATTCACACAGAAAGTGTTTAATGGTTTCTTCCTCTTCCTCTGATCTGCAACTTCGGCAGAAATCATTGAAAGGGACACCCAGTCTTTCTGCGTGTCTGCCGATCAAACAGTGTCCCGTTAGTACGGAAACGACGGAACTCAGGGTGTCGCGGCTTATGTTGAGGAGCCGCTTGGTGCGTTTGGAGCACAGTGCGTGCCAAGTTTGCCTGGTTGTGCTACAGGTTTCTTCGAGCAGCCAGGCCCTATTCGCAGCCTCCACGTAGTGCTGCTTAAATCCTAGCTTTATGGAAGCTAGAGGTTGGCCGACTTCGGGGTTAACTGTATATTCCTGAAGCTCGGTGCCAGCTCTCGCTAAGGCATCTGCTTCGCAGTTTCCAGGTATATCACTATGCCCCGGTACCCAACAAAGAATCACTTCACAGTGAAGCGACAACACGTTCAGTTGTGAGCGGCATTCCATCGCAATTTTAGATGAAGTATACACGCTGGATAATGATTGGATGGCAGCTTGACTGTCAGAAAAGATGTTTAAATTTCTTGTGGAAATTTTCTGACTTCTCAGCCAGTCAACTGCCTTATAAATCGCAATGACCTCTGCCTGAAAGACGCTGCAGTGGTCTGGTAATCGGAAGGATAGTTTCAGGCCTAGCTGTTCTGAGAACACGCCACAGCCAACTCTTCCCTCCATTTTTGATCCATCGGTGTAGATGTCGACCGATTCCTGTATCCCATCTCTTTCTGTGGTCCAGTCCTCCCTATTCGGGATGACTGTCCTGAAACCATGGTGAAAACAGGGAATCGGAGATGCAAGGTCCACTTTCCCTGACTTTGGCCCATCCCTCCGTAGTATTGTGGAGTGACCAAAGTTATCCTCATGCCATAGTCGCAGAGCTTTTAATCGAACAGCAGTGCACTTGGCCTGCTGTCTCGTAAGTAGCTCTGTCGGAAGCCAATTTAATAGCATAAATAATGCCTTTGTCGGGGTAGTCCGTAGAGCCCCGGTGATTGCAATAGCCGCACTCCTTCTGACCTTGTTCAGCAGGTTTACATTTGATGCTTTCGCCATAGCAGGCCACCAAATAACTGCGCCATACAGGATTGGTTCCACTATCGCCGTATAGAGCCATGATACAATTTTGGGTTTTAATCCCCACCTTTTCCCAATAGCTCGTTTGCAGCAGTAGATTGCACATGCAGCCTTGCGTGCTCTTTCTGCTGTGTTCGCTTTCCATGCGAGTTTAGAGTCCAGAATTAGACCTAAATATTTGACCTGATGAGATAGGTTGAGACTTATCTCCTCAAGCTTAGGTGGGACAAATCGTGGAATTTTATACCTTCTTGTGAAGAGCATAAATTCCGTCTTTTGCGGGTTGATCTTTAGACCACACTCTTTGCTCCATTTGGTAAGAATACCTAGGGCAAAGTTTAGTCTTTCCGATAGGGTGTTAACAAATTTTCCCGATATTGCTATTGCAACATCGTCGGCATAAGCTACGATTTTGCAGCCAGTCGCTTCTATTTTTGACAGGAGTTCATACACCACTAGGTTCCATAGAAGGGGTGATAGCACCCCACCTTGTGGTGTGCCTCTGCAAACCCTCCTTCGTAAGGTACTGTTTCCTAGCGTGGAGTTGATGTTCCTGCTGCTAAGCAGTTGACCGATGAACCCTATCAGGTTGTCATCGGCATTGCTTTCCCCGAGTGCTTTGCCAATAGCCTTATGGCTGATATTGTTGAAAGCCCCTTCGATGTCTATAAAAACTGCTTGCGTGTATTCCTTAACGCTTAGCGATTTTTCGATATAGCTGGTGAGCGAGTGAAGAGCTGTTTCAACCGATCTCCCTTTTGTGTATGCGTGCTGCGCATTAGAGAGTGGTTTCAGAATAGCTCTCAGATGGATCTCTATCAGTCGCTCCAGAGTTTTTAGCAGAAAGGAGGTGAGACTGATAGGTCTGTAATCCTTAGGTGAGGAGTGGGATGTTTTACCCGCTTTAGGTATGAAAACTATTTTTGCTTCTCTCCACTGCTGTGGAATGTAAGCCATCCGTACACATGCTTTGAAAATGGCGTTCAGCCATGGCAGTGCTATATTGATACCCTGCTGGATCTCAATAGGTGAGATGTTATCCATGCCAGGGGATTTAAAGGGTTGAAATGAGCTGATTGCCCAGCGTAGGAGCCTGTCATTTACAGGCACAGTAGTTGGCATGCAATCCGAGAGCGTGTGTGGATCCGCTTTATCAGCCACATCATCGCTGCCCGGGAAGTGCGTATCCACGAGAACAGACAGAGTCTCGGAGCTGGATTTCGTCCAGACTCCATTTGCGTCCTTAACGGACCCTAGAAATGAGGGGGAGCTCGTCATGACTTTACGCAGGCGACTGACATCTTTGGAGTGTTCTATTTCTGCACAGAAGCTTCTCCAAGAGGTGCGTTTAGCCTTTCTGATAGAGGATTTGAACTCCTTCAGTTTTGTTTTATAAGAAGACCAGTCGTTAGTTTCTTAAGCTCGGTTGAAGGACTTCCTACATTCCTTCCGCAGCTCCGCAATGTCACTATTCCACCATGGGGGCTTGTACTTCCCTCTAGGTTTCGTTGGACTACATGCAGACCTTGCTGCGTCATTGAAGGCCAATGTAAGGGTCCCAACGGCTTTCTCAAGACCGGGTGTGTCTGCAATCTCTGGAGGTCCGCCTTCTAGCGCGGACTCAAATACCGATTGGTATTTGACCCAATCCATCCTCCTTTTGTTAATGAAGGTTGGATTTGTCGGAGGGTCAGATGCCAGATCGAACTTTATGTATAGGTGATCGGAGAACGAGCACTCTTGTGATACGTGCCATCCCTTGATAGCTTGGTTCAAGTGCTCGTTCGTCAGAGTGATATCCAGAACCTCTCTACGGCTTGCCGTAATGAAGGTAGGATCCTCACCTTTATTAGCTAGGGCTAAGTCATGCAATAAAATGAATTCAAATAGTGACTCACCCCGTTTATTCGTGTCGGTGCTACCCCAGATGCGATGATGAGCATTGGCGTCCGCTCCGACTATTAAAGGGATGCCTCTTGCAGTGGCTTCCCTTGTAAGCCTCTGCAGGCTAGTTGGAGGTGGCAAAACATCATGCGCCATGTAGCAGGAGACAGCCCAAAGGGGTTTGGACTGTCTTTCCACTGCTATCGCAACGGTGTCCTGGTCACTGAAATTATACAAGGTTAAAAACTTCAAGCCATCCTTTACAATTATGCAAGCTCTCGGTTTACCTGCTGTGTTGAAGGATACTGTGTTATATCCTTTCAAGTTGAGCCCGCAAACCCGGTTTCCAACAACCCAAGGTTCCTGGGCCAGTATTAGCTCCTCTCCTTTTTGGGCCAGGTGGAGGAGCAGTGCGGCGGATGCTGCCTTGGAGTGCTGGAGGTTAATCTGCAGAAACCTCAGCATCGCGACACAATGTTTTATCCGCCTCCTCGTCAGATAAGGACATCTCCTCCTCCTCGACCAGGTCGAGGGATCTGAGAAGGTCCCCAGCCAACCCCGCAGTGGAGGTGGTGCTTCTTCCGTCATCGGAGAGAAGATCTGACTCAGAGAGGTCCACGGTCGGGTCTACTGATGCTTCCACAGTTCCCTCGCTTCCACTCTCCTTGCTCGGTTCCCGTACTGCCTTCCCAGTACGGTCCTTGCGATATACTCGCAGGGTGATAGCCGAGAAACCGTAGCTAATCACCCCGCACTTCGACTCCAATGGAGCTAGCGACTCCTCGTTCAAGATTATTAGAGCCTCTCGCTGTCCATTGCTGGGCTCGCTAACCTTAGCTACCTTCCAGTTTTCCACCGGGAGGTCAGCATTGCTGAGCTTGATTAGCTCAACAATTTCCTCCGGTGTGGATGGCTCCGCTGGTATCCACGCCCTGGACCGAGGCCTATTCGGGATATCTTCCCTGGAGACAGCGTCCAGCTTTGCTCCAGGCCAGACTTCTCCCACTCTACCTATAGCCTGCTTGTAAAGATCCGCTGAACGTTGATCTGTACAGGCTATCAACTTAACGTGACCCTGGTACCAGCCAGCATCACGACAGCTTGGTGGTGGGCCAGGATTTGCCTCAAGTATGGGCTTGTACACCCGGAGAAGCGCGATTTCCACCATCTTCCAGTTTGACGGTGAGATGGTGCCATCGCTACTGCTTCTGTCGATAACAGCCCATACCAGGCTTTCCTTGGCAGCTTCACTAAAACTCCTGCCCTTAACAGGATTGGGTGAGACCAGTTTTGGTCTTTTACTAACCGGCAGTTGAACGCTCGGTTGAATTGGGGCAGACTCATTAGATCTGCATCTTTTATGAGTTGCCTCTTTCTTCGGAATAGAGGCTTTGTAAGCCTCTACCGTGGTGGTTGCCCATTTCAGGGAGATTTTATCCTTCTGGGAAAGACCATCCGGAGGTAAATCTTTCAGCCTTTTCAGGACTTTGAAGGCGGACCTTCTGTCTCTGTAAGCCGTAACCGAGGGGTTTTGTTGCTTCTTAACACCTGAAGTGGAAGCGGTGTTGGAGGGCGCTCCGGAAACAGTGCGGGCCAGCTTGTTCGCCGTTACCTTGGTGTTACCGCTAGCGCCAGTAGGCTTGACTGAGGAGGTGCTTGCCCCTGGCATAGCTGCCTTGGTGCATGCATCCCTCGAAGAAGTAGGGGGTTGGCTGAGTACCGCGGTCTTCTTCCCACTAGAAGGACGCGTCACCTTCGTCCACTTCCCTTCCGGGCCGAGTGGATCTTCCTTTTGAGTTTTTGAGTTTAAATTCATTGCGATTTGGGTCCCCCCTCACAGCCGCTATCTCCACTCGTTGTGCAGTTCCCCTGAGACGCCATGGTTATCTATGCCGAAGCAGGGAGGCCATGCGAGGGTTGGCACATTCCCTTATGAGGAGATGTGCTCAGAGCCGGGCCGGGGACTAATCAGGAGTCCAAACTCAACTGAACCTACACGGCCAGACTAGTGGCGACGAGTTTTGAACGTACCGTGAGGCCTGCCAGGGTTTTACCGGGACGGAGGCAGCATTGGCATTAGCCTGAAAGCCATTTCCGCAAGATGTCACTCTTGCGTACTCAGGTGACAGAATACCGCTGCTACCAGCCCAAAGCATCAGATATAGTCGTTAAGACGAGAGAGTTGTCCAAGAAAACAATCGAAAGTCGTGCCGTGGTAGATCATTCAGCGTTACCCAGGATGCACCACGAGGAGGCGATCTACCCTACATCCCTAACTGGATTGTAGTTTCTTTTTAATTAGTATTTTCTTTTTTTAGTACAATTAAGTGGTATTTCACCAATTTGGATGTAATTAGTTTTCTTCTTCTGCACTATGGCATGTTGCTGTCATTGAAGTATGGTCGTGAAAAATAATATGCCAAAAAAAATTCTTTGCCCTTAATGTATTCGATGTCATAATTAAATTGTTTTAACGTTGAAGTTTAGAGTTAAGATCCTAGAGGTAAACCCTTCTTTCTGAAATAAAGTATTTACTTTGTGTATGCGTTCAACTCAATTTGTTACGAAGATTATTTGCTACTACGCGTTCCACAGCTCTGGTCAATATTGACATGAGTAGAATTTAAAGCCATAACTAAAGGAATATAGTTAATTCCTAACGTTCTAACGGCATTGTATATCGCTCAATGACGATTCTACTACCTACAGATTGTGTTTTTATTACTTCAAGCACTTTGTTCGTTCTGAATGTTGAACTAGACACAAATGTGTGGAGTTTTTGAACACTTCCATAGAACGAATCAATGTGTTCATGATCTGATTGCAGCATGCCCTACGAGGTTGAGAGAATGTGTGCTATATAGTATAGACTTAGCAAGAGGATTCCATTTTTTATTTGGCTTTTTACAACTTGGTATTTTCGATCATATTAGCATCATATAGCTTTTAGAAGATAGTTTTTTGTATCAAGATTACATTCAGATGTATCCTCCCAAATTTCCTACGCCAAGTTTTACGTTTATGACTTTTTTAATGGAATAATTTCAAAAACTTTAAACTTCTAAGCCATTAAAAATGAATGAAAATTAACAAGTTTCTAACTACTTTCAGGTTGCTCTATTAGCAATATAAACCTGTCTAAAAACTATGCCAAATGCTTAATATTTTTAGACTTTTGTCGATTAGATACTCATAAATTAAAATATTTGTTTTTAAAAGGTGTAGAATCAAGTGAAATCCTTCATTTTTAGTCAAATATGCAACACTAATGCATTTTGCTTTCGAAATAAAAATGATTTTCTGACAAAGAAACTACTGAAAGCGATAATAATGACAACGGAACATATCATTTGTTTATTTTATGTGCTTGCGCGTGGAGGCAATTGTCGGTTTTCTTTTACATTGCCATTCATAGGCGCTCGTTGATGTGACAAAGCTAACCACATTATTAGCCGTTTGTATTTCATTACTTTCTGGAAATTATTAATTAATCGCGGTGAAAAATAACAGACATTTATAAAAATATGTGAAGCTCACAAAGAAACACATACACAAGCTCAGTTTCTTTTTGTTTTATTTACTACATGAACGCTTTTACCGAAAATAAATAAAAATTAAAAACAATTTTGTTTTAGTTTTGTACATTTATGTCCGATCAGTTACGGTGCTGCATCCGTTGGGAGCGCCTAACTACGTGGCTCATTTGCCTTAAAGCTGCTAAATGTGTAACTGCAAGCATGATTAGCATGCATGTAAAACATTTTTGCACATGCATTCATAATTACAGATTCTACACGAAACAAGCATGCTTGAATAGATGCAATTTCAGCTTGAATGGTGTCGTTTGCGAACGATAGTAACGTGCTTGTTTGGGCTAGTTTTATCCTCGGTTTGTCAAGAAAATCGGGTAAAACGAAACGCAGTATGTGGTATCAAAAATGGTGAATAAAAATGAACCAGTTTAATCTTTAGAATGAATTTAAAAAAAATCCTAATAATTTGCACAACTATCCACGATTATATGGAGAAACGTATTTGAACCTGCTTTCACTCAAAACACCATTCATAGAAATGAGCGAAAAATTATGATTATTATCTGTTCATAGGGCAAAACCATTTGAATAAAAGTCGCAAGGTGCGACCCTTGGGTCGACACAAAAAACTCTCAGTAAATAATGACAATGAGACATTATATAAAGTAAAATTGATCACCGTTTATCGTGTTAACTCATTATTTATTGTTTTTCTATGAATCTTTTTGCAATCATAAAAAGACATTCTTTTGACTAAATCAAATATCAGCTATTTAAATTTATTGGAAATCAAATAGACCCTTACAGATATTCGAATAACACTTCAACGACAGTAATACTGCGTTTTGTTCGTTAGATATCGTGCCTCTCAAACAGCCCAACCGAATCTTATGAAAATCTAATATGCTCGGGTCATTGCTAAGACGCTACTATTGACACTTCAACGAAGTCGAAATGACTTTGCATTTGTGAGACATTCTAGAAAGAAATGACCACGGGCATGCAAATGTATGCATGTACGTACATTAATGCACACTTCTTTCTAGAAATACTTCTATATATATAGAGTTTCAAACCAATAGCAATAATTTTCCTGTATACTGATAATTAAATAAGCTATAATTAAATAAGCCATTGCTTCAAAGTCATGCTCTATCCGTCGGTACGTACGGACATAATAGAGCTCTATAGTTCTAGCATCAGTTCTTCCATTTAATATCTTCAAAATTTTAATTTGCCGCAATAGTGTTGTCTAGGAAAAGATCCTTAGGGGACATTACCCCAACCAACATGCTGCTGCCAGATGTGTTAAAAATTCTAAACCTCTAAGCAATGTAAACCGATTCAAACTGCTCGCGGACATAGCCACCGACAAAGATGAATCGACAACAAAATCAGCTGTTCAGCCTTCAAAAAAAGGTGAAAATAGCTCCAAAAACATTGCTCCTCTATTTTCCGGGAGGCCATAATCGAGATACTGGGCGTATCGGGGATCTCCCAATTCAATTTAAAAAAAGATATCTATTGGAAGAAGGTTCCTTTCTTTACTGGTCACCGCAGAGCTAACTTGCGGCTATTGAAAACAATATTATCGGGCCTACACGACATGGCTTGTGCTGATCTCCAACGATATCGTATTGACAACTTGCATCTAAAATGCATGGAAGTGAAAACAATCACAGTAGCAAACACTGGAAATAGTCATTGCATGCTGAACTTCGAACCGGGAACTAAGTTGAATGACCTGGGTGCCAACAAGAGCATCATGTACACCTTAGTTCGATGGGATTATCACTTTCGACGAAAAACCGGTCCCACATTGTGCAGGATCATGGCTCGTCATATTGTCATCCGCCGACAAAGTGCCTAATATTCAGCAGGGAACACAACCACTGCATGCACCTTTAAAGAAAGTCAAATGCGAGCACCTCAGGGAGCAAGCCTTCTCAACGCTTTTCTACATTTCCGATATCCGCTCGAACTCCAGAGCGACCTTGCAGTCCTTGCAGACGATGTATGCATTTACTCCAAAGCAAATGATCCTGATACAATAATACGGTCACTGCGAAGTGAACTAGATTTGCTCTACCAGTTTCACTTTTGGTGAAAAGTAAAAGTGAATCCTGAAAAAACCGCATCTGTTTACTTCACTTGGAAACGAAGCCCGTCAAATCTTTCAAGTCGATGTGTTAACTTTGGGAAGGTCATTCCTTGAAGTGAATTTATCATGTACCTAGGAATAATTCTTAAAAAGTCTACTACATCCAAAAATCACACTCAAAAAATTTGCTCCAAAATTCAAATCTGCATAAAGATCCTTTATTCGTTCATTAATAGAAAGTCAAAACTTTCCACACCTAACAAGCTGCTCATCTACAAGGTTGCAGTTCAGCCAATTATTTCTTACGCAGCACCCGTTTGGGGACGATGTGCATATCATCATAAAGATAACTTCAAATTCGCAAAAGCAAATGCCTAAAGATTATCTTTGACAAATCCTGGTACTTCTCGACAACACAGCAATGCATTGTCTCCTTCTGCAATCATACATCTGCTCCTTTCTATCCATCATCAGGTGTTCCGCAAGGCTCTATCCTGGGTCCTCTTCTTTTTTTACTTTTTGTCAACGATTTGCCTCAATTCATTCAGTCTCCCTGCCTCCTGTACGCTGACGACTTTAAAGTCTTTAGGACAATCAATTCCATTATCGATTGTCAAGCCCTTGACCAGGATCTATGTGCGTTTCAACCCTGGTGTGACCTCAATAATCTAACGATTAATGTTGAAAAATGTCATAAACTTACCTTTTCGCTCAAATTCAACACTATTATTTTTCCTTATTCCTTACAGTACCCTCGTTGAAGTCGATCATTTCTGTGATCTAGGTGTCATATTCGATCGCAAACTAAAATTTGATCATCATATTGCCAATATCGTGCTTAAAGCGTCAAAGCTTTGTGGACTCTTACTTAGAAATTCCACTGCATTTCGGAGACCCGAAACTAGTATAAAACTTTTCAATTCTCTCGTACGTAACTTGGTCGAATACTGCTCCCCGATCTGGTCTCCACACAGCAAATGTGATACAAACTTGATCGAATCTATTCAGCATAAGTTTACCCGCACTTTATTCTACAAATTCAATATTCCCTATGCTCCTTACGATGTTCGTCGCAAACATTTCAAACTTGCCACCTTGCAACAACGTAGCATATATTTAGACGAATCTCTCCTTTGCAAGCATTTTCTGAATATCCTCGACACTCATCTCTGCAATGAACTTCGCTTCCGTCACTCTTCTCACCCTTGTAGAAACCTTACGATCTTCGCCCCTCCCTTCACCACGTCTAACCTATATTATAATTCTCCCCTGACTCGCTTACAACGAAATCATGACCTTATGCAGTTTGGTTCCTTCGGTTACTCTTTAAATACTTATAAGATTAAACTAAGAAATCTTATATTTTCATCTTAATTTTAGTTCTCAAATTTTCTAATTCATTCACGACTGTTCTTTTTTCTTATTTTATATTCTTATTTCATTAATTAATTCATTTACTCTTAGAATTATCTTAGTCTTAGTTTAGTTCATCGCTACTGTAATTGGAACTCTTCTGTTTAGTAGCTTTGTCAACAATAAACACAGCTGCATCAGTTGGCTCAAGTTTTGACAATAAAAGATTTCGTAAGGAACCGGTGTCTTGCATTCCTTGAAAGAACAGCCATGATCGACAATTATCTACTAGTACCTGCTAGCTCATAACTTTCTACATTCCAGTAATATCTATATGCTAAGGTAATATCTATATGCTAAGGTATTTTTAAGCTAGGCCAGTTCTTAGCTGTAACCAGTCCTAAGCCAGGTTTTTTTATACCTTTTTCCTCGCAAATTATACTTAAGTGAACACTTAACTGCAATGTCTAACTGAAAAGAACCACAAATGTACCTCTAGCATAAGTTTTGGTACAAGCACAGAATGGAATCTCGAGAATAATAAAGTTTTCATCTATCTATCTAAATTCATTGCAAGCCAAAATTTCAAGAAGCATTTATTTAAACTTTATAACAACATACTAGCACAATTTATCATACCACAGGCCTGAAAATTAACTATTGAATTTCCCCCGAATAAACCAGGTCAAACCCGTCAACACGATCTCTGGCTACAGGTCTATCTCCTTGCTCCCCTGTGTAGCAAAAATTGCATCTCCCGCTGTCTCACATGGTTTCTTCAAAAGAAAAACTTTCTCTCGGAATCACAAACAGCATTCAAGAATGGGAAAGACATCATGGATATTGTTCAGCACTTTGGACACTTCATAAACAACCATTTACCATCCCAACACCACGGATCCATTGTTATCATAGACTTCGAAAAAGTATTTGAAAGGGTTGGCATACACACAGTCCTCCATTTTCTAAGATCCTGTAAAATTGGTCCAAACATGTACAACTATGTAAAAAAAATCCTATCCAATCGGCAATTTATATACCGAATGTTCAATGGCATCCCACAAGGATCACCCCTATCAGTTACACATTCTTAACAGCATGCGAAGAAATGTACACAACATTTATAAGCTGAAAATTCTTCCGATTTTGCATATATGCAGATGATCTGCATCATTTCGTTAAATTAAAAAACATAGAAGAATTTCTGCTCAAACTCAGCATATCACTTCAACATATTTGAATCAACAGTTCCGGTTCTAAGATATCGCTGACAATATGATATGAATGCTAAACCCCCACACTTAAATTCGAAAATTGTAACCTAACAAACAACAAATCTTAAAATCTTAGACCTAATCTTCAATAAACGGAACCCCTGGAATAATCACATATACAGTGCTGTGCAAAACTTAAGCAACTCACTACATGTCGGAATGAAGGGGGAAATTGCAATCAAAATATAAAGATTTTTTTTCCTTTTTTGTTTTTCAGTTACACGTTAGCATGTTGCCAAAAGCTCTGCAATAAAAAAAGGATATCAGTATTTTAACTGTTCTGTAAAAAAACCAAAACAAATTCCACCAACAAAAAGGCTGTGCAAAATCTAAGCAACTTTCAAAATGCAGCTACGATTCCCAGTCAGAACAAAAGATAACGGGGATTTCCCGATGTTTCTATTTTTTTCTGATGCTCGTGTCAATTAGATCAGTAAAGATCGTCTTCGTTTTGGATTTAGTTGTGTCTAAAAAAATAAAATTTAAAATGCAGCGTAATCAATATGATAATAGATTTAAATCAAACATAATTTCGCTATATTATTCCGGAAAAACGCAAATAGAGATTGCCAAATCGTTAAATATAAACAAATCTTTAATTTCAAAATGGACTACGAAATATAAAAACACGGGTAGTGTGAAAAGTGTAAATTTTGGTGGAAGGCCGCGTAAAACTACCATAAGAGATGACTTGCAAATCAAAAAATTGATAAAAAAAACCGTTTATCTCGTTAAAAGAAGTTGTGAAAGAGCTAATCTTAGATGTCAACTCAAGCACTGTTCGCAGACGGGCAACTGAATTCAATCTAAAAAGCTATACAGCTTTAAAAAAATCATTGCTCACAAAAAGACATGCAAGGAAAAAGTAAACTGCTCGAACAACACTTTTCAACATTATTATTTTACTATTTATATCGTTTTATATATCATTTTGGCTTGAATTTGCTAAAAATTATCTTGACTGGTCAGTTGCTAAATGGAAGAGCGTTTTATTTAGCGACGAATCCAAGTTCAACCTCTTCAATTCTGATGGCTTATCCCGTGTGAGGCGTGAGTAGGAACAGCAACTAAATCCACGCTTCTGTAGGAAAACGGTGAATTATTGGGGAGGAAGCGTCATGGTCTGGACATGTTTCTCAGCACTAGGTCTTGGTCCCTTTCATAGAATAACAGAAATTATGGACGGATTCATGTATAAGGACATCTTAGAATCTAGAATGTTACCTTATGTAGAGTGTAATATGCCACTTCGATGGGTGCTTCAACATGATAATGACCCAAAACACACATCAAAGTTGGTTAAAAAATGGCTTAGCTCTAAAAGTATTCAAGTTCTTGATTGGCCGGCACAATCGCCCGACTTGAATCCTATAGAAAACTTGTTCGGTATATTGAAACGGCGTATGGAAACAGTACAGTTTGCAAACAAGGACCAATTGCTTAGAAACCTAAAAACCGAATGGGAAAAAATTGACATATCAATTTTAAATAATTTAGTTGAATCAATGCATCGCAGATGTGCCGCTGTTACAAAAAATAACGGCTATTACACGCAATATTAATAAAAGTTGCTTAGATTTTGCACAGCTTTTTTGTTGGTGGAATTTGTTTTGGTTTTTTTTAAAGAACAGTTTAAACACTAATGTACTTTTTTATTGCAGAGCTTTTGGCAACATGTTAAAGTGTAACTTGAAAACAAAAAAGGAAAAAAATTCTTAATATTTTGATTGCAATTTTCCCTTTCATTCCGACATGTAGTGAGTTGCTTAGGTTTTGCACAGCACTGTATAAACCAGTCAAACAAGTAACGAATAAGCTCAACATTGCAAAATATTTATCTAGTTTAAAATTCGAAGGACATTACAACACCTTTATTAATATTGTACGAGCACTTCTATATCTAAGCTCGATAGCGGGCTGCCAGTGTACGGCTATGCAGCAAAAAACCAACTTAAAAAATAGAAACGCTTTACCACACAGCAGCAGGAAGAACGATCGGCGCTTTCCGCAAATTGCATCCTCACAGAAACGGGCTTACCTTCGCTAGAAGACAGAAGAGAGACCAACTGCTAGGATATCTAGCCGCGAAACTCAGCCTTCCCCAGCAATCCCTACTTGAAGCGGATATTAAGGCACTGAGGAAACAAAAACGAAAGCCAAAACAGAATTCATGTATATCACGTGCACTCGAATTTGCAGCAGAACTGGACATCACAATCAACCCAATCAAAAATCCTGGCACCCACCAGTAGCCCAGTAAACTCATACATGATCTGTTAATTCGATACATGAACGAATTAACAGACCACCGCAAAAAATTTACGTACCTACTGTTCAAAACATACAAAGAACCCTGGCTAAAGTCTAGCTGAGAGTTAATCTTTACATACGGATCAAAAATTGCCGAGAATGTAGAATGGCAAATTCATAATATGGACAGACAGCAGATCATGCGTTGACACTTTAAAAAATATCAACAACTCCGACATAAGAAACAAACTCATCGAAAAACCAAACAAAATAAAACTACTATGGGCACCAAAACGCCAAAATTCCAGAAAACGTCTTTGATTCATTCGCTAAATACTAAGCTAAGTCGTGATTTATTGTTCACAGGTATAACTGTGAACGTGAACTCTTATTCACTGTGAATTTAATCTGTGATTGTGAGTTTGTAGCAAGGTAATAAATTTTGTATTAAATGCAGTTTTAGTTTAAAGCGACTAAGATTTTGAACGAAACTTCCTAATTAAAACGACTTAATATGGAAAGTAACAAAGTAATAATTCATTTATTAATATAAATATAAGATACAAAAATATGAGGTAAGCAGCGTATTTCTGTTAAATTCACCAATGCTAATTCAATTTTTGAATTGCTGTTTAAAAATAGCAGCATTTGCACAGCTGAGGCGATTTCACAATATATCATAATGTTTCTACTTGCTTGCCTTTATCAAGACAATCTTTCAACAAATCGCCTGATAAAATATACTTCATTTGTACAGGTTATTGACACTGTAGGATGCTTTATTTCCATATGCCTTTTTAAATTGGATGTGCTGGTTTTATACGATAGCTTCGCTCGACATAAATTGCATTTCGCAAAGTTTTCATCCAGATCGTTGAAAAAATTCCACAGAAAGCTAATCTTTCTATTCGGCATCGCACAAAGTGTTTATTTACCAATATAATCAAAAATCTACTAATATTTAAAAACTGCAAAACTATCAATCTGAATTTAGCTCGTACACAACGCAGCTAACAATTCAAACATTCGTCGTGAACTACAACCTTCCTCAATATACAGTATACTCACATTGTTACTTAAACCGTGATTTGTTTTGCGTTCATTCTTTAATCGCTGCATCGCGCGTCGCGACACAGCTCGTGAACCGTTTTGTGTGAATTTGTATGTGATGTGAGGCTACGCCAAGGACACACCATACCAACAAACGAACACCTTATATCCAAAAATCTAAAACCGCACTGCCATCTATGTATACTATAGTGGGACATTGACAAACATTAAACATATGTTATGCGACTGTTCTTCCGGCTCAAAATTCAAGCAAAAATACAATATACCACCGTACTACTGATAAATCAAAAAATCCACGATCTAGTGAAATCACTAAAGATCAAAATATAAGCAAATGTCGACACCGATTCCCCAGATAGAACTATTTCAGGCTAAATTAGACTCACATACTAGTATTCTAATATAAGTCAAGCCTGAGGCCTTTGTAGCCAGTGCTTTGTATAGATATAAGATCTTAATCTTAAATCTTAAAATAATCATCACATTTCAAAAATTCAATAGTCATTTGTTTCCATAAGTCGTATTAGCCATTCAAATTTATCACTACGCTACCTCATTCCAATACTATTCTATGTCCAAATTGAAAGTTTTACAAGACAGCAAATTTAAACTTGATTGTTACTAGTGTTAAACACTCAATAAATTTAAAGAAAATTGAGTAGCCTTTTCAAAAGTATGGTTGATGTTTCGAAAGATTAAACAATATTTCTATATATTTGCATTATAGTAATGATCAAGTGTAAATTTACCATACGTCGGCGGAAAGCGTGCGACAAGCTCTCAAACCACCATATTTATTTCTATTTTTGTAAATTTCCTCATTCATTGTTTATAAATAATGAAAATATTTCGATAGAAAATAATCCAATGGATTTAAGTATTACAGTTTACAATTATAGTATTTATATAATTTTATGTGTAAATAACATCGATAACATAATCTAGTAAACACCATGTTGTAGAAATGGAAATTCAACTTTATATGTAATTTCACATTGGCTAGTTACTTGTTTGCATGATGATACATTCTCAGTCTTAAGTATCCGATCTTCTAAAGTAGTGATTGTTTTGATTTTTTTATTGAACAAAATTTTTTTTTTGAAAAATTGTGGGAAATTTACTTTAGAAATGTAAATACGCTTCGATTTACACATCAACGAGGTTAATATAGCGTTCGATTGACACATTAATGAAGTCGATATGACTTTGCCTTTGTGAGATATCATTCTAAAAAGAAATGAACTCGAACTTACATACGTTCGTACACACACATAATGCTTTCTAGAAATACTTTTCAATAACTTCTAAGACCTTAAATTGTAAAGATATGTCGATTTTGACTTTTGGATCGAATAAAACAACTTACCATATACTGGGAAGCTATTAAATAGAATTTTGCGTTACATTCGAGTGTCCACATGTTATTCCGTTATCGCATTTTATAATGAGAATTTCATCGTATCACTATTGTTAAAATGTCTATGTCGTCATGATAATTCGGACCGCCAGATGTCAAAACATAAATCTGCCACTCTACACATTCAGCCATGAGACCACAAGGAATACTACTATCTGGGAAGCTAAAACTTTAGAACATGCATAAAAAAATGGTACAACTGTGATGTGTGTTGAAGATAAAAATGATTTCAATATAACAATTTTAATTCGATATAGTAGTAATAATAAACTATATGGACCTGTAAAGTTAATAGTGTATACTTTATAAAGTCAATCGATGAAATAATTCTCAAATAAAAGTGCTACTTATGGTACTAATATGTTCTATAATTTTGAAGTGTCTGATTAAATCGATGATAAAAACATGAAAACTATTGTTTTAATACGAAAAACTATATAATTAAATCTTTTCTAATCAATAGGCGACATTTTAACAAGATATTTTTCTCTGAGGGTGTACAAGGTTGATAGTGGCGGGAATTCTCAACAGCTTGTACAAGCTTCGTATATACATCCAGTTTTGCCTGCACAAGCGTGTCTTGCTTAAACATACTTGCAACAAATGATTGCGCATGTATGCTTACCAAGCATGCAGTCACATGTGTAGCAGCCTTTATTGTTGATCTGCGACGTTAGGCTTCCGTCATCGCCTGATGTTCTTCCCCTTGTGATGACAACTTATTTGTAGGCATTTCATGAACATCACACCGTTTTGAATTACAAGCATATATCTTCTTTGATTCATTCGATAAATACTAAGCTAAGTCGTGATTTATTGTTCACAGGTATAACTGTGAACGTGAACTCTTATTCACTGTGAATTTAATCTGTGATTGTGAGTTTGTAGCAAGGTAATAAATTTTGTATTAAATGCAGTTTTAGTTTAAAGCGACTAAGATTTTGAACGAAACTTCCTAATTAAAACGACTTAATATGGAAAGTAACAAAGTAATAATTCATTTATTAATATAAATATAAGATACAAAAATATGAGGTAAGCAGCGTATTTCTGTTAAATTCACCAATGCTAATTCAATTTTTGAATTGCTGTTTAAAAATAGCAGCATTTGCACAGCTGAGGCGATTTCACAATATATCATAATGTTTCTACTTTCTTGCCTTTATCAAGACAATCTTTCAACAAATCGCCTGATAAAATATACTTCATTTGTACAGGTTATTGACACTGTAGGATGCTTTATTTCCATATGCCTTTTTAAATTGGATGTGCTGGTTTTATACGATAGCTTCGCTCGACATAAATTGCATTTCGCAAAGTTTTCATCCAGATCGTTGAAAAAATTCCACAGAAAGCTAATCTTTCTATTCGGCATCGCACAAAGTGTTTATTTACCAATATAATCAAAAATCTACTAATATTTAAAAACTGCGAAACTATCAATCTGAATTTAGCTCGTACACAACGCAGCTAACAATTCAAACATTCGTCGTGAACTACAACCTTCCTCAATATACAGTATACTCACATTGTTACTTAAACCGTGATTTGTTTTGCGTTCATTCTTTAATCGCTGCATCGCGCGTCGCGACACAGCTCGTGAACCGTTTTGTGTGAATTTGTATGTGATGTGAGGCTACGCCAAGGACACACCATACCAACACACGAACACCTTATATCCAAAAATCTAAAACCGCACTGCCATCTATGTATACTATAGTGGGACATTGACAAACATTAAACATATGTTATGCGACTGTTCTTCCGGCTCAAAATTCAAGCAAAAATACAATATACCACCGTACTACTGATAAATCAAAAAATCCACGATCTAGTGAAATCACTAAAGATCAAAATATAAGCAAATGTCGACACCGATTCCCCAGATAGAACTATTTCAGGCTAAATTAGACTCACATACTAGTATTCTAATATAAGTCAAGCCTGAGGCCTTTGTAGCCAGTGCTTTGTATAGATATAAGATCTTAATCTTAAATCTTAAAATAATCATCACATTTCAAAAATTCAATAGTCATTTGTTTCCATAAGTCGTATTAGCCATTCAAATTTATCACTTCGCTACCTCATTCCAATACTATTCTATGTCCAAATTGAAAGTTTTACAAGACAGCAAATTTAAACTTGATTGTTACTAGTGTTAAACACTCAATAAATTTAAAGAAAATTGAGTAGCCTTTTCAAAAGTATGGTTGATGTTTCGAAAGATTAAACAATATTTCTATATATTTGCATTATAGTAATGATCAAGTGTAAATTTACCATACGTCGGCGGAAAGCGTGCGACAAGCTCTCAAACCACCATATTTATTTCTATTTTTGTAAATTTCCTCATTCATTGTTTATAAATAATGAAAATATTTCGATAGAAAATAATCCAATGGATTTAAGTATTACAGTTTACAATTATAGTATTTATATAATTTTATGTGTAAATAACATCGATAACATAATCTAGTAAACACCATGTTGTAGAAATGGAAATTCAACTTTATATGTAATTTCACATTGGCTAGTTACTTGTTTGCATGATGATACATTCTCAGTCTTAAGTATCCGATCTTCTAAAGTAGTGATTGTTTTGATTTTTTTATTGAACAAAATTTTTTTTTGAAAAATTGTGGGAAATTTACTTTAGAAATGTAAATACGCTTCGATTTACACATCAACGAGGTTAATATAGCGTTCGATTGACACATTAATGAAGTCGATATGACTTTGCCTTTGTGAGATATCATTCTAAAAAGAAATGAACTCGAACTTACATACGTTCGTACACACACATAATGCTTTCTAGAAATACTTTTCAATAACTTCTAAGACCTTAAATTGTAAAGATATGTCGATTTTGACTTTTGGATCGAATAAAACAACTTACCATATACTGGGAAGTTATTAAATAGAATTTTGCGTTACATTCGAGTGTCCACATGTTATTCCGTTATCGCATTTTATAATGAGAATTTCATCGTATCACTATTGTTAAAATGTCTATGTCGTCATGATAATTCGGACCGCCAGATGTCAAAACATAAATCTGCCACTCTACACATTCAGCCATGAGACCACAAGGAATACTACTATCTGGGAAGCTAAAACTTTAGAACATGCATAAAAAAATGGTACAACTGTGATGTGTGTTGAAGATAAAAATGATTTCAATATAACAATTTTAATTCGATATAGTAGTAATAATAAACTATATGGACCTGTAAAGTTAATAGTGTATACTTTATAAAGTCAATCGATGAAATAATTCTCAAATAAAAGTGCTACTTATGGTACTAATATGTTCTATAATTTTGAAGTGTCTGATTAAATCGATGATAAAAACATGAAAACTATTGTTTTAATACGAAAAACTATATAATTAAATCTTTTCTAATCAATAGGCGACATTTTAACAAGATATTTTTCTCTGAGGGTGTACAAGGTTGATAGTGGCGGGAATTCTCAACAGCTTGTACAAGCTTCGTATATACATCCAGTTTTGCCTGCACAAGCGTGTCTTGCTTAAACATACTTGCAACAAATGATTGCGCATGTATGCTTACCAAGCATGCAGTCACATGTGTAGCAGCCTTTATTGTTGATCTGCGACGTTAGGCTTCCGTCATCGCCTGATGTTCTTCCCCTTGTGATGACAACTTATTTGTAGGCATTTCATGAACATCACACCGTTTTGAATTACAAGCATATATCTTCTTTGATTCATTCGATAAATACTAAGCTAAGTCGTGATTTATTGTTCACAGGTATAACTGTGAACGTGAACTCTTATTCACTGTGAATTTAATCTGTGATTGTGAGTTTGTAGCAAGGTAATAAATTTTGTATTAAATGCAGTTTTAGTTTAAAGCGACTAAGATTTTGAACGAAACTTCCTAATTAAAACGACTTAATATGGAAAGTAACAAAGTAATAATTCATTTATTAATATAAATATAAGATACAAAAATATGAGGTAAGCAGCGTATTTCTGTTAAATTCACCAATGCTAATTCAATTTTTGAATTGCTGTTTAAAAATAGCAGCATTTGCACAGCTGAGGCGATTTCACAATATATCATAATGTTTCTACTTTCTTGCCTTTATCAAGACAATCTTTCAACAAATCGCCTGATAAAATATACTTCATTTGTACAGGTTATTGACACTGTAGGATGCTTTATTTCCATATGCCTTTTTAAATTGGATGTGCTGGTTTTATACGATAGCTTCGCTCGACATAAATTGCATTTCGCAAAGTTTTCATCCAGATCGTTGAAAAAATTCCACAGAAAGCTAATCTTTCTATTCGGCATCGCACAAAGTGTTTATTTACCAATATAATCAAAAATCTACTAATATTTAAAAACTGCAAAACTATCAATCTGAATTTAGCTCGTACACAACGCAGCTAACAATTCAAACATTCGTCGTGAACTACAACCTTCCTCAATATACAGTATACTCACATTGTTACTTAAACCGTGATTTGTTTTGCGTTCATTCTTTAATCGCTGCATCGCGCGTCGCGACACAGCTCGTGAACCGTTTTGTGTGAATTTGTATGTGATGTGAGGCTACGCCAAGGACACACCATACCAACACACGAACACCTTATATCCAAAAATCTAAAACCGCACTGCCATCTATGTATACTATAGTGGGACATTGACAAACATTAAACATATGTTATGCGACTGTTCTTCCGGCTCAAAATTCAAGCAAAAATACAATATACCACCGTACTACTGATAAATCAAAAAATCCACGATCTAGTGAAATCACTAAAGATCAAAATATAAGCAAATGTCGACACCGATTCCCCAGATAGAACTATTTCAGGCTAAATTAGACTCACATACTAGTATTCTAATATAAGTCAAGCCTGAGGCCTTTGTAGCCAGTGCTTTGTATAGATATAAGATCTTAATCTTAAATCTTAAAATAATCATCACATTTCAAAAATTCAATAGTCATTTGTTTCCATAAGTCGTATTAGCCATTCAAATTTATCACTTCGCTACCTCATTCCAATACTATTCTATGTCCAAATTGAAAGTTTTACAAGACAGCAAATTTAAACTTGATTGTTACTAGTGTTAAACACTCAATAAATTTAAAGAAAATTGAGTAGCCTTTTCAAAAGTATGGTTGATGTTTCGAAAGATTAAACAATATTTCTATATATTTGCATTATAGTAATGATCAAGTGTAAATTTACCATACGTCGGCGGAAAGCGTGCGACAAGCTCTCAAACCACCATATTTATTTCTATTTTTGTAAATTTCCTCATTCATTGTTTATAAATAATGAAAATATTTCGATAGAAAATAATCCAATGGATTTAAGTATTACAGTTTACAATTATAGTATTTATATAATTTTATGTGTAAATAACATCGATAACATAATCTAGTAAACACCATGTTGTAGAAATGGAAATTCAACTTTATATGTAATTTCACATTGGCTAGTTACTTGTTTGCATGATGATACATTCTCAGTCTTAAGTATCCGATCTTCTAAAGTAGTGATTGTTTTGATTTTTTTATTGAACAAAATTTTTTTTTTGAAAAATTGTGGGAAATTTACTTTAGAAATGTAAATACGCTTCGATTTACACATCAACGAGGTTAATATAGCGTTCGATTGACACATTAATGAAGTCGATATGACTTTGCCTTTGTGAGATATCATTCTAAAAAGAAATGAACTCGAACTTACATACGTTCGTACACACACATAATGCTTTCTAGAAATACTTTTCAATAACTTCTAAGACCTTAAATTGTAAAGATATGTCGATTTTGACTTTTGGATCGAATAAAACAACTTACCATATACTGGGAAGCTATTAAATAGAATTTTGCGTTACATTCAAGTGTCCACATGTTATTCCGTTATCGCATTTTATAATGAGAATTTCATCGTATCACTATTGTTAAAATGTCTATGTCGTCATGATAATTCGGACCGCCAGATGTCAAAACATAAATCTGCCACTCTACACATTCAGCCATGAGACCACAAGGAATACTACTATCTGGGAAGCTAAAACTTTAGAACATGCATAAAAAAATGGTACAACTGTGATGTGTGTTGAAGATAAAAATGATTTCAATATAACAATTTTAATTCGATATAGTAGTAATAATAAACTATATGGACCTGTAAAGTTAATAGTGTATACTTTATAAAGTCAATCGATGAAATAATTCTCAAATAAAAGTGCTACTTATGGTACTAATATGTTCTATAATTTTGAAGTGTCTGATTAAATCGATGATAAAAACATGAAAACTATTGTTTTAATACGAAAAACTATATAATTAAATCTTTTCTAATCAATAGGCGACATTTTAACAAGATATTTTTCTCTGAGGGTGTACAAGGTTGATAGTGGCGGGAATTCTCAACAGCTTGTACAAGCTTCGTATATACATCCAGTTTTGCCTGCACAAGCGTGTCTTGCTTAAACATACTTGCAACAAATGATTGCGCATGTATGCTTACCAAGCATGCAGTCACATGTGTAGCAGCCTTTATTGTTGATCTGCGACCTTAGGCTTCCGTCATCGCCTGATGTTCTTCCCCTTGTGATGACAACTTATTTGTAGGCATTTCATGAACATCACACCGTTTTGAATTACAAGCATATATCTTCTTTGATTCATTCGATAAATACTAAGCTAAGTCGTGATTTATTGTTCACAGGTATAACTGTGAACGTGAACTCTTATTCACTGTGAATTTAATCTGTGATTGTGAGTTTGTAGCAAGGTAATAAATTTTGTATTAAATGCAGTTTTAGTTTAAAGCGACTAAGATTTTGAACGAAACTTCCTAATTAAAACGACTTAATATGGAAAGTAACAAAGTAATAATTCATTTATTAATATAAATATAAGATACAAAAATATGAGGTAAGCAGCGTATTTCTGTTAAATTCACCAATGCTAATTCAATTTTTGAATTGCTGTTTAAAAATAGCAGCATTTGCACAGCTGAGGCGATTTCACAATATATCATAATGTTTCTACTTTCTTGCCTTTATCAAGACAATCTTTCAACAAATCGCCTGATAAAATATACTTCATTTGTACAGGTTATTGACACTGTAGGATGCTTTATTTCCATATGCCTTTTTAAATTGGATGTGCTGGTTTTATACGATAGCTTCGCTCGACATAAATTGCATTTCGCAAAGTTTTCATCCAGATCGTTGAAAAAATTCCACAGAAAGCTAATCTTTCTATTCGGCATCGCACAAAGTGTTTATTTACCAATATAATCAAAAATCTACTAATATTTAAAAACTGCAAAACTATCAATCTGAATTTAGCTCGTACACAACGCAGCTAACAATTCAAACATTCGTCGTGAACTACAACCTTCCTCAATATACAGTATACTCACATTGTTACTTAAACCGTGATTTGTTTTGCGTTCATTCTTTAATCGCTGCATCGCGCGTCGCGACACAGCTCGTGAACCGTTTTGTGTGAATTTGTATGTGATGTGAGGCTACGCCAAGGACACACCATACCAACACACGAACACCTTATATCCAAAAATCTAAAACCACACTGCCATCTATGTATACTATAGTGGGACATTGACAAACATTAAACATATGTTATGCGACTGTTCTTCCGGCTCAAAATTCAAGCAAAAATACAATATACCACCGTACTACTGATAAATCAAAAAATCCACGATCTAGTGAAATCACTAAAGATCAAAATATAAGCAAATGTCGACACCGATTCCCCAGATAGAACTATTTCAGGCTAAATTAGACTCACATACTAGTATTCTAATATAAGTCAAGCCTGAGGCCTTTGTAGCCAGTGCTTTGTATAGATATAAGATCTTAATCTTAAATCTTAAAATAATCATCACATTTCAAAAATTCAATAGTCATTTGTTTCCATAAGTCTTATTAGCCATTCAAATTTATCACTTCGCTACCTCATTCCAATACTATTCTATGTCCAAATTGAAAGTTTTACAAGACAGCAAATTTAAACTTGATTGTTACTAGTGTTAAACACTCAATAAATTTAAAGAAAATTGAGTAGCCTTTTCAAAAGTATGGTTGATGTTTCGAAAGATTAAACAATATTTCTATATATTTGCATTATAGTAATGATCAAGTGTAAATTTACCATACGTCGGCGGAAAGCGTGCGACAAGCTCTCAAACCACCATATTTATTTCTATTTTTGTAAATTTCCTCATTCATTGTTTATAAATAATGAAAATATTTCGATAGAAAATAATCCAATGGATTTAAGTATTACAGTTTACAATTATAGTATTTATATAATTTTATGTGTAAATAACATCGATAACATAATCTAGTAAACACCATGTTGTAGAAATGGAAATTCAACTTTATATGTAATTTCACATTGGCTAGTTACTTGTTTGCATGATGATACATTCTCAGTCTTAAGTATCCGATCTTCTAAAGTAGTGATTGTTTTGATTTTTTTATTGAACAAAATTTTTTTTTTGAAAAATTGTGGGAAATTTACTTTAGAAATGTAAATACGCTTCGATTTACACATCAACGAGGTTAATATAGCGTTCGATTGACACATTAATGAAGTCGATATGACTTTGCCTTTGTGAGATATCATTCTAAAAAGAAATGAACTCGAACTTACATACGTTCGTACACACACATAATGCTTTCTAGAAATACTTTTCAATAACTTCTAAGACCTTAAATTGTAAAGATATGTCGATTTTGACTTTTGGATCGAATAAAACAACTTACCATATACTGGGAAGCTATTAAATAGAATTTTGCGTTACATTCGAGTGTCCACATGTTATTCCGTTATCGCATTTTATAATGAGAATTTCATCGTATCACTATTGTTAAAATGTCTATGTCGTCATGATAATTCGGACCGCCAGATGTCAAAACATAAATCTGCCACTCTACACATTCAGCCATGAGACCACAAGGAATACTACTATCTGGGAAGCTAAAACTTTAGAACATGCATAAAAAAATGGTACAACTGTGATGTGTGTTGAAGATAAAAATGATTTCAATATAACAATTTTAATTCGATATAGTAGTAATAATAAACTATATGGACCTGTAAAGTTAATAGTGTATACTTTATAAAGTCAATCGATGAAATAATTCTCAAATAAAAGTGCTACTTATGGTACTAATATGTTCTATAATTTTGAAGTGTCTGATTAAATCGATGATAAAAACATGAAAACTATTGTTTTAATACGAAAAACTATATAATTAAATCTTTTCTAATCAATAGGCGACATTTTAACAAGATATTTTTCTCTGAGGGTGTACAAGGTTGATAGTGGCGGGAATTCTCAACAGCTTGTACAAGCTTCGTATATACATCCAGTTTTGCCTGCACAAGCGTGTCTTGCTTAAACATACTTGCAACAAATGATTGCGCATGTATGCTTACCAAGCATGCAGTCACATGTGTAGCAGCCTTTATTGTTGATCTGCGACGTTAGGCTTCCGTCATCGCCTGATGTTCTTCCCCTTGTGATGACAACTTATTTGTAGGCATTTCATGAACATCACACCGTTTTGAATTACAAGCATATATCTTCCGCTCTCATGATAGAATAGTCTCCTGTAACACCCTCATTCTGAATGGGAAATTGAGAAGTGTGTCGCAGTCAACACTTAGGCAGAAAAATCGTAATACAAGCGGCCAAATTTGTTTCCTTCGCCAAAGGATGAGTTATATGTATGCACAAAAATACGTTATATCCGGAATTATGTTTTTTGATTTAGTTGGGATTCCTGACATTTTTTCCCATCAAATGATTTGAATTTCTCTTGTTCTCGTATGTTTATCTTCAAATTCTCACGAAATGAGAATTCTCTCGATATTCCAACAATGGTTGCAACGTCCATTCCGGCGAAAGATAAATAAATCACATCTATAACAGCATTTCGTCTAGGTCTATATTATGACTAAACATTGAATAATTTTTTTTCAAACTGATTTTTTGAGCTCTCGACTACAATTTTATAAATTCTTGTTTATTTATCATACTATCATCCATAGGGAAACATTAATTGCATCCAAAGCCTTCTTGTAAAAATAAAATTTGAGTACATTTGATTTTGCCTTTTTTCATTAATAAAATCTTTACACTTCGCGCTTAAATGCACTTCATGTAATGGCAAAAAATAGTTTACGCTTCAATTCTTAATAGAAAACAAATTCTAACTTTGTCAATCCATTTTGTTTTTGATGTATTGCTGCAAAATTTCTAGTAAAATTGTAGTTCTTTGTAATAAAGCATTAAATGATTAAAATACATCAAATATTAAAAAAAAAATTATGCCAATCCATATGAACAGGATTATTCGCCTGTGAATCAATTGTTTATTGTGATAAAAGTTGTTGCAATGTCAGAAAATTGTATAAAAACCTGACGAGTCCAGTAAGAACCAATGAATTCAGTACGATGCTATAATTCGAAAGACTCGATTTTCAAATATGCCTGAATTTTTTCAAGACCCTTCGCGTTTGGGGCTTACTTGAGATAAGCTGGTAATGCAGCTTTAATTAAAGTATCTTTAGAAGATGGTAACTGGTCAAATGGAAAATTTAGTCTTCCATCTATATCCGATATATCGGAACAAATTAAAGAATAACAGTAAATATTGGGATGAGTTACATGTATTTATGACATCACTTTCTTTGTGGACAGCAAAGCAGCCATGAGGATGCTAGAATCAGTCTTAGTGTCCTCCAAATTAGTTGAAACCTGTAGGTCGAAACTGGGGAGGATCTTTCAAAAGAACAGGTTAAAACTGTGTTGGGTTCCTGGGCACAGCGAAGTGCACGGAAATGTAAAAGCGGATCAGCTCGCTAGGGAGGGATCCCGTGAGGCGCACCTGCATGAGAAAGTGGGGGTAGGGGTCTCAATGAAAGTTCTTAGGCAGGATATAAAGGTATCAGCCTATGAGCTAGCATTGAGGCGCTGGAGAAATTTATTTTTGTACCGCTAGACAGATGTGGCCAAATTATAACAAAAAGCGCACTCTGGGCTTGTTATCCCTAAACAGAGGTGCAATAAGAAACCTTGTGGGTATACTGACGGGTCATGTGGCTTTCGGTGAACATGCAAGAAGAATCGGGCTCCCAGCGAACGACCTGTGTCGAAGCTGCGGTGATGAAGAAGAGAGAGAATCTGTAGAGCATCTTCTCTGCAGTTGTCCGGCTCTAGCGAATAATAGGAAAAAACACTTAGGTGCTTTCTTTTTCGTGAAGCTAAGTGAGCTAAGTGTTATGAGAATGGACCAGTTCCTGGATTTCCTCAAGGAATCGGGGTGGTTCATGGAATAATATGGTAGTTTTTCCATGTCTTCAGGGCACAATGGGCCAACGGGGCCTAAGTGAAGCGGAAGCCGTGCGGCTTAGCACCCTTCAACCTAACCTAACCTACATGTATTTACAAACATCCTGGTGGGCCAAATTATAAATGCAAAGATTATGGACTATAAATTTTGTTTTTTAACAAAGTCTGATAATATTAAATTTAGAAGCAATTAAGACTGCCTGAAGATCAAAATGGGTGGCGATTTGTTTGTAGACCAAATTTGTTTTCTTCGTTAAGTGATGACTTATATGTATGCACAAACATCCGTCTTTCCTGAAATGATGATTTTTATGTAGTTTAAAATAAACCATATTTTGGTTCCTGATAATTTTCCCCCTCCAAATGACTAGAATTCCATTATGTCCTTGTTTTCGTTTGTTCATGTTCAAATTCTCACGAAATTGACATTCTCTCGTGATCCTCCAACTTTGATTTCAATGTCCATTCCGGCGAAAAATACACATATCTTTTAATTACTAACTCAAGCTCTACGATTATTTGATTTCATTGATTGCACGACACCAACAACTTGCAATTCAGGTTTCTTATTTGATTTGAATTTATTTATTTTATCTATTCTCTGAGATCTCGGTGCACAGTAACGAGCAACAGGTTAAGTACACAATATTTTCTGATTATTTTTAAGAATCATTCGGTAGATTTTTTAATAGCGTGTCCCATTATTAGATTCAGGATTTTTTATGACTCGTCAAGCTGCATCATATCTTCGTCTAATTTTCACGGGTTTCTAAGTAAATCCAATTGCAGTGTTTTTGCTACATGCGTGCAAAACAGTTCCCTTCGAAATCCTGTTTGTGAATTATTCAAGGTCAAAGGTCGACAAAATCAGTTTTTCGCAAATATCTAGTTATATTGGTTGTATGCTAATTTATATGTACATAAGTACAAATTGATCATCACAGAACAGAAAAAGTAAGCATCAAATTTTATTCACAACCAATAGTTTCTGAGATATGTATTAAGTGGCTAGGGCTAGTCAGAGTAGAAAAATATATATGAAATTTTTTTTGGACTACAATATTTTTTACTATATATGGCGTGCTCATTCCACGGTTATGTTCAACGAGGTGAACCCATGAAATAGTGATAGAATAATAACATCGCCATTGGAGACATTTTTTAAATTTTTCGATGAATTTCTTAAAAATTTTCAGTCAGTCAGTCAGTATATTGTCATTATCTCTGCTTGAAATAAGCTGCAGTTTTCAAGATGTCGGACAGATAGATTTAGGAAAGATGTTCAGAGAAGACATTGCAGCAAACTCTTCCGTCCATTTTTGATCCATCCGTGTAAATTTCGACAGATTTCTGTGACTCACGCCATTGCTTGTTCAACTCATCTCTGCTCGGGATGACCGACTTAAAGACAGAGTGGGAACAGGAGATCGAAGAAGCAAAATCTACTTCCTCTGGAATTAGCCCACCCCTTCTTAAGATGGTAGAGTAATCGTATTTCTGATATCAGATGTGTCGAATAGCAGAGCAATTGGCTTACTGTCTCCTAAGGAGTACATACGAAAGTTAATTTAGTAGCATAAAAGTGCCTTTGTCGGAGTAGTTTGTAGCGCCCCAATGATCGCAATAGCTTCTTCTGACCTTGTTTATCTTGTTTTGATTTAATATTTTTGCAATGGCTAATCACTAAATGACTACCATAAGAAAGGATTGGTTGCACTATCGCTGCATAAAGCAATGATACAATTTGAGGTTCCAATTTTTAACTTTTATCAACAGTTCTTATGGGGCAGTAGATTTCACAGGATTCTCTTCGCACTCCTTCCCCAACGTTTGGTTTACATGCAAGTTTGACCAAAAGATTTGATGGACCATATTCAAACTTAAGTTTAGGCGGGATAAACTGCGCAATTTTGTGCCTGAAAAGAACGCGTTTTGTTTTTCGGATATTTATCCTTAGACCAAAGTCTTCGCTCCATTTGGGGAGGATATCTAGGAACAAGTTTAATCTCTCAGATAATGTGTTGAACAATTCGTCCTATACGGCTATTGTATACCTCACCATGAGGTACCTGTATGAATTCTCATTTAGCTATTTCCTAGTGAGGAATTGATGATCCTATTGCTTGGAAGTTGTTTGATGATCCTTATTAGGCTGTAATCAATGTTGTTTTCGTTAAGTTCTCTTTGAATTAACTTGTGGCGAACATTATGCATGGCACCTTCATGTCGAGAAACAATGCTAGCGTATATTCCTTATTAGACCAGGGCGGATCTGTAAAAAAACGACTACATTTGGTCATTGAGAGGGGGCACACTGATTTTTGCAGGAAAAGTTGTGGAATAACTTGTATAACAATAATTGACTTATGCTCCCTCTCAAAAAAGTCGGGAACATTAAAAAAAATCAAAATGTTTAAAAATGTAAAAAAAAATGGTTTTTTTCCTACTTTTCTCACTTCTTACTTTAACACTAGAAAGGTCGCGCTCCTCAAAGTTACGTAGAAGGTCGTATAGGATCTGTGAGATCCAATGCCAATATTGGATCAGCGTCCAATGTTAATTTTCTGGAGATATCCACAAACATTTACAGCGACGACCCAATCGAAAAATATGGATACCGGATTTTGGAGGATGCTGAGCATCATTAGCCACAGAATCAAAGCGGTTGCAACGCACAGATCTAATCACACACCGTAGATCTCTCAGATCCGGCGCGACCATCCTAGTGTTAAAACGGTTCATTTAAGGTCAAAGTTGTCTGGCAATAAAAGTTGCGTAATAAAATTTTCTATAAAATAGGATTGGTTAAAAATCTTGAAACATTTAACCCTTATCGCAAAATTGCAATAAATATTTAAAAAAACACGGAGAAAAAAGCTTTTTATATTTTCTTACCACTTCAAATGCACTTAGAACCTTCATATTTCGCTTAAAAAAAATTTACGATATCATAAAATAGCAAACAAATTTTCATCTACAATCATCAATCTACTGATTGCCCAAAATATTTGTGCAATCTAAATTTATTTAGAAAAAATCAAAAAATTTCAAATCTTGCAAGTCAGAAACTTAATCATAAGCTTAAGACTTAAACTTATCCCAAATTCTATAAAGAAGTTTGAATTTTTTTCACATATTTCATCTATCAAAAAAAAAACAAAATTACAAAATTAAAAACTGATTTTTAGGGCGACCTCAGCAGTTTTTGCTAAACTTGGTAATAAACTCTAAGACAGTGCTGGGCGGCTGCGGATTTTGTTGATGGAAGCATGGCTCCTACGACTAAATCCGCAGCCACCCTGCACTGTTTTAGAGTTTATTACCAAGTTTAGCAAAAAATCCTGAGGCTTCCGATTTTAATTTTGTGAAGTCCATGTGATACATGGTTGGTTGGTTGTAGTGGCAGCCTCCTTTATCTAAAGATGGCTCACTTAGGCCACTATAGGCCTATTGTGATACCACAAAAGATTGAGACGGCACTAGAACCTACAGGATGACGAGAACCATTTAGATTCTCGTATAAAGTTGGCTATGCAGCTAATATTGAAACCAGCAACTTCCAGTAAAGCTGTCCAGGAAAGGTGAGCCTAAGGTTTGCATGCGTTTCCTGGATAGTGCTGGGCATTCACACAGAAAGTGTTGGATTGATTTTTCCTCGTCTTCCGATCTGCAACTTCGGCAGAAATCGTTGAAAGGAACACCCAATCTTTCTGTGTGCCTGCCAATCAGACAGTATCAGTACGGATACGATGGAGCTCAAGGTTTCGCGGCTCGTGTTAAGAAGCCGCTTGGTGCGTTTGGAGCACAGTGCGTGCCAAGTTTGCCTGGTTGTCCTACAGGTTTCTTCAAGTAGCCAGGTCCTATTTGCAGCCTCCATGTAGTATTGCTTGAATCCTAGCTTTATGGAAGCAAGAGGTTGGCCGACTTGGAGCTCAGTGCCAGCTCTTACTAGGGCATCTGCTTCGCAATTTCCCGGTATATCACTATGCCCCGGTAACCAGCAAAGATTCGCTTCACAATGAAGCGATATCATGTTTAGTAGTGAGCGGCATTCCATTGCAATTTTAGATAGAGTATGCACGCTGGATAGTGATTGGATAGCAGCTTGACTGTCAGAGAAAATGCTTAAATTTCTTATGGAAATTCTCTGGTTTCTCAGCCAGTCTACTGCCTGAAAAACATTGCAGTGATCTGGTAGCCGGAAGGATAGTTTCAGGCCTAGGTGTTCTAAGAAAACGCCACAGCCAACTTTTCTATTCATTTTTGATCCATTAGTGTAGATGTCGATCGATTCCTGTTTCTCACTTCTTTCTATGGTCCAGCCATCCCTACTCGGGATGATGACTTGAAACCGTGGTGAAAACAGGAGAAGCAAGGTCCACTTTCCCTGACGTTGGTCCATCCCTCCGTAGTATTGTGGTGTGGCCATTGTCCCTTCATGCCAGAGTCGCAGAGCTTTCAATCGAACAGCAGTGCACTTGGCCTGCTGTCTCGTGAGTAGCTCAGTCGGGAGCCAATTTAATAGCATGAACAATGCCTTTGTCGGGGTGGTGCGTAGAGCCCCGTTAATGGCAATAGCTGCAATCCTTCTGACCTTGTTTAGCAGGTTTACATTTGACTTCGCCATAGCTGGCCAGCAACTAACTGCGCCATACAGAAGGATTGGTTCCACTATCGCCGTATCGAGCCATGATACAATTTTGGGTTTAAATCCTCACCTTTTTCCAATGGCTCGTTTGCAGCAGTATATTGCGCATGTCGCTTTGCGCGCTCTTCTATGTTCGCTTTCCACGCGAGCTTGGAGGATTATCTCATCGAGTTTGGGTGGAACAAGTCGTGGAATTTTGTACCTTCTCGTGAAGAGCACAAATCTGTTTTCTGGGGATTAATATTTAGACCGCACTCTTTGCCCTACTGGATAAGAATACCTAGGGCAAAGTTTAGTCTTTCAAATAGGGTGTTAACGAATTTGCCCCATATTGCTATTGCAACATCATCGGCATAGGCTACGACTTTGCAGCTAGTCGCTTCTATTTTTGGCAGGAGCTTGTCCACCACTAAGTTCCACAGAATAGGTGCTTCTGCAAGTCCGCCTTCTTAAGGTGCTGTTTCCTAGTGTGGAGTTGATGTTCCTGCTGCTTAGCAGTTGTCCAATGAACCCTATCAGGTTGTCATCGACATTGCTTTCCCCAAGTGCTTTCCCAATAGCCTTATGGCTGACATTATTGAAAGCCCCTTCGATGTCTAGAAAAACCGCTTGCGTATATTCTTTGACGCTTAGCGATTTTTCAATGTAGGTGGTGAGCGAGTGAAGAGCTGTTTCAACCGATCTCCCTTTTGTGTATGCGTGCTGCGCATAAGAGAGTGGTTTCAGAGTAGCTCTCAAATGAATCTCTATCAGCCATTCCGGAGTTTTCAGCAGAAAAGAGGTGAGGCTGATAGGTCTATAGTCCTTAGGTGAGGAGTGGGATGTCTTGCCCGCTTTAGGTATGAAGACTATTTTAGCTTCTTTCCACCGCTGTGGAATATAAGCCATCCGTAGGCATGTATTGAAAATGGCATTAAGCCAGGGCAGTGCCGTATTGATTCCCTGCTGGATCTCAATGGGTGAGATATTGTCCATGCCAGGAGATTTAAAAGGTTGAAATGAATTGATTGCCCAGCGTAGTAGCCTGTCATTTCAGGCACATTGGTTGACAGACAGCCCGGGAGCGTATGTGAATCTGTTTTGTCAGCCACATCTTCACTACCCGGGAAGTGCGTATCCGCGAGAACGATTTCGTCCAGACTCCATTTGCGTCTTTGACAGTCCCTAAAACTGAGGGACAGCTCGTCATGACTTTTCTCAGGCGACCGACATCCTTGGAGTTTTCTACTTCTGCACAGAAAGTTTTCCAAGAGATGCGTTTAGCCTTTCTGATGGAGCATTTAAACTCCTTCAGTTTGAGTTTATAAGAAGACCAGTCATTGGATTCTTTAGCCTGATTAAAGGACTTCCTGCATTTTTTCGTAGAGTGTAATATAATAAGTTGTATGAAGTTATTTTCGAAATAAATGTTGTTTCTATAACAAGAACACGTAGTTACAATCAAAAAATAAATTTAAAATAATAATAAAAATCCTAAAAATAATTTTGGCCGCCTACATTGGTCAAATACCCCTATGTGCGTCGTGTGCCATATAGCAGGAGACAGCCCAATGGGGTTTGGACTTCCTTTCAACTGCTTTAGCAACAGTGTCCTAGTTACTGAAATTGTGCAAGGTTAGAAACTTCAAGCCTTCCTTTATTACTATGCAAGCTCTTGGTTTACCTGATGTATAGAGAAATACTGTTTTGTATCCCTTCATATTGAGCCCGCAAATCTTGTTTCCTACAACTCAAGGTTCCTAGTCCAGTATTAGCTCCTCTACTTTTTGGGCCAGGTGGAGGAGCAGTGCGACAGATGCTGCTTTAGAGTGATAGAGGTTTATTTGTAGAAACCTCAGCATCACGACTCAGGGTTTTATCAGCCTCCTCGTCAGATAAAGACATCTCCTCCTCCTCGACCAGGTCGAGGGATCTGAGAAGGTTCCCAGCCAACTCCGCCATGGAGGTGGTGCTTCTTCCGTCTTCGGAGAGAAGATCTGATTCGGAGAGGTCCGCAATCGGGTCTGCTGAAGCTGCTCACCTCGCTCCCACTCTCTTTGCTCGGTTGTCGTACTGCTTTCCCAGTACGGTCCTTGCGGTATACTCGCGAGGTGCTAGCCGATAAACCGTAGCTTATCACCCCACCCTTAGACTCAAATGGAGCTAGCGACTCCTCGTTGAAGATTGTAAGAGCCTCTCGCTGTCCATTGCTAGGCTCGCTTACCTTAGCTACCTTCCAATTATCCACCGGTAGGTCAGCATGCCTTAGCTTAATCAGCTCAACAATTTCTTCCGGTGTGGATGGCTCTGCTGGTATCCATGCGCTGGACCTAGGCCGATTTGGGATGTCTTCCCTGGAGACAGCTACAAGCTTTGCTCCGGACCAGACTTCTCCCAATCTATCGATAGCCTGCTTGTACAGATCCGCTGAACGTTGATCCGTGCAGGCTATCAGCTTGACATGACCCTGGTACCAACCAGCGACACAACAACTTGGCGGAGGGCCTGGATTTGCCTCTAGTATGGGTTTGTACACCCGAAGAAGAGCGATTTCTACCATCTTCCAGTTTGATGGTGAGATGGTTCCATCGCTGATACTCCTGTCAATGACAACCCATACCAGGCTGTCCTTGGCCGCTTCGCTGAAGCTCCTGCCTTTAACAGGGTTGAACGTGATCAATCTTGGCCTTTTGGTAGCCGACAACATTTCGGGCCGGCTTGTTCGCCGTTGCCTTAGTGTTGCCGCTAACGTCAATAGGCTTCACTGAGGGGGTACTTGCCCCTGGCATAGCTGCCTTGGTGCATGCACCCCTCGAAGAAGTGGAGGGTTGGCTGAACATCGCGGTCTTCTTCCCACCAGAAGGACGCCTCACCTTCTTCGACTTCCCTTCCGGGCCGAGTGGGTCATCTTTGGTATCTTTTGTACTCATTGCAATTGGGTCCTCGCAGCCGCTATCTCCACTCGTTGTGCAGTTCCCCTGAGACCCCATGGTTGTCTATGCCGTAGCAGGGAGGCCATGCGGGGTTGGCACATTCCCTCATCAGGATATGTGCTCAGAGCCTGGTCAGGGACTAATCAGGAGTCTGGACTCAACTGAACCTGCACGGCCAGACTAGTGGCGACGAGTTTTGAACGTACTGCGAGGCCTGCCAGGGTTTTACCGGGACGGAGGCAGCAGTGGCATTAGCCTGAAAGCCATTTCCGCAAGATGTCACTCTTGCGTACTCAGGTGACAGAATACCACAGCTGCCAGCCCAAAGCATCAAATAAAGTCGTTAAGACGAGAGAGTTGTCCGAGAACATACGAAGTCGTGCCGTGGTAGATCATTTAGCGTTATCCATGACGCAACGCGAGGATACATAGGTGAAGAGTTGTTTTATATGTGAAAAAATTTCAAACTTCTATAAGCTTAAGTTTCTGACTTGCATGCTTTCAAAAAAAAATTGTTTTTGTTTTAAATAAATTTAGATTGCACAATTATTATGGGTAATCTACTGAATCGATTTTGATGAAAACTTGTTTGCTATTTTATAATATTGTAAAGATTGTTAGGCGAAATATGAAGGTCCTGAGTGCATTTTCAGTGGTAAAAAAGTTAAATAAAAGAAGGATATTTTTCTCCCTGTTTTTTATATTTATTGCTATTTCGCGGCAAGGGTTACATTAGTTTATTTAAGTGAAACTTTGCCAAACGCAAATATTTTATATTACAAAAAAACATATATTTCAAGGGTAAGAGTTCCCTCTTCTTCAGTGTTACCTTACTATGGTTATACATTTTTTGCCTTAATTATAAATCCTCAACGTTTAGCTACTCATTCACATATCTATCCCACGGTTTTATTACTTAATTAGCTCTAACATTTTTGAATACCCGTTGCCTGCGTCTTCATTGAGTCTCAGGTTTTTGGGTTGTCTAATAATCCATAGACTCTCATAAACATCCAATTTTCGGTAGTCCTTTACCTGCTGCACCACTCAAAGGTCATCCCATCCGATAGTATGGTTGTTTTTAATCATGTGTTTGGTCACGGCTGATTTCGCGGCTTCACTGGACGTTTTTGTTGACCTCAATCTCTCCGCTTCTTTGACATGCTCTTTGTACCTGGTTTGTGTGGGTCGTTGCGTTTGGCCAACGTAATTTTTTGGCATACTGGGCACGTTATTTTGTAAATGCCACATTTCTCCTTTTGTTTTTCGTCCTTGGGTGGGTATCGCTTTTATATCCGCTTTCCATAGGATTTTTGCGATCTTCCCGAAGGAAGATCATTTATGTAGAGTACGAAAAGAAGAGGGCTTAGGATAGAATTGGTTGTCTGTTCGAGCTTTTTGGTAAATTGGTTTAATAATACAAGTCGTGACTTTTTCTTTTACCAAATTTTATTTTCACGTGTCGTGAACATATCACTGAAGAAGGCTGCAAGTAGTAGCCGCAATATATATTTGAAAAGGAAAGAAAATTTGGTAAAAGAAAAAGTCACGACTTGTACTACAAGGTGGCGCAAAATTAATCATCCAATTTTGTTTTTAAATAACTTTTTCACTCATTAAAAAACAAGGATTTTGAGTAATGGAAATCTTTATTTGGATCTTTACAATTTTTTCTGTTAAGTGGAAAAGATTATATCCATCAAGTGACTGCTGCCAGTGCTGATGCACATTTGTGCCCGTTTTATCGCATTTCCCATGACTTTCCGCAAGATTTCCGGTGATAACTGTTCGCATTCCTGTCGAATATTCTCCTTAAGGTCTGCGATTATCTGAGGCTTGTTAACATAAACACGCGACTTCAAGTAGCCCCAAAGAAAGAAGTCTGGGATGGTTAAATCGGGCGATCTTGCTGGCCATGCCAAATTGCCAAAACGGGAGATTACGCGACCAGGAAACGCTTCCTTCACAATAACTATTGTGGCTCGTGCTGTGTGTGCGGTTGCACCGTCTTGTTGAAACCACATGTTCACCAAGCCCCGATCATGCATTTCCGGCAGTAAGAAGTCGTTTATCATGGCCTTGTAGCGTTCGCCAGTAACAGTGACCGTATTGCCGTTTGCGTCCTCAAAAAAATACGGCCCGGTCACTCTTCCCGCGTGAACGCCGCACCACACACTGGCTCTGAGTGCATGTAATGGCTGTTCGTGCATCACACGCGGATTTTCAGTGCCCCAGAAGCGAAGATTTTGCTTATTGACGTAACCGCTTAAGTGGAAATGCGCTTCGTCGCTCATGATAATTTTCGATTCAAAATCGTCCTCTTCGTTGTTGAGATAGATAGCTTGACTGTAATTCACACGCGACTAACGGTCAGCAGGCATTAACTGATGCACTGTTTGCACTTTGTACGGGAACATTTGTAAATCTTTCAAAAATTCGCGATAGTGTCCGTCTCGTGATGCCCAACTGCGTGGCCCGTCGTCTGGTTGATGTTTCATCGTTTTCAGCGACATCGACAGCCACAGCCGCGATATTCTCGGCAGAACGACCAGTCCGGTGACGGCCACGCCCTGCAAGGTCTCGTGTGGTTCCAGCCTGTTCGAGTCGAGCAGCTAAGCGCCAGATTGCTTGCCCAGCTGGCGCGACACGATTCGGAAATCGACGTCGAAATCCACGCTGCGCCAACACCACCGACCGATAAAAAATCGACACAATTATTCCACGCTCTTGCGGAGTGTAGCGGACCATTGCTTGTCTGTTTGTATACTGCAACTGTCAAGTTCGCAAATATCAAATATGATTCATGTATGACGTCATTTGCAAAAGTTATAACATATTCCGATAGGGTGATTAATTTTGCGCCACCCTGTATTACTTAGGATAGTCCTCTGAGGAACGCCGGAGTTATAATAGAAGCGAGAACAATATGCTCGACATAGACTAACACTGCATAAACGAGAACGGATATATGCCTCAAGCCAGGAGAGTAATGATCCAAACATGCCAAAGTGCCTTGCTTCTGAAGTAGAGTATTAAGGATGGCAGTGTCAAGTGCCTTACTGAAGTTAGTACACGCTACATCAACTTGAGAACAATTGTCGAGAGCGTTTGTGATAGCTTGGGTAAGTTTAAGGATATTCGTGTTGGTTGAACGATTTGGAAGAAATTCTTGTTGAAACGGGGACAGCCCGCGGAAAAAGAGCTTGGTATATTTTATTGTAGACAATGCGTTCAAAGAGTTTGGGAAGACGAGAAAGTAACGAAATGGGACGATAATTGGAAGTATTGGAAGATGAACCAAAACGGAGTACAGGGAAAATGTTAGCTAACTTCCAAAAATTAGGGAAGATATCGGAGGATAAACTAGCGTTGAAAACATAAGAAAGTAGAACGTATAGTGAGGAGGACAAGGATTTGATGAATATATTAGGAAACCCGTTTGGCCCAGGGTATACGCTGGATTCTAAAGAATCAATCAATGTTTGGATTTCATTTGGGTTAGTGGAGACGAATCCAGAATAGGTGGAAAGCAAGCAGGAATATGAATATTTGAGAGAGGGGAGGCAAGATATATTGACGGAAACTAACAACAACTAACTAACTAACAAATATTTCGCAGATTTTTTCAGGAATCGTACTTTGTTTACCGTTTCAGGAAACAGTATTAAGAATACCGACCCAAGACTCAAGGGAATTAACATAGGACCAAAACGGATTTGTTTGATAAAAGGGTAGCAATTTTCGATATTAGTAAAGTAGATACGCATAGCTCTTTTAATTTTCAGTATGGCTGAAACACGATGTTTTGGAAAAGCAGTATAGTTTTCCGGAGTTCTATTGGATTTTTACAGCCAAGAGCTCGGTTTTTAATTTCCAGACATTCTGGGTCAGCCAGGGAGGACCAGTAGCTATGGTACGGGTATAGTAGGGACTGAAGGGCAGAATTTAACGAAATAATCTTCACAACCAAGACTATAAAAGAAGTCCAGCTCACCGATTTGAGTTTTTCCGACATAGCAATGTAGTTTGTTTTCCAAAAGATTAATTTAAGTTGTCTGCGGATATTCTGAGCTTTGCGCAAACAGAAGGAGATGTCTGTTCGATTGAAGCAAAAATGAATCTATTGTATTGTATTGAGGAGCAGTGGTTAAAGTTAGTTTATCAGCAATAATATTCGAAAGAACAAGGTCAGTAGTCAACCGTTCAGGCTAAAGGCATGGTTGAATTGAGAAAAACTAGACAATGAGAGAGATTTGAAGAAAGGGCTCGATGATCTATTAAATGAGATAATTTCAGTATGAGAAAAAATGAACCAATTAATAGAGGGCAGATTTAAATCACCGCAGATGAAAGCACGAGAAGAAGGATTGAGGAAGAGGTAAAATGAGGTTACAAACACAAACATCTCAAGGGGAGAGTTACAAAGGAAGTAGGTAGAGAATGTAAAGAATGGAGTAGGAGGAGAAGCGAATACTTTGACGAAAACACATTCTATCTATTGGAGGAAGAAGGAAGTCTTCCCAGAGAGTGCTGAAAAGAAAATTTTTCACAGCTATTAAGACTCCATCACCATCATTTTTATTGGATAGGTTGAGGTCACGGTCTATACGATGTATACTAAAATTAGGCAAAAGTTCAGTGCTATAGATGCCAGAGTGTATCCAGGTTTCTGTCAAGCAAATAATAAAGTCGTTCGACAACTGACACGAAAGATTTAGATACTGCAACCTATTTTATTTATTTTTTCTAATATATTAGGATTTGAAGTACTCCTCACTTCTTTGCAGATGTTGACGTCGCATTTGTTGAGGTATTTGGTGGAACTAATGTTGAGATCGGTGAAGACGTGGCTGGTGAAATTTTTTTTGAATATAGCCTGAGATTATTAGATTTGACTAAGATTTGGTTGACCAGTTTTTTCAAGGTTATATCTGTCAAGCACGATGTCTCACGAACGAGACGTATTAATATATTAACGAGATATTATATTAACAATTGACGTCTCAATTGAAGCGAACATTAGTAAGGGTCCATTAAATTTAATAAAGATATTTTTACATTTAATAGAAAAGAACGCTTTCATCATATGAATATGGGATTGATACGAATCATTATACCTAGTTTCACTTACTCTAATGATGTGGCTGGGATATTGAAAGCGCAATATTGAAAATTTGATGATTTTTTTCAATAAATTTATCATAACTGTGTTTAAGGGGGCACTCTATCTGGAGCCTCAAAAAATGGTCGTTTTTCTGAATTTTTTTAACAATAAAGCAATGTGACAGCTTTGTGATGATTAACGTATATTTAGTTACATGTCTGAACTACAATTATTGATTACTCATGTTCGATAAATTTTCAAAATGGCGGCTGTAGCAGCTATCTTCCGAAGGTCCCCCGAAAAATCGACTTTTGCGCTAATCATTCTGCACTCTGAACCAATCATCTGAAACACATGCATTTTTTGTTTTGTTTTAAAGATGAGGCATATGTCAAGTGCATGAACCTCTGAACTGTTACAAAATATTTAATTATAGTACAGTAAAACCTGTCAATAACGGAACCTGTTGATAGTGGAATTCGTGTCAATAGTGGAAAAAAATTTGGCCGTTGAGCTCTTCCATACAAATTGACCTGTCAATAACGGAAAATCAAAACTCCGAATAGTGGAAAAACAATTCTTGAAAACAAAAAATTTTTCGTCTATTTTTGGTCTTTTTCTCCATTTGAAACTATATTTTTTCCAATATCACAACCAATGATTATAAAAATCTTTTCGAAATCACTGTTTCATTTCGTAAAATGCAAAATTTATCGCTTCTGTTGCGGCAATTTGGCATCGCAAAAAATGTATCGTTTACTTTCTCACTTCGAGTCATTGTTGAGACTTCTTCATTGTTCAGACAGCATCGTGTAATCAAAACTTCTAAAAAATTGAAATTCAGTTTTTTGCTGATTCGATAGCTATAAATTATGCACTGTCTTTGTGTTTGCAACCATATATTGTTCACAATTAGAACTTCATTACTCTTTCATTTTTCTGTCGCTATTGAAAATGAATCGTAAAATGGGGGATAATAAACCAATCTAACGTTGACGTCTCACGTTAAAACAAAAGTACAATTTGATAAAAGATCATGAAGTCAAAATTTGGAATCGAAATTTTGAAAGAAGAAGAAGTGGCAAGTCTGCTGTGTACATGGTTATTAAAGGCAAAAAAGAAATTATCAACGAATACCTTTCATCGCAAAATGTTGAAAATACATTTTTACTCGATAAAATAGTAGAATCCATCAATTTAGTACAGGATGATTTGATTGCAAGCAAAACAAAACAATCTTCGTTTATCGATTACTTTAAATAATAATGTTTGCCATTCGCTGCTTTTTTCATTTTCAGTTTTTCCTTCATTCATTTATCAAAAAATAGTTTTATCTCAGTACATATTTCCTTTTCACGTTCATTATATCACTTGATTTGATCAATCAATGGCCATGGAAATATATGCATTGGTTTTTTATTCAATTTTACTCTCAATAATGAAAAATCATTTTGGTTCGACTCAAATACCTGTCAATAATGGAACCTGTTAATAGTGGAATTCGTGTCAATAGTGGAAAAAATAAATTCCCCACGGGATTCCGTTATTATATCATATGATAAAAAAAGTCCAATTTTGCTTGTTTTGTTATTGTTGTGAGTGACTGAGAAATTGTTTAAACAGTTTTTAATATAGATTTTAGAGGTTCACGCACTTGTGTAAACTATCATCTACAAAATGAGGGTTTACTGAGCTTTCTACATGCAGTAGTCTACTCGCAATCGTGATTACCGACTATAAAAAAGTGGTTTCGAGAAAACGCGCTTCAAAGTTTTCGGTAAGAAAAAAATGCAATCAGTGAGAACTCACGAGTATGATGTTTTAGTCAGCTATGCCAGCACCATACAGGAACCCCTCGGAATCCTCTTTCAACTCGTTTCGCGCCAATCGTGGCTTTCTTCGAGCAGTACGAGCCTCTTTAGTAGAATCGCTGTGGCGTCGGCTCGCACGAGTTACGTCACCAGCCCCTCCTGACGACTCACCCAAAAACACCACACGGCGATAAGCTAGTATATTATCCAACACTTGAATTCTAAATAAGCAAAATACATTTAAAGTTCTCAATAACCGAATGAAAGTTCTGAATAAGCAAAATACACTTAAATTCTGAATAAGCAAAATACACTTATAGTTCTCAATAACTGAAATAAAGTTATGATTAAGCAAAATACACTTAAGTTCTGAATAAGCAAAATAACATGCCGTGGTTCGAAGATGAAAGATATTTGAAACCATATATTCCTAATTAGAGATAAGAAATCCATATAAAAGACCTTGACTAGATCTTAGAAAGAGTAGTGTAGTGTGTATCAATTGTAAGCCGTTACGCTGTCGAACCTTCGATAAAATAAAGTATTTTTACTCTCCCGTACGGACATAGAACTTTACTGGCGCAGTCGGTAGGATTACTAGAATAAAAATCTAGTAAATCCTTAAATAGTGAAACGAATCTATTAAGTACTACAATCCAAAGACTACCTTGCGAGCAAGTCTAAAACGCTCAACTAATCTGTGGAGAGATCGACACAGAGCCAAGTACAGGATTAAGTACATTTAACAAGTGTTGTGAAATCAAAAAGTGAGGAAACGAACAGTGACTCACGGGTAAACTACAAATCAGTTAACCCACCTAGAACAAAGCAGATTCTTGAAAGACGACAAACACGTTCTTAATTGGTTAAATAATATTTTTCATTAAAGATGGCTCTATTCGATCTAGGTTCCGCCGTATAATTGGCTGAACGACCACAAGTTTTCACCGGCGATAATCATTACACAATGGACAATTTCGTACATTTCGAACATATAGACCGCCTACTAGAACAAATAGCAGAAGATCACAGAGAAATCGTAACTTGAACAATAATCACGAAATTACAAGGTCCTGCAGCCGCCGCTAGATTATCTACATTTTCCGTACAATGGGCAGACATCATACGTGCGTTAATCCTCAGATTTGGTATCAGAGAATCATTTATACAATTACGAGATCAAGCAGAACATTTTCAACCGAAAGATGTACACCATTTATATGAGGTCCTGAACGAACAATTAATAAAAATCAACAGAAAAACGAGACTGGAGGCGTTGATTCCTGTAGACTACCTACGACACGCAAACGAGAACCGAATGCTGAATATATTCCTAAAAAAAATCAACAAAATGGACGCCATATACCTCAGATGCGAAAATGTAACAACCATTCATGACGCCTATACGAAGCTATGCCAAATCGGTTCTAATACAATCAACAAAGATCATCGAGAACCACTAAGTCAACAGCCTAGCACTAATCTATTTTCTTATAATTTTACTAGACCTAAGAGTTTCAATTCCTCTCAATTAAATAGCAATCAATTTCAAAATCAATGGTGTAGCTCAAATCAATTTAGAAATCCCCAAAGAAACTCAGGACAATATAAGAATCAAAATTTCAGTCGAAATCAAAATCAAAACCCATTCAGTAATACTAATCGAAACTTCCATCCTCCAAATAATCATTTTAATCAAGGATCAAACCAATGGGAAAATAATTTTCGCCAATATGGCATGAACAATGCCAGACCTTTTAATAATCCTCCACCAAGAAATCTAGGAACAGGTTCTAGAAATGTCCCAATGGATATAGGACATATTCAAAATTCGAACTCCCCTACTCAAGAGGGAAATTTTCAAGTATTAGCCTCAACAGCTCCAAACTCCCAATGATAAATATTACTGTGAACGAAAGGGATATAATAGCGTTAATAGATACATATTTATTAAAGACTATTCAAAAATTTCGTTACCTATGACAAACTATCTCAAGGAAAACACCAAAATAGATCCAAAAGATTTAAAATATGCAGAAGCACATGAAAAGCTTAAAACTATCTTAACTACAGATCCCGTTCTAAGACATCTCGATTTTTCCAAAGCCTTCACACTGACCACCGATGCAAGTAATTACGCAATAGGTGCAGTCCTTTTGCAGGACAAGCATCCCATCGTTTACATCTCAAGAACATTAAACGACCACGAAAAAATATATGCTACAATAGAAAAGGAATTACTAGCTATTATCTGGGCAATCAATTATTTAAGACCATACCTGTATGGCAGAGAATTCAATTTGTACACCGACCACAGACCCATCGTTTGGCTTTACCAGAAATACAAAGGTAAAGACGTAAATCAACGAATACAACGATGGATATTAAAACTTGGAGAATATAAGATAAATATCAAATATATAAAAGGAAACGAAAACATACCCGCAGACTATCTATCGCGAATAATAAATAACAATATTGTTGAGAGTAACACGTCTGCTTGGCACGACGTTCAGACTGAGAAGAAGGCATTTTATTTAATATGGCTCGGTTGACAAGTTTGCCGCAGTTGACTGGGTTTACAGTACATAATACATTTCAACACCCCAACTCATTAGGTTCGAATTCTAATCAAAATTATTCGGGACTAATGCCCATTCGATATTTACACGCGATCATATTTGGCCCAGTAATCGCCTTTGTCAAACAATCAGCTGCGTTCTCAGTGGACGGGACGTATTCCACCTTAATTGTCCCATCCTGGATTTTGTCTCGTACAAAATGGTGCCGCACGTCGATATGTTTGGACCTCTTCCGGAACATTTCCTCCGAAGAGAGTGCGATCGCACTCTGATTGTCACACCATATTATGATAGGTCCTCCGATGTCATCAAGATCAGCCGCAAATTGACACAACCAACAAGCCTCTTTTGTTGCCTCCGACAACGCCATGTACTCGACTTCCGTAGACGACAATGCAACTGTTTTCTGGCGACTGCTGCCCCACGAAATTGCACCGCCAGCAAGTGTGAACACATAGTCAGTGCACGATCTTCTTGTATCAACGTCGGATGCCCAATCCGAGTCCGAAAATCCTGTTAACTCCTCTCCATCGTACTTGTAGAGAATTTCATACCCAATCGTTCTTCTAAGATACCGGAATATTCTTTTCACCGGCTCACTTCATTTACCGCGAAGGCGATATCTGGCCTGATCCCCTGGACCAGATATAGAAGACTTCCGACCGCTTCCCTGTATGGGATTGATGATGTTTCCTCGCCAGTTGTCGACAATTTCGTTGACAACTTCTGAGATGGATCGCTTGGAGTCGGTACCGATTTGCAGTTTGTCATTCCAAAGACTTTAAGCACCTTCTTGATGTACTTTGTCTGACCAATTGCGATGCCAGCATGTGTGTATTTGATTTCGATACCGACACAATTCATGGCTTGACCCAAGTCCTTCATTTTGAATATTCCGCACAACTGACTCTTGATTCCGTCTAGCACAGCTCGATCCTTCCAAAAAATCAAAACGTCATCAACGTAAACTGCAATAATTAGCTGGATGTCCGGTGCGATGTAGATGCATGGATCTAAGCGTGATTTCTTCAATCCAAGAACGATTAATGCCTGATCCGATTTAGTTTACATACACGACCCTTGACTAGATCTTAGAAAGAGTAGTGTAGTGTGTATCAATTGTAAGCCGTTACGCTGTCGAACCTTCGATAAAATAAAGTATTTTTACTCTCCCGTACGGACATAGAACTTTACTGGCGCAGTCGGTAGGATTACTAGAATAAAAATCTAGTAAATCCTTAAATAGTGAAACGAATCTATTAAGTACTACAATCCAAAGACTACCTTGCGAGCAAGTCTAAAACGCTCAACTAATCTGTGGAGAGATCGACACAGAGCCAAGTACAGGATTAAGTACATTTAACAAGTGTTGTGAAATCAAAAAGTGAGGAAACGAACAGTGACTCACGGGTAAACTACAAATCAGTTAACCCACCTAGAACAAAGCAGATTCTTGAAAGACGACAAACACGTTCTTAATTGGTTAAATAATATTTTTCATTAAAGATGGCTCTATTCGATCTAGGTTCCGCCGTATAATTGGCTGAACGACCACAAGTTTTCACCGGCGATAATCATTACACAATGGACAATTTCGTACATTTCGAACATATAGACCGCCTACTAGAACAAATAGCAGAAGATCACAGAGAAATCGTAACTTGAACAATAATCACGAAATTACAAGGTCCTGCAGCCGCCGCTAGATTATCTACATTTTCCGTACAATGGGCAGACATCATACGTGCGTTAATCCTCAGATTTGGTATCAGAGAATCATTTATACAATTACGAGATCAAGCAGAACATTTTCAACCGAAAGATGTACACCATTTATATGAGGTCCTGAACGAACAATTAATAAAAATCAACAGAAAAACGAGACTGGAGGCGTTGATTCCTGTAGACTACCTACGACACGCAAACGAGAACCGAATGCTGAATATATTCCTAAAAAAAATCAACAAAATGGACGCCATATACCTCAGATGCGAAAATGTAACAACCATTCATGACGCCTATACGAAGCTATGCCAAATCGGTTCTAATACAATCAACAAAGATCATCGAGAACCACTAAGTCAACAGCCTAGCACTAATCTATTTTCTTATAATTTTACTAGACCTAAGAGTTTCAATTCCTCTCAATTAAATAGCAATCAATTTCAAAATCAATGGTGTAGCTCAAATCAATTTAGAAATCCCCAAAGAAACTCAGGACAATATAAGAATCAAAATTTCAGTCGAAATCAAAATCAAAACCCATTCAGTAATACTAATCGAAACTTCCATCCTCCAAATAATCATTTTAATCAAGGATCAAACCAATGGGAAAATAATTTTCGCCAATATGGCATGAACAATGCCAGACCTTTTAATAATTCTCCACCAAGAAATCTAGGAACAGGTTCTAGAAATGTCCCAATGGATATAGGACATATTCAAAATTCGAACTCCCCTACTCAAGAGGGAAATTTTCAAGTATTAGCCTCAACAGCTCCAAACTCCCAATGATAAATATTACTGTGAACGAAAGGGATATAATAGCGTTAATAGATACATATTTATTAAAGACTATTCAAAAATTTCGTTACCTATGACAAACTATCTCAAGGAAAACACCAAAATAGATCCAAAAGATTTAAAATATGCAGAAGCACATGAAAAGCTTAAAACTATCTTAACTACAGATCCCGTTCTAAGACATCCCGATTTTTCCAAAGCCTTCACACTGACCACCGATGCAAGTAATTACGCAATAGGTGCAGTCCTTTTGCAGGACAAGCATCCCATCGTTTACATCTCAAGAACATTAAACGACCACGAAAAAATATATGCTACAATAGAAAAGGAATTACTAGCTATTATCTGGGCAATCAATTATTTAAGACCATACCTGTATGGCAGAGAATTCAATTTGTACACCGACCACAGACCCATCGTTTGGCTTTACCAGAAATACAAAGGTAAAGACGTAAATCAACGAATACAACGATGGATATTAAAACTTGGAGAATATAAGATAAATATCAAATATATAAAAGGAAACGAAAACATACCCGCAGACTATCTATCGCGAATAATAAATAACAATATTGTTGAGAGTAACACGTCTGCTTGGCACGACGTTCAGACTGAGAAGAAGGCATTTTATTTAATATGGCTCGGTTGACAAGTTTGCCGCAGTTGACTGGGTTTACAGTACATAATACATTTCAACACCCCAACTCATTAGGTTCGAATTCTAATCAAAATTATTCGGGACTAATGCCCATTCGATATTTACACGCGATCATATTTGGCCCAGTAATCGCCTTTGTCAAACAATCAGCTGCGTTCTCAGTGGACGGGACGTATTCCACCTTAATTGTCCCATCCTGGATTTTGTCTCGTACAAAATGGTGCCGCACGTCGATATGTTTGGACCTCTTCCGGAACATTTCCTCCGAAGAGAGTGCGATCGCACTCTGATTGTCACACCATATTATGATAGGTCCTCCGATGTCATCAAGATCAGCCGCAAATTGACACAACCAACAAGCCTCTTTTGTTGCCTCCGACAACGCCATGTACTCGACTTCCGTAGACGACAATGCAACTGTTTTCTGGCGACTGCTGCCCCACGAAATTGCACCGCCAGCAAGTGTGAACACATAGTCAGTGCACGATCTTCTTGTATCAACGTCGGATGCCCAATCCGAGTCCGAAAATCCTGTTAACTCCTCTCCATCGTACTTGTAGAGAATTTCATACCCAATCGTTCTTCTAAGATACCGGAATATTCTTTTCACCGGCTCACTTCATTTACCGCGAAGGCGATATCTGGCCTGATCCCCTGGACCAGATATAGAAGACTTCCGACCGCTTCCCTGTATGGGATTGATGATGTTTCCTCGCCAGTTGTCGACAATTTCGTTGACAACTTCTGAGATGGATCGCTTGGAGTCGGTACCGATTTGCAGTTTGTCATTCCAAAGACTTTAAGCACCTTCTTGATGTACTTTGTCTGACCAATTGCGATGCCAGCATGTGTGTATTTGATTTCGATACCGACACAATTCATGGCTTGACCCAAGTCCTTCATTTTGAATATTCCGCACAACTGACTCTTGATTCCGTCTAGCACAGCTCGATCCTTCCAAAAAATCAAAACGTCATCAACGTAAACTGCAATAATTAGCTGGATGTCCGGTGCGATGTAGATGCATGGATCTAAGCGTGATTTCTTCAATCCAAGAACGATTAATGCCTGATCCGATTTAGTTTACATACACGACCCGTCCCGTCATCGTATCCTTCAGGCTGTTCAGTGTAAATTTCCTCATCAAGATCACCTTGAAGAAAAGCAGTTACAGCATCCATGTGATGAATCTGCAATCGATGTCGAGCAGCATAGCCGATGAGATACCGAATAGAATGGTATCTTACCACGGGTGAAAAAGTTTCAACGTAATACACTCCGTACCGTTGCGAGCACCCTTTAGCCACTAGCCGTGCCTTATACCGAGCAATCTTTCCGTGCGCATCAGTCTTCACCTTGAATACCCATTTTGTCTTTATTGCCTTTCGTCCGATTGGCAAGTCGACCAATTTCCATGTTGCAATTTCAGCATGCGCCTTAATTTCGTCCCCCATCGCCTAAATCCAGTGCTGCTTATTGCCACCAGTCATCGCTTCATGAACCGTGTGAGGTTCGCCATATTCAGTAATGTAAGCGCACGCCAATGTCGTCTGGGAGTTTTTGCTTGCGATCCGATGCGATTTCCTAACTTCTACGACTTCCTCTGGATCTTCGTCAGATGGTTCATAATCGTCATCATTTGGATCGTCTAAGTCATCCGATGAGTTCACTTCAGCCGAATCAGTTGCCTTGTTTTGTGGCCCCAACTCAAACAAAATCTTCCGATTGCCAGGCTTCTCCTGCCGGTTTTCCGCAATCGATCTCTTGACACCAGAGCTGGGAGATGATTTTTCTTTCTGCTCGTCCACTGTAACGACATCCTCGAGAGCATCGGTTAAGTAAATTGGTTGATTTACCTTCGTTTCTGGAGGATCCAGAAACTTGACATCACGGCTTATAGTGACGCTCTTCGTAACAGGATCATAACAGCGCAGACGCGCCCATTGTATCGAGTCATAAATGTTATGGTAGTCAATCATTCAACATCATAGCATTCATAGCCACGTTGGGCGCCACCCTGGTTTATTGCTTTTTGCCGAGTTGGCTATGAGGCACGAAGAGGGCGCAGGATTGATTCTAGGAACAAGGGATGATCCTACCGCCAACTATGATATTGCTCGATTACAACCGTTGTTTGATTGCACAATGAGTTTTCAGTATAATTTACATATCTAAATAATCGAACAGTTTGCTGTTTTGGAAAAATAAATGTATTTGTAAGTGAACATTGCTGATTCACCATAAAAAAATTACATTCACAATTATTCAAAAAAACAATACTCACCCCGGTAATCGAACACACGACGACGACAATAATTCAAAATGAAAATCAATACCCCGACCGGGGATCGAACACACGACCCCTTGATCGCGTGCTAGTGCCTTTGCTAACTACACCGGAACGCTTCTGTCAATAGTGAAAACTTAATAATACAATAGCAACGCAAAAAACTTTAAGGACGTTTTTCTCAAAAAAGGACGAGTGTTGCGCTCTAATATTTTAAGGATCGAATATCCTTGACGTCTTCTACTTATGTGCCAAATTTCGTCCAAATCTGTGATTCCATAACCTGGTCCTCTCCTAGTAAGGTTAAACAGTGATACAGGGAACTGTAACAGTATCCTCTTTAAACACGCTAATTGATATCTTGGTTAATTATATCCCGTTTGAAATTAGTCAGTATATAAACCTGTAAGCCATCAAAATCTGTTAGTAATTGTACTGAAGAAGAAGTTGTGTTAACTTCGAAATATATATATACATTATTGTTATTAAATTTTTATACGGTCAAGGAAACTGTTTTATTTTAAACTTGTAAGTAATCTCTGTATGTACACAACAGGGAATTGTCCTGTTGTCACGGAAGAAGAATGTATTGAATGAATTGAAAAAAAACTAATAATAGGTTACAAAAATATAATATGTATATTAGATCCATTTGTGATCAAAGAAGTTGGATGGTATCGGGAAAATACCAATTAAGTTTCAGTGATTGTGAATTAAGTAATAACAATATCCAATTTAGAAAACAATTTTAGAAAAAATCGATTTTTTGAAAGTTCCAGGTGGGGCACTCTACCTCTCTTAAGTTGAATTAAAAAAAATGCAAAAAAATACTTTTACTCCAGCTTTTTTGCATCTGATTTACACTTGCAACGATCAATACTTTAGAAGATCAGATGCTTTTAAAAAAAATACTAAGCAAAAAATCAAAGTTTTTTATAATTGCAAAAAATATTCATATAAAACCAATAAATACAGTTGCAGACATATAATTCGCAGCTGTAAATATTCATAATAAATAAGGGAATGATACGATTAATATTAACCGATTTCACGATTTTTTTGATGGTATTTCCATGACATTTATTTTGTCAAAGACTACTGAACTGAACAAGCGTTCAATGGACGATTTTCTTCCTGATCTTGCTTGAACCACCAACACGCTTCAGAGTTTTAATTTTAGCTCTTTCTTCGAGGGATTATCGTTTTCCGCGAGACATTCTGGTACTTGATAAAATTATCTAAAAAAAATTTAAAACAAGACTGAGTTAAATTTAACTTTATTCAAAAACATTAACTTTATAGTCGTTTCCGCTTACAAAGTTAGTTTCAGACTGTTGCAACCGATTCATTGGATCCCGTGCAGCGATTTGAATTCTAAATGTATTGCGATCTCGGAAAAACACTGTGGGGTTTTCAATTCTCGGTATATGGTGAATTTGACGAACATCGAAAAAAACATATTTGATTTTGTTTTAAGATCACTGGAGTATTTTAAGACTTAGAAAATAAGTATGTATCTGTGCGCTTATCAAAATAAAAACAACAGTTAATATTTATATTGAATAGGGGTATGAACCAAATAATATTAAAATTTCGCTTACTCAAATGAGTTCCTATCAATATCAATTTGAAATTATTGTTAGTAATAATATGATTTATATCTTACTAGGGAGTTGTTCTTGTGGGTCTAAAAAGTCGCTTCCGGGGAATTGTTTCGAATTTTCAATTACAGTTGAAACGAGGTAATTTTTTAGAGCCATTCATATTCGAAGATAGCAGTATAGCCAGATGTTATTTATTTTGCATTCTTGCGTGCTACTTTCCACTTTATCATTGGATTTCTTTGATTTCCGAAATATTTGCATTTGTTTATGTTTAATGAAAATTTCAAATTTATAGTGGTAGGTTAGTAGATAGGAGAAAGCTTGGTCTGCAACTTCCTATCCTGGTCTCACCGAGTCGTGGGTGAGAAGAAAGAAACGAAAGCGAAATTCCAAAATCGAAACTATTTGCGTTGAATATAGACAGAATAAAATATTGTCCTCTTTTCAATTTAAACAAAAGATGAATATCGTTCAGCATCGCCATTGAACTTTAAAAAAAGATCCTGTTCGCCGCAGCTATTCATTATGTCGTCTTTTAAGTGTAATCTACATTTGTTGCGAGATCGCGGTATACTGCTGGACGAATTCGTTGTCAACGTCATATTCTGAATTCAGGACCATATTTTCATCTGAACTTTATAATAAGCTGATCATACGATGCACTACATTATTCCAAAGGTCTCAAAGAAAAATTCCCGAACAGTTGAATAGCAATATAAACTTGTGGCTTTTGTCCATAAATTCTGTCTCGCTCGCTGATGTATCCCACACACAAAAATACGTCCGTTTGAGGCCGCGGCTAGGATCCAACTACCCGATCGAAAACGACCACGTCCTCCATCTCAAGTTCTCTAGCCGAGCAGAAATTAGTAACGTTCGCACTTAGGAACAATTGCTCTAACACTTGGCGGCGATATTCTACACATGTCTAACCAACAATTTTTGCAAAAACTACGAAAACATTCCTGAAAGTTGTAAATGGATATTTCTACTAATACGAATTTGATACTTTTAACTTCGAGTTCTCGTTCCAGTCATCGCATATCAACAAGGAGTTGCGAAGTCAACGGTTCGCACAATTTGGAATAAAAAAATGAAATGAAACAATAAAATGTTGAAGACGGCGGAGCTATCTTTGATAAGGAAAAAATGATATGCTTGGTTTATATAATCAAATGATAAAACATGCTGTACATCATAGGCAAATCCTACATCTCCTGTTTTTCAAAGGTCAAATTTCAAATCAATACTTTACAGGATCATATGCTTTAAAGAACTTTCATCAAATAAAAAATTGTAATTTTTAGTAGTTTTGTTCTTTAGTGTTCGTAAGATTATAATTACTTCCTCATCTTTTGTAATACTTTTTATTTTTAACATGCAATGAAACCTATTATTGACTGCATATTCAATGTTTTTCAAGATCAACTGCAAAATAAGATATAGTTATTAGTGTCATTGATGTAAAATCGTGAAATAATACAAATTCAGTGATTACGCCGCAGTCATGAAAATTTTAAACGCAACTATTTAAAATGACCCTCACGCGACAAAATGTCTTGAGTCTGCTTAATGACAAAAACAGCATTCATTTTCACTAGCGCCTGTCTTTCAAGCGTCGATTTAAAAATAGCAAATAACGTAGAAATGCCCCGTCCCCCCATTGATACGCGTGGATATTATATCAATGGACGCGCCCGTGGATGATATGATTAATATTAACTCATTATTTTTACGGTTATTTTCTATATATATATATATTTCTCTTTATTATTATTTAAAGTAGCACTATTTTCATTATTATTCTTGTATTTTTAATATCTATGTAAATATAACTGGGAAGTTGACCGTGTGGACCTCAAGAGTCGCACCTCGCGGCTTGTTTTTTTTAGTAACGTTTGCTTTTCCAATTTCAACCAAGCTTTCATATTACAACATTTTGGGTGCTATCAAAATTCGAACAATTTAAAAATGAGCCGTGGATTATCCAATACTCGAAGCGTTTTGTTACTTTAGAATTTAAAAAAGGTATAAATTTAATTAAAATTTAGGGTTAAAATGCGAAAAATAAATCAATAAATTAAATTAAATTTCAGGTTTCGAATTTCAAAAGAGATATAACTTGAATGAATTTCAACGGCCGAGCTTTCAAAAAACAAACCTGATTTGTATTAATTTTGTTCTTTTATAGTTTACACTCGGTTAGTAGAAAAGCATGTTGGATTGAAGAATTCAGATTCCTTCATTCTCTCGCATAGTTAAGATGTGACTCCAGTGAAGGCGGCCACGACAAAGCCGCTCAGTTTTGGCTTCAGTATGTAGGGTGACAGGCGTTTTCGAAGGGTTGACTTAGGTAATTAATGAAAGGAATGAAGTTAATTACCATACAAACAGCTCATGACATGAAAAGCTTTGAAGCAGCAGTAAACGACGGACTGGCAAATTATTAAAGGAAATGAAATTTTTTTTGAGAAGAAGCTTTAATCTGATTTCATGATAATTTCAAAGAAAGGAAATTGTTTTTTATATATGAATTCAGCCGAGAAAACAGAACTCTTGCAACAAATCAAAAAATAAATGCAACATAAAATTTAGGAAGCTATGGTTTTTCAAATTGCAAGATGATTTCAACGTCCATTTTGAAAAGCCAAAGAATTTCTAAATCAGGAGAAGATTTTATCAACGATCCCGACTTACCCTACAGACAAAAACAGTCCGCGCATTAATGTAATGTTATCCAAACCTGACCCATTTAAGATGTGATTTTCGTTTAGATCACTGAGAAATTGGTGAAATCAAGATGTAAGTGGGTGTGAGTGTTTCGATACATAACGGGAACAAACGACCATCAAATCATCAATTACTACAACGCAAAAAAGATGTCTTCGCATGCTACAGCGATGTGGCCTTTGCAGGACGTCCTAAAACAACATAATCAACATCGAAATTTCAATGTAGCCTGCAAGTTATTCAAAATTCCATGAAGGTACAATTCGCACATAAAATACTTATCCAGATAAACTCGACGAGACTGAAAGAACAGGAGATCGAGAAGGTAGAATCTATCAATATAGAACAAAAGAGTGAAACCATATCTGTAGAATAGCTGACGGATGAACTTCCATTGTACCAATTTAATGAAAGATATCAGACAATACCAATACGATGACCAAACGAGAACAATATTCCAGGATCGAACGAACAAGCGATATAAATAACAACTAGGAAAGATAAATTCTTGAAATATTGGGACTTACGATAAAGGTGAATGGTGAGGAGGAGACATAAGAAAATAAAGCTGGAGCTCCCGAAAGAAATTTGAGAGGAATGATTGTCAGGATAAAATCGATTAAACGCGAATTTGCATTCAGAGGGATATTGTAATGCATCATATCACAAAGTGACAGAAAGGAAGAAAATAAAAAAGAGTGGGTGGTTAATTAAGGCAGGACAAAATGATGGAATACTGCGTCAATCAACCTGGGGTGATTTGCAAAATCGTAAGATGAAAATTCATTTAGAAAAAATTCTTCTAAAAGTATATGACATAGTCGACAATTTAGCGACAGCACATTCAACAGTAAGTGTGGAAAGTCATCGCAAAGACCTTTTGAAATACCTCTATGAACAACAATCGGAACACTGTTCCGTCAGAAAGACATTGAAGAAATTTAACAAGATCAATCTACATGATAGACCCTATGGAGTGTGGAAAGCTCTGTGCCCAATATACTCGCATTAAGCCGCGTTTCGTTAAGACACACGATATTATCTTTCGCAAGGAAACAAAAAAGAAAAATCATGAATTTTGGTTTTTAATCCCTTTAAAATTTGATAGTAGAAACGAAATAAATTGTCATGCTTAAGTTCCATCATAGTAGCAGAGCTAATGTCTTGTCGGCTTGGAGCAGCTAAAGTTAGGATCATGCAGAACGGCAGCTGTTTTTGACAAAATTTCATGACGTCTTAGTAAATCATTTAACTAAAACGTCAGGTGGCCAGAATTTCGGACGTAATAATGTTTCCATAGCAGCTGCCACAATAAATTTGAAAGATGTAATCACTTGGTTATTTAAGTTTCCAGGAGTAAGCTTCCTGCAAGACAGCATTGAAGATGCAGTAGCAAGCTTTTCACTACATATTTAGTGTGGTGCTCAATTGTCGTCTCGTAAGTAAGAAAGGTGACAAATATATGGCTTTGCAGTAACCGTAAAAATAGGATCGGCGCAATCATCACCATTCAGAGACATTGAAACAATTGTAAGAGCGTGCGTAGGACTGCAGACAATACTAGTCAGATTATTTCTCGTTGAAGTATAGTAAATTTGGCAGGTTTTACAGGCACTGAGAAACGAAATTGATTTGAAATATCAATGTGTTTCTTTTTTAATTACTACCTTTTTTAACGAGCGATGTAGTTAAACTCGACACAGTATCCTCAAAATTTTCGCACCGGACGTTCAAAGTTGCTCATAACAAATCAATGAATTCAATGCCTTTAGTTCCGCCTGGCTGGCAGCTAATTTTATTTGCATCGGAGCGAGATCAGAGATGAAACAGTCAATGGTGCTTTGTGCAGATGTGCAGATCTCAAAGCTAACAAGGAATACTTTCGACAGTTGTCGCTGAACCAATAAACACCCGGAGAGCTAGAAAACATTCGAGACTAAAGAACTCAACATATCCACATATTTAGTATAGAATGGAAACCACCAAAAACCCCACATATAATAATTGATGCCCTGTCCTCTTTGGCCAGACATACCTTGGCTATACAGATTGATGTTTTGAAAATAATATAGATTGAAATGCTTAGGAGAAGTAGCGTGCTTCTCAAAGAATGTCGAATTACTAACATGATATTTATGGCATAATATGGTGTATACTAAATCACCAGTTCATTTTGGCCTAGAACGCTTTATTTTCCAAACACTTCTATAATTTTGTACAGAATTTTTTTATTTCAAAATGCTTGTCATCTCCTTTCTACTGAGGAGCTTGGAATATGTGTGCCTTATACGAGGTTTCTTCTCTAGTTTGTGATAATTCAGCAAGCTGGACTGCTTTAATTTTATAAGAATGCTTCCACAAAATTTTACGAAACATGTTATTCACTTCTGACAAACTATTTCACTTTGGAAAAAATATATATGTAGGTTACGGTTCGTTATCACAAATATGATATTGCTGATTTGTTGCTTAATTTTTTGTGTTTTCAATACTTATATTAATGTCAAACCATGAAGTTGATCTGGTAAACCAGAATAATTATTTATGCAAACTAATAGATAAATGTTTAAAATAAGTTAAACTTTGATAGAACAATGCGAAGTGATCATAACTGCTAATTAGAAAATATTACATTTTATTTGTTTACACAGTGCTGCCATCGCCGAACATATTGATGCGTTGCTCAATTTTAGAGCTTACCTCCCACATGATAACGTCCTAGTCAAGCAAGGAATAACAAACCCCTGAACAAGATAGTAAGGCGCAATATATCTCCATCTGCGCCGAAAGCACCAATACACTCAATATTCATTCTCCTTAACCAAACTTATCGGCTATGGTATTCGCAGTCTCGGTATTTAATTGTTACAACTAGTATATTGGTGCTAATGCACATGTTTTACTTAATTTTTGGTAACTAATATATGGAAAAAAATGTTTGGTATTGAAAAGAAATATGCCTTTAAATTCAAAAAAGTTAAATTCGTAGTAAAATTAGCTCGGTCCACCCGAAAAACTGCTGTGAAAAGTAAAACTGTCGCGTGGCGGCGAACATGTCAGACCGACCAACAAGAAATATACAAATCCAACTGCTGCACAAGGCAGGGATAAAGCCACCGAAGCCCGCGACCGTGGCACAACTGCGAACGTTGTACGAGAAGACGGCCAGCGCTAAAAGTGCCTTGGAGATGACAACGCCCACGAAAACGCAACAAGAAATATCGCTTCTGACCATCTCGCTGCCGCCAATCAAATTAAGACTGATAACACCACTGTCCCGAAAACAACCGATGCCGCAAATCCTATCGGCGTCACCACAAATTGGTTTTAGCCGTGTACTGTTAGGAAGCCTCCAGCCAGAAAACTGCAATGCTAACAAAACAAACTAACGGCCTGGCCCACATAGCACTCCTCATCACCCAGATATGTATATGTTACCCCTCGGTCCTCCATGTCATCGCTGTAGATACCACCCAAGAACCGAGACCACCATTTCTACCGCCGGTAACTACCGTCAGCGAAGAGATGTACTTCTTCGGTGAGGATACAGAAAAAACAAATTTTGGAACTGCGGAAGGATATACGCGAATCGGAGGATGGTGGAAACATGAGAGACGTTATGTCCAGGCGCATGGACATTTAAGCAGAGAGAGACTTAAAAGCAGCTATCGCAACAAGCGGTCCGGGCAAAAAAATTGAAACTGATCTGTTTAAGACGCCCACTTACGGGACCCGCTTTGGCGTTCCTCCGAACCACAAGTGCTGTCACTTACAGATATCTGATAAACGAGCTTCTGTTCGGTTTCGGCCAACGCTGTGCTGCCCAAGAACATACAGCTCCACTCACGAAAATGGTGTCGGAAATCGGAAACGATACAAAGATGCAAGCTTTCGCCAAACGTGGAAAAGTGACGGAGTTGGAGGTTATCAGTATTATCAGATAGGTTTTATTTACCGAGTGCGCAAACGCTGCAGCAACTAAAGCATATGATCGACACTCATGAAAGGTGCCTCATCGAACGATCGATGCATATACCCACTGCTGCCCAACGGACCGCTACTGTCAAGTCGCTGCCACAATAACACCCGACAACTGCTGCTGAGGAAACACTAGTAAGATAAGGTGCTTCAACTGTTCCCAGATGGGTCACTACCAGAGCACCAGGATCGTGCTTCAAGTATTGTGGTGTTAGTCCTGCCGAGCGAAGTCTCTCCCTCGTCCTGATTGCTGTTGGTTTGACGTCTTCAATTTTGAATGACCATGAAGCCAAATTTCTGAAACCCCTGATATGGTTGCCTGTTGTTGCGAACTGAATGATCTTCTGTCACTGCTAGGAGACTAAAGCACCCAAAGCCCATTACATTAACGTCAGCCATCTCCGAGTAAATGCCTGCATTGAAAACTTAGAAGAAAAAAGGTATTTCACGACCTTGGATCTGAAGAATGGATTTCACCAAGATGTCCCATGACACTATGAAGTATACCTCTTTTGATACACCTGATGGTCAATTCGAATATTTGCGAATGCCGTTCGGACTTTAGAACACCTCTGCAGGCTTTCAGTGACTAAATTGCAATAGGTCCTTAGGCGTGTTTCAGAGAGATGTCTCATATTAAAGTAAAGTAAATACCTAGGATACATAGTAAATCAGTCGGGGATACGTTCCAGCAATGCACAGATCGTGGCTATTAGACAATACTCAGTATCCAGGAACTTACGTGAACTTGCTTGCTTGGACCTGTTTTCATACGTAAATTCATACCTTTTTTCAAAAATTGCAGGCCAATACTGTTTATTACGCATGAAGGTGTCGTTTATAGATTCACCGAATAGTGCATTGCTGCTTTTGAAGAATTACGAAATAGATTAGCAGCTGCTCCTCTATTAGCTATTTAAAACTCCAAAAAAGAAACCGAACTTTACTGCGATCCAAGATCTGTTGGTTTTGGAGCTGAACTGGTGCAAAAGCAAAAACACGATACGTTTAACCTCATGCTCTTTTCAAAAGCAGCCACTGCAGATGTCATTCGAGAAATACAACTGAGATTGAGCCCACCGCTGTGAAGATCTTCGCTGTTAAGCCTGATGCTACCACCGCTGATCTAATCTGTAAACCAACTACTCTTGAAAATCCTCAGAATTTCCCCGATGGCATAGAACACTTTACTGTTCTGGTAGCTAGCAATGAAATTAGACTTTCATATTCAAGTCACTCAGAATCGTGATGAACGTATCGAAACTGTATATGTAGAGTTACGATCAATTGAGTTTGGGTTGGTGTTCAAGAAAATCAAATTAGGTCGCCTATGTTTTTATGTCCCAGCCGAAAATAATCATGAGAAGATCAGTCATCCAGGAATTGAGAATAATTGTGCACAGCTGAAGAAACACTATTTGTTTCTCCTACTGAAGGAGAAAGTAGATCGATTCGTTAAAAACCGTATTATGTACTCAGCCCCTCCTCGATCCAATAAGTAGCATTTATAGAATACTGCTAAGGAAGCAATTCCTTTCTAACATTTATTTGTCACTCATCCTGCCTGCCGGCAATGAGCGTTCCGTATATGTTCTGTCAATAAATTGTAGCGTTCGCGGCCGACCTTCTGTCAGATTAGCCGAATTGTAGTAAAATCAGGGCAGGCGATGCCTGCTGTTATTCAGTCCTAGGTATGGTAGACCCACGGATAGCACAGGTCCGCGTGGCTGGACGAAAAGTAAAATGAGACCGAATGCGATTAGAAATGATAGCGTGGCGGTCGGCTAAGAATCGAAAAAAGGGGCATCTCCCGTTTGTATTGATGGATATGAGGATCTTATACGACTGACTCATGTGTGCTCATATGCTTAAGCAGCACCACACACATCTAGGAAAGGAACCAGCACCCTCTCGTTCTCTGTCGAATTACTCCCATCACTCCCTCCATTCGACTGGGTAGTTTCCAAGAAAATTTTATTTCAATAAAAAAAAATTAAAAGATTTTAATACAAGTCTAAAGTAATAGAAATGAGGAATTAGTCCCTTTATTTAAGTAACTTTACAATTTAGATACGAAAAATAAACAAAAATCGGAATTTTCAATCTATGATTAATTCTTTGTAAAGTAACATTATAAAAAATTAATTCGTATTTTCTGCATCCGACTCCTGTTGCTCCACTTCTGTGAAGAAAGTAATATAATGAACACATAATTATTTCTTAAATTTTTGATTTTCTAATACTATTTTTTCAGGATCTAAAATTTAATCTCTCCATATTTAAGTTTTTATCTGATATAATTTTATTCTGAATTTAAAATTTTAATTGTTAATTCTTTATGGCTTTTACTTTCTAGTGGCTTAGTCATGATATCTGCTATATTATTGACCCATTTAGTTTTTACTTTTCCCTCAGCTACTAAAAATTTAATATAATCTCCATGAGTTTCTGCAATGGGTTTTCTTTTTCCTGTATGTTCCCTAAATCTGAGATTTTCGTGAACACTGTCTAGCTTATAGTAAAATTCTTTAACTTATGACTGCCTAACATTTCTGTGTTTTTCCCTGCAGCCATATTGTCACACCATACTGTAATAGGGTTAAAGGTTTTTCCCGTCACTTCTCTTATAACTTTATCTAAAGAAATAAGTTCTTGACAAGCTTCACTCAATGCTAAGTATTCTGCTTGACAAGTTGATACAGAAATCTGATTTTGTTTATGACTCCTCCAAGCTATAGCGTCACCAAATAGAGTTATCACATAACTGCTTGTAGAAGCTGAGTCATTCCAATCTCTAAAACTAGCATCTGTTGTAGCTTCTAGTTCATTTGATTTGGCTTTGTATGTCAAACCAAGCGAGCTAGTGCCTCTCAGATATCTAAATACTCTCTTAACATCTTCCCAGTCTTCAAAAGATGGATTTACTTGTTTTCTAGACAGGACGTTAACTGCATAACTTATATCTGGCCTTGTGGCTCCTGCTAAATATAACAGGCTACCTATAGCTTCCCTATAGGGAACTTTTGAAATATATTCTAAATTTTTCTTAATTTTTCTTTTCTGTACCTGACTAGTTTCCATTGGCGAATTCTGAGGCTTACAACTAACCATATTGAATCGTTCTAAAATTTTCTCAATATATTCTGACTGATTAATTTTAATAAACTGTTTATCTTTATCTCTTTTAATTTGCATACCTAGGAACAATTTTGGTTCGCCTAGATCTTTCATTCTGAAAGTTTTGTTTAGTTTATTTTTAATCTGATTTATTGTGTCTAAATCATTTCCTCCAACCAGCATATCGTCCACATAAAGAACTACAAAAGCTAATTTTCCTTCTTTTCCCCACGTATATAAGCATGGCTCATGCACATCTTTTTCTAAACCTAATTGAAGGACTTCTAAAGAAAATCTTTCATTCCACTTCTTTGGACTGATCTTTAATCCATATAAAGATTTCTGCAGTTTACACATCTTTGTTTTCCTGATTTCTAAGTAATTTTCTAAACCTTCAGGTATTTCCATGAAAATATCATTATCTAGAGTTCCATTAAGAAATGCAGTTTTTACATACATCTGAAACAGTTCTAGGTTATATTTGTTTACAATTGCTAAAATGGCTCTAATTAAAGGGAGTCTAGATACTGGCGCGTAGGTTTCTCTGAGCTCGTATTCCTTTTTGTTTTTAAAGCCTCTTATAACTAATCTGGCTTTAAATGTCTTTTGACCACGTTCTCCAGTTTTTCTGGTGAATACCCATCTGGAGTCTATAATATTTGCTTTCTTCTCCTCTTTCTTATCTAGAGGTCTATCAATGATTTTCCAAACTTCATTTTCTCTCATAGATTCGAGTTCTTCTTCGATGGCTCTTTTCCATTCTGCGGAATTCTGAGAAAGTAAAGCTTCTTTAACTGATGTTGGATCTTTATTGATGGTTGCTAATAAAGAGAATTTTAATTCATCTTCTTCGAAATTATTACTAATCTGATCTGAATAAGCATCTCTAAAGATAACTTTGTTTTTATCTAAACTTTCTGTTATGAAATAGGCAAAACTAGTGTCTTGTATTGAAATTTCCGAATCTGTACTTCCAGCATAAATCGTGAAATCTCTGCCTTGTTTGGCTTTTCGCATGGGTTGTTTTCGAGCTAACACTGGCAATTCTTTCACCGAACTCTCTCCAGCTACTCTTTTCTTTGGTCTTCTAACTTTAGGCTTTTCTATTTGATCATTTTCTGTTTCTTTTTCTGAGCCTGATTGATTTTCTGCTTCGTTATTTTCAAATAATATTAATTCGTCATTATTTTTTGTTCCATTGATAGAGTCTGGAATGTTTTCGATATGCATGGGTTTATACTCGTCTTTATAAACCAGTTTCTCATTGAATCTGACATGTCTGGAGCACAGAAATCTTCCTGTTGGGGGATGCCAGAGTACATAACCAACGTTAGTATAACCTACCAACACAGATTTAATAGCCCTTGGAGCAAGTTTAGCCTCTGAAATGGGTATTTTCACATATGCAATGCATCCGAATCTTTTGAGTTTATCTAAATGTAATTTTAAATTTGGTGCAAAAATTTTGAGAGGAATTTTAAAATCTTTTGATTTATGAGGGGTTCTATTATATACATGAGTAGAAGCCTCCGCAGCTAAAATCCACATAGTGGAGGGTAAACCTGAATCTATCAAGAGAGATCTAATCTTCCACTGCAAAGTCAAATTTAAAACGTTCTGCTGTCCCATTTAACTCCGGTGTATATGTAGGGGAAAAATCATTATCTATTTTTTCTCTGTTCATTATATCTAAGAAATGCCCATTTAAATATTCCTTAGCATTGTCTGCTCTTATATAGCAGACTTTTTTATTCTCACCTAACATATTTCTAGTAGTTTGTAAATATTTATTTTTTCCAGGGAATGAGAGTGGCTTAATAGGCCCCATTAGGTCAGTATGAACTCTTTGCAATGGCTTGTCTGCCTTATTTCTAACTTCTGAAAATGGTTGTTTTTCCATTTTCACCATAATACAAACTTCACAATCTTTTATTGTTTCATTGAATTTTATATATTTTAACTCAGTACATTCTTTCTGAATTTTCCTAAGATAATTTAATGAGGCATGACCTAACCTCATATGCCATAACATTCCCTCTGATAATTTATTTATTTTTGTTTCAGTATTTATTTTGGGTTTCTGATACATGTTTTCTGGTAAATTATCTGGATTTATGTCATTCAAATCTAGAATCTTTCTGTTTATGTCTAGGGGGGTTAAATCTGAATCTGAAAAGTTTTTTACGTGTTTTATTACTTCCTGTTAGAGTTCTCCTTCATCCTTGATGGATATGAGGATCTTATACGACTGACTCATGTGTGCTCATATGCTTAAGCAGCACCACACACATCTAGGAAAGAAACCAGCACCCTCTCGTTCTCTGTCGAATTACTCCATCATGTATTTACATATTTTATTCAAACAAACCCAGTTTATAAATTTGATACATGCTTCCAAAAAATTGATTAAAATCGCTACTTCGCAAATTGCTCATGCTAAATTGGAAAAATTTGAAACACAATTAAATCGCTGTCGTTTAAAAATAGCTCACGTAAATAGATAATGACACAAAGCTTTCGGAGACAGTCGATTGGTCGCAGTCGCCATCAAATCGCTCATGTAAAACGGGTGTTATAGATGTATGTTATTTAAGTTATCATTAAAGCATATTAAAAGCCGTTTAAGTCAAATATTATCTTTATTTATGGTTGAAAAAATTATGTATGGGGACAATTAAGATATTAGATATCTCGTTCCTGAAATAGAATCAGAAGAATAAGGGAATAATTTGTAATTTTTTCGCAACCGATAATTAAGAACGGTCAAAAATTATATAGTATAAATGCATATCAATTAATTGATACTAATAATCCATTGCTTTGCTTGCTTTTTATTTCAAAATGATTTCTTCGAAAAAAACTTTTTTCACCTTAAAGTGAAAAACTGCTTAACCCAATTTTGTCACTAGTTCATATAATTTTGAAGCTTTAAAACGTTATCTTGGCTTTTTTTTAGGTAAGAGCGACTAATTTGCAAGAATTAATCTACAAGAGTGGACAAGCAGGTGTTACTAGAGCAAGTGTGACTTTACTGTTTGATAATTCGGATCCCAATCAATGTCCAATGGGCTATGAAAAGTGTCGGGAAATATCTGTTACACGACAAATTGATGTCAGTAAGAAAGGGAAATATTTCATAAACGGAAAAAGTGTTCAAAATAAAAAAGTAACAGATTTATTTTGCTCCGTACAAATGAATGTAAACAACCCTAATTTCTTAATAATGCAAGGTCGCATCACGAAAGTTTTAAATATGAAACCCCCGGAGGTAAGTTTCTTTTTAAAGATGTGTAACTGAATCAGTATATTTTACTTTAAGATTCTTTCAATGATTGAAGAAGCTGCTGGAACAAGCCTTTATGAATCAAAACGTGAAATAACGACGAAAATAATCGAAAGAAAAGATGCCAAATTGCGTGAAACGAGTTCACTACTCGCAGAAGAAGTGGAGCCCAAGCTAGAAAAACTGAGAACTGAAAGAAATGTTTTTGTTGAGTTTCAAAAAATATGTCGCGATATAGAATACCTTACTCGTATTCATGTTTCCTATAAATATCTAAGGCAAAAAGAGTTTATAAACACAAATGAGAAAAATATATTAAAACTCAACTCATTGATTGAACGAAATAAATTACAAATTTCTAACAATAATAGCTTAATATTCAAAGCGAGTGAAGCAGTTTCAAATATTCAACGTGAAATAGACAGCAACAGTGGATTTAAAATACTTCAGTTCAATGAGGCATTAGAAAAAAATACTGCGAGCGAGGCTACCATATCTGGTAAAATTAAAGCTGCTCAGTGCATATTGGAGCAAGAAAAAAGAAAGTTGAACACATTAGAGCAGTCCATCCAAGATGATGAAAAAATGTTAACTTTAAAGCAACAGCAAATGGCCAAGGTATGATTAAAAATTGTTAAGGCTTCGGTAAATTAAATTAAATTATATGTATACAGTAGAACCTTGATTATTGGGGGTAATAATGGGGAGGGAGGTGCATGGATAATCGAAAACCACAGGATAATCGAATTTGTTTGCATATTTACTTATGGTTTATGAGGATGCAAAAAAATATAATTTATGACAATACAAAATTTATATTTATTAGGAAAAACGATTTATGTATGTGTATGTGTGTATGAGTTTATATTACATAAAAAATTTGATAAAATAACGAATTTACAGATAATTAAAACTTATTTTTCAGTAGAACAAAAATAATCCAAAATTTTGGTTTTTTTTTATCATTTCATTTCTGACCTCGTCTCATTTCTCGTTATTCTAATACTTTGTGTCATCAGCGTTTTCTTGTTCAAAATAATTTTGTAAAGTTTCGATACTTTCTATGACCTTTGAATGAGGAATTTTTTCTTCGTCTCTATTAAGATTTCTTCTTCACTGTCTGATTCTGGTTGAAGTTCAAATGTAGAAGCGCCACTTTTATTCAACTCAGCTAGTTCCATATCACTTAATTTTTCATATCCTTCCAAATTTTCATCTACATTAAGCCAATCGATCATGTCCGTCTGATCAACATCAGTGAAACCTGAAACTGACTGAGCCATAGCTAAAAATTCATCAACTTGTTTTTCAGCAGCCAAAGCTTCTAACGTATGATCAGAAGAAGACTGATCAAGTTCAGGGTCGAGAACTTTGGCCCATGCCAATTTTAATGTCATATTCGGTAAATCATTCCATGCTTCATAAATAGCAAAAATTGCGTCTTTTATTGCCAATTTTTTCAAAAAAATTTGAAGATTTTCTTTTTCTGCCACTTCAAGGAGAAATCGTAAAAATATTTTCTTGTATCGCCTTTTTAAACTAGAAATAACTCGCTGGTCCATAGGCTGAATCAGTGAAGTAAAATTTGCGGGTAAGAAATGAACGAAAATCAAGTCATCATCAGATTTCAAAATTGACTGACTAGGATGGGATGAAGCGTTGTTAAGAAGTAGTACAGCTTTCTGAGGAAGCCCTTGTTTTTCCAGATGATCACGCACGGAAGGCGCAAAAGAAAGACTCCTCACTTCGATTCGCTTAAATGGCAGTGGTTTTTTAGCTTCTCCTATTACAGCTAACTTTAATTTGTGTGCCCCAGTGGCGTTAAAACTGGTTAAAACTCTCTATCTCTCTCTTTGCTAAACTTATGACCATGAGCTGATTTATTCCTAATGTAAAGCTAGTGTTTTAGAGGGCAACATCTTCTAATATAAACCGATTTCATTGGCATTATAAATTTGTCCTTCACACATTAATTCATTTAAAGCGGCAAAGTTTTCATTAAAAAATGTTGCAGGAACAATATCGCCGCTCAGACTCTTTCCTTGCTCTCGAGTTGCCTAGTACCGTGGCGTTTTTTAAAATTACTAAGCCAACCTTGCGAAGCGGAGAAAGGCTCATCAATTTTTGATTCTTTATAAAACCATAAAGCTTTCTCGCTTACCATCGGTCCGGAAGTGGGAAGTCCTTCTGACCCTTATTGCTTAAACCATTGGTAATCGGCTTTATCGAGCTCTACTATTCTTGATGTCTTCAACGTTTTCCGGGAAGAACAAGAAGCAATTGATTCCGCCGAACAAACGAATTGCAGAATGTCTTTTCTATTTTGTTTATTAAATCCCGGACAGTTTGTTCGCCAATTCGATGCTGATTTTTTTACACTTTCACCTTTATCATCAACGCGATTTATAATCTTAACTTTTTTTCGAGTGATAAAACGGTACGCTTACATTTATCGACATTTTCGATGCGTACAGTTCAAATTATTGAACAACACTGAAATAAGATGTTAAGACGTAAAAAGTTAGGGGAAGAGTTTCGCTGAATTTTCAAACGTAAATATTAGACGGAGGATTCTTTTTAAAAGTGTCAATACCAGAAGTTCATACATAATTACTTCGCAGAAATGAATGATTTCTCATAAGTACGAGTATTTATTCCTTCACCGTTCAGGTACATTTAAATTTTATTAGAACATTCAAACACAACGTTGAAAAATTGAAGATGAAACGATTGCATAGATGAAAATGGAAATCCCCGGTTAATCAGGAAAATTTTAAAAAAAAACTAACAGGAAAAAAACCCCGGTAAATCGAAGACCCGGATAATCAATATATATATATATATATATATATATATATATATATATATATATATATATATATATATATGTATATATATGGCTCAGAATTGTTCCTTAGTTGAACAAAGTTGTTTGTTTCTATACTGCAACTTTTGCCTTTTGCCTTGCGGCAAAACGTTCAATAGGAATACTTGAGCAAAGTCTGCCGAATAAGGCAGACTACAAGTTGCCTTTAAATTCGGCAATTGCAATACTTAGAAATATCGCCTGCCTGTTCTTTTGGACTGCGCCAAACATGTGACAATTAACCAGTTGCCGGTAGGTCTCTAAAAACCTTCATTGTTTTTCTTTCTGAGAATAACTTCTTTCGCAGTGAGAAGAAGATTATATCTCTAGAAGATTATCGGAGAAGACGCCCATCACTTGGTGTACCACATGACATGACATGACGATACTATGATAATCTCATATATATATATATATATATATATATATATATGTAGAATCAGTGAATTAATGAGTAGGCGAACATAATTGTGGAATCAGTGAATTAATAAGTAGGCGAAGAGTCAGGGAGTTCACGCCGAAAAAACAAAAGGATTAGTACGTCAAGCGGCTTTGGAGACGAATCAATAATTTTTCGTAGAATTATAAAGACTCTTTCTCCGTAAAAAAATAATATTCCTGTGCCCGGTAATTTTGATCCTACAAAGTGGGGGCTCAACCGGGATCATTTCGAGGTAACAGAGATATTTCGGTACGGGATCAAAGACGTTAGTGGTGAATTAAACGGTGACAGTCCATACCTGTCCACAATAGGCAGACGGCCAATTGACGATTTTTCTGTAACGTACATAAGGTGTTAAAATGCCGGGTTCTACGGAAAATGTAACTTATGACGAAATGGACATGGAGGAATTACGTAGTAGACTCCAAGTGCTTGGCCTATCGATGAAAGGATCTAAGTCCGTCTTAATTGAACGGTTGAGAAAAGTCGATCTGGCGAGAAACGCAAGTGACGACGAAGAAGAAGATGAAAGTGACAACGAAGATGGTTTGAATACTCTGAATGTGGGTGAACTGAAAGCTAGATTGCGTGCATTGCAACTCAAGGTTACGGGTAAAAAGGAGGCGCTGATCGAACGCTTGAGGTTATCAGGGGCAATGACGAAGGGCGACACAGGTGTGAATGGTGAAACTAGTGTCGGAAAAAATAACAAAATTGATAATCATCTCGAAGACGAAGATATTGATCTTGATACGTTAAGAAGCAAAGAGTTAAAGGCACGACTCATTGATTTGGGATTAAAGACGACGGGCAAAAAGGCCGAATTATTCGAAAGACTGAAGACGGCTCTGAGAGAAAAAGAGAAGAGTATTTGAGCAGTGATGATGAAAGTAGTTTGGACAGTGAAAACAGTGACGATGTGACGATGAAAAATATGCAAACACCGGTGCGGGTGTGAAGCATGGACGTGGTGTTTCCAAGATACGCAGCTCAGGCAAGAGTGATGAAAGAGATCGTTTTGGCGGTTATCCGTGCAATATTGTGACGTTCAAAGATGTTGACGATGCCTTAGAACGATTCAGCGGTGATGGACGCCAGAATGTTCGACGATGGTTTTCCACATTTGAAGAAACCGCGGAAATGTGCTCATGGTCAGAGGCACAGAAGGTGATTTACATGAAAAAGTTGCTAGATGGACCAGCAAAAGTGTATGTGAATTATGAGTGTCACGCTAAGACGTGGGGTAAATTGAAGACATACATAATTAAAGAATTCTCTGAAACGATGAACAGTAAACAAGTTCATGAAGAATTGGCTGCAGTGAAGAAAAAAAGTGAGGAATCTTATGAGGACTATGTTTATCGTGTGCTAGAGATGGCAAGTCACGTTGATATCGAGTTGGATGCAAAGTTGCAGTACATTATCGACGGCATTCACGATGACGAAGTAAACAAGTCAATTTTATATAGTGCAACTACGGTGAAAGACTTGAGAAGAAAAATGAAGCAATACGAAAGGCAAAGAAAAAATACTAGGATGAAAACGCATGGAAAACAAGGCCAGAAGAGTGATAAAAATGACGGGATGAAAAAGACGAATCTCACACGAGATGGTGCAAAGTCTAAGCATTGCTTTAACTGCGGTAGTAAGGCGCATTTGAGTGTCAATTGTCCGGACACAGGGAAAGGGCCGAAGTGTTTTAACTGTGAGGAATTCGGGCATCTTTCTACGAGGTGCCTAAGACCAAAGAAGAATTATAGGGACGAAAGAGGGAAATATGAGAAAAAGGAGAAAACTCGATGTGACGCACTGAAGACGGGGGACAAGAAAACATATAAGCATGTCAAAATATTGGGTCGAGATGTTACAGCTGTGTTGGATTCAGGTAGCGACTTACATCTGGTGCGATCCAGTTGCTTCGTGCGGCTCGGAGCCCCAAAGCTCGAGGCAAAAATAATTCGTTTCGATGGTATCGGTGCGTTGAACCAACGCACACTTGGACGTTTCAAGGCGGAAATAATCATCGATAATTTGACATTCACATTTAACTTTGACGTAGTTCCGGATGAGTTTCTCGGACACGATTTGTTAGTGGGTGGTGAATTATCCGACCATGCTGAAGTACGAGTAAAACACAGGCAAGCTGTGTTAAAGAAAATCGAGTCGATTGAGAATACAGTGGAGACCAATGACGCTGGCTGGAACGAAGTGTTGAATAACAACGTGGGACAAGTGACGGAAGATGACTATGACGTTTCAATCCGACATGTGATTGATCCGGTAATTAAAGACGAACTGCGAGAATTAGTTGAGAACTATGTACCGGATAAAACTAAAGATACAGGAGTAAAAATGCGTATTATGTTGCAAGACGAGATGCCTGTATTTCAGAATCCACGACGACTCTCGGACGAACAGAAAAAACAAGTGAACAAAACGATTGAAGAATGGATTGAAGAAGGTGTCGTACGACCCAGTGTATCCGATTACGCTAGTCCCGTAGTGTTAACTGAGAAGAAAAATGGACTAATGAGACTTTGTTGTGATTATCGGTCACTGAACAAAAAAATTATTAAAGACAGAAATCCTTTGCCATTGATCGAGGATCAATTGGATCGATTGCAAGATGCGCGAGTGTTTTCTACATTGGATTTAAAAGATGGATTCTTTCACGTGCCTGTTGAGGAAGAAAGTGTCAAGTATACGGCGTTTGTGGTGCCAGATGGGCATTATGAATTCCTAAAAGTTCCTTTCGGACTTTGTAACTCACCGGCGGTTTTCCAAAGACATATTAGAGCAATTTTTCGTTCGCTAATTACAAGTGGCGTAGTGCTTGTGTACCTTGATGACTTGATTGTTCCTGCTAAGGACGAGAAGGAAAATCTGGAGAAATTAAAACTTGTATTGAAAACGGCGAGTGAATACGGTTTGGTGATTAACTGGAAGAAATGTGAATTGTTGGTGGAGAAGGTTGATTACTTGGGATACATTGTGAAGGCCGGACAGATCCAACCCTCTGACAGAAAGACAATAGCAGTGAAGAAATTCCCAATTCCAAAAACAGTGAAACAGGTGCAAAGTTTTTTGGGACTCACGGGGTATTTTCGGAAATTTATACCTCAATTTGCCGTGCATGCAAGACCTCTATCTCAATTGTTAAGAGACGTTATGAAATTTGAGTTTGGGGACAAACAGAAGGCGTCGTTTGAAAAGTTGAAGGAGGCCTTGATTGAAGGGCCAGTGCTCAAGTTGTATCGTGTTGGGGCACAGACTGAATTACACACAGATGCGTGTATGGGCGGTTTAGGCGCTGTGTTGCTGCAGAAAGACGCAGAGGATGGCAGGTTGCATCCTGTCTACTATGCAAGCTGGAAGACGACACCCGCTGAGGAGAAATACACGAGTTATGAGTTGGAGATACTTGCAGTGGTAAAAGCGTTGAAAAAATTTCGACTGTATTTGTTGAACATTGATTTCAAGATTGTGACAGACTGTAAGGCATTTGTGTTGACGATGAAAAAGAAAGACTTGTCTTTAAGAGTGTCGCATTGGGCGCTGTTAATTGATCAATTCAATTACACGATTGAGCATCGACCTGGTACGTCAATGCGCCATGTTGACGCATTAAGTAGAAATCCAGTTGAGATTTTACTTGTGCAGGAAGGCCGAGACGGTTTGATCGAAAAAATACAGAAAGCACAGCAAGACGATCCTGAATTGAAGAAAATTATTAATTCAGTTGAAAAAGGGCAAAATGATGAATTTTCCATGTCGAAAAAAGGAGTGTTGTATCGCGAGAGTGATGGGGATGAACCCATGGTGGTTCCAAAAAGAATGCAGTATGACGTCATTAAACAGGCTCACGAGCAAGGACATTTTGGTTGGTACAAAATTGAGTTTATGTTGAAACGTGAATATTGGTTTCCTAATATGAGGCAGAAAATTCAAAAAGTGATTGAAAATTGTGTGAAGTCTTTGCTAAATGAGAAAAAACATGGGAAAGGTGATGGTTTGTTAAATCCCATTGAAAAGGGAACTGTACCATTGGACACGTATCATGTTGACTATTCGGGTCCAATGCCCTCAATGAAGAAGGCCTACAATCATTTGTTTGTCATCGTTGATGCATTCACAAAGTTTGTATGGTTATACCCAACGAAATCGACGACCACAGACGAAGCAATTAATCGAATCAAGTTGCAGGCGGTGAACTTTGGAAATCCCAGGCGTATTATCTCCGATCGAGGTGCAGCATTTACCGCTAACACCTTCGATGATTTTTGTAAAGCTGAGAACATCGAACACGTTCTAATCACGACAGGTGTACCACGAGCGAATGGTCAGGTGGAAAGGATGAACCGCGTGATTATTCCAATTTTAGCAAAATTGGCATGAGACAATCCTATGGAGTGGTGGAAATGTGTTGGTCAGGTGCAACAATTCATGAATTCTACGCTCAGCAGAAGTACCAAGAAGACGCCTTTCGAATTATTTATTGGCGAAAAAATGAAATTAACAGATGATCAGATGTTGAGACAATTGGTGGAAGACGAATTTATCAAATTATTTGAGGAGCAACGTACAAATCTTCGTGACGATGCAAGAAAGATCATCTTAAAAATCCAGGAGGAAAATAGGAGGACATTCAACCGGAAGAGAAAATCGGCTGGAAAATACGAAGTGGGGGATTTAGTCGCCATACAAAGAACGCAGTATGGTGGTGGTCTAAAGTTATACCCTAAGTTTTTGGGACCGTACAAGATTGTCACGGTCATGAGAAATAATCGTTATGTTGTCGAAAAGGTCGGAGACCACGAAGGTCCTATTCGCACGAGTTCGGCGGCAGACTTTATGAAGCCTTGGGTAAAGTCTACCGAAAATTACAACGAGTGGTTCGCGGATGACGACGATGATGGTATCGGAAAAAACGATACTGAGTGAAAATGCGGTATCGAGGACGATACCAGGGCAGGATGGCAGGTTGTAGAATCAGTGAATTAATGAGTAGGCGAACATAATTGTGGAATCAGTGAATTAATAAGTAGGCGAAGAGTCAGGGAGTTCACGCCGAAAAAACAAAAGGATTAGTACGTTTTGGAGACGAATCAATAATTTTTCGTAGAATTATAAAGACTCTTTCTCCGTAAAAAAATAATATTCCTGTGCCCGGTGATTTTGATCCTACATATATATATATATATATATATATATATATATATATATATATATATTTATATATTTATATACCTTATGATGGAAAATAAACCGGAATTTCTATTTTTAAAAGCCCACACTTTACCAATCGATGAAGTGGCTATGGTGGCAGCACTGTTTGTGACAATCTGCCAAAGTTTGGCAGCGATAGTAGTATTCCGTCAGCGTCTGTTTATTTAAGTCGAAAATTTGTTGTGTGCCGATTTTTTTAATGAAACAAAAATTGGATCAACGTCCCTGCTGAAAATTTTGTGTTGCAAATGAAATTTCATGTGCCCAATCATTGATAATGCTACAAAAAGCCTTTGGTAAATCATGTGTTGGAAACACACAAGTATACGAGTGGTATAAAAGGTTCAAAGAGAATCGTATAAGCTTGAATGATGATGCGCATACTGGACGCCCAACAACGGCAGTTACCCAAGAAACCATCGAATCGGCAAAGCAAATCGTGTTGGAAAATCGATGTGTATCAATTCGTGAGATTGCTGTGTTACTAGGTATTTCATATGGATCAGTAGAACACATTTTAACTGATGTTTTGTGTATGAAACGCGTCAATGCTCGGCTGGTGCCAAAAACGCTGAATTTTATTCAAAAACAGCGTCATGTTGATGTGGCTAAAGAGATGATTTCCAACCCAGATAGCGACCCAACATTCATCAAACGCAAATTTACTGGCGACGAAACATGGGTTTATGAGTTTGATATGCCGACCGAACAACAATCGTCCGAATGGTGCTTCCAAAATGAGCCAAATCCAAAAAAAATCGTCAAGGCAGGTCCAAAATCAAAGTTTTGCTAACTGTTTTCTTCGATATTCGTGGTGTTGTGCATTACGAATTCGTTCCGGAGGGTAAAACGGTCAACAAAGAATACTATTTAGACGTTATGCGTCGCCTGCGGGAAGCAATTCGTATGAAACGGCCTGATTTGTGGAAAGACAGGTTATGGATTCTAATGCACCAGCGCACACGGCATTGATTGTTTCACAGTTTTTGGCCAAAAATTCCATCAATGTCATCAGCCAAGCACCGTACTCACCTAATATGGCCCCGTGTATTTTCTGTTCCCCAGACTCAAATTGTCATTCAGAGGAACGCGTTTTGAGACGATTTATGCGATAAAAGAGACTTCGCTGCATGAGCTGGAAAATTTATTTATTATTTTAGAAAATATTTCATTTTTTTCAGTATAACTTAAAAAAATGAGCGGTGAAAAAATAGCAATTGCAATTGCAAACTAGTACAATGCACCAAAATTAATATTTCGTCGCATAGCCTTTGTTGGCAATAACAGCTCGGCAACGTCGGTTCATAGAATTAATCAAATCCTGGCACCACTTGGTTGAAATTTTGTGCCAGGAATCTTTAACTGCAGCCCAGAGGGTTTCTTTGCTGGTCGGTTTTACAAGAGAAACTGCTTTTTTGACATCAGCCCAGAGGTTCTCAATTGGATTGAGGTTGGGCGACTGCGCTGGCCACTTCATAACATTCACCGAATGATCCCCAAACCATTTTTTAGCTTTCTTACTGGTATGTTTGGGGTCATTATTTTGCTGGAAAACCCACAATATCGGCATTTCTTCTTCGGCGTAAGGCAGCATTACTTCTTGGAGTATATGAACATAGACATGTTGATCCATGGTAGTTTTTATCCAGTATACGGGGCCAACTCTATAGTAGGAAAAACAAGCCCATACCATGATGTTTGAACCTCCGTGCTTAACCGTTTTGGTCGTGTATTGTCACGGTTCGACTCGCGGTACCACCACTTACTCGCCTTAGGAGCCACCACTTTGTAGGTTAGCTTATTTAAGTTACAATAGTTTGAGCAGGGGCTCGGCCCAACCGCCTTGTGTTATATACTCTGGCGGTTGGCGTCGAGCCAATAGGAAATAGCCGATGTAGTCAGCGCCGGGGGATACGCCTCAAACCACGCACCGCCCACGCAAGCTCCATTTTTAATCGAGGCAAAAAGCTCGCGGGCGGTGTCACCATCAAGCACGCGAACTCGTGGGCCCTCGCCCGATGCCAACGACCGCGAACAAAGAATCTGGTTCGCCGTTGGCTGCGGGAACCGGTCAAGCGGTTTCGGGCGAGGGTATAAAAGCGAAAAGCTGACCTCGAAAGCTCTCTGTTCGATAATCTGGTGGATGGTGTTACCCGCGCGTCGGTTTCAAGGAAGTGGACCAAAACGAGAAGTGAATCCGCGAAAGGAGCGAATGTCGATTCGCAAGTTGGGGTGCGCGTATCGGGACGTATCATATCGGACTTGCTTGGAGTTTCATTTGTTCGGCGCCCATCGTCATCGTGCGTGAGTGGAGTCGACAGATCGACGAACGAGCATCTGTACGATTCAGTGTCCTTTTCTTTGACTAGTGTGTTGTGGGCAAGCGCGTGTGGCTATCAAGTACCGTGCTGTGTTATCACCAAGCGCGTTTGGATCTGGGCGGCTGGGCTAGTAGCGGGACGTCGCCACCAAGGGAGCCAGCAACGAGCCGCCATCATCAGCTCCAGTTTGAGGAAGCATCGCCGCATCACCGAGGGGCCTCCGGCGCAAGGGAAGAAGTAGTTATAAGATAAGTATTATTAAGTTAAGAAGTGTTAAGTAAAGTGCTAGGGAATTAGTGAGTGAGTGGTGGATAGTATTTTCTTTAAACTAACAAATAAAACCTCTTATTGTCGCGAGGATTGTGTATTTAAGTTCAGTAAAATCAGGAAAAGAGGAGAGAAAAAGCGAACCTGTAAGACGTTTTTTTCCTTTCATCGTATTTTCCTTTTCCTTTCCGGAAGCAAAGGTTGCGGGAACCTCGGCGAGCCGGATTCTCGTCCGACGGCTCAAGAGGCCCATTGGGGTGGACGAGTGGCACCCGAAAGCCTCGACCGAACGAACAGGACTCGACTTAGGTCCTTCCCGCAAGGTAACGGTAGCAGTATTTAGGGTTGTATTCTGCATTGTGTGGTCTTCTAACGTAGGAACGAGAACCTTTGCCGCCATAAATCACAATTTTACTCTCATCCGTCCATAAAACGTTCCTCCATCTCTCCAGTGGCCAGCTCAAATGTTGTTTTGCGAAGTTATTACGATTTTTTGCATGCTTAGCAGTTAGAAGAGGCACTTTTCTGGGGCTACAGGCCTTTAAACTATGCTTTCTAAGTTGACTGCGAACTGTTTCAACACACTGCAATATTCAGATCCTTTTTGAGTTCCGTTGCAGGCTTAAAAGGCTCCTTCCTACTTTGCTGGACCCAGCGTCGGACGAGTAACGGTGACATAACCTGTTTTCGTCCACGAGTTTCCGCTTTTGGTGCAAATTTTATTGCATTGCGAATCATTTTATTAGAACACCCAACTAGACGTCCAACTTCTGCATAAGTATGACCCTTTGCAATCATTTTTTGAATAATTTGCCGTTTTTCGGCACTGCAATGCTTTACGCGACCCATAGCTTCGTTAATAATTAAAACTTTTAATATTTTTTTTTTCAAAACCACATGAAATAACCAACTGTAACATTTTTAAGCTTTCTTGTTTTTTAAATTAGCAATAAAAGACTTTTTTCAACAGAAACTTGAGCGCAGTGCTATTATTTTTACCGCAGCAATTCGAACTATTCTCTCAAATTTGCTTTAAATAAAAAGAACCGCTATTATATCAACACCAATGGTCTTATTCTCAGAAAGTAAACATATTGTGCAACGGTATGAAACAGTTGCAGTTACATAAATTCGTGTTTTATTTTTCCAAGTAACCAAACTACTCTCGGCGGTGCTATTTTTTTACCGGCACTATATATATATATATATATATATATATATATATATATATATATATATATATATATATATATATATATACATATATATATATATATATATATACAGTAGACACTCACTTATATTAACAAGCACTTATATTTACATCCCTTCATATTAACACCCGGGCTTCATATATTGGGTGCCTTGTTATATTAACTGACCATTCACTTATATTAACTACCACATATTTGTATACCAATATATTCAAAAAAAAATTGCCCTTACCAATATCAGAACCAGTTAAGCAATATATGATCAGCACTTTGGCCCGCGGCATTTTTCACTATTCACAGTATCTCGATGCGACTACTTTTCACACGCAAATGCAGAATTCAACTGTAGATATTTTACAAGAATGTGTAACAGTCAATTTCCCGTTACTCCATTTTTCATAGAAAATCTAAAAGGGCAAATTTTTTTGAATATATTAGTATACAAATATGTGGTAGTTAATATAAGTGAATGGTCAGTTAATATAACAAGGCACCCAATATATAATTTTTTGTTATTTTCGGGGCTTTTGTTCAATAATTAGGTATTCTAGGTTCACAAATTTCTTATTAAAAAAACTTAGAACCGAAAGCCATGTTATTGAATAACTAAGCCATGTTATTGAATAACTGTCCTGCTCATCCAACTTCAGTCTAACGATGGATTGATTTTTACAAAATTCTTACCACCAAATGCCACACCACTTATACAGCCAATGGACCAAGGAGTGATTCGCTTGACAAAGTTGCACTATAGATCGAGTTTATTGAGTTCTGTTATAATGTCAGAAAACCCTAACGAAAAACTCAAACAAACGTCTCTTAAAGATGCTGTTAAACATCTGGACATCGGTTGGCAGGCAATAACCAAAGAGTCCATCAAAAAGTCATGGAAGCAAATTTTATCCACTGAAAATGACCCGGATGATGACGTTCCCGTGGCAGTCCTACAGCTGCGTTGGAGGCAATCAGATGATACCGTTATCCAAGATGTATCGGCCTTAGTGAACTTCATTTCTTCAACTGTATGCTTTGAGCATTTATAGCAAAACATCACTTGCTAATAATTTTCATTTTTCCAATAGAATCTTATAACGGAAGTTGATATCCAAGATTGGAATCTTGATATCGATCGAAATGATAAATATAGTATCGATGACAAAAATGAGGTAGATGGAAATGAAGGCGTAATTGTCTCTGGAGACACGACTTTGGAGCCGATTAAAGCAAGCGAAGTTGTCACTGCAATTTCAGAAGTACAGCAATGGTGCCAAGAAAATGGTGCAAATTACAATGAAATTCAGACGCTGGAAAAAATAAAAGGAAGGGCTGCTCTTAGGAGCATTTCCAAAAAACAAACAACGTTGGATAAATATTTTTGCCAAGCATTCTTCTAAGTAGTCTTTCATATATCTTTACACAAAAAACAATAAAAAATAATTATGTACTTATATGTACTTAATACATAATAAGCAAAAAAACAGCGTTAGTTTATGTTAACATTCTACTTATATTAACCATCCCACTGCACGATATAATTAATATAAGTGAGTGTCTACTATATATATATACATATATATATATATATATATATATATATATATATATATATATATATATATATATATATATATATATATGAATTCTTTAGTTCAAACATGGGCCGAAATAATCACTGTTCCCCAGAAAAGAGGATCGAAATTCAACGCCTCAGGGACGACGGCTACTCTTTTCTAGAGATTGCACAAGTTTCTCAGTCCAGAACACCATGAAGGAGAAGAATGATAAAGGAAATCGCGGCCGACCACAGAAAATCACTCGATCATTGGATCGAAAAATTGTGCGCGTCTCTAAAAGGAGGGCCCCCGAGTGGATCGTGCTAGCCGAACGTGAACGTGTTTAGTTCGACCTCCTGCTTTTTTCGCTAACTTCGCGCTGTTTATGCCGTGTACTTTTGTGATTTTGCAGCTTCCGCGTTGTTCCGATCGCTGTGCTCTTGCTATAGCATTTTGGCATCTGCTGTTTTCCCCTGCCTTGTGTTCTTTCTAAAAGTGAATAAGTTCTTTGTTCACTGGTGCTTCTAAGAGTGAATTGTGTTCTGTTTAACGGCTTTTTAAACTTCTATTGCCTCAGGGCCAAAGTGCTGATCATATATTGCTTAACTGGTTCTGATATTGTTACGTGGTTTCTCAGCCTAAAAGTAGGCAATAACTCAACTTCTGAAACTTTACGATATTCTATTACTGAATTGTCTTAACCCTTTAAATATGGTTATGGATTCACCTCCATTCGGTGCAACATGTGCCATATGCAAGCTATCGGAATCGCAACGTTCCTGCTTCATCCTTTGCGATGGTTATTGTGGCAAGGCGTTTCACGCTAAGTGCATCCATGTGAATATTATATTCGTCAACATCATTGCCAACCATCCCAATAATATCTCCTATCGTTGTGATGCTTGTAAAAATACAACACTTAGCGACGTTATTAAAGTATTGCATCAGCATACTGCCTCGCTTGCCGCTCTCAACTTAAAAATAGATGCGATTTCTGGTGCCTCAAAGTCTCCTCCGTTGAATACTTCTCCTGATAATATGGATTCCTCCTCCTCTCAGGGTGCTATACCTAAATAGACACCTTCTGGTCTTTACAAGTCTCCAATTGAAGCAAGGAGTCTCACCTTGTCATCGTAATCTACATTTCTGCATACATCGCCGATGACTACTCCTTCAAGTACATCATCGTCGACAGCTACCTATACTTCGACTTCAGCATCATCATTAAATGCTTCTGCATTTTTATCAGTTGCTGCATCGTTACCTCCAGGACCGTCAACTACATCATCATTACACGTTGCTGTTTCGATTGAAACTGTAGCCACCAATGTTCCGGTTACCACCAGACTTCCTGCGCTTCCTTCAACATCATCTTCAAGGTCTACTTTTGTGCGTAAAATCAAATTTTTATCTCCCGGCTGGCATATGCCACAGCCACTGAGGATGTGCTTGGTTACATTAATGCTAAGCTTGGATTTACCCCCTTCTTCATAAGCTGTAAAAAGCTGACGAGGGACAATATTCCTAACAAGTTTATTGCCTCGTTTAAACTCACTGTGCCTCCGGAGCTCAACCTTCTACTGAAATTAAATTTTTGGCCTAGTGGAACATTGGTCAAAGCGTTCACCAGTCGTCGTTCCCTTGATTCTCGTCAGCCTCGATCCCACAAATCTCAGGATTTTCAGCACCCTCAATCGATACGAGCTCAGCTTTAATAAGTGAATCAAATTCTTTTTCGTCAGGTGAATCCAGCGTGGGACCTCTTAGTAATAATTCTAATTCTAATAATAGTCTTACTGCTTATTGCCAAAATGTTCGTGGCTTAAGGTGCAAGCTGTCTAACTTTAAAATTTCAACCCTTCTTTCTTCACATGACTTAATTTGCTTAACAAAAACCTGGTTGAATGACTCTATTTCTGATGCTGAGCTTTCTTCGGATTACGTATTCTACCGGCGTGTTCGCGATTTCTCTCTTTCTGGGAAATCCGATGGTAGTGGTGTGCTGGTTGCCGTAATGAAATCCATTCCGTCCTCCCTTTGTCATCAATTTCAGCCATCTCCTCCGGTTGAATCTGTTTAGTAAGAGTATCAACTTCTAGTAGTTCCTATATACTGGTTTGCTCGGTCTATATTTCGTGTAACTCTCCTTTGGCGGTCTTTGAAACCTTTTTTGATGAAATTTCAACGTACCTTAACTCCCTTAAAAAAATTCTACATCTATTGTTATGTGGTGATTTCAACTGTCCCTCCGTTGAATGGTTTTCGTATCCTTCTTCAATCACTAAATCGTCTAACAGTTTTTCCATCCTCCTTTCCTCTTTTCTTTCACATTTTTCCCTGTTCCAGCATAATTCATTCCCTAACATAAATGGCCGGTTGTTCGATCTAGTCATGACTAATTTTCCATCTTCTCTTGTTTCTGTCTCTACCTCAAATTTTCAGTATGTTCCTATTGACCCGCATCATCCTCCTCTTAATATCTTGGTAACTTTGCCTATGACCAGGCAACCTGACTTTTTTTCCGGCTGCTTACAATTTCTTTAAAGCTGACTATCACTCCCTATCTCGTGAGTTATCATCAGTTGATTGGTTCGCATTCTTCTCCAATCTCAATTGTGAGGAATCCGTAAACAAATTTTACTAACTGCTTTCCAATCTGATCGCCCACTTCACCCCCCGTCGTCGTTCTTCGAGAAGAACGGATCCTCCATGGCTCACTATTACAGCTCTCAATGCCATTAAGCTTAAAGACAGGGCTCACCAAAAGATAAAAAGGTCTAACTCACTTGAAACGCAACTCGAGTTTCGAAGGCTTCGGTCCTGCGCTAAGATGGAAATTCGTCGAGCTATTCGTACTTACCATTCTTCCATTGAAGACTCGTTCATCTCCAGTGAGACCAAGCCTTTCTCGTCCTATATAAGATCTCTAAGGTCTTCCTCGTCTATTCCTAATACGGTCCACTGGAATGATTCCGTTGCCTCCATTGCTGTTAGCATCAATGATCTGTTTGCTTCTTACTTCTCGTCAACTTTTTCTTCTAGTGTCCCTGCCCCCTTCATTCCCAATGCAGCCTCTCCCAATGAAGTGATCTCTTCAATTACAGTTGATCATCTCTTAATAAGCACTGTTATTAACTCCTTAGACTCCAATGTTGGTGCTGGTTCTGACGGCATCCCAAATTTTTTCATTAAATTATTATCTTTTCTGTGTTTTCCTCTTTCCTTCATATTTAATCTGAGCTTATTTACTGGTACTTTTCTCTTCCTTAATATTCCTAAGTGTCAGGCAATGTCCTTTTCCCTTAAGTCTACGCCCACTTGCTCCGATTACTCCATTGACTCCATTATATTGAATGTGGTTGATCAAGTGAAGGATCTGGGGGTGATTTTTGATGCTAAACTGATAGATCTCGTGGTAGATAAATATTGCAGCAAAAGACCCTATAAATGTACAATAGACGATAAAAAGGAAATAGAGGAACAAGTTTCTAAATTATTGCAAAGAAAACTAATCGAAGAATCATATAGTTCTTTTGCGGCTCCAGTAACCTTAGCCTATAAGGATGAAAACAAAAAATCAAGATTGTGTGTAGCCTTTAGAGTCGTGTGTAGTTTTTACAGTCCGGTGACTGCGCCGGCCAATCGAGAAACGCCGCAACCACCAATTCTTCACTATTTTTGCAGAATGCTTAGGATCATTATCATGTTGAAATATCCATCGAAGTGGAATATCTTCCTCTGCAAATGGCAGCATTATGTCCTTTAGTATGTCCAAATGACTTTCTTTGGTCATAATCTCGTCAATCAACTGAATTGGGCCTACACACCATACCAAGAAAATGCTGCTCACACCATTATGTTACCTCCGCCAAGCTTAACGGTCTTTTTGGTATGTTGTGGATCAAATGGCTTCTTGGGAGGACGCCTTACATATTCTTTTCCGTCTGTTCCGAAGATGTTGAACTTGCATTCGTCACTCCAGAGAATGTTTCGCCATTTTCTCATGGCTTCTTCTCGACTCCAATCTAAATGGGCCCTTGCAAAATTTAGTCGGTTCCATATGTTTTTTTTTATTTAGGAGAGGCACTTTTCTTGGTAATCAGGCTGGTAACTCTGCGTCCAATAATTTTCTACGAATTGTTCTAGCACTCACGATAGCATTTCTTTCCCGCAAAATCACGGCCGAAGACGCGGAAAGGTTTATTTATTTATTTAAGCACATTTAACAGAGTTTAGCTCCAATTACAAAATGTATAAGAAAAAAAAACAAAGTAAATAAAAATAATAAAAAGAAATTAGATGATTAAGTAAAAAAGTGAAATAAATCCATCAACTAAATATTACATTTGCTTAGTTACGCTTAAATGGTGTAAGAGAAGGTGGAAAGGGTCCAAGCTGTAGACTATTATAAGTTCGTGGTAAACGGAGTAATGTAGAATTGAAGTAAACTTCAGTTCTAGCAAATGGTAAGGCAAAAATATTCGGAACACGAGATGGTCTGGAGCGTTGCCTCAACGAAGTAAGGTTGGATATATCTATATCAATGTAGCCGTGACACAACTTATAGAGAAGGCATAGGTCAAAATATATCCTTTTAGAAGCCAATGGAGAAATATGAAGAAACAGAAGACGTTCACTGTAAAGCAAATAAGGAATTTTAAATTTAAAAAAGAGAGAGCGTGTAAACTTACGCTGAACAGATTCAAGTAGGGCAATTAAATAGACATAATGAGGTGACCAAATTTGAGAAGAATATTCGAGTAGTGAACGCACGATGCTCACAAATAATTTCACCGCAGAATGAGGATTAGAGAATATCCGTAAATGCCTCAGTACAAAACCCGAAAGCTTTGAGGCCCTGGCTTCGTAATCGTTTACCCTTCCTATATCATATTTGTCTTGCGAATATATTTTTATATTTCTCTATAAGTTTTTCTATTATTTTTTCTTCATAAGAACTTAAGTAATTTGTTAAGATTTCAAAATTTCCTTGATCTGTATGTTCGTTGAAGTTTATTCCATATCTTTCTTGATTTTCTGTGAGATTATCAGTTTTTTGTTCTATTTCTAGTTATTCATTTTGTATCAGTTTAAATTTTTTTATGCAATTCAGCCCTATTAGGAAGTCGTATTTGAGATTTTCATTATTGACTATGAATACATCCATATTTTCTTCTATATTGAATATTTTCACTTTTAATGTTACCATACCATCCGACTTGTGTACACCATTAATTATCCTCAAGTTGATCATTTCTGTCGCGTTGTTTTTTTCAAGTGTATTCATTTTGAATTTATCAATGAGGCATTTGCGCCTGCATCATAAATGGCGGACACTTCTAAGATGTCATTGAGTTTCACCTTCAGTCTAATTAATGGTGGGATTAGTAGTTTTTTGGATCATTATCACTGAACTACACTTCTAGTTTGGATTTGTTTATCTGTCTTGTTTTTACTTCATTATTTTCTTCATTCTTGAACCAGCATTCGGTTTCGGGGTGGAATCTAGTGCCTTTGTTTTTATTCGTACAGATTCTGCAAAGTGTTTTTTCAATTTTATCTTTGTTGTTGGTTTTATACTTTTTTGTATTTAAATTTTTCTTAGATAATAAATGTTCTAATTTACCCTTTTCATTATATAGGTCTTCAGTTTTTTTCAATCTCTGTCAATTCTATCAGCTATGAAAATTGGCAAGCCAGTTGCGATTAAATCTATTAATGTTCCATTATCAATGGATTTGCGTACTTCTAATAAAAGTTTTTCTTTTCTTAGCGCATAATCAATCAAAGAGCCTGATTGATATTTAAATGACATTGCATATATTATTAAGGGCCAGCCTTTGCTTGAAATTGTATCGCAAATTTTTTTCCCAGTCTTCCCATTTTCCCTCGATAGTGAGTTTTAAAAATGTGCTGCTATACCAATCTGTAGCCCCTTTATCCATGAATGATTTTAAAATCTCAATTTTTTTGTCAATTTCTGTTATATTGAATCTTTCGCATTCCTTTTCAAAGCTATCTATCCATTGATTCGCATTTGAATTTTTTCCATTAAATTTGTCGATTGTAAATTGTTTCGCTATTTTGCCTATATTCCTACTGCTGATTGTTCATTACTTTTTTTTAGCAGTTCTAATAATTGGATCAACTTTTGTTCTGAAGAACTTTTTTCCTTACTGCCGTCTTTCTTTTCAATTTCTTCTTCATTTACAAGAATAGTATATTTAATGCATCATTGATTTGTAAGTTGTTACCTTGATATAAATACGTTTCTCTCAAATCTTCGCTGAGAGGAATCCAAATATTTTTCATTTGGCCTTTTTCAATTTAGTAAATGTAGTCTTTTTGAGAGCTTCGTGACTGCGTGCATCCAAATATTCATTCGGCACAATGTACTTGTGTTCATCCTGTGTAGCAATTGAGGTTATGCACAGCGTATTCGTCTTGCCATCTGCAGCACCAATTACTTTAAACGAGAACAGTAGCTTGTCCAGTGTGAATTCCAACGTGAATGTTGTTTTGTAATGTAAGGTTATGTTTTTCCATTTCTTTTTCAAACGTGAATAAAATATGAATTGTTTCTTTGTAAATAATAAAGTTTCCTTTTTATTAATTCATACAGAACACAATTTGAATCTCTTAAACTAAATTACCTGTAAATAACAAAGAAACAACATTCAATGTTAACATTCACACTGTGAATCTTCCTCTATAACCCTTGCACTCATTTGCTTTTTGATACTGATCCACGTTTGGCTCCAACTGGTGTTGCGTATGTTAATTGAGAGATCTACATTACCGATCTAGTCGCGCGCTTAATTCAATAGGATACATTCCTTACATTTTTGGGAGGTGGAAACCCTCATAGGCACTCCCCCTAAAGAAGGCCGGTTACGGTTTCTCATGGGAGAGTAGTGTGGGACTTTAACCGCACTAAAACCACCCCTTCTTCCTCTTCCTCTCCACGGGTTTACCGTTCGGTATTACCTCGTGGAGGAGGCTCCGCCACAGCGGCAAATCCTGATCTTAGGTGGGGCCTACCGACTTCCCAAGTTGCCTCAAGAGCGCCTCAGGTCGCCCTGCACGTACGCAATTGTCGAGTTTACCACCACCCAATTCCGCTCCGACTTCAGCATCTCTCCCACAACGTTGTGCGGATTGATGTTCGTTCCCAGGACACCTTCCAAGCATTGCTTCTCCACATTAAATCTGGGGCAATGGAACACAACATGCTCCGGGTCTTCGAGAGCATTAGGGCAACTAGGACAATATGGTGAATTGTCCAACTTGAAACGATTAGAATACCGCCGATAACCCCCATGCCCTGTCAGAAACTGAATCAGATGGTAGTTCACTTCGCCATACTTGCGCTTCACCCAGACGTCAATATGTGGGATCAATCTGCGCGTCCATGATCCCTTTTCAGATCGCTTCCAACGTCTTTGCCATTGTCGGATCGATTCTTCCCTTTCCGCGTTTTTTATTCCCTGCCGCATCGCGGGCGGTTCCGAACGCCTTCTCCGGTACAAGCGGCTCATTTCATCCGCAAGTATGTCGACGGGGATCATTCCTGCGACCACGTACGCGGCCTCGTCGGAAACAGTTCTAAAAGCGCTGCACACTCTCAATGCACTGAGACGATAGACTCCTCCTATCTTTCTCCTGCTCACTTCAATTTTGAGAGTTTCCTCCCATACAGGTGCTGCATAAAGCAGAATAGAGCTCACTACTCGAGAGATTATCCTTCTACAGCTACTTTTTGGGCCTCCAACATTTGGCATCATGCTTGTCAAAGCTGCGGCCGCCTGCCTAGCCTTGGAGCTTGCATAATCCATGTGGGCCTTGAAGCTAAGCTTCGAATCAATCAAAACCCCCAGATACCTAATAAAGGGTTGAGAGTTGATGATATGCCTCCCCACCCGGACACTAAGGATATTGTTTTTTCGTCTGTTGCTTATTAGAACTGCCTCCGTTTTTTGTTCCGCCAATTTGCGTCCGGACGTTTACAGCCACGACTTTATAGCACTGATAGCTTCACTTGCGTAAACTTCTACATCTCCTAGGTGTTTAGCAGCTACTACCACAGCTATATCATCCGCGAACCCAATAACCGTCGCCTCACGTGGAATGGGAAATTCAAGCACTCCGTTGTACATCACACGGAAGGGGACCAATCACTGAGCCTTGCGGAACTTCCGCGGCCACGGTGTATTCTCTAATCCCTTCGTCCGTTTTGTAGAGAAGCGTTCTTTCCGATAGATATCGCCGTACCAACTTTGCCAAATAGTTAGGGACTCCTATTTTAATCAAGGACGCGTTGATGTTCTCCCCGTTTGCCGAGTTTAATGCGTTTTTGTCGTCAAGAGTTACTATAGCGCAACATTTCTTAGACGCCATGGCATTCTTTGCCAATCCTACCACCGAGTTGATAGCGTCAACTGTAGAGCGTGAGTCAATTTTGTGTATTTTTGCTTGAGCAAAAAAAAAATATAAACCAATTTATGTTTTCTAATTTAACACTTTATTAAAAATGAAATAAAAACACTTTTATTCAAAAAAAGATATTTAGTTCAAAATCCTTAAGGACTAGAATTTCTAATCTAAATTCCCGAACAGATGTGTCTTGATTCGCGGCGGTCTTAAGACTGGTTTTCTAGTTTCATTACTTAAAATTCCAAAGTCGTAGAATCTAAATGCTTCTCACGGTAAATTGCGTATAGTATGCAACATTCAGTCTGTACCCAGCGCTCGTGGTGATAAGTGGTGTATAGATAGTGCAAGCCAGTTTTCGTTACTATAAACCGGTTCTATTCGAAGCTACTGATAGAAAAAACCCAGTGAAAGGTGATAGTGTTCGGCCTTAAAATGGCCTCCGACCCGGGAGGGAAGCGAAAACAGCAAAACATGTTCGCAATACTAAGCCCAGATGCGAAAATAGGTCCTCCGCCAAAGAAAAGTTCCACACAACTCAACCCCACGTTTGACTCGTATAATTTCCCGCCACTAAAAAACTTCACCTAAACAAAAAAACCATCCCCAAAGTTTGTGAATATTAAAAGCACCGATCCGCATAAACCGCTCAATAGTTTCAATATCTTTAAACTAACAAAATCCATTAACCAAATATTATCGGACCCCCTTAATATATCATACACACGAGACGGAAATATACTACTACTTGCCAAAAACATAAATGATGCCAACAAAATCATTAAAATAAAGACACTTCCTTATATAGGCAACGTAGAAGCATCTTTCTGCCAAAATCTAAACACCGTTAAAGGAGTTATATACTCGCCAATTCTAACCAATTTAGATAACGACACAATAACAGAAGGCCTAAAAGACGCTAATGTAATAAACTGCCAAAAAATAACAAAATTCATTGACAGGAAAGTGATAAACACACCCCTTCATATACTAAGCTTCAACGACTACAATTTACCGCAGGAAATCAAAATAGGTTTCCTTAATGTTAAAGTAAAGCAATACATCCCCAAACCGATCCAATGTAAAAATTGCTTCAAATTCGGTCATCCAAAAATTTTTTTGCAAAAACTCAACCACTTGCGGCATCTGCTCACTCCCAATTCACGATCCCGTGATCTGTACTGAAATAAAATGCATAAATTGCAGCCAAGCCCACAGTGCGCTCAACAAAGAATGTCCCACATTGAATAAAAAACAAAAAATAATAGACTACAAAACAGTCAACAAATGTTCCTATAGAACAGCGGTCGAAAAAACGAACGCAAACACAACAACAATCACCCTGCCAGTAGTCACAGAAAACCTCCACGATGCCATCAAAAAGAGACAAAACCGTCAAAAAATAACCGCAAATGCACCTGGAATAACAAACACAAATGCAAGCTCGAAACAAATCGTACAAAACACAGTTACAGCATCAGATACACTTTGCTCATCAGCACTAACTACCTCGAATGCAGTAAAAAGCCCAATAAACACAAACAAGTACAACCGAACCGACAAACCTAGCTCGCTCTCGAGCAGTCCAACAGAGAAAATACCAAAATTATTTGCACAATTCAATCAAACCCAAGGCATACAAAACAACTACTCAATGAAAACAAACACTCCAAACACATCCAGCCTCACAATTAACCCAAAAAACTACTTCAATCACGAAATCAACCTTCCATCGCAGAATCGAATCCCCTCGACGACAGTGATAGCGAAGAATCAATGACCTGAAAACAAACCCGTTACCAACTCTAATTCATTTATACATGCTTATAAACAACAATTTAGAGTACTCAACAATACCACAACCTACTTCTGTAGCATTTACACGGGTAAATACTACAGAAGTCAGCATTTGACACTTTCCGCAAACAACAATGTCCCTCAGCATCTTGCAATGGAGCATGAACGGGTACCTGAACAACCTACATCAACTGCAACTTCTTATTAACGAGAAAAACCCCGATATTATCGCACTTCAAGAGACCCACATGCCACACGACAAAAACATCATAGCACCTAAAAATTACCACCCGTTTTTTCATCAATGCTTCTAATAGCCCTTCGTCCATGCGCGGCGTCGGACTACTGGTGAAACACAACATACAACACAACAAGCTAAAGGGGCCAACCAACGGGATCCAATGGATTTCTTTGTACATAACAAGTGTAATTAGATTCACAATCGTTAGCATATACATCCCTCCCAATGTCGCCCCAGACCTCAACATCCTTGACAACATCTACACATCTATCTTAAAACCAGCTCTAATATTAGGTGACTTCAACAGCTGGAATCCCATTTGGGGATCCTCAACCCACAACAGCCGGGGAAAAATCACGGAACAGTTCATCATCAACTCTAACCTTTGTGTCCTAAACGACGGATCGCCTACACATTTTTCAACGCATAATACCTTCACCCACATCGACTTATCCTTGTGCACCCCCTGCCTTCTACCTAAACTAAGCTGGAAGCGAGCAAACTCTTTACACGGGAGCCATCACTACCCAATCAAGATCACCATAGGGAGACCAAGCGGAATAGGGAAATTCATCCCCAAACACAAACTTCTGGCTGCAAACTGGAAGAATTTTCAGACACATCTGGACACTTTTCTCTCTCACCAACCACCAGACGAAAATACCAACAAAGAAGCAGCAACCATCACTAAAGTCCTAAAACAAAGTGCAAATTTATCAATTCCGCTAACACACCCTCAACAAAGGCTTCAGTATACCGCATGGTGGACATCCCAACTGGCTGACCTTCGAGCAAAGAAGCAAAAAGGATTCAACGTGTTTAAAAACACGCCAAGTACCTCAAACCTACTGGCATACAAAAAACTCAAAAGTACATTCAAAAGGGAGTGCAAAAACGCTAAAGCTGCCTCTTTCCAATCCTTTTCAAAATCTATCAATCCCAATTCCACTTCAACCCAAATTTGGCAGAAGATAAAAAAACTGGCAGGCCATCAAACCCCATTCAACATTAAATCCATCGAAATAGCGAATGAGGCAACAGTCACGGATCTAACAGCCATTGCAAATGCCTTCAGCAAAAGTTGGTCAGACTACTCCAAAGATTCCGCTTTTCACCCTGAATTTTCAAACTACAAAACAAACACTCTCAAGGATACATATACTCCATTCTCGACAACGTTATCCAGATCAGCAAAAGAAATAGAACTTCCAATCTCAAGCCTGGAACTAGAATCCTGTCTCTCCGCTCTAAGAGGGACAACTCCTGGGAAAGACAACATCCCCTACCCTATGCTTAACAATGCAAGCCAAAAGCTCAGGAAACGACTACTTACACTCTACAATAATATACTAACACAATCCATCATACCACAGGCCTGGAAATTAGCCATTGTATTTCCCCTGCATAAACCAGGCAAACCCGTCAACACAATCGATGGCCACAGACCTATCCCCTTGCTCCCCTGCATAGCAAAAACTCTGGAAAAGTTTATTTCCCGCCGGCTCATATGGTTTCCCCAAAAGAACAATCTCCTCTCGGAAAAACAAACAGCATTCAAGAACGGGAAAGGCACCATGGATATTATTCTTCACTTCGAACACTTCATAACGAACCTTCTAGCATCCCAAAACCATGGATCCATTGTTAGCATAGACTTCGAAAGAGCATTTGACCGGGTTGGCATACACACAGTCCTCAACTTTCTAAGCTCCTGCAAAATTGGTCCAAAAATATATAACTATGTCAAAAACTTTCTATCCAATCGGCAGTTTATAGTACGAGTCAATAATCACTTCTCCTCAACATACCGAATGTTCAATGGCATCCCACAAGGATCATCCCTATCAGTTACACTTTTCTTAATAGCATACGAAGAAATGTACAGAATAATTACAAACCAAAAATTCTTCCGATTTTGCATATATGCAGATGACCTGTATCTTTTCTCTAAAATCAAAAACAAAGACGAATTCCAGCTCAAACTCAACACATTACTTCGGGAAATACTTGAATGGACCAACAGAACCGGTGCTAAGTTATCGCCGACAAAGTGTCAACATTTACACGTTTGCCGCAAAAGACTGTGCGAAGCCAAAACAGTAACATTAAATAATCACACCCTAACAAACGTAGAAAATCTTAAAATCCTAGGCCTAGTATTCAATAAACGCAACCTCTGGAACAATCACATACACAAACTAGTCAAGCAAATAACAAACCGACTCAACATTGTTAAATATCTATCCAGTTTGAAATCCGAAGCACATCCCAACACCTTAATAAATATTGTACGAGCACTTTTATTATCTAAGCTCGATTACGGGCTGCCAGTCTACGGCTTTGCAGCGAAAAACCAACTCCATAAAATAAAAACGTTGTATCACACAGCGGCACGAAGAACGATTGGCGCTTTCCGCACGACACCCATAAACTGCATCCTCGCAGAAACAGGCCTACCTTCACTAGAAGACAGAAGAGACCAACTCATGGGACATCTAGCCGCGAAACTCGCCCTTCCCCAGCAATCTCTACTCGAAGCGGATATCAAAGCACTGAGGAGACGAAAAAGAAAACCAAAACAGAATTCCTGCCTATCCCGCGCACTCGAGTTTGCAGCAGAACTGGACATCACAATCTACCCTATCAAAAAAACTAAACCCTGCCACCCACCGTGGCTACTCCCAACAAACTCATTAATGGTCGAATTAACAGCCCACCGAAAAAATTCAACGAACCACGACGTCTACTACCAATTATTCAAATCACACACAGATCCCTGGCTAACGTCCGGCTGGAAATTAATATTTACAGACGGATCAAAAACTGCCGAGAATGTAGGTTTCGCGGTAACTACAACTAACAAAATTCTCAAAATCGGGATCCTGCCCAAATATTCTTCAATTTTCACCGTTGAAATACAAGCTATATTAAATGCAACTACCTATGCGGCCTCAACATCAGGCAAATTCATAATATGCACAGACAGCAGATCATGCGTTGACACTTTACAAAATATCAACAACTCCGACCCAATAATAACAAACATAAGAAACAAACTCTTCGAAAAACAAAACAAAATAAAACTACTATGGGTACCAGGACACGCCAACATTCCAGGAAACGCCTTTGCTGATTCGATTGCTAAATACGCGTCAACAGCCCCGGTATACATGCAACACACTTTCAACAAAAAGGACATCTACAATTTGGTTAAAAAACACCTGTTAACAACAGCTTCCTCAAAGTGGGCTTCCTACAGGCATCATTATCAATCCATCAATCCGAATAAAACACCCATAATCTTCCCCCCAGGAATTCCACGGACGCATTGTATCATCTTCAGCCGGCTACGCCTAGGGCATACCACATCAACACACGAACACCTTATATCTAAAAAAACAAAAACCGCGCTGCCATCTATGCAACAGTGGAACATTGATAAACATTAAACACATGTTATGCGACTGCCCCGCCGGTACAAAAATCAAATTTTTTTACATAATACCACCAGATGCCACCGCACTACTAGCAAATCCATCTACTGACAACATTAAAAAAATCTACGCGGTAACAAAATCATTAAAAATCAAGATATAATATAAAGTATATGCAAACTTAAACCATATTACACACACTAATCTAATAATATGATAAGCCTAAGGCCTGCGTAGCTAGTGCTTTCTAGAAATAAGATTTAGCATAATTTATTATGTAATTCTTAATAATAATAATAATAATAATGCAACATTTTCCTGAGAATCATTTTCGTAAGTCCAGACTAAGCTTTGCCCAGTCTGGTTTATTGAAATTGGACTCTTCAAATGCATTTTCTTGTGCATTTGAAGTAAAGATACTTGTGTTGCATTTTTTGTTTATACCTTTTGGAATTTCAGGTAATGTAACCTCCCCCGGCTAGAATTTGGATTCTCCTGAATCTTGATTTTAACCTTGAAATTTCTAACTTTAACAAATAAAATAATTGCAAATATCGATGAAATAATAACAACTAATATAATAAATGATCCTATTAAACTTGTTTTATGTTTATGATGTTTAAGCTCATTGATTTGTTTAACATTTTCTTCTTGAGTGTATACAATTTCATCAAATGTTAAGATAGGTCCGGGGGAGTTACATATTTATTTTCTGTTATAATTAACTTACTAATAAATTTTAAAACTTTATTGCTATATATTTTATCATTTAACTGAATTGTACAATTTTTGAAATTTACAAAAAAATTCCGGTAAGAACAATTTTTTTTCCATCACATGAACTATTGAAATTAATAGTTTTCATATTTGTTACTACTAGAACATCTTCGATTTCAATAAATTCAGCATCTGTATTTTTGAAGTATTTACAATTGTTTTTGAAAATGCAGTTTTTACTTAATACAAATTCTCGAAATGATTTTCCTTCTAGAAATGTATATATTTTATTTTCTGACTCAATTACATATTCTATATCCTGATCGATTTGTTTACTAAGCGAGTTTGGAATAGGTATAAAAAGCTTTTTATCAAATTTTTGAGTTTGTGTTGGAATTTTTAATGCAATTACTATCGAATCATTTATAAATTTAGCAACTCCTGATCTTATATTTGATAGTTTGTGGAAATCAATTTCGTAATTTTGAATCTCGGCATTTGAAAGTATGGTAGGATATCAAGTACCTGATTTGGCAGAAACAATGCTTGCCTGAATAGCTTCTACTTGATTTCGTATTAACTCCAACCTCATTAGTTGTTCCAAAAATAGACTTTCTGATAAAGCCTTTTCACCTAGTTTATAAATTTTGTTTGTGCTGTTTATAATTGTCAGTCTGTCAATTTTTATTGTATCTTTTATCAATTCGAAAGTTTTGTTAAAGTTTTTATTAATTTCGACTTGTAGGTTCATGTGATTTATAAAGTTATGGTCGTTTGTCTCGACAGTTTTCAAATGGTCTTCAATGTCCTGTTTGTCATCGCTATCCATTGTTCCGAAAAGCCATTTCAAAGTCTTGCCACCCAAGTCGATAAGACCTCGTTTTCTTCTATTTGGAATTAATGTCCTAACCATATTTTTAACATTTTCAATTTGATGAAGAGCCATAATTTTGTTGGGGCCTGTTTGAGTCGACTTTATTATAGATTCCAAGTTTGTTACAATATTGAAAATATCTTTAGGATGAATAATATGAAGAATTAGATCAAATTTTCCAACTACTTCAACTTCATCAGTTTTTATCATAGCATATCCTGTCTCTGTGCTGATTTTGACTACGATTAGCGTTTGTTGAATCATCGAAACCGTTGATGAGAAAAGAATCACAACTAAATATAATATCTGCAATATTGGTTAAAGATGTAGAAATATCTTTTAGAAAATTGAATTAGAATGTATAATTATAGGCATGTATAATTATAGGCATTCTAAAATTATTTTCTGTCGAAGGTAAGAGATATTTGTTTGAGCAAATGTGAGCATATGGTTTTTGCATATATATTCGGCCACCATATATTCAATTGGCGTGGAGACTTTGTAATATTTTCGAAAGTGAATGTATTGGTGTCCAAGACTGTTTTCTTTTTATCTAGAGATTCTTCTTCCAAATATTGTCGTAACGTTTCCAAAACTTTAGAATTTTTCTTTCCCATTGAATCGTAGTATTTTATTGATTTATTTTTGAGGTGAATGATAGCCATACACCAATGAACCTGTTCGACATGTATTGGGACTAGAATTATGTCGAAAGAAAATATATCTATTCTTTTTGTCCATTTCTTTACCGAATCGTATCCCGATGCTAAAAGCTTCGGCATAAGATGAGTATTCATAGCATAAACTCTTAAATTATCTTTAGAACTTTGGTTTTCGCTTATTGATCGTAGTGAAATGAGATTTAGATAGAAATTTATGATATTATCTTTGGGCCATTTTCCATCTGCTAAGGTATAAATGTTCTCTTGGTTATAAAAATATTAAATTGTGATGCCAAAATATCATATGGTGACCCTTTTGCCATAGCACTGTTTATAATTGAATTTTGCTGCTCATTAAACTTTGGAAATTCATTTTGCTTTGGAACTGGAGAAGAATTGTCCTTTTCATCATCTGTATGTTAAAAGGTTCTTCATTTGCCTACTATGATACTTGAAAGGTCTCTTGATATTACTTTCATGAACGTTATTCAAAGTGTGCTTCCTATATTTTGGCTGTTCTTTATGCCTAATAGATTTATATTTTTTTATAAAACCTTCTGATCTTTCTTCAGTGTAGTTTTCTCTATTCAAATAACGATTGGCTATTATCTTCTGTTTCGTTTTTTCTATTCGATCCTTAATTATTTTGTGATCAACATTGCCTTCCTGGACTTCGATGGGCGTTGCTTTAATTGACGAATGATAGGAATTGTTATAAAATTTGACTGCTCTCAACATTTGTATTCTCGCAGGAAGTCTTTCTTCTAAATTTCCGTACTATGAAATCGTTCTATGTCGGCATTGCCAGTGTGGCTATTTGGTTTTGTGAAATGATATTCGATATTTTCTTTTCTAAGAATATCCTTGATGTTGATAGTGTTAAATTCATTATCAACTACTAATTTTTTTATTTTCCCTTTTATGGATAGAAATTGGTGTATCTTTTCGATAAGTGTTAGACTATTCTAGTCTTCCAAATAAAAGCTAACTACATGCTTAGAAAATTTATCAATAAAATTTATGAAGGGGTGTTTATCTACGAAAAATACATCTGCGTGGATAATTTCGTTAATGTTGGAAGGTGTTTCCGTTAATTGAAATTTCTTTTTGATTGGATTGCGATCGTACTTTGATGCAGCACAAATATCACGATTATTAATGATTTTGTGGACGGACTCTTTCAATTTAGGATTGTAAATTTTACTTTTGATTCCTTCATATGTTGCAATTATACCAGAATGCCCTGTTTGATTTTTGTGGAATAAAGATATCTGTTTATTCAGTTCTTCCTCATTTTCGACATCGTTTGCTATGTTGGCACATTTGACAAATTTTAGAGATTCATGATTTCGAAATAGGTTTATAATAATTTATTGCAGCTTATTGTATCATATGATCATTGAGTTCTGAAAATATTCCAACTTTTCCTTTGCCAATATATCTTCGTAAAATTTCATTCACATTTCCAGTTTCAATATCGTCCTGATAGATAAATATTCGTGTTTTTGAATGGATATTCTCTCATTTTCTTTAATTTCCTTCAAAATAATCTGTGATTTAAATCGATTAACTACAGTATCTAAGATAGGAATGTGGTCACTAAAATCCTCTTCTTGAGAATGGGTTGTTTGCACTTCTATCGATTCATTAATTGCGTTGATTTCATCTTCGGATGAATTTTCTAAGTTTCTTCCAAAAATATGATTTAAACAAATTTTAGTGTCTTCAGATTCTAGAAGATTTATTTCATTAGTTTCCAGATGTATTCTACGCAAAAAGTCAGCAATCGTGTTTTCTTTTCCTTTAATATAATCGATTTTTATATCATATTCTCCCAAGGATATGAGCCATCTCTGTAATCGAGGGTTGATGTCTTTTCCCGTGCATTTGGTGTGAAGCCATTTGATTGGTTGATGATCGGTCTGAAGATCGAATTCTCTTCTAAACAAATATGGTCTAAAATACTTCGTTCCCCAAACGATTGCCAACAGCTCTTTTTCGATTGCAGAGTAATTTTTCTCGTGGTCATTCAAAGTTCTAGATGCATAACATTTAGGATGACCGTCCTGAGTGAGAACTGCTCCAAGAGCAATATTGCTTGCATCGGTTATAAGTTTGAACTTTTTATTAAAGTTCGGATATTTTAGAATAGGATGGTTTATTAAAATCTCTTTTAGTTTTTCAAACGCTGCAATATAATTTGGATCATTCAAATTTAGTTGTGACCCTTTCTTGAGATACTTTGTTATTGGGTGAGCAATCTTTGAGTAGTCCTTAATGAACTTCCGGTAATAACCACTCATTCCCAAAAATTGTTTGATCTGCTTAGCGTTAGTAGGTAATTTCAGATTTTGAATCACTCTAATTTTATTAGGGTTCGGTTTGACTCCTTGAGGGGTTAAAATATGACCTAAATATTCAGTTTCTTTCTTAAGGAAGTTGCACTTATCAACTTGAATTTTCAGACTTGATTCCTTTAATCTATTGAAAACTTTTCTTATGCTGTCAATGTGTTCTTCTAACGACGTACTGAAAATTAGTATATCGTCGAGATACACTACGCAGATTTTATTTATCAATCCTTTCAAGACGTTATTCATTAATCTCTGAAAGGTGGCAGGTGCATTTTTCAGTCCAAATGGCATCCTTACGTACTCGTAATGGCCAAAAGGAGTGGAAAATGCTGTTTTACTCCCAGCGTTTGGAGCCACGAGGATTTGGTGAAATCCAATGTGGTGAAATATTGTGCCCTGCCCAGCTTATCTAAGATATCTTCTATATTAGGTATCGGGAATCGATCGCTAATAGCCCCTTCATTGAAACGCCTATAGTCAATGACTATACGCCATTTTTGCTTCCCAGAATTGTCCAGCTTTTTCGGGACAATCCATAATGGACTATTATATGGGGAATTGCTGGTAGTGATGATATTTTGATCCAGCATTTCCTTGATTTGTTTCTCTATTTATTTTTCGTGAGCCTGTGGGTACCGATAAATTTTTGAATAAATGGGATTGGAAGTTGTGGTAATAACTTCATGCTGAATATCATGGGTGAAAGTGAGTTCGCCCTCTTTATAGAACAACTCTTTGTATTTTTGTAACACTTTTAATAGATTTTGATTTTCGAATGAGTTCAAGTGATCGAGATTAAGTTGATTTATATCACCGGATTGCAAATGACAAATTTCATTTATAATAAATGGGTAGTCTATAAATTTGAAAGAAATTTTGGCATTATTTATTTCCAAATAACCGTGTTCGAGATTGATTTTTGCTTTTAAGGGGACTAAATTTTTTTGCCCTACTATACCATCATACTTTCTTCCTACTAAATCCATTATTTTCCAACAAAGGGTTCCAGTAATTCCGAATTCTCGGGGTATGGGTGTTTAAATTTTGCTACGCACTTCATTTATGCCATTAAGGGTGGTATAATAGAGGGGTTTTGCCAGAGGCTTTACATGATGATCGGAAAATAGACGACTGCTCCCATTCTTCGTGATCAAGCTTTCCCCGCGCTCTTTGGCATCGTCTCCTGGTCTTGAGGCACTCAGCTCTTAGCTCCGCGATTTCAGTACTCTACCAATAATTTGGCTTCCTATCTGGAATGCATATTCTTCTCGACATTGCCGTGTCGCATGCCCTTGTCAAATGTGCCACCACTTGTGAGGCTTTTTCGGTAGCTGTTCCCCTTACGATACAGTTTGCGTTCATTTTTACAACAAACGCATCCTGATCAAAAGCCCTCGTAGACCATCCCATTCGCAGATTTCGTCGAAAAGTTTGACCCCGCAATCCAGCCTTAAGAATATTGCCTGGTGGTCGTTGTGGGTGTATTTTTCGCTAACGTACCAGTCCATGCGCAAAAGATTCTAAAAGAACTTGCCCCCTAGCATTTGTCAGTTTACCACCCCATTCCACTGCCCATGCATTAAAGTCAACAGCGATAACTTTAGGGTTAAACTTTCTTGCATCTAAGACAAGATCGTCCATCATGCACTGAAATTCCGCTAGTGTTACGCTAGGAGCAGCATAGCAGCTGTAAACATAAACACTATTTATTTTGGCCCTTGTAAACCCAGCTTTTTCATCACCCATGGTGCCTTGTAAAGCTTTGTTGCCACATGCCCATATTGCAGCTTTCTTGGTGGAGTCCGTGACCCAGATGCCGTTGTGAAGGTTCCGATACGGTTCGCTAACTATCGCTACGTCCACCCTGGACTCAAATATAGTCTGCGCAAGAAGGCCTTGTGCAGCCTCACAATGATTGAGATTGATCTGGATCAGTCTCATTTTGTCATTGTATTGAGTGCCTTCTGTGTGTATTTGTATGTGTTTATATACAGGTATATGTGTGTACATATATATGTGTATATATAGTTGAGTATATATATATATATATATATATATATATATATATATATATATATATATATATATATATATATATATATATATATATATAGTGAAATCTCTCTTAAGGGGACACCCACGGGACCGGAAAATTTGTCCGTTAAAGAGGGGAAAAGGAATTTTAGTAGCAGTTTACTCCTCGAAAAAAACCGTCTTACTTTTGTATACAAATGTGTTATTTATTATAACTAACAAAAATTTATTTCTTTCCAAAAAAAAATCAGTTCAAATTCAACAAAAACATGTGGATGCCTGTGGTTGTCAGGAACTTAAAACACGAGCGAGTATAAAGGATAGCCTTTATTATAATCGAACAGGTAAAAAATATAACGAGGAGACAAGTACGCGATGGTCACGTCGCTGATTGACTGGGGGCTGAATGCTGGCATCCGTCTAGCTTTATGTGCCACACTTGCTGACGCAGCGTCCGGCCGACGGGCACTTCTACCGCCATGGATGCGGCGCGTTATCAGCGATTGGCGACGGCGCGTATGCAACGTTGCATTTTGTCACGTGGAGGCGACGGATGTCATCAGCAGATTCCGCCGCGAACGATGGTCAGCAGTTTCGGGCGCTCTAGTTCGTTGGAGGTGCTATCGATACCGCCGCCACGATGGGACCGTGGACAGGCCCAGGCACAATCGGTTGTCGGCGACAATGTTGTTGCCGCCGCTATGAACTGCTGCTGAAGGCTGATCGAGGCGTCGGCAATGGATCGATCTGTTGGTGTCAGGTCGATCCGCAGATGGTGGCGGATAGGTCTGCTACAAACATATAAAGGCAAATTAAACATTAGCAACCATGGGCTTGTATGTACATATACATAAATTATTTTGGAGAAAAAAACTCATTTAATGTGGATTGACGAACCATTTTACGAATTCCAACATCTTGATAGTGGGATTTTAAATTTGACAAAAGATTGTATGCATAATTGTCCCCTTGATTTCTCGCTAAATTTGCAATTTATGTAAAATTTTGCTCGCTTCGCTATATGTCGCAACATCTGGAACTAGTAGTTCTTCGTCTGACTCATATGAAACTTGAAATTTCTCGATGGCGTCTACATGTTCCTCTACATCTTCACAAGACAATTCACTGTCAATTCCGAAATAGGTTTCGATGCTTGAATTGTTTAAAATTGCTGGTGTAAGTGCGTTACCCATTTCAGCCAGTACAGCTAGTGGTATATCGTCTTCTGCAGAAAACTGTTCAGAACAAGAATTCTCAGTATTGTTTTGAAAGAAACCTGCTTTGCGGAAACAGTTACGAATTGTGTCCTTTGTAACACTTTCCCAAGCATTTTTTATGAAATATATTGCATCTAGCAAGTTGATGCTTTTTGCAAGATCATGTGCCGAACTAGCGGTGTCTATATTCAGCAAAATTTGCTTCACTATTTGCATCCTGTAAAAAACTTTCAGCGATTTTATAACACCTTGGTCTAATGGCTGGCTGACTGATGTGCAGTTCAGGGGTGGAAAAATTAGCTTAATATTTTAAAATTGTAAATGCGTCGGATGTGATGCGGCATTGTCCAAAAACAATAATGTGTTTCTATTTTCTCGTCCCATTTTTCGATCTAAAATCTTGAGCCAATTTGTCATTATTTCACCAGTCATCCATGCTTTGCTATTGGACAAATAGGATACTGGCAAATCATTGATGTTAATGTTTTTAAATGGTCGTGGCCTGGCCCATTTACCAATTACAAGAATCTTTTCCTTTTCATCAGCCATATTCGCACACAGTAGTATCGTTATTCTTTACTTCGATAACTTTCCCCGAAACAGCGTTTGTTTTTAAGCGTTATGGTTTTGTTAGGCAATGCGCGGAAGAACAATCACATTTCATCGGCATTGTATATATCTCGGGCTGAATAGCCCTGAATAATCGATGGACGCCTTTGTAAAAATGATTCGACATCGACAGGATGAACGCTAGATGCTTCTCCTGAAATTGCCTTAAAGCTAATATTGTGTCGAGTAAGGAACCGTTCTAGCCACCCTGCAGATGCAGAAAGCCAAGGTTCGTAGCAATTTGTTTTGCTTTATCGGGAACAATTGGTCCTAAAAGCAAAATCAGAGAAATCGCTGTAAGCTATGAAATTCATTGTACCTGACAAAGGAATTTCTTTGTTTCTAGCTCTGAAGAACCATTCCTAGCATCTTTTGTCGATTTGTAACCCGTCATCTTTTAAAAAACTCCTCTTTTCAGTGATGTTACAATTTGAGTGAAATTTTTCTTCTAATATCTGTATCTGATTTTTTCCGATTTTAAACATTTTTGAAAGTTTGCGGACACTAAGTTTTTCTCTTTTGTAAACGTTTATTATTTCAACTTTTTCTTTTCGTGTCAACTGATTCCATTTTGTCGTCATTTTATACTAAAAAAAACACGAATACTACACTGTATACTAGTTAACACAACACCATGAACAATTTACTAAGCTACTGATATGAAAAGCAAAGTGCTTCGTTCGTTGTTGTAAGCAACTGCAAACATTTTTGCTTTGCATTTTTGCTGACTTTTGGGTTGACTTTGCTGCGTATATTGATTGCAGCATTCAGCATCTTGAAATTGTTCTACGGGCACTGTCCGCGTCCGTTCAAGAGAGGTGTCCGTTCAAGATGCTAAATTCATGTGGATTTCTGAATATATATATATATATATATATATATATATATATATATATATATATATATATATATATATATATATATATGCATATATATGTATGCATATATATACATATGCATATATATATATATATATGTATACATATACATGTATATGTATACATATACATGTATATGTATATTTGAAATATATATATATATAAATATACCTTAGGGCTTCCAATCCCGGTATTGCGGGATCTCGGTATTCCGAGATCCCGCATCAATTTGCAGTTCTGCGTAATGCGGGGTTATGATAGCAGGATCCCGCGGGATTTTGCGGGACTGCAGACAAGCATACAACTGACTATTCTTGAGTACTGCATTCTCCCACAACACCAGGCAAACGACACCAACAAATAAACAACCATCATGCTGCAACTATGGGAACAATTGGCGCCAACCCAACACCTGTGGAACCATCAATCGCGATCATCGTTTGGATCACAACTTCCCACGACCAAAGGGCATAAAAGCCACTGTGCTCCAGGCTACTGACCAGTTGATAAATATACTTTGTAATCAATACATATATTAATAAATTGTCTTAACAATCGTAGAAGCTTTTATTATAACTGGCGCAGTCAAGTTCGGTTTACGGTACCCAATACGACGGTTTATCGTTCAAGTACCAAAGTTTCGTGTACGTCAACGGCTTATTGGCACAATCGCGAAACGACGAATCGAGCTCCTTTTTGTAGTGAAAAAATTGTGAAAGTGGCAGCTGGAATGAAACTACTAATCGGATTAATGCTGTAAGTCGAGTGAACTTCCTTTATGTTCCCTTCTTTTTCATATTTCCTTTTATGTCAAAATATTTTAGAAATAAGTGTCGAAATAAAATTCATAGCGTAAGAGAAAGAATTTCCATACTTTCAAGTGAAAGCGAAAGTGAAAATGGAAGCGACGAATATAGTGTTGAAACTAATTCTGAGTGTGTTACAAATACCGAGAGTGTACAAGAAAATTTAGTTGATCTGTGTGATATTTTTGAAAATTTGAATATCTTACCTAATATAACGATGAGTATGGAAGGCCAAAATCCAAATATGGCCCAAGGGCACGTGGCAGTTTCCGTAGGTGATATAACAAGCAATCTAAAAGTGCCGGACATAATTAAAGATCTTCCTAAATTTAGTGGAAACCCAAAACTGCTCTACGATTTCATTACTAATGTAGAGGAAATTACTTCAATAATATCCAGTGTTATCGATTCACCTTATGGTAAGCTTCTGCTTAGAGCCATAAGAAATAAAATTGAAGGTCCTGCAAACGAGGTTCTCAACATGTATGGGACTCCACTTGTTTGGCAAGACATAAAACGCAATCTAATTTTGCACTATTCCGACAAGAGGAACGAAACTTCCCTTGTTAAAGACCTTCACGGGTTGAGACAATTCAACAAAACTGTTGAACAATTTTACAGCGAAATAATCGAAATACTTTCCACTATAAACAACCATGTGCACATTCACGAAGTGAATCAAAATGTAATAGAAGCGAAAAGGAACCTTTACACTGAAATGTGTCTTAACGTATTCCTGACTGGCTTACAGAAACCATTGGGCTCAAGCATTCGTGCTATGAAACCTGGTACGCTTGCCGAAGCCTTTGCCTTCTGCATTCAGGAGCAAAACATATTTTATTTCAAATCTTCGAACCAGCCAGCTAGCAGAGCTAGTTTTAATCAAAAATTTAATAAACCTATGTTCACCCAAAATAAAATTATTCCACAGCAATATTTTACACCTTCGCAACCCACCCCCCAACAAAGAACCCCTTACATACCCAGGAGTGACAATGCGAGGCAATTCAGACCCCCGCTGTATCAACCAAACCAATATCCCTTGCGTCGTCCAGAACCAGCCAAGTTTCCTCCACCAGAACCCATGGAAATTTCAGGAAACACAAGGAACACCTTTCGTTTTTCACACCCGGCAAAACTTAATAGCAACGTCTTCAGCCGACAAGGTAATATTAATATGAACTATGTGGAAACGCATAGTATAGAAAGCCCAATCCACAGTAATGTTCAATGCGCCGAGGGCTCCAAAAATAATTACTTCAATGATTTGGACGAGTTCTGTGATTATACTTCAGAATTTTCAGTTCCTCCAAACGCAAACAATTGTAGCAACGAGGACCAGACAAATGACCTTTCAGAAGTCGACGATGTAAATTTTCCTAACTTTGCCTCGATGAACAAATCGGGTACATAGATGTGAACAAACATGGATCAAATCTTCCTTACATACATATATCATCTCCGTTTGGCAGACCCCTCAAATTTCTTATTGATACGGGAGCATCTTCATCTTTCATCAACCCCGAATTTACTAAATTTAACGAGCACATTCCCATCAAACCTACCGTTATAAAAACGATCCTAAATTCACATTTAATTGACAAAAAAGTAGTTTTGCCAATGTTTATTGAGTTCAACCAAAAAGGAATGATAAACCTTTTAGTTTTCAGATTTCACGGTTATTTTGACGGATTGTTAGGCTTAGACTCGTTGACACTACTAGGAGCTAAGGTCGATATAGCTAACAGACTCCTTATTACAAATAACTCTACGATACCCTTGCAATTTAAACCAAATTTAGTGTCCTCCAAATATATATTACCAGCAAACTCAAAAATGATAGTACAGTTGCCTGTCGACATCCGTAATGGGAACATTTACATACCAAAAACGATAATTAGAGAAAATATCTTCATCCCGGAAGGTATTTACACATCCAACAGTTGGTTAACTACAGTTGAAGTCACCAACAATACATGTATCGACCAAAATTTGTTTATTGAGCAGCCCCTAAAAGCCTTTCAGTACGCAGAGCAAGAATTTTTAGAGGTTAACAACTTTAATATTCAGTATGACGTCAACAACTCATGCCTTGTAGATAAGAGTGAGTTTCCGGACTTACTTCGAATAGACCACCTAAACAGTGAAGAAAGGAAGACCATACTGAAAATATACAAGGAATACCAAGATATTTTTTATAAAGAGGGCAAAAAATTAACCTTCACCAATAAAATAAAGCACCGTATTAAAACAGTTGACGATGCACCCATCTACACGAAATCTTACAGATATCCTCACATTCACAAATCGGAAGTAAACTCACAAATTAAGTCAATGCTGGATCAAGGTATCATAAGGCCAAGCTACTCTCCGTGGAGCTCTCCTATTTGGATTGTGCCAAAAAAGAAAGACTCCAATGGGAAACAAAAGTGGCGGCTAGTTATAGATTATCGGAAACTAAACGATAAAACAATCAATGATAGGTATCCTATCCCCAATATACACGATATATTGGATAAACTAGGAAAATGCATCTATTTCACCACTCTTGATCTAGCCAGTGGATTCCATCAGATCGAGATGGATCCACGCGATATCGGCAAAACCGCATTCACAGTAGAAGGAGGGCACTACGAATACGTTCGAATGCCCTTCGGCTTGAAGAACGCTCCCTCTACATTCCAAAGAGTCATGGATAATATACTTCAAGATTTGCAAGGCAAAATTTGCCTAGTATACCTAGACGACATTATTGTTTTCTCCACATCCTTACAAGAGCACACTGAAAATTTGAGGAACGTTTTCACCAGACTGAGGAGTGCTAATTTAAAAATTCAATTAAGTCAGTGCGAATTTCTACACAAAGAAGTTTCTTTTCTTGGACATATGATTACTGATAAAGGGATCAACCCCAACCCAGATAAAATCAAAGCTATTAAATGCTTCCCATTGCCAAAAACTGCGAAGGAAATTAAATCATTTTTAGGCCTTTTAGGCTATTACAGGAAATTCATCAAAGATTTCGCGAAATTAACTAAACCTTTTACAGAGTGCCTAAAGAAGGACCGGAAAATCGAGTTGAATAATACATATATAAAAACTTTCGAATTATGTAAAGACCTACTGATAAACGACCCGATCCTTCAGCATCCTGACTTTACGAAGCCCTTCGTCTTAACCACTGACGCCAGCAACTTCGCAATAGGCGCAGTGCTCTCACAAGGCAATATTGGTAGTGACAGACCAATATGCTACGCTAGCAGAACCTTAAAAGACTCCGAAATTCATTATTCAACAATCGAGAAAGAGCTTCTCGCAATCGTTTGGGCCACCAAATACTTCCGTCCTTATCTTTTCGGACACAAATTTAAAATAGTCACCGACCATAAGCCATTAACCTGGCTTATGAGCCTAAAAGACTCTAACTCAAAGTTAGTTCGTTGGAGACTTAAATTGGAAGAGTTCGACTACGAAGTCGTGTATAAAAAGGGCCACATGAATGCAAATGCGGATGCATTAAGCCGTATTAAACTCGAAGAAATTAACACAGCCGACATTGATTTAGACAACTCAAACTGTTCAACGATTCACTCCGCAGCAGAAGATCTTAACGATCATATTCCTATCTCGGAACGACCTTTGAACGACTTCAATCTTCAACTTATTTTAAGTAAGGGCTGCAAATCTCCACCCATGTCAACAAAAATAATTTTCAAAAATAGACTTCGGCGTATCATACACATGGAGACATACTCTGAAGATAACATCTTAGCTATCCTCAAGGAATTCTTAACACCCAATAAGGTTGTTGCTATATTTTCTGATGAAGATACCTTCAAACTAATTCAGGCAGTTTATTCAAAATACCTTTCTAGAAGTAAAATGTTCAAACTAATTAGATGCAAAAATCTCCTAACGGATATTACAGATAGCGACCAACAAGACAAAATAATTAATGATTATCATCTAAAAACCAATCATAGAGGAATCAGCGAAACGCTTGCACATCTTAAAAGAGAAGTTTATTTTCCACATATAAAATCAAAAATAACCCAGACGATTAACAATTGCGAAAAATGCCAGACCTTAAAATACGATAGGAAACCCCTAAAGATTAAATACATGTATCCGGAAATTCCAGAAAAACCACTAGATATTATTCACATAGATATATATACGATTAACAATAATCAGGTTCTCACAGTTATTGACAAATTCTCTAAATTCGCCGCTGCCTATACTCTTTCCAGTCGACACAGTATAAACGTAGTAAAACACCTTACACATTACTTAAGCCTTCACGGTATCCCCAAAAAGTGTGTATGCGACCAAGGTACAGAATTCACGGCAAATATTTTCAAAGATTTCTGTAAACAATTCAACATACAACTCCATATTACCTCTTTTCAACAAAGCAGCAGTAACTCCCCAGTCGAACGCCTACATTCTACTCTAACCGAGATCTACAGACTAATATACGACAAACGCAACGACAAAGACCACGACGACATACTGAACGAGACATTAATAACATATAACAATGCAATACACAGTTCCACGGGAATGACACCATATGAAGTATTTTACGGTAGACCTTACGAATTTCTCGAATACAGATTAGGTGACAACGAACATGACTATTTAAATAAATTGCATGAATTCCAATCCAAAATTTATCCAGTTATAAAACTCAAAATGCAAGAAAAACTCAATAAAAATATCGGTAAATTAAACACTAATAGGGAACAGCCCATTCAGATGCAAGAAAACGACATAGTATATAGAAAAGAATTCAAAAGAAACAAACTAACTCCGAGATACATGGTTCACCGAGTAAAAAAAGACGGCACTGTAGTTATTATTACTAACAAGAATAAAAAGCTGCATAAATCTAAAATTAAACGCAAACGTAATTTTGTAGGCTACTGACAACCTTTGGACACAAACTGGAAATACAGGACTTAAACAACAATCATGGCCTACTTCCTATGAACCTAGGACCAGCGAGAACCATACTGACGTACAAGAACTTCATACATATAATTGACCTGCAACATTACGTACAGAGCGTTGAAGAAATAAGGAAATCTTTGGACGTACTAACGAATCATACTAACAATAGTATTCAAGACACAGTTGACATTACACGAGCAAAATTTAGGCAATTAGAACAAAAAATTTCCACTCTTCTGCCAAGCAATAGAGCTAAAAGGGGTCTTATCAACGGGTTAGGATCTATTATAAAAGTGATCACAGGGAACATGGACGCTGAAGATGCCTCAAGATTAAACAAGCAAATCGAAAGTATACTCCAAAATCAAAATTCTCTGAAAGAAGGATTCGATCAACAAATTCTCTTTAACGGTCAAATGAGCGAAAGATTCAAAAATATTTCTGATCACATCAACATACAGCAACAATCCATTCAAACATACTTTAACAATTTCAGTAACAAAATTAGCAAAGAAATTAATACAGAGAAGGAAATACTTTGGTATATACAATACACAAACCGAATTAATTTCAACATAGACACGCTTAACCAACATCTGAGCAACATCGCGGAAGCTACCACTCTCGCACGGCTTAACATAATTTCCAAATTAATTTTAAATCGCGACGAAATAGATCACGTTAAGAAAATGCTCGAGAATCATTTAATTAACATAAAATCAGACGAACAAATATACGAATTCCTTGAGTTACAGGCATATCACAATGATTCCAATATTATATTCAACATCCAAATCCCTATAGTATCCAGTGAAACCTACTCTTTCTTCCACTTGATACCACTCCCAATAAACAAATCACTCGCACTGACCATCCAGCCATACGCAATAGCAAACGAAATAGAGAGCTACTCATTTGAAACGCCTTGCCCATTGATTGAAGGAACTCGTTACTGCAGGAAACCCACCCATACAGTCGACAAACATCAAGTCAATTGTATCAGCAATTTACTTAAAAATAAACCAGCCAACTGTACATTGCGGAATGGAACCGAAACGGCAACAATATACCAACCCGAGCCAAATTATATCCTTTTGATCAATGCTCCAGAGACCGAGATGAAATCGACCTGTGGCTTTCCAAACAATAAACTTTCTGGAACAATGCTAATCCATTTTTCGAATTGCAGCATTGAAATAAACGAAATCAGTTACAGCAGTAAAACCAACGTATTTTGGGACGAGATAACCATACATCCTGGAAAATTCAACAACTTCCATTCCCAAACAGTCGTCGAAGAAATCAGCCTGGAAAAACTAAATACAGCCCGCCTGGAAAACCAAAAAGTGGTGCGATACCTTGCCGAAAGAACATCACAAGGGACCTACCTCACAAGTGGCCTACTTACCATCAGTTTATTCATAGTCGGAGCTTACGTGTTGCAGTTTATTCTGAAGAGAAGGAGACCGCTAATAGACCAACAAAACACCGAAATAGTCCTACCAATGACGCCTGTAGGCGTTCCGACCGGAAATATTTTCGGAAGTCAAATCCTCCGGCCGCAACCTTATTCCAGTGGGGGAGGAGTTATGGGAACATGCATTCTCCCACAACACCAGGCAAACGACACCAACAAATAAACAAGCCGTGAGGTGCGACCCATGAGGTCCACACGGTCAACTTCCCAGTAATATCTACATAGATATTAAAAACATTAAACACAATAATAATTATGTAAATAATATTACTTCAAATAATAAAAATGTACTTCTCATAAAAGTTATTGGAATGACTTAATAATAATCGTAACAACTACGCGAGCGTCAATTGATTACGTAAGGATTTTGGTGCATTGGTTTGATTGATTATTCACGCAGATCAATCGGAGGCGGGACAGGTTACAAAGCAGTTTTTTCATTAAAGTTACAACATGGTGCTGTGAAGACTATTGAAAATCTGCTTAAATGTTGCAAATATTAATAAACTTTGATTGACTTTACAACAATGTTTTTAGAGTCAGAGATTTAAGGTATAATGATTCGAATGAACCCTTTTTACATGGTGACTTTGAATGAGTTTTTATTTTTTATTTAATTAATTAAATTTATTTTGTAATCCGAAGAAAAGTTTTTGCTGCTTTCTCTACAAATATTAATAAAAATTTATAAATGCTATAAACATTTATTATTACGATGTGCAAATCAGGTTAAAAATGAATTTCTTTTATAAAAAACACTACTTTTCCAACAAAAAAAAATTATTAAATTATAAAAAAACGCTCTAACGAATCTTTTCAAATATAAAAAACATCATAAAAATGTTGATACGCATCGATTGACACCTTAATGATGCAAAGATTATATTTGGTTCTCGAGATATAATGAATGACGTAAATTACCTTGAACGTTTAATGAATTTTTATTTTTAATTTAATTTTTTTCGTAATCATGAAAAAAAATTTTGCTGTTTTTTTCACAAGAACTATTTGCAGTATACAAATTATATAAATATTGATTACTTCGATTCGAAAATCAAATTAAAAATTTATTGTTTTTGAAAAAAAACCTAATTTTTTGCACTTTTTTTCGAAAAATTAAAAAACGGCTCCAAGAATTTTTTTAAAAACTTTATAAAATCACGGAAATGGTGATACGCGTTGATTGACACCTTGATAAAGCAAATCGTATGTTTGGTTCGCGAGATATAGCGCACGACAGAAATGACCTTCAAAGGGTCAAAACAACAAACCCCCCCGACCGAAGTGTACCAAAATCTAATCAGCTCTTAAGATTGCAAAGACGCTTCGTTTGACACCTCAAACAAGTTGATAGGATTTTGTTTACGTGAGTTATGCTCGTAGAAAAAAGTGTCCACGAACGTACGTACGTACGTACGTACGTACACACACACACACACACACACACACATACATCTCCCTTTCTAAAAACACTTTATATATACTCTTTAGACCTCAAAACGTAAAGAAATGTTGAAAATTTCAATTTCGATTTTCGAGGCGATTACAAGAACTTCCCATATACTGGGAAGTTAACAACCATCATGCTGCAACTATGGGAACAATCGGCGCCAACCCAACACCTGTGGAACCATCAATCGCGATCATCGTTTGGATCACAACTTCCCACGACCAAAGGGCATAAAAGCCACTGTGCTCCAGGCTACTGATCAGTTGATAAATATACTTTGTAATCAATACATATATTAATAAATTGTCTTAACAATCGTAGAAGCTTTTATTATAACTCGAGCCATACTGCACAGTGCACACGTGACGTGAGATTTCAATTTCAAGATTACTTTCCTTAGCTGCGTGAAATATCATATTATATAGTTTAAAATGTGAAGTGCAATGCGTTATATTAGTTTTTCAATAATTCTATTGTTTGGGAGCATTTCCTCAAATCTGAAGACGATTTAACCGCAAAATGTATATTGTGCAAGTGTATTATCAAAACTACTGCTAGGTCGACTAAAGGATTACACGTGCATTTGAAGTCAAAGCATGATATTGAGAATTTAAGCAAAAGGATGACAGAAACTTCGTCGTCGTCATCAAGTTTCAGCGCAAGTCTTCGTCCAGTATCTTGACTCCAGGACTACCTTCTGTTTCGATTTCATGAGATTGAAGAGAATGAGAATGAGAATGAAGATTACGGACCACTTTCCGATTGAAAATAACAAAAGTTCAATGGAAGAAAGAGTCGCTCGTATGGCTGCGAAAGATGGATTGCCTTTGAGCGTGTTCGTCACTTCTTCAGACTTGCGAGAATTATTCAAAGCTTAAGATCACTCTTTGCCTCAATCTTCAACATCGATTCGAATTAAATTAAAGAAACTGGAAGACAATAATTTACCGTTGGCTTTAAAACTAGCTTTATCTTTGCGGCGACGTATTTCACAACGACGAATGAGTTTTACTGCACTTTTCATTTATCTTCCAAATCATTGCAGTTACCAAGCATTGTGTGATGATTATGATATATTTTATCTCCCGGCAAAAAGTGTGCTACGTAAAGAAATTAAAGAATTTGTTATCAGAATGCAGTTCAGTGTTTCAAGTTCAGACAAAGATGACGATGTACCTCTTGCTGTTTTGGCAACTGTTGGAATTGAAACGAACAACAGCAATGAAGTTGTTTTGCCGTCAGAACTTGCATTGCAGCAGGAGCTGGAGTTAACTATATCGTCAGCATCTAATATAGTTTGCCCATCACCATCTGGAAGTGCTAATTCACTAGAATTTATTATAAAAAAAGAAATGACCCTTTATAAATCCGGAGGTTCAATGGGGAAATGTCTTACATTTACATATAAAGCTTTAAAAGGAATACCACCTACAAGTGTGGAGGCTGAAAGAGCTTTTTCTTCTGCTGGCTATATTGCTTCTAAGATACGTAGTTGTTTGGCGGATGACACTTTAGATATGCTATGTTTTCTTCGCAAATATTTTCAATCACATGTTCCTGACGCATGAAACTAATTGAGTTTTTGATTAATCTCTTCTATTAGATTACTTAAATTTGATATCTGTAAGCTATCTATATGTTAACTTGATGTGATAATAATAGTGAAATTAAAATAAAAGTAAATATATTATAATTATTTCATAGTTTCATTTAACATAGACAAAAACATAAACAAAACCCTATAGGAGAACACTCAACCCAAAATATGAAGTTCACAACCTATAATAATAAGCAATCAGAAACTCAACCAGCAATGATCAATCATCTCTCGACTCTTCCACCCAGCAATGCCCATGGTTCGTATGCTAGCATCTTAAAATCCAACCCGCGCTCAAATACTAATGACGATCAAGGTAATATCTTTCAAATCCTACTAACCCTCACTAACAATCTTCAACAATTAACAACCACTATGCACCACATGCAAGCTACACTTAACAAACAGACAGAAATTTTATGCAAGTTAGTTTCACCATGAGCATACTAATAATAGCTCAATGGAACGCTAATGGTGTTTCTGACCATAAGCTAGAATTAGAATCGTTTCTAAATAACAACAACGTAGATATCATGCTTCTTTCCGAGACACATCTCACTAGCAAAAATAACTTCAAAGTAAGAGGTTATTCTTGCTATTGTAACAACCACCCAGAGGACAAATCTCATGGTGGAACTGCCATTCTCATCAAAAACCGAATAAAACACGAACCCATAATACAAGTACCTCTCGATAACCTTCATTACACTACAATCCAGGTAAACGTAAACAATAGAAACCTTATCATTGCCTCGATTTACTGCCCTGTTAAAAAAACAATTCACACAATGCAATTCGATGATTTCTTCAGAACTTTAGGCCCCAGATTCTTCGCGGCGGGAGACTTCAATGCAAAATCTCCACATTGGGGATCCAGACTAACAACCCCAAAGGGAAAACAACTTTTATCTTCCTTGTACAAAAACGGCCTACATTGCCTCTCAGGGGGTACTCCTACATACTGGCCCACAGACCCTAAAAAAATTTCAGATATAAATGATTTTGACATCTTTAAAAACTTAAACCCATCCACGATCACTGCCTTAACCACAAATGATTTATCTTCAGATCACTCCCCTACAATATTCTCACTGGCAAGTACCCCCACACTCTCAACACCACCCGACAAACTAACCAACCCTAGAACAGATTGGAACAAATTCCGAAGCATATTCAACGCCAGTTTTAACCCAAACATCTCCCTCAAAACTACAAATGAAATAGACAATGCTATAAACTATTTAACAATAACAATATACGAGTCCGCAGCATCAGCTACACGAGTCCGCAGCATCAGCTACCCCGCATAATCGAAAGGAAACGACCGCAAGAATTCAAACTATAACCAGCCAGGATGTCTTGGAATTACTCCGCAACAAAAGGAAGGCGAAGTCAGTGTGGCAGAAAACAAGGTCACCACAGGCAAAACAAGCCCTTAACGACGCCATAAAGAAACTCAAACAAAAACTACTATCAGAAAAAAATAAAGAAATCCAAGACTTCATTCGCAACTTAGACTACACTCAAGACACTAACTACTCACTATGGAAAGTCACCAAAAATATTAAAAAAACAATCATGCCTCAAACACCTCTCAGAGATGCAAAAGGGATGTGGATAACGAGCAATTCCCAAAAAGCCGAAGCGTTTGCTACCCATTTATCAGCGGTTTTTACCCCAAACGAAGAATTCATGACTCCAGAACCATTACCGACAATCAAAGATACTCAGGCTTCAAAGCCAATTAAATCTCTCTCAAAAAATTAACACAGTTAAAGAACTGAATCCGAGGAAAACCGCTGGTCACGACTCCATCACAGGCCTAATACTTAAGAATCTCCCAAAATCAGGAAGAAAAGCAATACTTTATATATTCAATGCAATGCTTCGTATTAACCACTTCCCATCCACATGGAAAAATGCGCAAGTCATTGTTATACCTAAACCAAACAAGGATAAAACCAAAGTCGAGTCATATCGACCCATAAGTCTATTACCAATCCTATCAAAAATATTCGAAAAACTCCTCTTGAGCAAGATGAAACCAATATTAATGGAAAAGAAACTGATACCCGACCACCAATTCGGCTTTCGAAATCACCACTGTACAATTGAGCAAGTTCATAGAATAATTAGCCAAGTCAATACCGCACTTGATGGAAAAAAATACTGCGTTGGAGTATTCCTAGACGTCGCCCAAGCGTTTGACAAAGTTTGGCATGAAGGTCTAAAATATAAACTTGCCAAAGCGTTTCCCCCTAACATACACAAAATACTATTTAGCTATCTGGAAAATAGAACTTTCAAAGTTATATATGCAGGATGCTCTAGTAACTCTTACCCTATAAAAGGCGGGGTACCACAAGGAAGTGTTCTAGGCCCAATATTGTACCTAATCTACACTGCTGACCTCCCAATTAAAACAAAATTTTATAACCTCAGCTTTTGCTGACGACACAGCCATACTCTACACACACGTTAACCCTACAACCGCATGTAGAGAACTACAAGAATATCTAAATAATATCATGGAATGGGCAAACAAATGGAAAATTAAAATAAACGAAACTAAAACTGAGCAAATAACTTTTACCCTTAGAAAGCAATCATGCAAGGCCTTAACCATTAATGGCGCCTCAATACCCCAATCAAAATCAGTAAGATATCTCGGGTTACATCTAGATAGTAGGCTTACCTGGAGAAATCATATGGAAAAAAAGAGAGAACAACTGAAATTACAATTCAACAAACTCTACTGGCGTTTGAACAAAAAATTTAAACTCAACCTGGAGTCAAAAATCCTAATTTACAAAGCTATCCTAAAACCCATATGGACATACGGTATTCAACTTTGGGGCTCAGCCAAAAAATCCAACATTGACATCATCCAACGTATGCAAACTAAAATACTTAGATCAATTCTTGGAGCACCAAGATACGTTAAAAATGCAATCATACAACGTGATGTCAAAATAGATACAGTCCATGAAGAGATAATAAAATTCAGCAATAATACAAAAATAGATTGCAAAACCACCCAAATACATTAGCCAACAATATTCTTACCGCACATAAGTTCGCTCGATTAAAACGTAAAATTCCTCTTACTTTGTCAACATAGTGAGTAAGAACATCTTGACCCACTATCTAACCCAATACTTATACTTTTCGATGATATTTTTCAAACAATGCATTAACAAGTATGCAATATTACTTCATGCTCAAGATACCTGAACACGGAACCACCAACTGAATTAGCAATAATACAATATTACTTCCAACAAGGAAGTAACAACCAGTGCAACAAAAATAGTAATTCGCTCCTGAGATGATTTGACTGGGTACCAGGCATATATCTACCATGAATCACACCTCCAAAGGCACATTATAACGAGCAGCTCTCAAACGAAAGAAATCAAAACAGATAACACCGGATAAATTGTCAACTCGGTGGTTGTCAACTCAGTAGACATAGTGTCCCTTCAAATTGAAACCACATTAATCATACTAACTTAGATTGTCGGAATATCTTTCTTATATTAATTGTACAGAGACTTCAGAAGAGGCATAAAGGAAAAGCTGGCATCAATTAACATTAGCTGAATAGTCGAGGATGATGGATCACATTCACAGTACCACCAAAATCATTGTATACTATTATAATGTTGTATCAACTTCTGGCACATTTGCAATGGGCTAGACTAAATCACTAGCTTTAAGAGTTGTAATATAATAAGCTAGAGACCATCTAATGGTCTAATTCTTATTATTATGTATAATTCACTGTTAATAAAAAAAAATTTAACATAGATAAATGTTAATTTCAATACGCGAGATCCCGCAAATACCGAGCAGTGGCGAGGCGTTTATATAAGCCGATTCCCATCGGCTTCCCTTTCCAAATATGTTCCAAAAATGTCTAACATTTTAGTTTTGTAAGGGAATGAAGTGTTTATTTACTTGCATGCATCACTGTAAACATGCACAATCGTTCCACTTGATCTCAGTGTTTATTCCACCATACTCCATTCTCTTCATTCTACACATCCTCATAGTTCCATAATAGCCAGCAAAGCGATCACCATCTGTAAGAGTTGCAGCAAAGCTTTCCGAGTCTCGAATTCATCAATAATTTAAGGTGTCGTGGGCATTCAACTCCCGTTTGTTGGAATGGCAGCTCGGTTTTCCTCAATAGGATATGGAAACAAATCAAAAAGCCGGTAGCGTTTCCGGCTTGCGAATCAGTTGTGAAAATTGATGCTAGAAAATTTAGTTGACAAACTAGAGCCTCTTTTTTAGATCGACCCAAAATTTTATGCCACGAGCCATTACTTACATCTTTAAATGAAATCAAATTCCTTAATTTCGTATTTGTTTAATATATACATTCCTTGCCAATAAGGTCAAAAACGATACACATAACATAAAAATATAAATATTTCATAACTGATCGTAATTTAAAATGTATGCAATAGAAAGAACGATTACGGTAGTATTTCTCTATATGCTCATAATATACTGCTTTGTCTGTTAAGGGTCCATGTCTCTCAAATAATAAGCGGCTTACCCACAGTAATTTTTCACCCCTCGCCACTGATAGGAAGGCCATTTATTGGATTCTTTGGCCCGATTAAAGGATTTCCTGCATTTTTTCGCAGCTCCGCAATGTCACTATCATGGGAGCTTATATTTCCCCTAGGCTTCGTTGGACTGCATGCAGACCTTGCTGCTTCATTGAAGGCAAATATAAGGACCCCAACGGGTTCCTCCAAACCGCCTATGTCTTCAATCTTTGGAGTCTACCTTCAAGCGCAGATCCGAAAACAGATTGGTATTTGACCCAATACATCCTCCTTTTAGTGATGAAAGTTGGATTCATTGGAGGTTCAAAAACCACATCGAACATTATGCATAAATGTTCCGAGAACGAGCACTCTTGTGATACGTGCCAAGCCTTGACAGCATGGTGGAAGTCCTCGTTCGTTAGAGTGATGTCCAAAACCTCTATACGGCTTGCCGTAATGAAAGTAGGATTCTTACCTTCGTTAACTAGGGCTAAGTCATGCAGTAAAATGAATTCAAAGAGAGACTCACTCCGTTTTTTTGTGTCGGTGCTACCCCAAACACGATGATGCAGTGGCTTCTGTGACGATCATCTGCAAGCTGATGAGAGGTGGCAAAACGTCGCACATAGGGGTATTTGACCAATTTAGGCGGCCAAAAGTCAATTTTTCAAATTTTATTGTACGTAATAAAAATTAATAGTACGAACTAAAAAACAAATCTGGTAACATTAACTAAGCGTTCCTGCACCCGCACATACTAAATTTCCTCGAGTATTATTAGTCGGAATTTGATCTAGCGATAGTATGTACGTTCCTGTTCTCGGCACGCTAGGTTTGTTACCATTTTGAAAATTCGTATTTATTTTTCGGAGTTTATTTGGAAAGTGTTTGTGATGGATCCTGATAAGTCAGGTAAGACAAAATACATTACAATACGTTTTTGTGTATAAAGTTAATTACTTCAATTCAATTTATAATTTTGAATATACCCTGTTACGTAAAGATATTTTTGAGCATTTTACGAAGATTATTAAGGTATCGTTGTACTTCCGGGTTCGTCCCGGCCGTAATTTCTTAAGATACTAGTAATTTAGATCTTTCTTTTGTAAAATAACAATAAAATAGCTGCTCCTACCCGCGATTTTGCAAATTTGGAGGTTATGAATAATTTTAGAAAAAAAAATTAAAATTATCAATTAATTTTAACGTTGGGCATAATTAACTTTTGCTTGTTATAGGTTTACCGGGCGGTTCAGGGGTAAAAGTTGTAACTCGGAAGTACTTATTTGTTCAAATGCAACAACAAAAATTAGCTAGTTTCGAACAAAAACTGAATTATTTGGAAAATTATCTTTTATTGTGCGAAGAGTATACGGAGACTCAAATTAATGATTTGAAACATAAATTTTCACATTTTAAGTCAGAAATGAGACAAAGGTGGTTTAAATCCAGTAGAAAAGAAGAATCATTTTCTAAAAAACAACGAGTCTTGGTTGAATGGAACTTTCGAAATTCCTGTAATGCAAAGTCGACCAGGCAGGCCAAGTAAATCGTTTGAAGAATCAAGCGAGCGAACTGAAAGAAGAAAAACGGAAGACATTCGCGCTACCATAGATGACGAAGTAATGATCTATGCTGCGAAGTTAAAATTACAAACTAGTTGCAAAAGAGTTGCTTCGCAAGTGTTTAACGAGATCACAAGTTCTCCAACACGTGCGACAAAGTATAAAAAAGCATATTCTCAAACAATGCAAGATCAAATCGTACAAGTGACACCGGTGCAAGCTTTGTCAATGTTTGTAGAAGCAGATTTGACTAGGCGACAATATGAAGTTATTAGGAGCACAAATAAAAAAATGTACCCATGCTATAGCGTTTTGCAAAAAGCAAAACAAAAATGTTACCCACCTAAGGATTCGTACCGTGTAACAAGTACCTGCGCCGAAACTAACCTTCAAACCCTAATTGATCATACAGTTACACGTTTATGTAAGTACCTGAATGAGTTTCTCATAACTTTGAATGCATCTGAAAAAAAATCCCTAAAAATTATTTGCAAATGGGGTTGTGATGGATCTCAACAATCACAATACAAACAAAAGTTTGAGAGTGATGCGGATTCTGACGCAAATATATTTTTGAGTTCTTTTGTGCCTCTTCAAATAGTTTGTGGCAAGGATAATAAGAAAATTGTTTGGCAAAATCCCACACCATCATCTCCCCGATTTTGTAGGCCGATAAGATTCCGTTTCCTGAAAGAAACTACGGATATCACTGAAGAAGAGATCAGCTACGTTAAAAACGCAGCTAAATCTCTAGCCAAAACTAATGTCCACTTATATGATAATCAATTTACCTTTGAACATATTTTTATAATGACAATGGTTGATGGAAAGGTCTGCAATGCCGCCACGGATACAAAATCTACAAATATGTGTTATATTTGTGGAGCAACTTCCAAAGATTTGAACGAACTTGATTCAAAAAAGAAAGTCGATGATAAGGCTCTTGAGTTCGGACTTTCAATCTTACATGCCAGAATACGTTTTCTTGAAAGTATTTTGCATTTGGCCTATAAACTACCTGTTCGCAAATATCGCAAACAAAAAACTGCATCTGAAAAAGCTACAGAAAATGAGAAAAAACGCGACATCCAGGAGAGGTTTCGCGTAGAGACCGGATTGTTACTAGATAGGCCAAAAGCTGGATTCGGCAACACGAATGATGGTAACACCAGTCGAAGATTTTTTGAAAATCCACAGTTAGCAGCAGAAATAACAGGCATCAGTTACCAGTTAATTTTCAGATTAAAGGTGATATTAGAAGCAATATCCAGTGGCTATGAAATAAATATCGAAAAATTCGAGAAATACACCTTCGACACTGCCAAACAGTATGTAGAACTTTACTCATGGCACCCAATGACTCCGACCATGCACAAGATATTAATGCATGGTGGAATTATAGTAAAAAATGCATTACTGCCAATAGGTCAACTATCAGAGGAGGCCGCAGAGGCCCGAAATAAAAACTTCCGGTCATATCGCCAAAATTTTGCGCGCAAATTCACAAGAGAATCTTGTAACCTAGATATATATATAAAAGACTACTTTTAAGTTCTGACCCCTTATTGAGCAGTATGAGACAAATAAATATACAAAAATTGAAGACGTTTTTACCGGAGACCATTGAACTATTAATGCCCGCTAAGCCTAATCCATCTGATCCAATGGAAAGTGAGGAAGAAAATGATTCTGAAGAAGAATTATAGTTAAAAAAGTATGATATAACTTTTTAATGAGATGTACTTTTTCTAATAATATGTAATATAATAAGTTGTATGAAGTTATTTTCGAAATAAATGTTGTTTCTATAACAAGAACACGTAGTTACAATCAAAAAATAAATTTAAAATAATAATAAAAATCCTAAAAATAATTTTGGCCGCCTACATTGGTCAAATACCCCTATGTGCGTCGTGTGCCATATAGCAGGAGACAGCCCAATGGGGTTTGGACTTCCTTTCAACTGCTTTAGCAACAGTGTCCTAGTTACTGAAATTGTGCAAGGTTAGAAACTTCAAGCCTTCCTTTATTACTATGCAAGCTCTTGGTTTACCTGATGTATAGAGAAATACTGTTTTGTATCCCTTCATATTGAGCCCGCAAATCTTGTTTCCTACAACTCAAGGTTCCTAGTCCAGTATTAGCTCCTCTACTTTTTGGGCCAGGTGGAGGAGCAGTGCGACAGATGCTGCTTTAGAGTGATGGAGGTTTATTTGTAGAAACCTCAGCATCACGACTCAGGGTTTTATCAGCCTCCTCGTCAGATAAAGACATCTCCTCCTCCTCGACCAGGTCGAGGGATCTGAGAAGGTCCCCAGCCAACCCCGCAGTGGAGGTGGTGCTTCTTCCGTCATCGGAGAGAAGATCTGACTCAGAGAGGTCCACGGTCGGGTCTACTGATGCTTCCACAGTTCCCTCGCTTTCACTCTCCTTGCTCGGTTCCCGTACCGCCTTCCCAGTACGGTCCTTGCGATATACTCGCAGGGTGATAGCCGAGAAACCGTAGCTGATCACCCCGCTCTTCGACTCCAATGGAGCTAGCGACTCCTCGTTCAGGATTATTAGGACCTCTCGCTGTCCATTGCTGGGCTCGCTAACCTTAGCTACCTTCCAATTTTTCACCGGGAGGTCAGCATTACTGAGCTTGATTAGCTCAACAATTTCCTCCGGTGTGGATGGCTCTGCTGGTATCCACGCCCTGGACCGACGCCTATTCGGGATATCTTCCCTGGAGACAGCGTCCAGCTTTGCTCCAGGCCAGACTTCTGCCTATAGCCTGCTTGTAAAGATCCGCTGAACATTGATCCGTACCAACCAGCGTCACGACAGCTAGGTAGAGGGTCTAGGTTTGCCTCCAGTATGATTTCCACCATCTTCCAGTTTGACGGTGAGATAGTTCTATCGCTACTGCTCCTGTCGATGACAGCCCATACCAGGCTGCCCTTGGTCACTTCGCTGAAACTCCTGCCTTGACAGGATTGGGCGCGACCTATCTAGGTCTTTTGGTGACCGGCAATTGGGCACTCGGTTGATTCGGGGCTGCCTCATTAAATCTGCATCTTTTATGAGTTGCCCCTAACTTTGACATAGAGGCTTTGTGAGCCTCTACTGTAGTGGTTGCCCATTCAAATTAGCCCATTATCCTTCGGGGAGAGCTCCTCAGGGAGTAGATCATTCAGCCTTTTCAAGACTTTGACACTTCCAGTGGTCATAAATTTGTTCGCGTTGCAGTCTACTGTTCTCTTCGAGATTTTCAGTCCCTGAGAAATTCGACAATTGCTTTTGCCTTATTTATGATACGCAAATATCGTAGCGCGTATTTTAGTCAAAAGGTCTTTTGTCCTTGGCATATTAAACAATCTTAATAGAAGTTTGAAAAATACAAGTCTGCCGGCAGCATAAACTTTCAATTATATTTTCTTCGCAGTTACATCCTAGTACCTTTATTCGATAATAAAAGAGAACCCTAAAAAATTCGATTACCTGATGGGGTAAATCCTCCGAAGTCAGTTAATATCATTTTCATTGAGAACCTATTTATCGTTTTTCAAAAAAAATGGCAGATTTTATAATTACACCTACAAAAATTTTATACAAACAAAATGCCAGCATTAACTCTGGAAGTTCATGCTTCGTCTAATCGACGACGCATGATCACATTTTCTCGTTTTTTCTTGTTAATTTTGAAAAGGTTGGGATCATTCTCCGTACAGCGCGAGTCGTGCCCAGGCTTTTGATGTGTGGATTTATATAACTCACTGCAAACCGTGTAAGTCTGTTTTCTTGGAATGTGCTTGTAGAAACGACAAAACATGAACTTTGAGTAACTATCAGTTTTTGAGTGAATTGTTTTGTGTTAATTTTTTGTAGTTTTCTGTTTTTACACTTGTTTTATATAGCTGAGTACACAATGAGCGCCAAAAAGAGTTTGGCAGTTGATGAAATTGCAAAACTTTTGTCGATGACTGACGACGAATATGAATTGGAAGACGAAGAAAGTAGTGTGGATAACAATGTATCTCATTCAGAGTATGAACAATGCGGATGTTCCGAAAATACGAGTTCATCTGAGGAACAATTCGATAGTGATGAAGACGACATTCCTTTAAATGTTTTGAGGACCACATCAAACGTTATTTCATTTAGAAAAGCATTTTACATGGGAAAAATAGTTACAAATGGTCTACAGTCAAAGGAAAGTCTCATCGCTATGGGTTAAAAATTGTGCATCAAGTTCAAGGACCAACTCGTCAATGCAAAAATATTCCTGACCCACAGCAATGCCTTTAAATGTTTATAACGAAGGAGATCATCGATGAAATAGTAAAGTGTACGAATATCGAGATTGTGAATCGTAATTCGATTCGATCGATCTTAGTAGGATTATCAGATGAAACTCAAAAGAAAGAAACGACTTCAACAGAAATATCAGCCCTTATGGGAATACTTGTCATAACAGCAGTCAAAAAAGATCAGCATTTATCTGCAACCGAACTTGGAACAGTGGAGCGCAATATATAGCAACAGTGACAAAAGCTAGATTTAAATTTATGATGTCCTGTCTTCGATTCGAGGATAAGTCTGTACGAGCTCAATTAACTGGCGACAAGTTTACTCCTATTAGAAAATTTGGGAGATATTTATCCAAAAATGCCGAGAAAACTATACACCAGGACCATACCTTACGGTTGACGAGCAATTGCTCGCCTTTAGAGGCAAATGCAGTTTTCGAATGTATATACCCAACAAGCCAGCAAAATATGGGTTAAAAACGTTGATTATGTATGACAGCGCTACAAAATATATGGTTGATGCTTTACCATATTTGAGAAAAGGCTCGAATAAAACACAATTGCCACTTGCTGAATATTATGTGAAAGAGTTAACTAAAACTGTACATGGTTCAAATAGAAATATTACAATGGACAAATGGTTCACATCGGTGCCACTTGCCAAATCATTATTATGTGAGCCGTATAAATTGAAATTGGTTGGTACCCTTCAAGTAAATAAGAAAGAAATTCCGAAAGAATTAAAAAATATAAAGGGTCGCAAATCGAATCGAATTTTTGTTATAACAATGCCTTGACACTTCTCTCTTATAAATCAAAATTTACTGTCTTCATGTAACGAAGAAGGGACCGTTAACGCTAGCTCAAACAAACCACACATGGCAGAGTTTTATAATTCAACCAAAGGAGGTGTGGATATATTCGACCAAATGCGGAGCATCATGAGCTGTTCACGAAAACCCAACATATGGCCAATGTGCCAATTGTTCGGTATATTAAATATGGTATTCATAAATTCCTATGTGATTTACTCACATGATACAATTACAACAAAAACCTGTGAGTCACTTAGTTTTTATGAAAAAAATACATTTTGCTCTTGTTCAAAATCACCTAATTGAAAGAATTATTATTCCGATTTTGACTTCATCAATACTAGCAGCCATTGAAAATGTGCTGCCAATGAATAATGAGAACTCTGAACGAAGAAATCCAGTAGAAAATAACAAAAAAGGAAGATTTGCGCAATTTGTCCCTCATCTAAACGACGAATGACGAAATCATCATGCGCGAAATGTAACAAAAGCCTGTGTGGAGAACACAAAATTAATCTTTGTGTCTCTTGCACATAATTGAATTTTATATTTTGTAATAAATATGCTCCTATTAAGTTCTATACATCAATTTTGAGATTTGATAACATTTAATGGATTTTATGTGCCTTAAGTTTTTATTTTTACTATTGTTGCATATGATGTTTTGTTATTAACGCCAAATGAAAAAGAGCTGTGAAATCTTTATTTATAATTATATGACATAAGAAATATATTTCATATTGTTTTATTTTAATGATAAATAATGTGAATATTCGAAACCATACAAGTTTTAAAATATTAATAAGTATGATGACCTTAACAAAACGTCGATGATTCGACGAAGGATGACTTTAACGTATAAAAAATAAAGATGTACTTCTAGGGTAAACGAAAGATATAATTAAATTGTTTTACATAAAAAAATCGTCTATTAATACGGAAAATCTCAAAGTATCGACGGGCAAATACATATGAGCGGTAGTATATATATAAAACTACAATTAATAAAAACATATATATGCCTCCATAAGATTATGCATCTCTTAAACTTTTGATAACGTAAACTTAATCAAACCTTCCTTGGGGTGACAAAAATGTTTATAATTTACTGGGGTGACAAAAATGTTTATAATTTGATGGCTATGACATGATTGAAACAATTAATAATGTATGTAATTAGTTTAGGAAAATGTTCGAGGAATTAAAAAATGCGGATGCAGTAGATGCTAAGTCTTATCAAGATGCACAAAAGAAATATGAAGCTATTATGCAAGGTTTTTCTACAAATGAAGATGGAGAAGCGAGCTCCTTACAGGATCAATTGATGAGTAAGAAATCTAGGAAAAAGAAACAAAATGCTAATTTTTATAGTTTAGCTGCAAAACAAAATTTCATCGAAGCTCAAACTTTAATTAAACAGACTATCATGGAATTAAATCACTGTGAAAAAATTCTTAGCCAAAAATTGAAGGAAAATCAGAAAAAAGATGAAGATTATTTAAAAGATAAAGAGCTTTTCAATAGTATTTCGGCGAATATTGACGATTTAATGGTAAATTTTTAAAGCAGTCATCTTTTATTTTGCAAGCTCATTTTTTTATAGTGTGAATTACAAATAGTCAATTACAATAAAGATGATATTGATGAATATCAAAATCGTCGATCGAATATTAAGCATGAAATTCAATTTTTAATTTCGGAGCTAGAACGACAAAATGCTTTTCGCTACGAACTTCATTTTAAAGATCCCGATAGCAACATTGACAGAAAGAAAGTTCATGGCATGGTTGGGAAACTGTTTCATGTCAAAAATTCAGAAGATTCCTTGGCGTTGATGATGTGTGCAAGTGGAGATGTAAGTAATTAATATAAATAAAGCTAAAGTCTGAAAGAAAATTAATGAAGTTTGTGTGAAGATTTATAGCTACGTAACGGAAGACGACATAACGAGCAAGAAAATATTACAGAAAGGTGAACTTCCTAGGCGTGTAACATTTATTCCAATGAACAAGTTATCAACATCAACTATAAATCCAATAACAGTTAAATTTGCTCAACGACTGGTAAGCTGTTTGTTTTCATTGCATATTAATTTTGAAATTATACCAGCTTGCATATAAAGATCAAGAAACTTTACATGTTTGAAAAATGAAATTGGTTATACTATATTTGCATGTATGTTAATCCCTATCTCTAGCCTCCGAAATGAATTATATATTTGTTTTGATAGAATTAAATCTACGGATTATTTTTAAATTATATTCTTTCTATAACATGTCAAATTGCCAACTGTTCTTATTGAATTTTCTTTAAGTCTCTGACGACGTCCACTCGCCTACTCTACAATTTTGACAATCCAATATATGTCAGGAGTCACTGCTTTTTGTCTTCAGAACGGTGTATGGTGCTTAACATTTTTCCTTCAGCTCGAATCAGCTTCCAAACTGGGTTCGTTTTATTGCAAATTAATCTCCTTCCATGTAGACATTTGCTCTCGTGGTTACTCCAAGGTCCTGTTGCAATATATAGATAAACCGGATTTCTTCTTTGTTTTTCAATTGAACTTCGAGTCAAATTTCATATGGTGTTGAGGTAAATGCATCTTCGGACACTTTTAACAAAAAGATACAACTTAGAGGATTACTTTATGGTCAACGTTAACGTTCTCTCGTTCAACTTGTCCGTTACCTCTTGAAACTCCAGGCGTTATTTGGTGATAGTTGATGCTTCGTTCTTTAAAGGATGCTTGAGAATCTAGCGATGTAAATGCTGTCCCTTCGTCGTCGTCGTCGTCATGACATGGAGGTGGGCATTGCAGCCCTAGCACTGCGACCTGCTGGTCGATTGTACTATCCTCATATTTTTCCTTTCTGGAGTTAATGCTTATGTCTTGAATCTTCCGGATGAGATGATGAACCTCATCAGGTCGTCCAAGGCTAAGGTATGGAACTCCTTGTCTCCTATTTGAGGCATGCCAAGGGCTCTATATCTGTGTCTGGAGAACGCGGGACAGTAGCCCACATAATGTGCCGCTGTTTCCTCGTCCTCCTCACATCTAGTGCACCATGCATCGTCCACTATTTGCAGAAGAGCTTGGTGACTTCTCAGGCGTCCGTGGCCTGTAATCACTTCTGTGAGTTTTTTCAGTCGGACTCTATTTAGTTTCAGACAGTATTTTGCGACTTCAGGTCGTAGGTTTGGCAGAAAGAGCTTTGTCTGTCTGCATGTTGGTAGGTTGAGCCATCGTCTTCGATGTTCTTCCCTGAGTGTCTCATTGATCTTTTTTGAGATTAGATTTATGTTCGTTGGCAGAAAAGGCTCAGGACCAACCGGTGTGATCTCTGCTCCCTTCTTAGCCAGTTTGTCTGCCTCTTCATTACCTATAATGTCCACATGTGCTGGGACCCAGGTAACTGAGACCCTGTTTCTCTGGCTCAGCTTTTTGAGGCTGTTCTGGGCACACTCCACAATTGAAGTTTTCACATTGTGGGAGCCCAGGGCCTTGATAGCGGCCTGACTGTCTGAACAGATTTTTATCTGTTTGTTTTGTATTCTTCTGTCTTGTAAGAGGTCCGCGGTTTGGCTATGGCGTGGACTTCAGCTTGAAAGATGGTTGTTTTTGTACCCAGAGGTATCGATATTTGAGCCTCATGTGGTCCAGGGCGTATATATATTCCCGCCCCAGCCCCGACGCTCATCACTGATCCGTCTGTGTACACTATGATATCAGCGGGCCTGTGAGAAAGGTGACCGAACTTAGTCCAATCATTCCTATCAGTCAAACTCGTTGTGAAATTTTTTCCAAAGAAGAGCCTTGGAATTATGTAGTCGTTGGGCAGATCAAGGAGTGAGTCCACTTTTAAACTCTTTAAAAGTTTGAGGTGTCCCTCAGTCCAGCCGCCGTCTTTCACCATCCCGGTTCTCCTTAGGCGTGCCATCGTCTTTGCGGCATGTTGCTTCACTGATAAGTCCAGTGGCAGCATGTCCATGATCACGTTGAGTGCTTCCGTGGGAGTGGTTCGTACCGCTCCAGTAGCACTCACTAGTGCTAGTCGCTGCACCGAGCCTAGCTGACTTTTTGTAGTATCTAGGTCTGACCGTTTCCATCACACTATGCTTCCATAGTGTATGACCGGTCTTATGCAGGCTTTGTATAGCCATATCACATTTCGAGGTGAGAGTCCCCGGGTTTTACCCATGGAGCCTCTACATGCCCAGAAAATGTTTTTGGCTTTTCTTGTTTTTTCATCAACATGCTCTTTCCAGGTGAGTTTCGTGTCTAGGGTTACGCCCAGGTACTTGACTTTTTTTGAGAGTTGGAGCTCCACGCCATCTAAAGTAGGTAGCGTGTATGCACCCCACACTCTCTTCCTGGTGAACATGGTGAGTTCTGTCTTGGCTGGGTTTACCGCCAGCCTGTTTCTTCTACACCATTGGTGCGTGATTTTAAGTCCTTCTTTCATCCTGCCACACACTGTGCCGGCAAACTTGCCTTTGCATAATATGACCAGGTCATCGGCATAGCCGATGGCAAGAAAGCCTTGTTGGTTAAGTTCTGTCACTAATGAGTTCATTTGTAAACACCACAGGAGAGGGGAAAGTACGCCTCCTTGTGGGCACCCTTTTGTTGGGGCTACTGTTATACTGGTGTCCCCCAGTGACGCTGTTATTTTTCGTTCAGCGAGGAGAGCGGTCAGCCAGCCCGTTATCGTGCCGCTTATCCCATGTCTCTCTGCTGCAGATGTCATTCCACCAAATGGGGAGTTGTCAAAGGCACCTTCTATGTCTAGGAAAGCTCCCAAAGAGAAGAGTCCGTTGTTAAGGCCCCGCTCGATCCCGTGAACGAGCTCATGCAGAGCCGTCTCCGTAGACTTTCCCTTTCTATAGGCATGCTGTCCCGGATGCAAGGGCCTCTCTATTAGTGCTGTGTTTTTCACGTGGACGTCCACCAGTCGTTCCAGTGTTTTCAGCACGAAAGATGTGAGGCTTATGGGTCGATAGCTTTTCGCTATCTGGTAAGTGGTTCTCCCAATCTTTGGTATGAATACCACCCTTACCCTCCTCCATAATTCTGGTATATATTTTAGGGCCAAACTGGCCCTGTATATATTGCACAGATGGTTGGTGATGGAAGCCATTCCTTCCTTCAGCAGGATGGGATAAATTCCATCCTCGCCAGGTGCTTTGTAGCTGTCGAAAGTTCCAATAGCCCATTGGAGCCTCTCTACAGTCACCACCTCGGCGGCTTGATTCCAATCCGTTTGAGACGGTACGTTCGGATGAACGGTGTTTCCTCCAGAGGGAGTTATGCTACCGGGGAAGTGCGTTTTAAGCAAGAAGTTTAACGTCTCTTTACTTGTGGTGGTGAACTTCCCGTTTTCTTCCTTAAGGAGCCCGGGGTTATTGCTCGGTCCCCTTGTGAGGATCTTCTTAACTTTGGCGGTCTCCCGGCATGAGTTTATTTCTTCACAGAATTTCTTCCATGAGTTCCTTTTCGCCTCCGCAAGAGCCTTGTGATAGTCTCTTTTGGATTGCTTGTACGCCTCCCAGGTGATTTCACTTCGAGCTTTAAAGGCCCGGTTGAACGCCTTATTAGCGTTTTTCTTAAGCCTGGCTAGTCTTGGTGTCCACCATGGGGTGTTTCCCAGTGTAGTCCTTTTTAGTGGTCAGTGGGCCTCAAAAGAGGCCCTCAATACCTCGACTAAGTTCCTGACAGCTTCTTCGAGCTGCTCAGGTTCTCGGATTTTTTCTGGTTGCTGTAATTTGCATTGCACGTCTTGTCTAAAGGCCGCCCAATTTGTGTTCCTGGGGTTTCTCAACCATTTTGGCCCACCTATTGGATTAGCCTCGATGTTGAAAGTGATGTACATGTGATCAGATAGCGTCACTTCTTTCGAAACTTTCCAGTCTTTAACCCAGTGAGTGACTGCGTCAGAGACAATTGTTATGTCTATGACTGCCTGCCTCCTGGATGTGACGAAAGTAGGAGATAGGCCGATCCCAGAAGAGCTTCTCGTCTACTCCCCATCACCGTTGTACTTACTCGTACTACGGTTAAGTCTCGGTCGCAGAACTCCTGTACCAAGAGCCCGTTAAGAGTCCTTGGGAGCCAAACACAGGTTCTGGGTTTTTCACAATCCGCTGCCAAGAGATCCATTTGAGAGTTGGTCCCTATACCGCGGATTCGTCCTCCTGCCACCCATGGTTCTTGTATTAGAAATATGGGTAGAGCAGGTGCAAAACCGGAGACATTGCTGCCTCCGGGGGGTTTGTTGCAGCTTTCGTTACAGCGTCTAGCTATTAAAGAGCTAGCCGCCTTACTATGCTGCATGTTGATTTGTGTGACCTGAAGACCCATCATGTTTCCATGCTACAACCCCAGGTCAACCCCAAGACAACACAACACAATACAGAACAAGTATAACACTCACGCTGACAAGGAACCGCTACTTGGGAGCCTGTGGTCCTGGTTCCTTGGGCCCTTTGGAAAAGCTCACGCTAATCCTATTGAGCTCCAAGTAGAGCCATCCTCCCTTTCCCGATATGTACTCCCTGTCCTTGTCCGGGATTTCAACAACCATGAGGAGTCCCTTTCGGGAGTCCTTCATGGGCGCCTGTGCGTACAGGGCCCAGTCGGCTGTTTTTATCTCCGGCTGAACAATGGAGAGCCTTCGGAGAACAGTCTCCGCGATTTGGTCTGGGCCCGGGACGAAGGAAGTGGCCCTGTGGAGCACTGGAAGCCTAGATGCTTCCACTAGGGAAAATCTAGCGCCCTCCCATGCTCCCCTTAGCCTGTCTCCCTCCACCAAGGCTTTCAACCAGGCCGTTGTATTTGCATCTGCAGGGACGATCCTCAGTTGATTTCTAAGGGTCCCCACCGAGTCAAATTTCAACGGCGTGCCTCTGTCTATCTCCTCTGCGACGGCTTTGGAGATACGGCCCTTGAGCAGCTCTAGTTGTTCACCAGAGTAGCCCCGAGCCATGCCTTCCACTGCCAGTACGAAGCCCAGATTGCTCCGAGCCACGCTCGCAAAGGATTTCTTTTGAGGGGTCTTCAGTTTGTCCCCTTCCCTCGGTCGTTTAACCTTAGGATTGGCGGACATCCTGGATACCTCTTCCTCACTGGAGCGTTGTCTTTTTTTCGAGCCTCTAGCATTGCTTGGGTCCGATTCCAGCGACTTTGGTCGAGGAGCTGCAGGGGTCACGGAGGGAGTTGGGTTTAAAGAGGTCCCGGCCTGAGTGTCAGTCCCTGAGGGAACCTCTCGCCTCTGCTGAGCCCTTTTTTTCGCCCTCCTCTTTTTCTCCGCGCCACTCCTGTTCCTCTTTTTCAAGTAATTCCCCGTCGCTGCTAAGCCCTCCGTTGCCGGTGAACTCGCAGCTGAGGGCCCGCCAAGGGTGAGCTCCTCCGGGTATGGAGTTTTTTCTGGTTCTCCGAGTACCAGGTTTTCCATGGAACCACTGAGTAATTCCACGTGCGTCGATTTTTTGCCCTCCCCAGAATCCGAGGGGCAGACTGCTGGTGTAGCAGTGAGGAATTTAGGTGCCGAAGGCACCAGACCCTCCTGGGGTAATTTGACGTTTAAACTCGATATGTCATCAGTTTGGATTCGTTTAGTCTGGACTCGCCCAAGCCAGATTTTACTCCAGCCTAGGTGAGTCACGCAAGCCCCCTTACCACGTCAAGGCGAATCCGTCAAGGAGGATGCTGTCCCTTACATTCTGTGCAAATCTACAAATCTGTAGTTCCAATTTATCAATTACTTCTCGTATTGCGATTGATTTCGTTATGTACATCCACGTAAACTATCAACCACTACCAAAATAAAGTTGTAGGCCTTTTTTGTTTTCGTCGTTACACAAATATGATATGATGTAGATAATACGTATTCAGCGAAATATTACCTTGTAGAATGACATGCAGTAACGCTTCTTGTTTTCCTCGTTCGTTTTGTCGATTTTGTGTCGTGAATACGGAATCAAAAAATCATGACATGTTACTGCTTCCCCTTTCTTGTGACCAAAGTGACCATTCTCATACATTTGCTGGATAACTTCGCTTTGTAGATTAGTAGGTAATAAAATGATAAGCGCACACATCGTCTTTACCCTGTCGATCCACAAATCGATGTGCTCCATTAGCTGAAAAGAACGATGGACTATTTTATGATCATACTCTTCCATCAATAACGTTTATCCAGTGACGTGATGTGGAACTAATTGTTTTTTGAACTTATTTGAATTTCATCACGAAGTCAAGCATTATGAGTGCTTCCGCACTTAGACGATTTTTATTCCATTTCGCCCTGTAGATTTGGAATCCTTCTGATTCATTCTATGAACCTTTCTGATTTCATTATATGACCTTTCTGGTTTCATTCTATGATCCTTCTGGTTTCTCAAGAAAATCCAAGAGCTGGCCCATTCTAATGATACCTAGCTTACTCAGCTCCGTGAAAAAGAATGCCCCTAAGTGGTTATGTCTCCTCGCAGCTAGAGACTGGGTATTTGCATAAAAGTTGCTATACTGACTTTGTCTCCCCTTCATCATCGCAGCTCCGACATAGGTCGCTAGCTGGAAGCCCGATGCTCCTTGCGTGTTCACCGAAAGCCTCATGATCCGTCAGTCGATTCACAAGATTCCTCCTTGAAGCTCTATCTAGAACTAACAGACTAAGAGTACGTCTCGTTTCGTTTCTGGACCACGTAAGTCTAGCAGTGCAACATATGCTCCAATTTCTCTACCGCCTTAATGCTAGCTCGTAGGCTGATACCTGTATATTCTGCCTTAGTATCTGCATCGAGACTCTTATAATCATTGCCTCGTGCGCTTGTACGCCACGGTATCTCTCCGTAGCAAGATGGTCCGCTTGGTCATTTCCTTGCATCTCACTGTGTCCAGGAACCCACTACAGAACTAGTTTGTTCATTAGAGAAATTCTCAGTTCAGAACTACAGGTCTCAACTAATTCGGAGGACTTGACTGTCTACAAAGAAAGTTATGTCTTTATTGACATACCCTCTCGACTTCCTCTACAGCTCGCAAGATAGCCACAAACTTCGCCTGCACAATTGTGCAGTACTCAAAGAGCTCCAACTATTTATTCAGGCCCTAGTACTCGTAAATATTTCACTTTTGATAAAAAACGAACACGAAGTTTGTGCCAAAGTCGAAAGTTGCCGCCCTACAGTCCTTAGAGTTAAAAAGCCCAGAAACATGATTGAAGTGTGTTTGCGTTTTTGCTTTTGTTTTAGATTTTATGAACGCTGCATTGATATTAATCTTTAAATTGATATATAATTTATTTAATTTAATGATAAAAATTTGATCAATTGAAAAAAAATATATGCTTATAATTAAGACCAGTGGTTTCTATATTTAAAAATGTGGTCTAAGTGCGACCCTTGAGGCCCACACGACTAACTTTCCCAGTGGGGTGAATAAAAAGCTATATTTTACTTTTATTATTAATTACTATTATTAATAATTACTATTATTAATAATTACTATTTTTAAACATTATTATTCTAAATTAATATAATTACTTTTATTATTTTTATCGATTTTTTATCTAACCATAAAAGCTTTGGTAGAGGAAGACGTCTCCACCACCTGGTCATCCTCTACCAAAGCCTCGGCAACCTCGTCCTCTTCATCCTCGTCATCCTTCTTGTCCTCCACTTCGTCCTCAACCTCGTTCTCCATCTCGGCCTCGGAATTCACAACTATTATTGAGAGTATGTAATTAATATTTACAATAATCATTCGTTATGTTTGACCGTTACTGAATAATTATAATTGACTTTATATATACAATATCAAATTATAACTAATATTATTTGATTGTTATTAATAATATTAATGTATTTATAACAATATCCAATTATTAACTGCATTAGCGTCTCTACTCTCATTCACCCATACCTGATAATATAAGTTTGGAATTTCATAAATTAATCTTTATTTTTTTTTGGAAATAACATTTTTTTCAAATTTGATCACAATTTTGCTAAAACGCACAATAATAACAACATTACTATGAAGCTATTTGGTATCTGCACGAATTAATAGTGCGTATCAACAGTTTAAAAATAAGCAATTTTTAGTCGTTTTTTCAGTTTTTCATCCTAAATAAAAACGGCTTAACCGATTCTGCTTAAAACTCATTCAGTTCTAAGTTACGTAATTACGCGTCGTTTGAAACCGGTCCCACATCAATACGATCTTTGGTTCTCGAGATAATCGAGACGAAAAATAATTCCGAACGCACATACACACATACGTACATACACACTCACAGACATCTCTCTAAAAACGATGAATTTGGATTCTTCTTCTTCTTCTCTTAAAACGTGGAGATATGTCAAAATTTGGGATTCGCAAAATCGACCCTATTACAATAACTTCCCATAGGGAACTGGGAAGTTAAAAATTTACAAGCATTACTGGTATTGCTTAATTATGTGATGTAGTTGTGTAGGGAAGTGCTGCTTAATAAAATAATGTGGACATAAATAGGAGACTAAGGTTATTGCTCGAATTGAAGCTGTTTTAGTCTTAGAGCCAACTTCATATAAGTACAAAAAATCTTATTGATGCATTTCAAAATTTCAGATCACTGCCTCCATGCCGCGATGCGTACAGTTAGAATCCTAGTTCTATAATACATAAACAACTACAATTTCATTGTTTACATGTAGGATATTAATTTCCCATTTTTTGATGTTAATAACGCATGTAAACACCTACACCTCAATATACATAAATTCTTTACACTTCCGAATTGCGCACTACTGACTTTAGTGTACGTATACAAAATCGCATGTGCGCAACTCCGAAAGGAAAATAATTTATGTATGTGGAGTGTTTGGATACTATGGTTGTAAAGTATTTTCATGAAAAACGAATGCATCGCGGACATGCACGATTGTTTTATAGCCAACAGATGCGTCGAATGCATGGACAATTGTTTTTAAATTAAAGTGTCAGATCTATAGTTCATTAAAAAATAGGATGCCTCGCCGTAGTAGACCGGCTATCACGGTTGTAAAGGATCATGTTTCATGATACGTAGTGACAAGACTAAAATATACCGCCGGGTTTTACTTGAAAAGAATATCCATAAAAATAACGTCTCATCTGGCGTGCTAATCCCGCAGAACCGTTAGAATATTTCCTAAATACCATAACATATGGCCTCGATTGTGCTCCATGGTAAGTCACTCGTAGATAAAGATAAAAAATGGGTTATTTAACACGCTTTTTACATGTATGAACTTCTATGTGGAACTCAAACAATCCCAAGAGCACGAAATCTGATTTCTAAAATACCCTCGAAAAAGGGAAGGTATCATAATCATGTTAATTCTGTTGTAACTGAAGTGTAAATTGGTTTCCATATCAATGAGTAAGATATAAAACTCTGTAGCATAGTTTTTCATCATAATAAAATTAAATTATAAAATCGTTCAGAAACTCAGTAAAGGGATCCCTTTAAATTAATTAACAAAAATTTGGATGATGGGCGAGCATTTATCATCACTAGTGGCTGAACTACTCATATTGGCAAATAATGATTTGAAAGAGTATGAGTTTATTTTGATGAGACACGGCTTAGTTTACGTCAGAAAAACAAAGGGATCGTGCCTGAAAAGTAAAAAGCATCGATGACGTAAACATCCGCTCAAAATAATAATTGAGCTTCGCAAATTGTTTTTAATAGGAGTTTAGATTCCTTATTTTTAACTTAAGAACAAATTAGTTTTATTAGAATCGATCTTTAAAATGAACATGAAGATTATTTTTAAAACTCGATAAAATGATTTTTACTCTGGATAACTTGGATCGTAATTTTGATGTAATGGGTCTAACAGAATCTTGGCTTACAGATGCCGACGTTTTTGAGATAGAAGAATACACACGAATAATTAAGTCAAATCTATACAATAAATGTGATGATCTAGTTATCTAGAATCTGTTAAAAATATCGAACTTGCAAATTAGTTAATCCGTCCATTTAAATGTTCAATCAGGCATCTGCACTTATCACTTATATTTATTACTTTTCAAACTCATTATCCGGGTTTAAATAGAAATACCAGTGTCAAAAGTACAAATCAAAGGAATGTCAGACAGAAGCGTCGTTCCAAATTCCAACTTCAATTGTTTCAGACTATGGTCACACCGAGATTACCTTAAACGAATTTAAAAAAAAAACAATTTTTATAACAAACACAAGATAGCTACATATGAAAACTTGTTTAATACAGTTATTTTAATGATCGAATGGAATCGAAGCAACGGATTTTTACCAGGATCTATATAGTGACGTTGCTAAGTAATAACGATAGAAAAATCGAATAAAAGATATATTTACTCAAGAAAGAAGCTATTAAGGCTATTAAATGACAGAAAAAGGAAAAGCCCCGGGAAGAAACCTTCACATCTATCGAACTTTTAACAGAAACATCTGAAATAATTCTAAACTCAATTACATACCTATTTAGCAAAACTTTTATCTCAAAATACATACCGTACTAGTGAACCTCGTGCACCTAGAAAATTCTCAATTATTTCCAATGTGGTTGAAGGGATTTTGTTTTTAGAAGGTATTTAACTCAAACCAAGCCAAACATAACGTGAGTAGTTCAGACGCCGCAAGAGAGGGGACGTCTATATAATAAGAGTATTTCCTGTTTTGGTTTCATTCGTTGTCGAACAACCAAAATGAAAAGAGGTGAAATTGAAAGTAGTAAAAAGATTTGTTGGAAGTTGTTTAATTGCATGATGGTTGTTTGGTTGTTGTGGCAGCCCTCTTTATAAAAAGATGGCTCACTTAGGCCAAGATAAGCCCATTGTGATACCACAAAGAGATAGGGTATGGCACTAGAACCTATGGGATGACGAGAACCATTTAGATTCTCGTATGAATCCGGCAATGCAGCTTATATTCAAATCAGCTACTTCCGTGAGGCTGTCCAGGAAGGGTGAGCCTAAGGTTTTCATGCGTTTCCTGGACAGTGCTGGGCATTCACACAGAAAATGTTGGATCGTTTCCTTCTCCTCCTCCGATCTGCAGCTGCGGCAGAAATCGTGGAAAGGGACACCCAGTCTTTCTGCGTGTCTGCCAATGAGACAATGCCCCGTCAGTACGGATACGATGAAACTTAATGTTTCATGGCTCGTGTTGAGCTGCTTGGTGCGCTTTGAGCTCAGTGCGTGCCAAGTTTGCCTGGTTGTCCTGCAGGTTTCTTCCAGCAGCCAGGCCCCGTTTGCAGCCTCTATATAATACTGCTTGAAACTTAGCTTGACGCAGGCCAATGGATGACCGACATGGGGCGCCAGTGTATAATCTTCGAGCTCAGTGCCAGCTCTCGCTAGGGCACGCGCTTCGCAATTTCCAGGTATATCACTATGCCCCGGCACCCAGCAAAGAATTACTTCATAGAGAAGCGACATCGCGTTCAGTTGTGCGCGACATTCCATTACAATTTGGGATGAGGTATACACGTTGGATAATGATTGGATAGAAGTTTGACTTTCATAGAAAATGTTGAGATTTCTTATGGAAATTTTCTGATTTCTCGATGAACCCTATCAGGTTGTGATCGACATTGCTTTCCCCTAGTGCTTTGCCAATAGCCATATGATTGACATTGTTGAAAGCCCCTTTAATGTCGAGAAAAACCGCCTGCGTGTATTTTTTGACGCTTAGTGATTTTTCGATGTAGCTGGTAAGCGAGTGAAGAGCTGTTTCAACCGATCTCCCTTTTGTGTATGCGTGCTGTGCATTGGAAATTGGTTTCATAACAACTCTCAGATGGATCTCAATCAACCGTTCCAGAGTTTTCGGCAGAAAAGAGGTTACGCTGATAGGTCTATAATCTTTAGGTGAGGAATGGGATGATTTGCCCGCTTTAGGTATGAAGACTATTTTAGCTTCTTTCCACCGCTGTGGAATGTAAGCCATCCGTAGACATGCTGGAAAGATGACGTTTAGCCATGACAGTGCTATATATATTCCCTGCTGGATGTCAACAGGTGAGATGTTGTTCATTCCAGGATATTTAAAGGGTTGAAATGAGCTGATTGCCCAGCGTAGGAGCCTCTCGTTTACAGGCACAGTAGTTACAGGTAGTTCGGAGATGTATGTAGATAAGCATTGTCAGCCACATCCTCACTGCCCGGGAAGTGCGTGTCCATGAGAATGGCTAGCGTCTCGGAGCTGGATTTCTTCCAGACTCCATTTGCGTCCTTAACGGACCCTAAAAATGAGGGGGAGCTCGTCATGACTTTTCGCAGGCGACTGACATCCTTGGAGTGTTCTATTTCTGCACAGAAGCTTCTCCAAGAGGTGCGTTTAGCCTTTCTGATAGAGGATTTGAACTCCTTCAGTTTTGTTTTATAAGAACACCAGTCATTAGATTCTTTAGCCCGATTGAAGGACTTCCTACATTCCTTCCGCAGCTCCGCAATGTCACTATTCCACCATGGGGGTTTGTACTTCCCTCTAGGCTTCGTTGGACTACATGCAGACCTTGCTGCGTCATTGAAGGCCAATGTAAGGGTCCCAACGGCTTCCTCAAGACCGGGTATGGCTACAATCTCTGGAGGTCCGCCTTCTAGCGCAGACTCGAATACCGATTGGTATTTGACCCAATCCATCCTCCTTTTGTTAATGAAGGTTGGATTTGTCGGAGGGTCAGATGCCAAATCGAACCTTATGTATAGGTGATCGGAGAACGAGCACTCTTGCGATACGTGCCATCCCTTGATAGCTTGGTTCAAGTGCTCATTCGTCATAGTGATATCCAGAACCTCTCTACGGCTTGCCGTGATGAAGGTAGGATCCTCACCTTTGTTAGCTAGGGCTAAGTCATGTAATAAAATAAATTCAAATAGTGACTCACCCCGTTTATTTGTGTCGGTGCTACCCCAGATGCGATGATAAGCATTGGCGTCCGCTCCGACTATTAGAGGGATGCCTCTTGCAGTGGCTTCCCTTGTGATCCTCTGCAGGCTAGTTGGAGGTGGCAGAACATCATGCGCCATATAGCAGGAGACAGCCCAAAGTGGTTTGGACTGTCTTTCCACTGCTATCGCAACGGTGTCCTGGTCACTGAAATTATACAAGGTGTTGAAGGATACTGTGTTGTATCCTTTCAAGTTGAGCTCGCAAACCCGGTTTCCAACAACCCAAGGTTCCTGGGCTAGTATTAGCTCCTCTCCTTTTTGGGCCAGGTGGAGGAGCAGTGCGGCGGATGCCGCCTTAGAATGCTGGAGGTTAATCTGCAGAAACCTCAGCATCGCGACACAGTGTTTTATCCGCCTCCTCGTCAGATAAGGACATCTCCTCCTCCTCGACCAGGTCGAGGGATCTGAGAAGGTCCCCAGCCAACCCCGCAGTGGAGGTGGTGCTTCTTCCGTCATCGGAGAGAAGATCTGACTCAGAGAGGTTCACGGTCGGGTCTACTGATGCTTCCACAGTTCCCTCGCTTCCACTCTCCTTGCTCGGTTCCCGTACCGCCTTCCCAGTACGGTCCTTGCGATATACTCGCAGGGTGATAGCCGAGACACCGTAGCTGATCACCCCGCTCTTCGACTCCAATGGAGCTAGCGACTCCTCGTTCAGGATTATTAGGGCCTCTCGCTGTCCATTGCTGGGCTCGCTAACCTTAGCTACCTTCCAATTTTCCACCGGGAGGTCAGCATTACTGAGCTTGATTAGCTCAACAATTTCCTCCGGTGTGGATGGCTCCGCTAATATCCACGCCCTGGACCGAGGCCTATTCGGGATATCTTCCCTGGAGACAGCGTCCAGCTTTGCTCCAGGCCAGACTTCTCCCAATCTGCCTATAGCCTGCTTGTAAAGATCCGCTGAACGTTGATCTGTACAGGCTATCAATTTAACGTGACCCTGGTACCAGCCAGCATCACGACAACTTGGTGGAAGGCCAGGATTTGCCTCGAGTATGGGCTTGTACACCCGAAGAAGCGTGATTTCTATCATCTTCCAATTTGACGGTGAGATGGTACCATCGCTACTGCTTCTGTCGACAACAGCCCATACCAGGCTGTCCTTGGCAGCTTCACTGAAACTCCTGCCCTTAACAGGATTGGGTGTGACCAGTTTTGGTCTTTTACTAACCGGCAGTTGGACGCTTGGTTGAATTGGGGCAGACTCATTAGATCTACATCTTTTATGAGTTGCCTCTTTCTTTGGAATAGAGGCTTTGTAAGCCTCTACCGTGGTGGTTGCCCATTTCAGGGTGATTTTATCCTTCTGGGAAAGACCATCCGGAGGTAAATCTTTCAGCCTTTTCAGGACTTTGAAGGCAGACCTTCTGTCTCTGTAAGCCGTGACTGAGGGGTTTTGTTGCTTCTTAACACCTGAATTGGAAGCGGTGTTGGAGGGCGCTCCGGAAACAGTGCGGGCCGGCTTGTTCGCCGTTACCTTGGTGTTACCGCTAGCGCCAATAGGCTTGACTGAGGGAGTACTTGCCCCTGGCATAGCTGCCTTGGAGCATGCATCCCTCGAAGAAGTAGGGGGTTGGCTAAGTATCGCGGTCTTCTTCCCACTAGAAGGACGCGTCACCTTCGTCCACTTCCCTTCCGGGCCTAGTGGATCTTCCTTTTTCAATTTATCGGGATTCATTGCGATTTGGGTCCCCCCTCACAGCCGCTATCTCCACTCGTTGTGCAGTTCCCCTGAGACCCCATGGTTATCTATGCCGAAGCAGGGAGGCCATGCGAGGGTTGGCACATTCCCTTATGAGGATATGTGCTCAGAGCCGGGCCGGGGATTAATCAGGAGTCCAAACTGAACTGAACCTACACGGCCAGACTAGTGGCGACGGGTTTTGAACGTATCGTGAGGCCTGCCAGGGTTTTACCGGGACGGAGGCAGCAATGGCATTAGCCTGAAAGCCATTTCCGCAAGATGTCACTCTTGCGTACTCAGGTGACAGAATACCACTATTACCAGCCCAAAGCATCAGATATAGTCGTTAAGACGAGAGAGTTGTCCAAAAACAATCGAGAGTCGTGCCGTGGTAGATCATTTAGCGTTACCCAGGATGCACCGCGAGGAGGCGATCTACCCTACATCCCACAACAACCCGGTCCACATAAATAATTATAGATTGCCACATATTTATTATGAACAAACAAACAACCAAGCACAAGAGCTCCTAGATAAAAATGTTATAGAATATTCAGCAAATCCAAACAATTCACCACTCATAATTGTGTCGAAAAGAGCTAAAAACAACATTAAACAATAGAGATTAGTGGTACACTACAAACAGCTCAATAAAAAACTCGTGAATGATAAGTTCCCGTCGACTTTACTAGACGACGTCCGGGACCGACATAGTTTTCAAGTCTGAACATGAAGAGCTCAGTTCATCAGATTGAATTTAATAATGAATCTAAACTAATAACTGCATTCTCTAAAAATAATGTACACTACCAGTTTAAACGGCTACACTTTGGACTGAAGATTTCTAACGCATGTTAACAATAGCATGGATTAGATTCGAACGCATTCCTATATGGAGATGATATTATATTCGGATGTTCATTAAAGCACCACAATACAAATCTCATCAAAACCGTTGAACATCCACGGAAATACAATTTGAAACTCGACCCTAGTAACTTAGTCAAATCTGATGATATATATTTAGGACTCCTTGACTCTCCTTGCTTCCTTTCTGGCAGTAACACGTTCACGTTCATAAAATTTTTGTTCTCTGCTAGCAAAAAACTGATCCAGGTGATTTTTGACCTTCTCATTTGAAGTAAAGGTTTTACCGTCTAATTTTTTTTAGAGGCCGGAGGCCAGGAGCTAATAATAATCAGAAGATGTCAGATATGGTGGGTGTAGTAGTATATCCCATCCAAGCCTATCCCATTCGCATTATCTTCGTAGAACACTACATCTTTTCTATTTATCACTTTTGCTCTTTTCTGGTTAAGTGAATCATTCAATTTGTCCAGCTTATGACAGTCCACTTAAGAATTGATCGTTGTGTTATCCGCTAGAAGCTTAAAAACGATTGCTTTGAAATCCCACTAAACATTATCTTTTTTTGATGAATATCAACTTTCGAAGTGCTTAGAACCGGTTCATCTTTTTTACTCTTTGGTCTCTTGCGTTTAACATTGTTGTCGACAATCCATTTCTCGCTTCAGTGATGATGTGTTTTAAAAATGGATCATTTTCTTGGGGCTTGAGAGCAAATCAGAGACGTCAACGCGACGGCACAAATTTCATTCCGTAAGGAAGCCATATGCTAAGATTTGAAATTAAATCTAGACGTTTCAAATGATCATTATCGGTCGAATTCGATAAATTTAATCTCTCAGCGATGTTATTAGCCGTTTGCATCAATTAATGTCTATTTTGTGTCTTCGTCAGTTTCAACTAGCCTTCCAAAACATGGTGCATCTTCAACATCAATCAAACCAGTTTTGGCACTGGCGTTCTGTCAAAACAACTCCATACACATCGGATAATTTTTTTCTTGTTTGAACTGTATTTCTACCCCTCCGATAGTAAAAAAAGTAAAATATGCTGAAAATGTTGGCTTTTACTTTCGATATTTGAAAGGGTACCAAAACCAAAAACTACTGCGTAGAATCTTGGTATATCAGCTGTCAAAATTTATAGTGAAAAAATACAATTAAGTCCTCTGTTGTGAAAAAAAACGAAATTACTTTCCGAACAACCTAATATTTATCAAGGGAGAATAAACACTAAAGCCGACGCTTTATTGCGTGTAAAAATTGATTGACAAGCCTTTAAAGTTATGATGCCAAAAACAATAAATGTGACCCGTAATGCAGCCAAAAAGCTATTAGATGAGTCAGATGGTCAACTCTATATCTGGGAAGGTTCTTCAATTTTCGATATTAGAAAATTACAACGCTAACAATTCATCTGAAAACCCGTTCTTTAATCATTAATGATGTTTTTATTACCAAATAAATATATCGCTTCAGGTATAGACGAATATTGCTTACCACTTTCCTTGCGACATCGTAACCTAGTCATCATGTAACGTTTGTAATTGAAACACTCATATCTGACCACGGCACGCGTCCAGCACTCCACCGACTCGACATCACTCGTTGCAGCGATCAATGTACTGCTAGCATTGATATAGTTATTGCCTTTGTTTTTGTTGCTTGAGTCATGTGGGAAATTTACGAGTATTGATTAGTTATTGCATCGATCGGTGCAAGACCTTTTTGTTGAAGAAAGTATGTTTTTACATTGTACATTACTAATTAGGCCATAAGTGTTTGACCACCAGCGGGTGTTAGCATTAAGAAATTGTATAAATGGCGAATATGAATTTATATAAAATATAGTCTTGTTGCATTTATTGAACGAGTTTAACACAGTGCCTATCCTTCTCGGCACTCAAAACACCTCCTGTTTATTGGTAACTGAAACATGTTAATAATGTGGTAGCAGGTACGGAGTAATGAACAAGTCAATTCCAACAATAATCAAGCGTTTATTAACTATTTAAAACTTAATTTTCCTAAAGGCGTGCTCGGAGCGGAGCTCTGTGGTGATCGCGACTTGTTCCAAGAGTGTGTCCTGACCGACTTTTTGTTGTTGTGTCCTCGCCTAAAGTCTTAACAGCCACATTTGTTTGACATTACTTTTTACATCTGTTTCCCATAATTTTCTATTACACTGGGAGCTTTTTGTGTCACAAAAAATTTAAACAATACAAACAGGGACACAAGTTGAAAAAGGTTAGAGCCGTGGCCGCCACAGTACTCCCTTGCCAGTGATGAAGTCACGGAGAAAAAAAATACATGTCGTGTAAAGTGGATGTGCAAAAACGTTCTACGGGAAATTTGCTTGATAACGATCCACGATTCGCAGGCGTCGACCCGATCGTCTTGATGATGCTGCTGATGTCGCTCGTGTCCTTGATGCGGCTGCTCTGATTGCTCACCTGGTGCTGGTTGTAAGGGTTGCGTGTGACGTATGATGATTTCTGTGCCTTCTCGACGGGTCGCGTCCATGTCCGCTATTACGGATGATGGTTTCAAGCGATCGATTAAGATGGTTTGATGGGCACCTCCAATGTTGACGACGAAAGCTTTAGCATTACGGCTCTTTACTTCGTATGGCATCGTAGCATCTTTTTGACTGCATCATGTCGTACGAATACGTGGGTTGCTGTTTTAACTCCTTGAATACGAAGGGGGTTGAGCTACCGTGCTTCCGGGGTGGTGTTGGGCGTAGCTGTCAAAGATGAGAGCGGAGCTCCTTGATGAAGGTAGTCTGTTCTTTGACGTCCTCTGCCAGAAATTCACCAGGTAGGCGAAGGTGCTCTCCGTAAACGAGTTCCGCGGCTGTGCTTTTGAGATCTTCTCGCCAAGCTGCCCAAATACCAACTAGAACTCTTGGTAGCATCCGAGTCCATTGGTTGTGATGGTGGCACTTGATGGCTGCTTCGAGCTGACGATGTTGACGTTCGACGAGTCCGTTTGCTCGAGGATGGTACTCGGTTGTGCGGATTCGATCCGTACCGGTCAAAAAGCTGAGCTCTTGAAACAGGGACGATTCGAATTGCCTGCCTTGGTCGGTTTTGATCCACATCGGGGCACCAAAGCGGCAGATCTATCCTTCGAAAAAAACTCGTACACATGTGTCTGCCTCCATGTTAGGCATTGGGAACGCTTCTGGCCAACGAGTATATCTGTCTACACATGTAAGACAATAGCGGTTTCCCTCTGAGCACGGCATGCTTATGATATCTATGTGAACGTTCTCCGAACGTGCCGTAGGCGTTGAGAAGTTGCCTGTCGGGGAAAAAACATGTCGCGTTACCTTGGCTCGTTGACACCCGATGCAGGCTCGTGCCCATTTGTGGCAGTCGGCTTTGATGGATGGCCATACGAAAGGTTGCGCGACCAGTTTCGCGGTAGCTTTTGCTCCTGGGTGAGCGAGTTCATGAACTACCATAAACGCGGCCTTGCGGAACGATGGTGTGACGTAAGGACGTATGTGGGACGTTGACACGTCGCAAGTGACTGCCACGGTCGAATCTGGCATTACTATCTGTTTGAGTGTCAACGCTGACTCGCGCTCGAGGAGTGCCTTGAGCTCCTCGTTGTCCTTTTGCGATTTTGCCAATGCTGTGTAGTCTTATGGTTTTTCGGCTGCTTCGATACACGAAAGGGCGTCGGCTACGACGTTATCTTCTGCAGTATGTTGAATGTTGGTTGAGAACTCCCCAATGAAGTTTAGGTGGCGGAATTGACGCGGTGAAGCTTTATCCAGTTTTTGACGGAATGCAAACTGGAGCGGCTTATGGTCGGTGAAAATCATAAATTCTCGCGCTTCAAGCATGTGCCTGAAATACTTGACGGCACGGTAAATTGCCAAAGGTTCACGATCGAACACGTTGTACTTGCGTTCTGCGGGGCTAAATTTCTTAGAGAAGAATCTTAGTGGTCCCTGTGGTTTGATTCAGTGATGTACCGGTCGCGAGATCTGATGCATCGCACGACAGGCAGATGCGTGCGCCCGCGCTTGGATGTGCGACTAGAGCTGCCTGGGCTAGACCGTTTTTGGTCTCCTGGAAGGCCTCGACGGTGTCGGGCGTCCAGTGGACTTCATTCAAGAAATCTGATCGTGTGGATAAGGTGTTTGCTTTATTTTTTAGATAAATTCAATCTCCACGAAGAAGATGAACATGTTAAACGTATCCTTAGGAGGCATACAAGTAGAGGATGTAGCAATATCGCCTTGCGTTGGGATAAAAGTGCAAGGCACCGAGGGAGATTTATTGGTGCTTATGCTGATTGGCTAAGCGAAGAGATAACAATGCTACAGGATATTTTGAACGTGATGCCATCGACCAGTGCTGGAAATGCAAGTACTAGAGGAGTTCAACGAGGACGTCCAACCAAATCTTTCGTAGCGTCGTTAGTCAAGACGAAAAAACGGAAATTGGAGCCATTGCTACGGGACCGAAGCAGTGAGGAACTTGCCGTGGCTACTCAAATATCTTTGAGACGTGCAGGAAAGAGAGATAGTGCCAACATCGTAAAAGAAGTGTCTCTTGCTTCTCCTCGACGAGGAACGCTTCTGAAAAAGCAAGAAGACTAGCGGATGAGGAGTCTGCTTCTTTAACCAACGACCAGGCTTTGGCGACTTATGTAGAAGCAAAGCTTTCTGTACACCAGTATAACGTTATTCGTCGACAAACACAACAGTTGCAACAGAACTCAACATTCCCACCGTATCGAGTCGTCAAAAATGCAAAGGTGAGGTGCTATCCAGCGAGGGAGAGTATAAATGTCACAGAAACGTCAGCTGACGTTAAACTTCAAGCGTTAGTAGACCATACAGTTGGACGCATTTGTGTGGTTCAGGAAGATGTCATTAACCAAGTTGCTGATCAGGAAGGTGTATTATCCCTCACGATAATAATTAAATGGGGTTGTGGTGGTGCTTCAGGCCAGAGTCGTTATAAGCAAAGGTTCGCCGAGGAAGAAAACGATGATGATAGCCTATTTAGTGCCTCTCTGGTGCCGATTCGCCTTATCGACGATAACAGCAGTGCTGTTTTGTGGCAAAATCGAAAACCATCATCGACACGATATTGTATGCCAATTTCATTAACGTTCGCGAAAGAAACCAGTCTGTTGATTACGAACACTTGCCAAGCGATTCAACAGCAAATAGACTCTTTGTCTCCTACTGTGTTGTCTGTGATAGGAAAAGCAGTTTCTGTCAAGCATATATTGCTCTTGACGATGGTTGATAGGAAGATATGTAGTTCGTTGTCAAGGCACAAATCTTCACAGCTATGTTACATTTGTGGAGCTTCCCCAACTCAAATTAATCAAGATTTTACGGACAAATTTGAGGTGGATATCGACACTTTAGCGTTTGGTTTGTCTCCACTACATATGTGGATACGCTTCTTTGAATGTCTTCTACACATTTCTTACCGTTTCGAATTCAAAAAATAGCGAGTTGACCGACAAAACAGGCAGCAATTCGAAGTGCGGAAAAAAAGATACAACAGCAGTTTCGGTCTGAGATGGGTTTGCTGATCGATATGCCAAAACAAGGCACCGGAAACACAAATGATGGCAACACAGCTAGACGATTTTTTAAGAATATTTCAAAGTCATCTACAATAACAGGAGTAAACGAATCGCTGATTGAACCTTTTTGAGTGATACTTGAGAGCCTTTCAAGTGGATACGAAATAAACGCTGAGGCTTTTAATTCGTATGCGAAGGAGACAAGAGCGATTTATCTGCGGCACTACGCCTGGTATTATATGCCAGCTAGCGTTCACAAAGTATTGACTCATGAAAAGGATATAATCAATACTTGCATATTGCCTATTGGACAACTTTCCGAGGAAGCTCAAGAAGCCAGAAATAAAGATATAAAGAGGTTTCGAGAGCTTCATACTAGAAAATTCTAGAATTGACACTAATCTGGATTTGCTACACATGCTGCTGATAACTTCTGATCTTGTCATCTCTAGCTTAAGGAAGCTGCCATCACAGAATAGTGGGGCATTTTCATCAAGTGTTTTTCAACTCATATCTCCGCCGCAAATTGCTAGCAGCACCACTCACGAAGAATATTGTTCCGATTCTGGGACCAGCAGTGAGCCCGAGGCTTCTGATCACGAAAGCTGTGAAAGTCTCAGTGAATGAGATCACCCACGATTTTGAAATTGTTCGATTTTTATTAAGTTATATAAATTTATTTCTTGATGATAACCAAAATATATTTAGATCCTACATGCATTTTTTGTCATTTTCATTAGTTAAGTGTTTGACGTCTTTCATCTTTTCAACAGCAAATAAAAGTTTTTCGTACAAAAAAATATTTTTGTCCAGCTAGATTCGCAAAATGACACACTGTGCGGCGTGATGCCATTCTTATAGACACGGTATCCGAAGAAAGGTACTTCTTGCACGCCAAATAAAAACTTCGGCGGGTTGACGACGATACCGTAGTGCTGCAGCCGAGCAAAAACTTGCTGAAGGTGTCGATAATGCTCCTCTTCGTCGATGCTATCAAAATATCGTTGATATAGGCATACGCGAAGTCTAGCTCATAAAGCACTTCGTCGATAAAACGCTGAAAGGTTTGCGCGGCGTTACGCAACCCGAAACTCATAAAAGGAAACTCGAAAAAGCCAAAAGGTGTAACAATGGCGGTTTTCGCGATGTGTACCTCAGTTACGGGTATTTGGTTGCACGCCAGCAAAAGGTCGATTTTGGAAAAAAATCGTAGCTCCTTCTAATGACTGCGCAAAATCATGTATATGCGGCACTAGAGCAGAGGTACACATCCCAAAAATGGTTTGCAATTGAACGGCTCCTTCTAAAAAAGTTATGTCTGCAAAATTGAATGAAAATAATTTGCAGTGAAAATAGGATATTTTCGATAAAGTCTGTTTAGTGATATTTTGTTTTGTTCTATTTCCAAACCAAATAAGGTTTTCTAATTTCCGTCCAAATGTAGCTAAAGTTAACAATTTTTGCGAATAAAAACTAATTTTTGATCAATATTTAGTCACAACATCTCAACGCATATAAATTTTTTATTTAATAAAAAATTCAGGACTATTGATTTTTTAAATTAATGTTTATTTCTCTGATTATTAGGTCGGTGAAGAAAACGTCACCACTGCTTTGTCGCTCATTCACTATAAAGAATGTTATGAACCAGTTATGAATTATGTCTTTGGTCGAGCTTTCATTTGTAAAAATTTGGAAATTGCTAAAAAGGTAAGAAAACGGTTACGTATAGTTGATATCATTTTTAAGACCCATAACACATAATTATTTTATAATTAGGAAAAAAAAGAATACTTAAAACAAGTATCATTGGAAATATAGATGCTGCTTATTTTTTGCATGTTCTTGCACAATTAATCATTAAACTATTCTCAAACGCTTTCGCTGAAAAATGTGATTGCCAACAGCAAAGAAGATTATAGTATTTCAAATAATTTAATAGAAATGTTTAAACAACTTCGAACAATTCAACATTTTCTGCACAATAAGGATAGATCGTAAATGTATTCTATACAGTTTTGTTTGAACATTATTTAAAACATCACGTCAACGGATAACAATATTTAAAAACATGATTTCATCATTTAATTTGCGAATCATCGCATCGCAAATGACTTACATACAGTCTACAGTTTTTCCTCCTAATCATATTTGGTTTGGTAGATCCTTAAATTATTTTCTCTATTTTTCGTATATATGACTTTTTCTTTAAACTTTTAGTACCGTAGGAAATGTCGTATTTGAAAAAGTCACTTCTTACCAGTTAGTTGTTTTATTAGGAAGAGATTTTATGTTTTGAGAAATACGACCGCAGTCGTTTCAAAAGTAGTGTTAATTTGGGGCTGCTTCAAAAATATCAAGTGTGTATATCTGTATAGTAACTAGAATATTGTGATCCAAAATATGATGATATTTTCGATGATTTTCTATTGTTCATGAGTGTAAAGTTGGGGAAATCTTTTTGTGCTCGGTAATTATCCAAAAAATATCGCTAAAATCACTAACAAGGAGAAGGCACGATGTGGCATCCAAGGATATTCAATCCCTAAAATATTAGACCGGAACACCCCCTCCCCCATTTTGAGAAAAAGTCTTTAAAGATTTTAGCGTCGCTTAACAAATACGTACCTAGTACCTACTATTGTATATGCCACAATTACTAAACATAGCATTTACTGTCCTTGTTGGTTGCTTTTTGTCAATTTGGCTATGAGATACGAAGAAGATTCTAGGAGCAAAGAATGATCCTACTGTCAACTATGATTTTGCTTCGATTACAACAGTCTTTTATTATCCAACCGTTTAATAATGAGTTTTCAGTATAATTTACATATCTAAATGCATATTGTTGGTTTACCTTAAAATTGAACTAATCTTATCATATACAAAGTGCTGATTTTGATCATAAACATAACGCAAAGAACGCAATACATATATTTAAACACAAAATACCCCGTAAAATTGCAAATTCTGGAAACGAATTTTACTCGAACGAAGCTGAAATAAAAAAAAGTAGCTTAAGTTTACTTCCAAACATCAATTTATTCGGAGCAAACTACATACTTCATAACAAGGAATTGCTGAATTTGTATCTTGTAAATGTATCACCTTAGCGATAAATTCTAACGAGTAAAACAGTACTGGGATGCAAAAAAAATTTCAATATTGTAGTATAATAGTAAGTCTCGAAAATTTAATTTGCTACTATTAGTAGGTAGTAGTAAGTAATTACAAACTAATTCTTCAATAAGCATAATTTTATTTAATTTCCTATGAATCCTATGTTACAATTTTCGCTTCTTCTATGATAACGACTAACTTCAATAAAAATGCGCTGCTGATCTATTTGCTATTTAAAACTCATTTATTTGCTTTTGAATATTATTGCTGAAATTCTAAACCGGCCCAAGGGATTTCTTTGTTCATATATGACTAGTAGAATATCTAAAGCTATACAAAGGGGAGGGCATGATAAATTTCAAATTGACGGTAAGATGGGTTGGAATCGCCGGTTGATAGAACAGCCATGTGGCTATTATGTGTAAACGAATCGTACGAACGAGCAATAGTTGATCACGTAGATTGCAGCAGTAATGTGCAACTTTTGCAGTTGGTTGGACTATTGCATCTCCATTTTGATATTTTTCATTATATTTTCAGTATTTTGTCTGTTGCTACGAGAAAATTTTCGGCAAAAAAATAACGTACCTTTTTAATTTTATTAGATAACAACTATACTTGTTCCTAGAGACTTATAGTTAGTCCAGAAAAAATACATGCAAACACCATACCACCCAAATAAAACCAAACAAAAATGAAATTAACTGTTAATACGTGCAAAAAAGACACCATTACGACTTACTGCGCAGCTTATTACTTATAGAATAGAACATTTATGCACATAATGACAAATCTTATTACGGCTTTCATTTATTTGGGCGTTTCCCTGGTGGAAATGTAACAATTTTAACCAAAATTATGAAATCGGTTGAGTATATTTAAACGTTTGCCCACCCGTGTTTTTGGTGCGAGTAGAGACACCGTATAAGTGTGTCGCGTTCGTCTCAATTAATTATTACTGCATGCTTTTTATTAAATATAGCAATTTAGTATAAAAAATAGAACATTTTAAGCCACGGAAACAGTGGTGGTTTTACTACAGTTTTGCTACATTGACAGTCAGTGCGTTTTTGTTATTTAGGTAGATAGTTAGAACGTAAAAATCTTTTAGATTTGTGATTTTTATCTGTTGAATATTTTAGAAAATACACATAATCAAATTTTGAAGTTATAAATCATGGAGGATGATTCTGAAATCCAAAGTTGTATGAGAATGTTTCGATTGAAAGATAAATTGCGGCTGTATACGAATATTCACATATTATTCAACATGTCAGGCGAATCGATCGCTACTCTTTGGCGAATGCTTTGAAAAATATCGTACTCTTAAAAATTATGAATTAATTCCATAAGTCACCTAAATATCTTAAACTTTTATGGGAATAAACTAGTTTAGATCTGCTTTTCAAATTTCCATTCTTACAAAAGTTTCATAAGCTTCCATGTTCAGTCGTCTTATTTATTTATTTATTTACAGATTCATCTTACAGACTAAAGCAATGACAAGATGAAAATGAATAGTAATAAATATGGCTAATTTAACAAACAATGTTTAAGCTTATGCTTGAAAGTAAAAAGTGAGTGGGGAAACGAACCAAGCTGCAGAACGTTATGGTTTCTGGGAAGGCGTAACATCGGAGAGTGAAAGAAAGTTTCCGTTCTAGCAAACGGTATGACAAATAAATCACCACATCTAGTAGGACGTTCTGAAGAACGATATTCTAAGCAGTCGCAGAGGCTAGAATATATTAGACGGTGGTGAAGTCGAAAGAGGAAACATTCATCTAGGAAGAGTCTACGTGATTTCAGGGTAGGAAGATGAAGCATGGACAATCGGATTTGTATGGAAAATGAAATTTAAATAGAAGGAAACGAGTAAATTTACGCTGCACAGATTCAAGCATAAAGTCTATTGATGACGTGGAGACCATACTTGTGAACAATACTCAAGGATGGGACGGACGAGGCTAGTGTAAAGGCAAATGCAGGATGAGATGTCAGTAAACATATTCGAATGCCTAAATACAAACCCAACGACACGAAAAGCTCGCAAGATAATTGACTCAATGTGAGCATCAAATTTAAGCCTAGGATCAAAAATTACGGAATATTTTGTATGGCATAAGTGTGAGTAACTGTACTAGGTTTCAGCGAGAAAGACATTTTGTGACACTTTCTTATATTCAACGAGAGACAATTACATTGACACCAAGTATCTCGAGCATCTAAATCGAATTGGAGGGCATAACAGTCCTCCTGAGAGCGGATGGCTCTGAAAACTTTTAGGTCATCGGCATATAGTAGGCAATGGGACTTAATAACGAAGGGAAGGTCATTAATATAAAGAAGGAAAAGAAGGGGACCTAGAATTGAGCCTTGCGGAACTCCGGAAGAAGGATAGAAAGAAGTTGAGAACGCACCGCAGACACCAACTCGGCAAGAACGGTTGCTAGAATATGATGAAAGCCAAGAAAGCACAGGACCATGAAGACAATAGTGTGCTAGCTTTTTGTGCAGTATAAAGTGATTGACGGTATCAAAGGCTTTGCTAAAATCAGTATAGACAACGTCAACTTGGGATTGATTGTCAAGAGCCTTCGCAACTATTTGACAAAATTCCAGGAGATTTGTATTGGTGGAACGGTTTTGAAGGAAACCATGCTGTACACGAGAGAGTCTACAATTCAGTGCTGAATAAATCTTATTGTAGACGATACGCTCTAGGAGTTTGGGAAAACAAGAAAGTAAAGAAATGGGACGATAGTCTTATAGAAGAGTATTATCAAAATAAGCTCTCGATTATTCAGGGTTAGTCTTAAAGCTTTAAATGCCTCGTGGCATAAATTGCCGCATTGTTTTTTTACTTTATTTTTAAGTATATGCACACACATATTTAGTTTTTTGGCAAAATATGTGCGTAGTTGTAAATGAAGTGTGTAATATTTACAAAATGCAACAAACGACATTCTTCAGCCGTGTTGTTAGTAATTGGATAACCGTTAACAATTTTAAGTCGGATGAGTCTCGTTTCATGTTTCCTTTTGATGTTACGTATTAACGTATTAACGCGCAAAAAATCGCTCGGTTGGCTGCGGGGCTTATAATCTTGCCAGCTGTGCCAAATCCATCGCAACTAAATTACCGAAGTTTACGTGTCTTCTTCTGAAATTCCCTTGATGCTTTGTCTTACCTTCGCTGCAGAAAACGAAGCAATAGTTTATCGGAGTATAGACTGCTTAAGACAATAGAGGTAAATACGCTAGCGGAAGAAAGCGTAATAAATGACGATATGGACACATTCAGTCAATTACAAAGGGACTCCGCAAACAAATCAATCTGAATAAAACGAAAGGTAACCAAAAAACACTGCACGTTAGGCTTTATAAAATATTATTATTATTAAAGAAGAAATAAAGAAACTGAACAAACTCGTATTCGCCCTTAACTAGCTTGTCGCCATAACTACACCGTAGCTGCTTCCTCCGTCTAAATTTCAGCCGTCGTCATCATCAAGGTTCGAACACTTCGTCGTCTAAAAATCTCCGAAAAGTTCTGTGCAGGATGACTGAACTTATCGTCATTCCTGGCCGCGCTTGTTAGTGCGGAAAGTTTTTGATGACCAGCTGATTATCATTTCACAAATTGATTTTGACATTTGTCCTCTCGAAGTGTTGTTAGAATTGTTTATGTTGTTCGGTGATCTTGGGCCGCTGGTTGTCTCCTGTCTTTCGAGGCCACCTTCAAAAAAAATAGAATTCGTCAGCTCCGTGTAAGTCTTCAAGGGTAACCAGGTTCACGTTATCGTATGTTCGCGGAGTTCATTCCGCGACTGTCCGATGGCCTGGCCTGTCAACTTTGCAACCTTCATCTCGACATCCTTTTTCAGCAGCTTCTTCCTTCCTTGGGCGTCTTCTACAATCCGTTTATCTTGCGCCTCTGCATATTCTGGATATCTTGCTTCTCATGTGAATGATTCTATGCTCATTTCCCAGTTCATTTCGCTCCACGTTATTCTTTTCTCGCTATTTATTTACATAAATTGTTAGAAATATGGCTTAAATTGACACGTATTTGCCATTGTTCAACCTTTTTTCAGGAACATGTATTTATATGTAAATATTGAGTTTTTGGTGGTGAATTGAAATGTATTAATATACCATGCCATATATTTTTGCCTCAGTGGTATTCAGATGTGTTTAATTTCCTGTGCCAGTAAAAATATTCCTAAAAAATTCGTGGAATGTGGAAAACCTTGTTTCTTTACTTTTTATGTTTATTTGTTATTCAAGAAATTATATATGCTTTTTTTAATTTTTATGTTTAATTGCTATTCAAATAATTGCTGCTTTATTTTCCAAAGGGCTCCCGCTCGCGAGCCCAAATGAGAATCGCATGAGCTTTCGATTGCAAAATATGAAAACATTGTAAAGACGTAAATCGCCAACGAGCGCCAAGCCATAGAGTTATGCCAAGAGCTACTGGTTGATGAGATGCTCGCTAACCAGCTAATGATCTTTAAGGCGGAAACACATTATTAAAACGCGACGCGACGTGTCGACACGCCGACTTGGCACGTCTGGATCGGGTGGCGTGTGCGCGCATGGCGTCGCGTCAGATGTATATAATGTGATTCTGGTCTATAGAAAACAACACATTTACGTTTTGCAATACTTCTTTTTTTCTCGAATGTATCAACACCGCTTACACTAGTCACTAATTCTGGTATGATCTGAAACTAAAGAACGAAACGAAGGGTATGGACGTGTTTGCACATCACCAAACCAAGTAAATCGTGGCAACGCACGGAATCGTTTATGAAAACGCTGATCTGAATATAGGTAGGCTATCTGTACGTGACAAAATGTCTGTGAAACAATCTTCAGCAATCAATTGAACACTTCTCTTGATTTACAACACTCACGTAGTATTCGTTTGTTTATCGTGTATTCCAATCCATAGCCTATTTTATATAATGTTCTTTATCAACTCTTTAAATATTTTTCAATTCATCACATTATTCAATTTGCGCTTTTCTGGTGACCCCGCACAGGAGCACGAAAAAGCATATTTTATGCCTAATTTTTCGTGGCGTGCTTTTGGCTCCTGGAGCATTTCATTTTATAATGAAAACATAAATTTCCCGGAAAATTTGGCGGGAAACGATACGATCCCGTTTGGGTGCAGCAAGATTGAATGGAAAGCTGGAGTTGAAAGCATTTTCAGTGTTTCTAGAATACGCTGACTTAAGGGGTTATTTTCATGTGAACGCATAAATTTTACCTCTTTTGAGGGATTTTTTTTATGAGAAATTAAAATTCAATCTTTTTAATTTTTTATATGTTTTCATTTGTATCTTAAACTATTTAAAAAAAATTGTTTTTCTTATATTACATTTTTTATATATATTTTTTTAAATTAAATTAGACACTAAAAAAAGAAAGCAGCTCACTGGTCATGGTAATAGCGGCTGTTCAAGTTGTCTGAAATAAAAAATTCGCATGGATTATTGTTCAGTAGGTCTGTCGCTATCGTCCCTACCAAAATTATTCAATTTCATTTTAAAAAAATGAAAAAATGGCGGACTGTAGAAAAAAAGTTACGAAAATCATGTTTTTATGTTAAAAATCGTTTAAAAAATATAAGAAAATATTTTCGAAAATGAGAAATTTTGGTACGGATGACAACTATTAATGAGTAAAAGAACATATATAAATTTCAAAGCAATCGGTTGGATACTTTTTGGTTGTAGGACCATGACCGTTTTAGAAAATGATGTTTCGAGAAAAATGCGTTTAAAGTTTCAAGAGCAGAATTTTCGTGGAAAATTTATACTTACACTAATCTGCTATGCCTGGATCATACAATAACCCTTCGGTGGCTTCATATGCATCATTTTCTGCCAGTTTTTGTGACCTGAGGGAAGCCCTTGTCGTTTTGGATGCCTCGGACGTGGATCGCTCTGCACGGGTTATTCGTCGTTCATCGTACTCCTCAGCATACACGCAGCTGTCCACGACGCAATTTCCAGCGTCTTTTTTCCATTCAAATGATGCTTTGGGACCAAGTTCCAGATGCAACTATTAAACGACTCGTTGTTGTTCTGAGTGTTTTTTCCCAAGCACCTTTGCATCAGATCATCAGAATTCTTCGTAAATTGGCTACAAAAAACTTGCTGTTTCTTCATAAAATGCTGGAGTATGTGTGTAGTTTTCGACTGTATTCTCTGCCGTATGTTGTAAATACTTGCACCATGCAATTGAACAGTACGAGTGCTGGGGGTTTTCATCGGTTAAAATGTAATGATACTATGTAGCCCACACTGCTTTCTTAATTTCTTCTTGAGAATCTGGATTTTTCAAAATAGCCAAACCGAAGTATGTATTCAGCTTAACCATCATGGCATTGGTCAATGCAAGAGTCGACTTCTTTGTTGCAGCACTAGTGGGTTAAGCATTTTTGACCATAGGAGAAGAATTGATGCCAAATTCTTGGCACGAACACTTTACACACAACTTGAATCCTAGTCCTCGCGGTGTTTTTTTCAAAAATTTTACGTCACTATCGCACAGCTTGCACTTTAAAATTGATTGTAAAGCGGTAAACACTAGTGAGAAACACAGAATACTGTAGCTGAATCCTTCTTCACTCGGTACATCAAAGTCACTCTTGTCTTTTAATTTTTCAGCTGATGTGCTCGCCAACTCGGTATCGGTTTCAGCAGTATACTGATTCCCTGGAAACCTCCTTTTTCTTTCTTTTTGCGCTGGGTATCTTGTGGAGCTTCTCGAGCCTTTTCGATCCATTTTTATTTTTTTTCCTGTTTGATGTTGACAATCAGAGCATCAAAAGTGTATTGCTAAATTTGTTCTAGGATTTTATATATATTCACGTAAAAATTTATATACACTATTCCACATATGCACAGGTACGTAATATACTAAAGTTGATCATCAGAAACTCCGTACACAGGTATAAAAGACCCGTGAAAACAATAGAAATGTAGCAGCTGCAGACCTGCCGCGTGGCAGACAAGTCGCTTACGGCGCGTCGGCGACTATGAGTTGTAACTTATTTAATACTAAGAATTTCGGTCTGAATTTTTCACAGCATATTTTCGATAGGTTTTACTCTCGAAATATGATAAAAAAAATAAATCGATTTTTCGAAGTGGTCACATGAGAATACCCCCTTAAGTCTGTTGATCGAAACGTTTGTAAATTTTCCGTTAATAGTTACCTTACCTTACCTTACCTTGCGCCTAAAAAAAAGTTTTTGTGCCGTGAACAGCCTACAGCATCACTGGATCATCTGAAACCAAAAAATCAAAATGATTTATTCAGTTTATTACTTTATCTCTCCAGTCTCGTCGAGTTTTTTTCATTATTAAATTTTTTAATTTTTGGCACCATTTTGAAGCCAAAATAACGATTTTTGACGAAAAAATCGACCCATTTGTTATTGTAAAATTATTAGGAATTTTTTTTTAAAGAAACTCAACGTAGCTAGAGAGCTATATATATGTAGAATATGTGTACAAAATTTCAAAACGATCGGTTTAGTAGTTTTTTCTGTAGGCTGGTCACCGACTTTAAAAACTACATGTTTGGGAAAATCGATTTAGAGTTTTGTACACTGAAAAAATGAAAACATCTTGAGAAAAACTGGATTTTCTTATAAAATACGTACATGTCATCATCGATGCCGGGTCCATACAGTACATCACTATCATCCACGTTATCTAAGGCATCTTTTTGCTCCTGTCGATAAAAGTAATACAATAGAGACCGAAACAGTTGCCGCTCGACGCCGCTCAACGCAGGTAGCTAAAAAGCGCGCAAACCTAAGAGGTACGGTTATTCAACTTACTGTAACTTCGTTGGTTTTACTCCGAATGACTTACAAATTTACAATATTATTCAGATGTTGTACTTTCAGAAAAAAAATAAACAAAAATGGAAGAAAAAAACAGTTGTCAAACCTTACCCCCCCCCCCCCCTCCCTTAAAGTATTTCATTTCATGACTGGGTAAGTTTAATTAATGAAGATCGTATATGGTCGACTCGAATGAAAATTCAAATAGCATCAGGAAATTCTTTGCGAATAAATGATTTACTTTTTGTGTGCCGAGAAAAGTGGTAGGCTGTGTCTCCCCGAATTGTTGCCTTAAATTTATCACAAAATCTTGTTCAGGTTTGAGTTCAGATTGGTGAAAAAATTCACCGGGCAATCGAAGTTTACATCCAAATGTGAGCTCTGCTGTGAATGTGCGGAGTTCGGCTTTATAGACTGAGACAAATAACTACTGCTGAGTGATATCTTAATAATATCGATAAGGATATGCTCGAATCTGATGTTCGGATCTTAGTAGCACCTTATTGGAGAGCGGTGTCTTCCTATTTTCGACTAAAAAGATATAAAATTTTCAACGGAATATGGATGTTTTCTTGCATTTTCGTCTACACAAATCGATCCTTCGCCAATTTACTGGTTGAGCTATCACCCTTATGGGACAATTTGTGGAAATTCAACATGGTCTTTCTCGCTGCTGTTTGGGTACAAACAATTGGCGTTAGGCATCTGAATTCCCTATGCGCTAAACGCTTCGTTGATAATTGTAAAGTCGCTGTTAATTCTGGATCCTTTTTTGGAGATTCGCCAACTCTTTTTTGGATATGAACGCCCATACCAAGGACTTGTAGTTCGTATAAATTGTAAACGGTTGTCCTTCCAGGAAGTGTCTGAAGTGTTGGATGGTTTGATATGTGGCGGTGAGGTTGCTATTATACACAGGGTAGCGGCACTGGGTTGCAGTCGAGGTTTGGCTGTAAAATCTCAAAGGCTGAAGGTTTTGGCCAACGGGTTGATGGAGTACGGCAACTGCACAAAAGTCAGAAGCAGCTGTATTCAGGCATAGTGGAGCATCCCTCTTCGGATACACAAGTGCTGCTACATTTGATAGTTACCATTTGCATTCGGTGAATGCGGCTGCGGTTTCATCGTTCCATTTAATTGATGTCCCGTCAATTTTTTTATTCCCTGTAAATCGGAAGATCAGCTTTTTTTGAATACGAACGGCATATTGCAGAAATCTACGGTAAAAGTCAACGAAGCAAAAATGTCGGCAGTTCTTTGGCAACTTTTGGTTGCTGGATTTTTAAAATAGCATCAACTTTTTGTGTCAATGGTTTGTATCCATTGAGTGTAATTCGGTGTCCTAGAACTGAGCGAATTCATATTTGTCGGTATTGATGAACAAATTGTACCCGCTGAGTAGTTGAAAAACTTTTTTAGCTGTCGAATATATTGATTGAAACCTTTCAACGCGATCAAAATATCACCCACATTCAAACACGAAATCAACACAACCAAAAGGTAATCTAGTTTATTCCAATAAACCGAAAGATATGATGATGGCGGTTTTCGGTATATCGTCTGGGTTTCCAGGCATTTTACGGTAAGCCCGCTAAGGATCGAGATTCGATAAGTAGCTTCTTTTATCAAGGAGACCTTCGATGTCTGGCATTTAGAAATCGGAGGTAACCACAAGGTCGCCATGATTCGTGCTAGCCCATGGTGAAGTTGATGGTCGAACTACTCCAATAGTCATTATATATTTTTTTTTTCGTCGTTCAAAGTTGGAACCTTGAAAAGATATCGATTTGTTCCTGCTTCTCGGCATGTCTCAAGAAAGTTATTATCGGCGATTTTATGCCGTCTAATGATCGACGACGACTTCGGCAGAAATCGTTGAAGGGGACACCCAATCTTTCTGCGGGTCTGTCAATTAGACAATACCCCGTCAGTAAGGATACAATAGAACTTAAGATTTCACGACTTGTGTTGAGGAGCTGCTTTGTGTTTTTGGAGCTCAGTGCGTGCCAAGTTTGCCTGGTTGTCCTGCAGGTTTCTTCCAGTAACCAGCCTCCATGTAATGCTGCTTAAATTCTAGCTTTATGGAGGCTAGAGGTTGGCCGATTTGGGGTGTGAGTATTTACTCCTTGAGCTCAGTGCCAGCTCTCGCTAGGGCATCTGCTTGGCAATTTCCCCGTATATCACTATGTCCCGGTACCCCGTGTAGGATCACTTTCAAGTGAAGCGACATCACGTTCAGTTGTGTACGACATTCTATTAGAATCGTGGATGAGGTTTACACGTCGAATAATGATTGGATAGTAGCTTGAATGTCAAAGAAAATATTTAGGTTTCTAATGGAAATTTTCTGATTTCTCTACCAGTCTACTGCCATGTATATTGCAATAACCTCTGTCTGAGAAACACGGCAGTGGTCTGGAAACCGGAAGGATAGTTTCAAGTCTAGCTGTATTGAGAAAACGCCATAGTCAACTTTTCTATCCATTTTAGGCCCACCAGTATAGATGTCGATCGATTCCTACATCCCACTTCTTTCTATTGCCCAGTCACAAATTCCGTTTTCTGCGGATGAATCTTCAGACCGCACTCTTTGCCCCACTTGGTAAGAATACTCAGGGCAAAGTTAAGTCTTTGTTCGTTTTTTGGGTTTAATTTAACTAAGAAGAAAAGACAAACGATAATCTTTTTAGACGGTATACTTTTATTACGGTTGCTATTTTTATAAGTGGTTCGATGTTGCCACGGTGGCGTCCGAAACTCGTCTGGTCCTTTTTGATGGCAACTGGTTTGACGGCATTGGCGATTCAACACTGCCCACCTTGCACAACCGTGCAACAAAAAAAATATGCAACAAAACAGTAAAAGTATAAACAATTTGTCAGAATCTTGCAAAAACAATAAACAAAACTTAAAAATAGTAGATTTTTACCGTATATGTATACACTTAAACTAAAGTAATAATCTTAATTTTTAGATTCTGGTTTCGATGCTTACTTAATATTAGGGAAAAATACTTAATCTATCTTAGCAAAGCGACCAACTTTTTACAAAAAGAAAGTAAGATTATTATATATATATATATATTGGTATATTGATACCTTTCGCAGTAACTTAACCTAATTCACCTAACTCTCACGCGCGACCCAAAGTCACTCAGAGCTGATGCCATAGTGTAAGGAAAGATATGCTTGTTGAGCTGGCTCTGAAAGAGGTAAGGAAACGAGCTTATGAACCGGGCGATCAAAAGTTGATTCTGCAGTTTTAACCGTTACGGATCGGACTAAACCGAATCTATTGCTTAAGATCGAAGTTACCCTTGCCAAAGGCCAGTAGGATGGGGGAGTTGACTCGTCCTTTATGAGCACTAAGTCATCTACTGTTACGTACCATAAACTAAATTCAAATTCGCGCCTTTTCTGCACGAAATAACTAAATCCGAGAAATATCTACCTGGCAATGATTATTTGAAAGTGTAAAGCTCGCCAAGTTCCGAAAAAAGCTATTCAAGCGCGTCATCTCGCTCCAACCCTCGGATCGTGTTCAAGCTTTCGCGAATACGAGTGATCGATCACGCCACGCTACGCGAAAAGTAGCTTTTCGATGTTCGACATGCCGGAAATGGGGAGTGAGTGTGGGGAGTTGGATGGTAGAACTGAGAAAGAACGGTCACGGAGAGGCTCCGCGCGATTGAACCCAAAAACGATTTTTCTAGTTTTTTTATCGTAGACGAAGTGCAATGCAATTGGAAAAAAATCGACTCGCGTTTCCGTCGTTCAACGTAAATTGATGCAGAATTCTGCAAAAAGGCAGAAAGCACCGCGTCCCAGTGAACTGTTAGACAAATTGCATCGAGGCGTTGTTATAATCTGTGTTGGCGTCACGATTTTCGGAACGGGCCTGTTAGGAATGCGTGTCTACAGGGATTTCACTGTTGTGCGGCCGGCGATCAAGGAGGCCGAACTAAGGAAGCTCGAGGAGAAAGCGGCTCTGGAGAAAACAACGGAATTTAGCGCTCAAATTGTGCGCCCAATGGTGTATTCGTCTTGTTAGGTTTGTTAAGGTGCACTAATTTAAGTTTCATAAAATACATTGAATTTTAGAAGAAAAAAAATTAATAAATAATGGAATAATTATAACAAAAAGGTGATGTGATTGTTTTTTTTTTGCAATGGCGACGCGTGTAGTGATGCGTTTCTGTGTTTCTCTTTGTTCATAAAACCCACGACTCGGTGAGCTAGTCGGGGAAACAAAAAAATGTTAAATCGGGACCACCACTAAGCGGTCGACTTTGTACCGGTCCTGGCGGCGCGGGTGCACACAAGGCATCCAGGGTCGAGGAGCGTCCAAAATGGTGGAGCACTCGATCTCGGGTCTTCGGGTTTGGGCGCGAAGTCGGGACCGGACACTACCTGGAGGTTTCTTTGTGGAAAGTACTGTTGCTGATCATTTTATTACACCTTTGTTCTATTTTTCTACCAAAACGTTAATCAATTTAAATTGCATCGTTACACTGTCAAATAATCGCCTTTGGCAGTACTAAAATCCGAATTGCTAATCCACCACTCGCACTGTCTCTCTCGAGAGGTGAGAAACGCGTTTTCTTTGTTCTGGTGTGGTAAGTTGAGGTGATCGAGCGAGAAGCGGTTTTTTTGGGTGCGGTCGCCCATCTGATTGGACAAAATTTGCGGATTGCCATATATGGGCATAAAAATGTGGTGATCGAGGAGTCGTGGTGAACGGACGTAATGAGCGACATTCAATTAGATATTGTGGAAAGTAAGGTGAATTGTGAGCAAGAGGCGTAGAAGCCAAAAGTTTGAGGCGAGTTTAATTTCGGTACGACTTCAACAAAACGATCTGAAGGTCCAACGAAAAAACGAGCAATTGGAATACGTGGCAGCGAAGGCGTCTCCGCGGCAAGTTACGCGTTTGCCAGCAGTAAGCTAGTGTCGAAGCTCGAAAGGGTGTAACGGGTGGGGGTGCTCCGCACGGAGCCCCCTCCCGGCAATCATCCTTCATGGGGCGTCCAAATTGGCGGGGCACATGAAGTAGAATTGGCTGGGAAGGAGGTGTGGTAGTGGGAGCAAGCAACAGTACCACTTATTGGATTGCAACATATGATGCAAGAATTCCTTTTTCCATTTACTCCAGAAGCTGTTCTTCATTGGTAAGAGAAGCATGTATCTGTCTTGGTACTTTTTGGTCGGGTCAGACTCGCTGGAAGCCGATGGTAAGGTTCTCAGGGGGCGACCAACTAAGAAATGGTTTGGAGTTAGAGGAGAGTTCAAGCATGCTTCGATTTTTTTTAATTTTATTTGGCTACATGACATTTAGACAAAATTACATAAGGTTATCTTGCATATATGATATAAATCCAATTTTTTGTAGCGAGCGTCCCAAAAGGATTATGATGCTGTGAAAGGGAGCTATACATTTTGTAGGCTGGAAATTCATACTTATCCTAAAGTTTATTTAGCAAACCTTAAATAAATTGTGATGTATCAATCTTCTAGTGATAAAATTCTTAATTCTACGAAAATGCAATAATTAATTGCATACATAAAAGAGCACTATGTCGAATATGAAATTAATGTTAACATATTCATTACAAGTTGAGTCGAAGAAAGTAACATAATTGAGAAAAATTGTCAAGCGGATCGCATGCATAATTCAAATAGATTTTGACTGTGGCGCAAATAATTTTTTAAGACAATTTTATAATTAAGCACAGTTAGATAACAAATTAAATAGTTTTGGCCCTAGAACACTAGAGTGTCGTTTTGTTATTTCATATTTACACTTGCTTATAGCTAACGTTCCAATTTCTTGGCTTCTTGCATTTAAATCTATTTGATATAGTGGAAACTAATCCTTATTCAAAAATACAAATTTTAATGAGTTGAAAGTATATAATTCACGAACGTTGAACACATTTATTATTCGAAAGGCTTCTTTTGACGGGAATAGACGCGATTTTCTTAAGCAAAGTTTTATAATTATATTTTGTAGGTTCTGTAAAGGAATAATTGTTGTTGTGTATGTACTACCCCACGAAATAATGCCATATTGCAATGTACTTTAAACCAAAGAAAAAAATATATTTTTGACCAGTTTTAAATCAATATAGTCTCGCAAAGTTTTAAAAACGAAAATGAGTTACCTCAACTTCGTACAAACCGATGCGATGTGGTTGTTCCATTTAAAATTAGCCTGCAAAATCAATCCTAGATATGATAAACTCTCCACCCTTTTGATAGGAATGTCATTTATTTTTAAAACAAGATGTTCATCATCATATTTCATTCCGAAAAGCTTATAATTAGTTTTGAGCGTGTTCAGTACTAATTTATTTTTGGAGAGCCACCGATATATCTCTGCAAGTCTCTCATTAGCATAAGAATAAAGTTCTGATAGATTATTGCCTGAGCAAATAATGACTGTCTCATCAGCGTACGACGTTATTTGTGGCTGCAAGCTACTATTCTGCATTTCTAGTAGGTCATTCATAAATATTATAAACAGGATAGGTCCTAATACCGTACCTTGCGGTACCCCACACTTTAATAATAGACTGTCACTATATGTGTCATTTAATTTAACAGTTTAGATCCTATTTCTAAGGAATGATTCCAAAAGACTATAAAAGTTTTCCCTAAAACCCAAAGTTTTAAGTTTGGTTAAAAGAATTTGATGGTTAACTGTGTCAAAAGCTTTTTGCAGATCCAGAAACACTCCGAGGCACCTTTTATTGGAATTTAAGGGAGAGTTTATGTAAGAAGTAACTTCATATATTGCATCTTGTGTGCCTAACTTTTCTCTAAATCCGAATTGCCACTTATTTGAAAGATCATATTTATTCAAATGACTCAGCATTCTTGCTTTTATACATTTTTCAAAAATTTTGCCCAGATGTGAAGTCAAGGAGATAGGTCGATAATTATTTAGATTATCTTTTTCTTTACCCTTGTATATGGGAACTACTATAGCTTCTTTGAAGCTATCGGGATAGATTCCTTGGGTGAAAGATAAATTGTATATGTGTTTAAGGGAATGGCGATTTGCTTCGAGGTTTCCTTAATTAAAGTGGATCCTAGACTATCGGGACCAGGTGTTTTTGAGTGATTTAACGTGAAACTCAAAGTCAAAGCCTTTGTAGAAAATGTGGTCGATATAAGAGCTGTTTCTAGTTGCCGCATATAAATATTTCGTAAAGCCATTAGCACTTAGAGTATCAAGATAGGAATGACTGTCAACTGTAAGAGATGATTCTTCTATGTTGATGTTGATGTCACCAGCTATAATGTGGTTCCTGCATTTAGTGGACCGTAGGAATTCGTCAAGAGATGCTATAAAATTATCAGGTCTTCTGAAGCTAGGTGACCTATATATGGCGGTAAGGATAATTTCCTTACAATCATCAATCATGATTTTTACACGGAGGGATGTGCTTTCAATAACAAGCTAATAATTGATAACCGTTAATTTCTAAGAAATGAGTCGCTCTACGCCAAGTTTCGGTGAAAATTAAAATATCAAATTTGGCATCAATTTCATCTAGAAGTATAAGTATTTCATCAAAATATAATAAAAAACTACACACATTCATATGAAAAACTTTCAAAACCTCATTATTTTTATGGTCATCAAAAAATAATTTGCATTCCCATGCAGCAAGCAAAGTACTTGTTTCATTCGAGTTTTGATTCTCTAGACTAATAAATTCATTATTAAGGTCTATCATTTAAATAATTAATGATTTAACAAAAATTCAATTAACTATAAACTATTTACACAGATAATCCAATGATGTCATCTAAAGATTTAATTTTTAGTGCTCTGCTGTTTTCGTCTTTGCGAGCATAGACGCAAGTATCTTTGACCCATATATATTTAATGCTTTTATCTTTAGCTACTCTTTTGGCTTCCCGCAATAGGTTAGCTGTAAATAGTGTAAGATGTTCTCCCACGAATATGCGTCCTTGACCTAATTGTTTGCATACTTCCATCTCCGACAGTCCGGGTCCAGTATTGTTCTCCCTAATTTTCCTCTTGTATGAATTCAAAACCCGTTCCTTGGCTATTGTTCTGTTGAAGCGAACAATGATAGAAGGTGCGTCTGCTCGGGGATTGTTTATACGGTAAACATTGCTGATTTCACGTTCGCTGAACTCCACCTCAATGCACTTTGCCACTGATTTAACTACTGAAGCACTACTACTGAAGCAACTCATTTTCAACCGGGAGGTTATTTACTAGTTTTTTTAACTGGCAATTTTCATTTTTGAGACTTTTTATTTCACCAATTAGTTCATCAAATTTAGCACCATATTTGTCAAATTTATCTGCTAAAAACTCAACCCAACTTTTTACTTCTGATATTTCCAGTTCGGATTTCAATCTAACACAAATTTTGGCAATAATTTCCTCATTCTGTAAGAAATCTAGGTAGTGCTTCGCGGGGTTTTACACGTTTCACACTTCCACTGCTCTCGTTTAGCACCAAGTTTTTTTAGATATTCTAACGATTTTACACTACAGCACCCGGAATGGAAATAGTTCTAACATTTTGAGCACATAATTAAGTCTTTCGGATCTGAAAATGGTTTTCTACATTGATGACAAACGTCAACCATTGTTATAATTAGTTAAATTTAACGTGTGTTAAGCGACACGTCCGAACTGACTGAGTTTCCAATACCCAAAAAATTTGAGCAGCTAACGTAATATGTTCTTCAAAAGTCAACGATGTTTCGCCTAAGACTCTCCTATAATGATGCTTATGCCATGCAGATGAGGCCAGTGTGCGGGTTGAATTTCTCTAGGGGGAAGCTGTGAAGTCAAGCGATCTAGTATAAGAGCGTCAAAATCGAATTCGAACCCTGAATTTACACAAGAGCTTAATGTAGCGTGACAAAACGCTTTAGGACTCGTAGCGAATGTATCTGCTATCCCTTTGATATGCAAGTTGATGGGCCTGACTTTCAACTGCAATGCTACAACGACTCGTTTCGAAATGAAAGACCTCATTGAGCCTGGATTACCAAGAGCATTAACGACGATACTAGTCCCCGCTTTGTTGTGCAGTATAACTCGGGCAGTAGCTAACAAAATAGCTTTCTTTGAAAAGGTGCAATAAGAACCTGACGATTCTTCTGAGACGGTTTCCTTGTCGGGATCTGCTGCGGCTAAAACGTCAAACTTTTGCTGCGTTGTGTGAACGCGTAGCATCCTCCGATCTGCGTGAAGGAGGGAATTGTGTTTTGCTCCACAGGCACCTATATTGCAGACGTTTGGGCTAGGACAATTATTGGTATGCTTGTCCGAAAAGCAATTGGTACAGCGACCCTTCGACTTGACGTATTTTAACCTCTCAGCGGCGCTAAGTTTAATGAAGGCCACGCACCTGTAAATAGTATGTTCGCCTGAACAGAACAGGCACTTTGGTAGGCTTTTTTTTACCTTTAAATTTGCCCGCATACTGGACATGATGAGAGCTTATTGATTTTGCAGTACCTTTCTTACCTTGCTTATTACCCTGTGCGTTTTTTTTTTGAAAGAAGGGTGTGAGATAATTACCGGGGACTCACTTTCAACGTCAGAGGGATCGGCTAAACTATTGATTCTATTTTCTAAAAACCTAAAAGGTTTTTATAAACTGAGAAACCTTCCACCTCTTCTTCGTGAATGGCCCAGTCCTTTCTTGAATTTCGATCCATTTTTTCACCAGCAAATGCACGAACCAATTATCATAGTGCTCAACAGGGCAATCTAGGCTGTTTAGACCTTTAACAGCCTCCTCAGTTTTGTCTACAAGACAACTCAACTCCTCCGCCGACTCTGAGCTGGCCTGGGGCAAGTTTATAAGCGCTTCGAAATGTATGTAGAGTCTACGTTTATTACTGTCAAAACGACGCAACAACACGCGACTTTAAAATTAGTAGAAGACACTGTGACGCCTTTTAAAGCCTGCTTGGCGGAACCAGTCACGCTATTCAATTTTGCTATTTCCGAAAGTCTCGCGTCATATATAAAAAAAGCTCTTTAGAACAGTCCCATTCCTTTTAAGTGCTGTTAAATGTCGGTATTGGTATTATCGGGGTTGAGTGACTTATGGGTTGCATGTAAGTTACACTTCGTTGATTGTTCGCATTAGGCGACCATGGCTCGGTTGGTTGGTGTGTGCTTGCGTTTTCTGTATTTAATATATCTATCTCGGTTTGTATTTTTGCCGCAGCCGCAATATAATAATTTTCACTTTAGTATAATGATCCTGTTTGAAGTAATCATTATCTTTGTATCGCTGATCTTCATAGTAGATCAGTAACGAATCATTATTATTCATAAACAGGTCCCAGTGCTTCTCCAAAATGACTAATCGCTTTTCAAAGTAATGCTTGGTGCGATCAGCTGCATTTACTTTATCAATAGAATTTACTGTAAAATTCTTTAAATATTTCAAATACATGGCTTGTTTAGTCAAATACTCAAGAACTGGATCGTTAGACATTTTTTAAGCCGTATTAATTTATAATAAAGGAAGCAAGAAGAAAATTAACAGGTGAGAAATTTATCAAGCGCGGGCACACTCCACAACCGTATTTATTACGTATAAACTTGGTATTCGCAATTATTTGTTTAGTTAACAAGACTATTTATGAACGAGATTCGCTTTGGCAGTGTATAGATTAGATAGAATTCAATTATTTTGAGCAAAATTGTAATAAATCATACATTCGCCAGCACAACATGCGAAAGTTCGTTAAAATTTACACAATTGCCTAAGTGATTAATATGACACGCTGACCTTAATTGTTCGTGTTAAAATCTACAGTTAATCCAATGTTAATTAGTAATGCGTATATACGCAGCCTGTAGAATTGAGTGAACCGTTGAACGGTAGATGGATCAGGAGCCCACGAGTCGCTTGCGGCTAAATCCCAACGTTTCAAAACCATTGCGAAATGTGTATGTGGGAATAATTGAAGAATCCGCCACCTTCTGCTCGATCATACAATCACGCCGCGCCTACATATACTTATCACGCTCTACTACCATGTGCCAATACACCGAACTGCACTATGCAACCATTTTAAATGAATCGTATTTTGTAATGATGTAATTGCACGTGTTCTAGATACAAAACTACATAACGTGCTTTATAGTTTCACTAGATAAACACTCTTTAGCGCAATCACGCTCTGCTACCATGTTCGTTTTTTGGGTTTAATTTAACTAAGAAGAAAGGACAAACGATAATCTTTTTAGACGGTATACTTTTATTACGGTTGCTATTTTTATAAGTGGTTCGATGTTGCCACGGTGGCGTCCGAAACTCGTTTGGTCCTTTTTGATGGCAACTGGTTTTGATGGCAACTGGTTTGAAGGCAACTGGTTTGACGGCATTGGCGATTCAACAGTCTTTCAGATAGGGTGTTAACGAATTTGCCCGATATTACTGTTGCAACATTGTCTGCATAGGCTCCGACTTTGCAGCCAGTCGCTTCTATTGTTGACAGGAGTTTGTCCACCACTAAGTTTCATAGAAGGGGTGATAGCACCCCACCTTGCGGGGTGCCTCTGCACGTCCTCCTTCTTAGGATACTATCTCCTAGTGTGAAGTTGATGCTCCTGCTGCTTAGCAGTTGTACGACAAACATAATCAGGTTATCATTCACATTGTTTTCCTCGAGTGCCTTCTCAATAGCCTTGTGGATGACGTGGTTGAATGCACGTTCGATGTCTAGAAAAACCGCCTGTGTATATTCTTTGACGCTTAGCGATTTTTCGATGTAGCTGGTGAGCGAGTGAAGAGCTGTTTCAACCGATCTACCTTTTGTGTATGCGTGCTGTGCATTGGAAATTGGTTTCATAACAACTCTCAGATGGATCTCAATCAACCGTTCCAGAGTTTTCGGCAGAAAAGAGGTTACGCTGATAGGTCTATAATCTTTAGGTGAGGAGTGGAATGTCTTGCCCGCTTTGGGTATGAAGACTATTTTAGCTTCTTTCTTTCTGCTGTGGAATGTAAGCCATCTGTAGACATGTTTTAAAGATGGCTTTTAGCCATGGTAGCGCTATATTGATTCCATCCTAGATCTCAATGGGTGAGATGTCCATTCCAGGCGATTTGAAAGGTTGAAATGAGCTGATTGCCCATTGTAGGAGCCTGTCGTCTACAGGCACAGTGGTTGACTGTCAGTTCGGGAAGTGCGTGTCCGTGAGATTGGCCTGCGTCTCGGAGCTGGATTTAGTCCAGACCACATTTGCGATTTTGACAGACCCCAAAAATAAGGGGGAGCTCGTCATAACTTTTCGAAGACGACTGACATCCTTGGAGTGTTCTATTTCTGCACAGAAACTTCTTCACGAGTTGCGTTTGGCTTTTCTGATGAAGCACTTAAACTCCTTCAGTTTGAGTTTTTAGGAAGACCAGTCATTGGATTCTTTAGCCCGATTGAAGGGCTTCCTACATTCCTTCCGCAGCTCCGCAATGTCACTATTCCACAATGGGGGCTTTTATTTCCCACAAGGCTTCGTTGGACTGCATGCAGATCTTGCTGCTTCATTGCTGGCAGATGTAAGGGCCCCAACGGCTTCCTCCAGACCACCTTTGCCTTCAATCGTTGGAGATCCACCTTCTAGTGTAGACTCAAATACTGATTGATACTTGACCCAATCTATACTCCTTTTGTTGATGAATGTTGGATTTTTGGGAGGGGCAATCTTATCTGTAAATTGAATTTACTTGGAAAAGCATTTTATGTGTTTTTTTATTTATGTACTTTTTGTTTCTTTATATTCACTATGATAATTAATAAATAATTGGTGGTATATTTTTACAGTACATTTAAAATGAGAAATGCAGATATTTCGTAAAAAGCGGGACATTTTTAAAAATCGGCGGGACGTGGGACAGTCTTCCAAAAAGCGGGACTGTCCCGCCAAAATCGGGATGTGTGGTCACCTTACATTGCAATCATTTTTTCCTTTACATGAGTGAAATTTCGTGCATGGTCTTTGGTCACGTTTTCTCTCACTGATTGAAAATTTTCTTCAGATTCGATCGAAATCTTCACGTCGGTAGTATTTTCGTGAAAAATAACATCTCTACTGATGATAAGTTTTTTTGTAACTGGATTGATACATCGATAACCTTTCTTTTCATTGACATAACCAAGAAAAATCATCTTCGTAGATTTAACATCCCATTTTTTCGTTTTTCTTTCGGGATGTGAACCAAAATAGATGAACCAAATATTTTCAAGTGACTTAAATTAACCTTTTAACCTGTTAATGTTATAAACAGCCATATTAACAGCTTCAGCCCAGTATGCTTTCCCTAATTTCGCATCAATCAGCATACACCTTGCACGTTCAACAATGGTTCGTTTTAATCTTTCAGCGATTCCGTTCTGTTGCAAAGTGTATACATTAGATACTTGACGTTTAATTCCATTTTCTCCTAAAAACTTGTTAAACTGGTCAGATAGGTATTCGCCGCCAGTATCTGGCTCCTCCAATTGACTCATTTCCCATTGGTCCACATTTATCGGAGTGTATCAAATCAAGTGGGGTTTTACTCTAACTTGCACTAGATTTGAATGGTAGCCTTTTTTGTTTACCATAGGCACATATTTCACAGTTTGGGATATGTTTATCGTCATCAAATTTTATACCTGACACGACCCCGTTTCGCATTTTGTGTAAGGCTTTATAATTGATGTGACCAAAACGTCTATGCCAGGTAGTCGCATTGTCGTAGTTCCGTGACAGCATGCATCTTTCAGATTACATTTGTAAACACCGTCAATGGCATGGTAATTTGTGACTGTATTGCTCTTTCCAACCATCATTGAAATGGAAAGTAAATTTGTCGAAAGTTCTGGGTCAAGTAAACATTTTTTTTCAAGGTCAAAATTGTTTAACTTGAGATTGACATCTCCTACACTATCAACATTCATAGCTATATTGTTCGCAGCTGATATGTTTTGCACAGCCAATAAAGCACGATTTTTCATCAAACTCGCATTTGAAGTCATGTGGAATGACGCGCTACTATCAATTATTCATTCATTAGATTTGTTTGAATTATTTTTCTTTGATGCGAAAGCGGAAAATGCTTCTTTCGGATGATTCTGTTTCTTGTCTTGGAATTTCTTGACGTTATTCGTTTGTCTATATCGGCGTTCCGATGCCATATGGACTTTTTCATTGTATTTATGCCATTTGAATGGGAATTCGTCTTTCTGTTTCTTTTAAGTCGGATAGATGTCTCGCTTTTTGCTCAAAAGAGCATTTTCCGCTGAGCTTCCCTCATAACTCATGTCCATCAATTTTAGTCGAATTTGGTCTGGTTTTCAATCCAGCCCTCTACCTTCGAGACTCATCACTAATATCCGAAAATCTACTGTTAGTCCCGCCAGCATGATGCTGCTCAGCCATTTATCTTCGACTTGAAAACCGATGTCATCTAATTTGCTTTTAATTTGCAGGATATCATTAATGTACGATTGAATTGATTCGCTGTTTTCTAATCTCACAGATATTAACTGATGCAATAATCCAACGCATCGCATCCTTTATCCTCGCATGCATTTCTTAAAGAATACTACACTTCAATATGAGTACTACACCTTTTTACCATTGGATAAAGTGTTTTTCAACGTTAAGGATCAAACAGGACATAGCCATATCGAGGTTTTCTTCACTTTTCTCCTCCGCGACTAGTGCATCCTGCGTCGATGTAGCATTTTTCTTGGTGCATTTTGTGATCTTATGCAATACCAAGAAATGCGTCATTGCAAATGATCAGAAATCGTAGTTTTCGGCGCTTTTCGGCTTTTCTAATTTTGTCATCTTTCCTTCGTGTTTTTTTTTATTTGTACCTTTCAACGACACGTGGTTCACAAAAAAAAATTCACCGAACTTTAATAGGCAACCACTTTGTATGAAACTTCTAGCATTTAATGCTATTTTCAATCGGATGCGGCTGATGTTCGCGCTGGGCCCATAACGTGTTGTTTTTGAGGGCAACAAGAAACATATCCGACTAGCATTTATTACACATCTAAAAAAAAGTTACAAAATTTAGTTTTGAACAAGTATAAAATGTATTTTTTATCAACCCCGAGTACTAGTCTACCGCTACTTGCAGGACGACAGCAAATGTACATTTCCGCAGAGAGTATTGCGTGTTAGAGTGCCGACCTGAAATAAAAAATCGTCTACAGGGAGGGAAACTAGTCGCCTACTAAATTTAATGTTTCCACCCCTGATTGATGACGAGAATTCGTTCGGCAAGTAGCGAAGCCAATTGTGCTGCTCACCTGCCGCTAGGATTGGGAAACATTGCTCTGGATCGGCTATAGTGTACTGAAGGTGACGTTTCTTCAAACTGCCCTGTACCAGGTGGCGTGATTGTCTGTAAAAAGGATGAGAGTTCCCCGTCCTTCACTTCCACTTAATCCGACCTTACCCTGGGCGCCATTGTAATGAAATGAGAAAATTGACGACTTAAGTCGTGGCAAAATTTAAAGTCAACGTAAATTTCGCCTAATTTTTCACATTGATGTTTAGTCCCGGGAACGAAGCAACGAATGCAGAAATTAGTCTGCACCGCTGAAAAGAGATCGTTGCTTCGTCCCCGGAACTAAATATCTGAGAAGTATATGGGACGAGAGTCTCATATGTCTTCTAGGGTACAGCGATGGTTAACATAACGAGTGCTAACAGTAGAACTTTAACAGCTCGAGCACTGCTGGACACAGATTCCAGGTGGACTATAAAAACTTATAAATCAAGAGTACTCCTCACAACCAAGTTATTATTGGTGCAGATAATAGTCATAAACAATCCACATCTTCAACAAAACTACCACAAAACATCTTGCGATTTGGGCTAACCTTACAGCAATGTCTTTCCAACATCCTTATCAAATTCAGACACCACAGCTAAAATTCAGAAAATGTATCAGCAAAAATTTTGGTCATCCTAATGATCATAACATTCAGATACATATATATATATATATATATATATATATATATATATATATATACGGTGGCAAAATCCAGAGACTGGAATGACACAGACATAGCGCCTGAATACGGTTACGTATGAAACAAGATGCGCTTCATATATAGCAATTATATACATTAGTCTACTTGCAGTAGATGAATTATAGCCTTCCTAGAGACAGTCAGCTCAATTTGTCGTGATACCCAAGTTATTTGACTCGATAGAGCTGAGAAACCCAATCATGTTATTAGCAAAAAAATATGCAACGATTATGGGAACTCAAACTAGACTGATAGACTCTTCGCTCGGAAGAGCTACAACATTAATGACAGATGTTCAAAATATAGTTATCTTATTGAATTCACTCAAGATCCCTTTTAAAATTTGGCGATATGGTGTCACGGGCATGCTGCTTTTAAAACTGATATCCACAAACTTGTGGTTTCATGATCCAAACTTCTTGCGTCATACGATTCGAGCTCAGCAAAACGTGGGATGCCTTGAAGTCAATGGCACCCCAATACCAGAAACAAAGCCCATCAAATATGCATTGAGTAAGAGGTGCTGGCATCCATCATTGGTTTTTCCAACAACTGCCCGGTTCACAGTAGGAAAAATACAAGCGAACCAACACCATAGCGAGTTAGCCGTTAAATTAATTGTCCGAAAGATGCAAGAAAAGCACTTCAAGGCAGAATTAAAACAGCTTTATGTTCGCGGTGTTGTCGACACCACTAGCAAATTGCGAGCCCTGGTATCCTTCGTGTACATTATTCGTGGATAAGGAAGGATTGCTGAGATCAAATTGTTTGTAACATAGATATATCAATTAAAAAGTTAATTTAGCATTTAGCTTCTAAATATCATTTACATCTGCTCTGCTATTGTGGCGCAATTTCACAATCTCCACATTGAACTTCAAGAAAGAAACGAGCTACTCCATCAGCAGTCTCTAGGAACGAGAACAAACCGAAGAGCCTCGTTTAATATTATTGGTTCAGCATCGCGCATGCTCTTTGTAATCTAGGACAATGAGTTTGTCATTCAATATAAAAATGATATGGAAAAGATAAAAGCAAATGAAAACTACCTACCGACACTGAAGAAAAATATAACAAGCGTCGTCGAATGTACCACGAATCTTTTTGAAGAAAAAAAAATCTGACAAAATTCACCACTAGGTGAACTATATTGAAAGTAAATTTCAACAATAAACCGCAAAACCGAAGAAGCTATTCAAATGATTAATGTGATGGACCTCCACAAGACGCACTCATTGACGCTTCTTCACCTTCAAAAACATATGGCAAACTGACAAGAAGAAGGCACGGCATCGTCCTCTCAGATCTGGATGAAATTTGGCACATAAGTAGAAAACGTCAAGGATATTCGATACATAAACTGTTTTAATCGGAGCAATATCATAGTTGACGGTAGGATCATCCCTTGTTCCTAGAATCAATCCTGCGTTCTCTTCGTATTTCATAGCTAGCCTCGTAAAGTATCGCTTTTTGGCAGTTCGATGGTACGTTGCCACGCAAAAGAAGAGGTTTTAGTAATTTCGGTAGCCTAATAAACAATAATGCCATTTGCAGGTTTTAACTTCCCGAAAAAACAGCAGTTGTCAAAATAGTAGTTGAGATTAGACAGCAAATCAGATGGCAGCCAGGTTGCTTGGACAGGAACCAGGCTATTATTCTGATTATAAACCAAGCTACAGTAGAACGCCGATTATCCGAACGCCGATTAACCGAATCGCCAATTATTCGAATCGGTCGTAAGCGTAATATAAAAAATTAAAATCAAGTAATTTTTCTTTTGTTTTGTTGTAACAAGCTGGAACTCGCTGAAGTTCAGATATATTTCAATTGTTATAGTTGAAAGCTAGAGGCAAGACACTACATGTTTTGCGTCGTGCGACTTCCGTGAAACGGAACGTTGGAACGTTTTTTTTCAACTCAATAACACTGAATTACTGTCAGTGAGCTCCTCCCTCTCTCATTGTGCGGATCACTGTTTTAAACGGTTATATGACAAGCGAACAACCAAAATGAGTGCAAAGCGGAAACGTGTCGTCCATTCACTAAAGGACAAAGTGGAAATAATCAATCAGTTAAAAAAGGTGTGGCGAGAAAGGTACTGGCAGATAGATTTGGTGTCGGGGCGGCTACAATAACAGATATTAAAAATAACAGTGAAATTTTTTAAAGTTTTATGACTGCTTTGGAAACTGATGATGGATGTTCGTCACGAAGATTAATGAAAAAGGCAAAGGATGAACAGCTTGAGAATGCTGTCTTTACGTGGTTTCTGCAGCAACGATCTATAGGACAATCGATTTCAGGACCGATTTTATGTGAAAAGGCGCGAATGTTCAGTGAAAAAATTGGTGTAGCTGGTTTCAAGGCAAGCAGTGGATGGATCCGCAATTTCAAAAATAGGCACGGCATTCAGAAACTGGATATTGCTAGTGAAAAATTTTCTGCTGATAGTGAAGCTGCTAATAAATTTGTGAACACCTTTAAAAATGAAACTGAAAACTACGACCCTGATCTTGTTTACAATGCTGATGAGACTGGTTTCAATTGGAAAGCTTTGCCGAGAAAAACCCTAGCATCTAAAAGAGAACAGAGTGCAACGTCAGTAAAGATCGCGTCACCATAATGGTCTGCGCTAACTCTACTGGTACCCATCGCCTTCCTCTATTATTGATTGGCAAAGCAACGAAGCCGAGGGCTTTTAAGAACGTAGCCAATTTACCACTGACCTACACAAATCAGAAGAGTGCATGGATGGACAACAGTATTTTTTTTGGAGTGGTATGATAAAACCTTTATTCCTGAAACAAAAAAGTTTAAAAAGGAAACAGGAAAAAAGGGAAAAGTTTTGCTAATTATTGACAATGCACCAACGCATCCATCACTTGAGCTTGAGAAGGGAAATTTAAGTGTCTCTTTTTACCACCCAACGTCACAAGTCTGCTGCAGCCCATGGACCAGGGTGTTATTGAGTGCACGAAACGTTTTTACAGACAACAGTTTCTTCGTAAATTGCTTCTGGCTGAAGAGAACGACGAAGAACGGGTTTTGGATTTGTACAAAAAAATCAACTTGAAAGACTGTTGCTACATTATTGCAGATTCCTGGAACATAGTCAAAAGTGTTTCACTGAAACGAGCTTGGAATAAAATAAACGGCACATCAACAAAAGAGCAACTTGAGTTAGAAAAGCAGGCGAAGGAACGAGAATCAACCGCTGAAGTTAATGAAGACGAACAGAAATTACCGTCAGTGGAAGAGTTTGTAAACATGGCTAATGAAATCGCGGGATGTTCGGCGTGTGATGTCGCTGATATGGAAGAGTGGTTGCACTGTGATAAGAATGATCAAGGGTTCCAGATACAGACAGATGATGAAATCGCAGCGAGTGCCATGGACGAGCAGGATAATGAAGAGGACGATAATGAGACCGAAGGGGAAGAGACACAAGACCAAAGTGTACCATCTCACAGCGAGGCGTTTATGTGTTTCGATAACGCCCTCAAGTGGATGGAACGGCAACCCGAATGCGACGGTGTACAACTTCTTGCCGTCCGGCACCTGCGTGACCTTGCCGCACGGAAACGAGCTCCAACTTTGAGGCAACTTACTCTGATCGAGATGTTTAAGTGACAAGATATTGTCGAACTGTGTTTGTTAAACTTTATAGAGTTTATTCTTTGTGTGACAGTTCGTTTTTCTTTATTACCAGTCTATGTCCGATTATCGGAATTTTCGATTATCCGAATCGACCCCGGTCCCACTCAATTCGGATAATCGGCGTTCTACTGTAACAGTCAATTTTAAGACTGGATTCTATGAACGAATGACTATATGACCATCCGGCAAGGATTTTGCTTCGAGCACAGCAATCCAAAATTATGAAACTGTTAAACAATTACGCCCCTAGTATCTACTATATGCCACAATTACTGAGCACCATAGCATTTATGGCTAGATACGATGGGCGTCACCCTGGTTTATTGCTTTTTGCCGGGTTGGCTTTGCGACACGAAGAGGACGCAGGATTGATTGTAGGAAGAAGGGATGATTCTACCGTCAACTATGATATTGCTTCGATTACAACAGTTTTTAATAAATTATCCGTTCAACAATGAGTTTTTAGTATAATTCACATATCTTAATGATCGAATAATTTGCTGATTTGAACATTACTGGTTTACCTTAATTTAATTACATCCACAATTTTTCAAAAAAAACCGACCGGGGATAGAACACACGACTTCAGGGTCACGAGCTAGTCGCGCTGCTTCGTACACTAAACCGCTTCTGTCAAACGTTAAAACTTACTAACACATGGGCCTTGTTGAAAACTTTAAAGGTTTTTTTCTCAAATTCGGGGGGTTTGCGGTCTAATATTTTAAGGATCAAATATCCTTGACGTCTTCTACATGTGTGCCAAATTTCATCTAGATCTGAGAGTATGATGCCGTGCCTTCTCCTTGTGAGTCCTCATATTTGAACGCACGACAATTCAAAAATAGCTTCAAACAATTTCAGTAAACTTCCCTGCCGATCAGAGAGTTCCGACTTCACATAGGTCTAACGTAAGTCTATACAACATTGTTACAATTCGAACACGAGCCACTCGCAAAAGTACTTCATTTTCATGCTAATTCCGTTAGTTCAATCAGCTCCTACAAGACAAAATAGCATATCATTCATGATGAGGCCTTCTACTGATTACCTTTCGGGGACCCGACATCGGGATAAACATTACCCTATATCAATTGAAGAAAAAAGTAACTGCCCCGATTTTGACTATTGGACGCAACTTGAAGCCACAAATACTTGAATATTCACATTCAACCAAGCTAACATGTGCTCTGTTCAATTGAAAAACGATAGCAAGTTTTAACAAGCCATAAGGTGCGATCCTTGAGGTCCACACGGTCAACTTCCCGGTAATATCTACATAAATATTAAAACTATTAAACACAATAAAAATTATGAAAATAATACTACTTTAAATAATAAAAATGTACCTCTCATAGAAGTTATTGGAATGACTTCATATTAATCGTAACATCTCTGCGAGCGTCAATTGATTACGTAAGGATTTTGGTGGATTGGTTTGATTGAATTTTCACGCGGATCAATCGGAGGGGGGGACTGGTTCCAAAGCCTTTTCTACGTTATTTGTTATTTTCATATCGATGCTTGAAAGACAAAAGAGCGCTTGCTTACATCAATGAGACTAATAATGATTTCTTATGTTCTGTTGATGTTGAGAAACATTTAATATTGTTAAAATTGTGAATAGACATTTAGACTACTTGACTTTGGCTGAATTATGACAGCTTCTTGTACTATATAATCTCTTCTTATCATTACCTTCATCGAGTATAGACGTGTTTTATTTCTCGGCTCAGAATATTTAATTCCACAGCGTTCTTCATATTCTCGCCTCAATTCTAACAGGTTATGGCATTAACGCAAAAATATTTGAGCCCGCGTCTATTACTACTAGTAAATATAATTCATTGAAGAGTTTTTTATCGACCGATCGCATTTTATTTCAAGTGTTTTTTTTTGCGATTTGTGTGAAACTCGTGTGTACGTACGTATCAAATCGTAGCCGAACAAACAATTCTGTGTTAATCGTGTGAAGTAAAATCGATTTAACAATGTCGGCAAACGCGAATGGAAATTTAAGCATAGAAAAATTACGCGGTCGCGAAAATTATGAAATCTGGAGTAGACAAGTCAAATCGTACTTAATCATCAAAAGCTTATGGATTGCCATAAAAGAAGAGGGAGCTTCAAAGGCAACAGCAGCAGAAAAAGAATTGGATGAAAAGGCATTGACTGAAATTACTCTATTAATAGAGCCGTATAATTTTTGTCATATCGCAGATGCGAAAACTGCAAACGAAGCTTGGAAAAATTTAGAAAGTACATTTCAAGCGAAAGGTTTAACAAGAAAAGTAGACCTACTAAAAACATTAACACAAATGAAAATGACAGACTTTGAAAGTATGAAAGACTACGTACATAAATTCATTTACGGAAACTGCATTTTTGTGTACTAGTGTCGGTTTTGAATTAGCAAACGATTTGAAAGCATCTCTTTTGTTAGCCGGTCTACCGTCTGAATGTGATTCGCTTGTGCTCGCATTGGAAAACCAAAAAGACACACTGTTTTTAGACTCTGTGAAAAATACCCTTTTACAAGAAAAAAAGTTCGATAAGGAATGTAACAGTGGCAATAAATTTTATACGAAAAATGAAAAAAAGAGTAAATTTCGCTGCCATCTTTGCAATAAGGTGGGTCACATTGCCAAATTCTGTTTTTCAAAGAATAAGAAAAAGAAGAATGACAATGAAAAAAAAGAACAGTCGAAAAATATGTCAGATACAGCACTGTATGCGGCCTTGATGACGTCGACAAAGCAAGAGAGTGAGTGGTGTGTAGAAATCAACTACGGACAGGCAAAAAACCAAACCTGTCTTATATTCGAGTGTTTGGTTCAACTGCAATCACCTAATCAACAACGAAACACAGAAAATTGTTTTGGGTCGTGATGTAATTTTTTTTGAAACTGAAAATGGGGTAGTTGAAAAAGATAATAGCATTTTTAGAAATTCGTTTTTACAAATAGACGACAACGATGATTATTTGAAAAGCGAAGCAGATGATGACTCTGACAACGAATTTGCCGATTCAGGGAGTGATGTTACTGTGATTGAAACGGCCGATTCATCAGCAAACTCAACACCCGCACAGGCTGATTCAGACAATCAACCAGCTGATAACCTTTCAGTCGCCAGTTCATCTATTATATCCAACACTAGCGATGAGTCATTGTATGACATAACCTATGATGAAGACTTTGATGCATCGCTTGACCAGACCGTCACAACTCACACAGCACCGAGACGCTCCGAACGAACGACTGCACGACCAAAACCGAGCTATGTCGTTCCAAAATACAGTTTTAATGCAGTCGCTCACACAACAAGTAGTGTTCCGATTTCGCCGGAAGAGGCGTTATCCAGCTAAGATGCACATCTGTGGCGAAAAGCTATGGAAGAAGAAATGAATGCCCACTAAATCAATGGCACCTGGACATTGACTGATTTGCCCGTTGACAAAAAGGCAATTCCAAACAAATGGGTATTCAAAATCAAGCGCGACAGCGATGGAAATGCAACCATTTACAAAGCGCGTTTAGTTATAAAAGGATGCTCACAGCGACAAGGCATTGATTATAAAGAAACGTTCGCACCTGTAATCAGGTACAACACGCTACGATTCTTGATTGCATTGGCAGCCAAACACAATTTGGAAATTCGTCAACTCGATACTGTTACCGCCTTTTTAAATGGTAAACTTAAAGAAAACATATATATGCATCAACCGATTGAGTTCAGTGACGGCACGAAACAAGTATGTAAATTGCATAAATCTCTATACGGCCTAAAGCAGGCGAGCCGTGTATGGAATGAAACACTTAACAATGTACTGGTTAAATTTGGGCTGAAAAGAAACGATGCTGATCAATGTGTTTACCATCGAATTGAGGGCCAATCCATAATAATTGTAGCAGTGTATGTGGATGACGTGGTGAATTTTAGCAACCACAAAAAATGGGAAAATGACCTTTGCACTACTCTGTCTAGCAGTTTTCGAACGAAGGATCCTGGCGAAGCAAAGCAATTGCCTGGGATGCACATCACACGTGACCGAAAGTCACATACAATTTCTCTTGACCAAACTCAATATTTGCTCGATGTTTTATATCGTTTCAGAATGAGTGATTGTAACCCGGTTTCAACACCATTCGATTCGAATCAAAAGATATCACCCAAATTTTGCCCAAAGAGTGGCGAAGAAAGACAAGAGATGTCAAAAATTCCGTATGAGCAACTGATTGGCTGTCTTCAGTACGCTGCTCAAGTCACATGACCAGATATTTGTTTTGCGGTGAATTTATTAAGTCGATACCAGGGAAAGCACATTGGGGTGCCGCAAAACGTATACTTCGTTATCTCAAAGGCACTATCAAAAAGTGATTGATTTATACAAGTACACCAACTCAAATTCAAGCCTGATGCTGATTATGCCAGTGACTTGGATGAAAGAAAATCAACCACTGGCTATGTGTTTATCTTTCAAGGAGGTGCAATTTCATGGAAGTCAAAGCGCCAAAAAACAATTGCATTATCATCCACTGAATCCGAATACATGTCGGTAGTAGCAGCGATCAAAGAAGCAGTGTGGCTGAGGCGTCTATGGTATGACATTTTTTTAATCAAACTAAATAGTATGATTTTGCATTGCGACAACAAAAGCGCGAAAGATATAGCAACAAACAACTCATACACTGATCGAACCAAGCACGTGGATGTGAAGGCATCGTTCATCAATCAAAAGATCAACATGGGCATCATAAAAATGGTATACTTACCTACAGATCAAATGCTAGCAGACTTCTTGACAAAAGGAATTACCAGCATTAAGCATAACAGATTTTGCAACGATATCGGTCTTAAGGATTGATGTACGCTATGTGGCATTCATTTTTTACTTGAATCAAAAGTCATATCTTTTACATATTATATAATGAAAAAACAATTGTCAAATATTTGTTCAAAGGAAAGTGTTAAAATTGTGAATAGACATTTAGACTACTTGACTTTGGCTGAATTATGACAGCTTCTTGTACTATATAATCTCTTCTTATCATTACCTTCATCGAGTATAGACGTGTTTTATTTCTCAGCTCAGAATATTTAATTCCACAGCGTTCCTCATATTCTCGCCTCAATTCTAACAAATATGCAGTCAAAATAGGTTCAATTGCCTGTAAAAAGTAAAAAAGTAAAAAGTAAAATCATTCGTATCAACCCTTTTTACATGGTGACTGAATGATTTTTTTATTTTCAATTTAATTTTTTTTGTAATCATTAGAATTTTTTTTGCTGGTTTCTCTACAAAAGTTGATAAAAGTGTATACATATTTATTTATTTATTTATTTAACCATTTACAAATGCCCTCAATGGAGCATCCTACAGAGGCAATTTGATTGCCTGTACTGTTACGTTCGCCACGCAACGTAGGCGATCCCAAATCCTCAAGGGCGAAATATGGGACTTCCCTGTCTTTGAGACCCCAAACCACCGTGCGGGTAAAACGCTGTCTTGCACAAATTGATGATGCTACGTTCGCCACTTCACGCAACCAAGCCAATTATTGAATTATATTGTTGTTTTTGAATCATATTGTTATTAAGGTCAATATCTTGTTATTAATGAATTGTAGCGTTAGTAGTGAATTATATTGCTATTATTGAATTATATAAATATAGAGATGTAGGTAGGTTAAGGATATTGGAGTAAATAGATAAGTAGGTAGTAAGTTTGTTATGGAGGGTGTTCCGGACAACGGCACAGACACTGCGAATAGGTTGCCTACAATCCCAACAACAACAACGCTCACCCAATCGCGCAGCGGATCCAAGTCAAGGCTCCACCCGGTTTACGACACGCCATTGGAGTCCCCTATGCGCCAGTGAAACCCACAACCATTGGCACTGGCAATTCGCCATGGCTGGCGGCAGCCGCGAGTTTTTCGCCGGACAGGCGGCAATCCGAAATCCCCTCACATCGAGACACAACGACTGACCCCTGGCGAAACCAGTCGAAAAGCTTTTGAAAGCTGTTGGGGTCAACTGCCAGCTGAGTGGTCGTCGACCTACGAACCGAACGGGACTCGGCTTGGTTTAAATAGGATTGCGGGAGCAGCTGAGGGGGCTTTTGAACGTCGACCGTTGGGGTAGAAGCTGTGTGATTTCGGGAATTTTTTTCGTTTGGACGTCGGCCTTGGGCGTAAGGTGCAAGCTGCGTGGTCTTTGTTCGGAGGGCTTGGCTTTTGCCGTGGTAGAGCTTAGAAGACGTTTTGGCGGTCGAGTCGGGAGTTTTTCTTTTTGGGCTTGGCGCTGAACTGGTGGACGGTGCGAAGCGGAAAGCCGAGTGGGCGTGAGGAGCAAGTTAAGGAGAAGACGAGGGCGACTAGCGACGAGCGAGCGAGGAGCGAGAAGCAGCCGAGCAACATAGGATTAAGGAAACAAAGAAAAATTGTAAGTAGATTTAGTGTAGCTAGTTAGAAGTAGGGTTTAGTTAGGTTTTTTTTGTTAAATATAACGTGCTTTGAATTAAATTATAGATTGTATTCTTGTGTGAAGTGGCGACGCGGAATCGCGTTCTTGGCTGAGTTTTTGTGCTCCCATATCGATCGGTGGTTTCGGGTCGTCGCGGACCCTATTCCCGTTTCAGGGTTCGCGGACAGGGCAGTCCCGGCGCAGAAACGGGTGGCGCCCTTTCTTTTTAAATTACCTGTTCCCACACCCCTCTTCGCGGGTGAAGCCGGGTGGGATTGCCCGAACCGTGGCTGGGATCGGCTACGGTGCATTGCGGACGTTACGCGAAATTAGAGAAGTAACAGTACATAGGAAAATGGAAACTAATCTTATACTAAAAAGTTTCCCACTGAATTTGACTTATATCCACAATTTTAATAGCAAGCGTTGAAATAGTACATAATATGTTGTAATACAAAATTTATCGCATCACTTAAGAACTTCAGCTCTAGTTTTATTTATACGATATAATTCCTTAATTTTCGCTTTAAACTATATTTATTTCCTGTCAAAGTTTTTATGTCTTTCGGGAGATCATTGGAGATTTTAATTGCTGTATAAAAACTATTTTTAGTAGCTTTTGTTTTAGACATTTTCGGTATTTTATACTTTTATGTCTTGTTTTACTTGGATTGTCCAAATAATTTTCTCTTAATCGTTTATTGGAAATAGTATAATTGTCGTATATTTAGAGGATAATTCTGTTTTGGAAAATTGTTTTTGTAAATCAATTTCATAATATTATTTTTTAATTCCTTGTATCAAGGTAAGGCAAGTGCCATATGCTCCACCCCATGCAATTATCCCATAATTTACAATACTTTGAAAAAATGCATAATATATAATTAGTAAGGTTTTCGTGTCCATTATGCTTTTAAGTTTGACAAATATGAAAATTAAGTATCTAGTCTTTTTAATAATATATTCGATATGCTTATCCCATTTCATATTGTAGTCAAATATAAGACCTAAATATTTATGAGATTCAACTCTGCAATATTTTATCTTCTATCTTAATATTTACATTATATGGCACACTATTACAGTATTTTCCGTATGTCATAAAAAACACTCTTTGTTATATTTAAAGATAATTTATTTATTATTTATTATTTTGGACTTTGGATATTTGGATTTGGACTTAGATAATTGTTTAACCTTTCCTCTGCCTTTATCCACGTATCGTCACTCGAGATGACGATAGTGTCATCAGCATAGGATATGATAGTGTCTTTTAGCATATCTCTCAGTAGATCATTGACGTAAATTATGAACAATAAAGGTCCTAGTATGGTTCCTTGAGGAACACCAGTTACCAATTCCTTGTCGTCGCTTACACAGTCATTTATTCTTACTCTTTGTTTTCTACCAGTGAGATAGCTAGTTAACAAAGTAAGAGCTTTCCCTCTTATACCATTACTTTCCAATTTTTTTAAAAGAATTTCATGATTTACCGTATCAAATGCTTTCGATAGATCGAGAAAAGCAGTTATTAGTGGTTTACTTTTATCTAAATTTTTATAAATAATATCTGTTATGTATTGCAAGCAGTCATTTGTGCCCTTATTTTTTACGAAACCAAATTGTCTATCCGATATTATTTTATGTTTCTCTATAAAATTGTATAACCTGTTAAAGATAATTCTTTCGAAAATTTTGGCTAGATTTGAAATAAGGGAGATCGGCCTGTAATTAGTCATACTGGCTTTGTCTCCGGTTTTATAAATTGGTATTACGTTTGCTTTTTCGAGTGCTGAAGGCCAAATTGATTTTTCGATACATAAATTGAAAATGTGTTCTAGTGGTACTGTTATATAATCAGTTAACTTTTGTATTGTGTCTACATTTATGTTATCAACTCCCCCAGCTTTTTTTTCATAGAACGAATTATGTTATGTATTTCAACAGCATAGGTCGGACTTAAAAAAATTGTTTTTTTTGTTACTATCTGGCAGCTTCAATACCGTGTCTTTGGAATTTTTTATTTGCTCGCTTAATTTTATTACTACTGAACAAAAATAATTATTCATGGCATCAGCTATATCACATTTGTCTTCAAGTTTTGCATTTGTTGTATTGATGCATTCAATCGTGTCTTTTTTGTACAGTATTTTTGCCTAATTTAGACTTAATTGTTTCCCATAGTTTTTTTTGGATTGTGGCTCTTTATTAATTCCCCTTCATATTTTATCTTAGCCTCTTTGATTACCTTATTTAAGACTTTCTGATAGTTATTATATTCTTGTTTCAAAATTTGACATGTAGGGTTCTTTTTCCATAGATTGTACATATTTTCTTTCGTTTCACAAGATACTAATATTGCACTAGTTATCCAATTTTTCCTTGGTTTCGACTTCCTATTTACAGTCTTTTCGAATTTCTTAGTCGTCGTGGCTTCGTACACGCAGTTTTTTTTTCATTTCAATTAAGCTATCAATTGCACAATCCGGATCACTTATGCATAGTATAGAGTTTCAATCCAGCATTCTGGCACAATTTCTTAGTTTTTTATGATTGATATATTTGTACTCTAAAGGTACGCTATGTTTCGTAATATTTTGATCTATGTTAATAAAGAGAGGATAGTGGTCATTAAAAGGTTTTGTTATTTTATATGAGTTTACTGTTGTGTTATTGGATTTGACCAAAAAATTGTCTATGCAAGTACCTCCGATATTATTTACGGAGGGTCTTGTAATTTCTGAAAAACATGGAGTATATTTAAACTCTGGAAAATTATTCATATATTCCTGACTAATTATTTTTTCACTTGCTTCCTTCAGAATGAGGTTTCTGTCCAGAATGTCTATATTAAAATCTCCTACTATGCAGTGATTTTTTTTGTTTTCTTTGTTATATTAAAAATTTTCTTAAGCTAAATACAAATTCACTCTTTGGTATATCATGTGACTTATATATCGCAGAGATTTTGAATGTTTCATCATTCATCAGTTTAATGTTAGTACTTATTATTTTTAATCTGTCTACTACGTCTATGTTAGAGTTTTGCCAAATTTTATCTTTTATGTATACCATCACCCCATCAGATCTATTAATGTAACTTTTATTATAAATACTATTATACCCTTTAAGTTATAAAATTCCGGATGTTCTAATAACCATCTTTCTGTACATACTATTATCACAGGTTTTCTGGTTAAACTTTCAATAAAAGTTTCCAATTGTTCGAAGTTTTTACTTAGGCTTCTAATATTTACACATGATATAATATTTTTACAATTATTGTTAATCATATTTCTATTTAGTGATCGCATATCGCTGCACTCAATTTCGCTACTTCTTATCTCTACAAACTCGATATCTTCTGCCATTGTATTTATTTGCTGCGTTTGCTTATTATTCTTGAGTTTATTGCTTGGTGGCTTGTAGTCGAAATTCCTGACGTCAGCGGCGATGTAGGCTGATATTGTGGCTGCTCTGTTTTTCCGAGGTATCTTGGTATAATCGGTGACAACATATAGTCGGTAACATCAATCATTTTCCTTATCTTTGATTTCAATATTGCACACTCATGGCTATCGGTTGCTACGTGTCCTGTGTCGTATTTAGTTTTGTAATTTGCATTGCTAAATGAGCAATTTGGACAATTGTATTTATTATCTTGATGGCAGTCTTTGTACTATGTGTTCCTGAGCATTTTAGGCATGTTGTTCCATTTCTACATTTAGCACCATTATGTCCATATCTACCACATTTTTAGCATGGCTTTACATTGACGTGATCAAAAACTTTGCAACTTTGATATCCTACATAAATTCTATTGTTGTTTTCTCTTATGTGTTTATATATTTCAGCTGTCGTTTCAAGTATAACTGTTTGCAGATTTGTTTTAGGGTTTTTATAGGTATGAAGAACTGTGCACTTTTTTGTCATGTTATTAAAATTTCGAATATTTATATCATCTTCTATACTTGCTTTATCTAAATTTTCAGAGTTATTGATTCCAACAACACGTACTTTAGGATTGGCCATTTCTTCTTTCTTTATTGTACACATGTTGGCATTCACTAGCTTAGCTAGTGCTTATACAGCTTTGTCAGCACTTTCCTCATTTCTGCAGTTTATAATTAACTCTTCTTCATTTTTTTTAGTTACTCTCTTTGTTTGAATAGTTTTATCTTTAATTAAGTAATGATTTACTTTATGGGTTCCTCTTTTTTAACCTTCTTAACTATCACTTTAGGCACACGTTTTGATACTCTTTTTTTCATTTGCTGCTATGTCTGCATAGCTTTTTGTGCGTAATGTTGGGATTATACATTTTTCCATTTCAATCTTGTCTTTTAAAAGCTGATTTTTTTCTTTTAATTTGTTATTCAGATCTTTTAATAGCATATTTTTCATTCTTAACTTTTCAATTTCGGATTCTTCATTTTCTTCATCGTTTTAGTATTCTTTTAACATTCTTTCTTCGATTTCACTTTTAATTGACTTTTTTAACTGAGCAATAATAATTTTAGTCTCTTTATTCAGCTCCATATGGTTCAAGTTTGAGGTTATGTTAACGTCATTATGTTTCGAGCATATTACAAACACTTCACTTATTATTTTTATATTTTCTAATCTCACAAAACAACTAGCGTGATATACACTTTCACATATTATACACGTTACTATTCCACTTTGCTTTTTCGGATGGCACTTGAACGATATAACTCCGAGCCTTGACGCGGCACCCGCACTCTGTGCCGCCATCTCTTCTCTTCTATATTTTATTTGCGATGTGCAAATCAGGTTAAAAATTATTATTTTTATGAAAGAAACCGTGATTTTCCATATTTTTTTATTATACTAAAAAGCGGCAAATATTACATTTGGTTCGTGAGATATAATGAATGACATAAATGACCTTGCAGGTCATAATGACTTTTAATGTTTTTTATTTTTAATTTCATTTTTTTTTGTAATCATGAAAAAAGGTTTCGCTGTTTTTTTTTACAAGAACTGTTTGGAGCATATAAATTTTGTAAACATTTATTACTGCATTTCGAAAATCAGGTTAAAAATTTATTGTTTTTGAAAAAAACCTAATATTTTGCACTTTTTTTAAAAAAAATTAAAAAAAGCGGCTCGAACGTTTTTTCAAAATTTGATAGAATGACAAGAATGTTAATACGCGTCGATTAACACCTTGATCAAGCAAATCCTATGTTTGGTTCGCGAGATATAGCGCAATACAGAAATGACCTTCAAAGGGTCAAAACAACCGAAGTGTCCCAAAAACTAATCAGCTCTTTAGATTGCAAAGACGCTTTGATTGACACCTCAACAAAGTCGATACGACTTTGTTTATGTGAGTTATGCTCTTAGAAAAAACTGTCAACGAACGTACGTACACACACACACACACACTCATATTTCTTTTTCTGAAAACTATATAGATATACTCTAAACACCTCAAAACGTAAAGAAAAGTCGAAAATTTCAGTTTCGATTTTCGAGGCGATTACAAGAACTTCCCATATACTGGGAAGTTAAAAAAATGTCAATTCCCACGAAGGACGTGTTTTCACCACAAAGCAAAAATTAAAAAAATTAACCATTACTGTTAGAGTCTTATCTAGACCGTAAAATGCTTATGAACTTTTTTGAATTTCAGGCTTCAAAATGCAATCATCACTGTTAATCAATATTTTAACATCTGATCAAATTGCAAGGTATTGATCTAATTTCAGAATATTTTTTTTGTTTAACGCCCAGTGTTTTAAGTGCTAACTTATCATTGTTACGGATTTAATGTAACCAATTGTAATGATGCTGGATCGCCATGTAATGTTACTGGTTTAAATGTTACCGCATCGTCGCCTCCGTTGCCTCCGTTGCCTATACTCCTTTAGGCTGATGCGAGGTATATCTCGAGAATATGACCTTTAAATTGTCATGGGCTCGATAATTTCGGGTATACCTACAGGCAGTGAGTCTGCCACATATTTGGCGCAGAAACAAAGTTTCAGGCAGCCGATATGTCTATTTGTTTAAATTGCCGAAAACAGAGGCAATTTATTTTCTGCCGAACTAGAAAGGCAGTCTTAGCCCAGTTAAGCAGAACTTAAGAACTTTGCCGCTGGTAGGCAACGTCGCTAAATAAAACAGCAACCTTAGTTCCTTGCTCGTGGATTAATGAGAAAGAGCCTAAGCCCAACTCGTTCTTTTATTCAAAGATTTTCTTAAACTAATACATAATATATCCCTACTCTAAATAACTAAATTAATAACCAGAACCAATCACGCGAGATTTGTAGGTTCTTTAATTCTTTTTTAAAAAAATAATAAAATCAAACGCTTTGGTTACTTCGAATTCTTTATTCAAACGTGCCGATATAAAATGCGAGAACAGACAAGACTGATCGTAAACTTACATTCTACTTAACTTATTACCTACGCACCATTACTTGACATACATTCACCAAATGTTGTTGACATTATTGGTCGGCAGAAATTCATATTGCTAGATTCGCAATATTGGCAATTAATAAAAGTGTTACATTTAAATCAATGTTGCAATTTTCAGCATTCCGAACAATGATTGCGAATTATTAGTGAAATGGCAAAAAGAATTTTAATTTATGGAATTTGTGCTGACCAATTTACACAAAGTTCATTTACATTATTACAGGGTGATGAAACCAAAGGGGACATTGGTAATGTAATGGGTGGAGGTATTATGCTGTTAATAGGTGGAGGCGTTGATGACGTAACACCTCCCTCCTTTAATTGAAAACTTTCCTGAGTTTTGTTGGTTACATTTATCTTAAGAGTTTTATATTTCTTAGAGAAGCATATATATGATATTAGCAAGGTAATTGCAATTGTACATATTATAGGTTTTATTATTTACTCTATGGAACTGTAATTCCTTCAACTGTTCCATATTTTCAATTTGGTTTATTACAAGCTCATCAAAAGATAATTGTTCCACAGTATCATTAATTTTAAAAGACGAGGGAATCACAAAATTTTGTTTAATTCTTTCCTCTTTATTGATAAATGTCTCTTGATTAATTTGGATGTTACAATTATGAAAATTTAATAAGTAATTTCCTTTTAAGTTTAATATTCTTTCATCACATGTACTGCTGAAGTACGTTCCATTTTGATTTTTTGCCAATACCAAACCTGGTATCATTTCCATTGTTTCTGATTTTTTTTTCATTCTAACACAGTTTTGATTATATATACAAAGATCAGATTTTTTCATATTTTTTTCATAGTTATCGCCTTTGTAATCATAAAACATATTATTGAGCTTTACAATTTGGTGCGGCTTAAATGATAGCTCTTGAAAGTTGCTATTGGTAATTAGAATGATTGCAGATCTTTCCGCTAATTTAGTCATCTTAGGTATCTTTATTGCAATAATTACTTTATTTTCATCATATTTAGCTGTACCTAACTTTATGTTTTGGAATTTATAAAAATCTATGCTATAGTTTACTATTGCTTCGTCAGTCAAAATACTATTACTCATCACATTTGCCCTAGCTGAAACAATAGCATTTTGAATATGGTGGACATGATCACCTAAATTTTTTATCTTCATCAAAATATCCAAATACAAAAGTTGATTATAAATTAGCTTATTATTTATTTTTACTTCATTGAATTTCTCTGTAAATTTAATTCTATCTGAATCAATTGCTTCTTTTAACTTATCGAAAGTTTTATTAAAATGATCGTTTATTCGAATGTTTTGGTTTAAATTCTCGATAGCCAAATGATTGTTCTGATCAATTATTCTTAGGTGCTCTTCTATATCCTTTCTGTCATTGTCGTCCATGGAACCATATAACCACTTCATTCCTTGGCCAACTATAATAAATAGTCCTCGTTTATGTCTGTGAGGTATTAATGTCCGTACTTTAATTCGTATCGTGTTAAGTTCGTGTTGCAAAAGTTTTTTAGATTCAAGTGATTCTATGTTTTCGGCATTTGTTTTAAGGGAATTAATGGCTTCTTCGATATCAAATGGGTTATTTATTTATTTATTTACACCAAACAAGGCATCAAGTAAACAATACAAAATACTAAATAATTAATAAGTTAAAGTAAAGTAACTTAGTCTAATTAAAACTTAATCAGGCTTAGTTGGGGAGTGCGTGGTTATGATGACAATAGGGCCTTTGTCAGGTTACGTTTAAAGGACGATTTAGGGATACCCGGAGAATAGTGGTTACTAATTGTGTTGAATATTCTGCAACATCTATTTATCGGTTCATTATGACCATAGGCCGTGTGATGCCGATATTCTTTAAGCAGGGTTGTGTGTCGAGTACGTCGTTGTTGGTCATTAAATTTTATTCTATCAGCGAGGGCTACTATATTTACTGCGCCGCTGATAACGTCGAAGGTGAAACTGGCACTAATTAGTGTTCTTCTAGATGAAAGAGACATTAAGTTTAGAAGGTCTAGTCTATATTTGTAGGAAGGAAGACTATGAAAGACACTCGGGTTGTAGAGGTCCCTCAAGGCAAAAAGCAAGAATTGTTTCTGGATAGATTCAAGTCTGTCGCTGTGGAGCACAAAAACGGGGTTCCAAATTATGCAAGCATATTCGATCAAGGGCCGCACGAAGGTGGTGTATAAGGACTTGGTAACCCAAACGTTTTTGAATTCTTTGGCTCGTCTCTTAATGAAGCCAAGCTGTTTATTAGCCTTTGATAGGACTTTGTCATATTGCAGATTGAACCGCAATTGGTTGTCTAAGACTACGCCGAGGTCAACGACATGATCAGCCCTGTTTAAAACTATGTCGTTAAGGTAATAAGAATAGGTAGTAACTGCATTTTTACGAGAAAAGCTCAACACGTGGCATTTGCTGACATTGAGATAGAGCTTATTCTGACTACACCAGTGTGCAAGTGCATGAATCTTGGACTGGAGGAAGGCTGCATCCGATTGTGTTTTGATGCTGTAGTAAATTTTTAAGTCGTCAGCATAGAATAGGTGAGGTATGTTAGACAGTGTCGCAGATAGATCAGAAATGAATATATTAAACAACAGAGGGCCTAAATGACTGCCTTGTGGTACTCCGGAGGATGCAAAAACTCTTTTAGATAAGTGACCTTGGAATTTGACCATCTGAGTTCGGTCACAGAGATAGGATTGTAGCCAATTGAGTAGGGAACCAGATACTCCAAAATTACGTACTTTACGTATTAGGGTTTGATGATCAACCCGGTCAAAAGCCTTACTAAAGTCTGTATAGACCGCGTCAACTTGGTTTCCCTTTTCCATTTCACAGAGGACGTCAGAAACTAGGATCATGAGATTAGTGGAAGTCGACCTGCCTTTACGAAATCCATGCTGCTGTTCGTTAAGGAGAGGGTCTACGATGGGAGTGAGAATATCGCAAACTAGCTTCTCAAAGAGTTTGGGGATGACTGACAAAATAGCGATCCCTCGGTAGTTATCAACAGATCGCTTATCACCACTTTTATGAATAGGTATAAGATGCGAGGATTTCCAGGAGGACGGAAAGACACCTAGAGACAGAGATCTATTGAAAATGAGGTGCAAAGGAGTGACAAGTTGGTCTATGCAACGAACCAAGAAACCAGGAGGAAGTAAGTCTGGGCCGGGTCCTTTGTTCACTTTTAGCTCGTAAACAGCATTAATAATTGCCTCTTGTGACAAGACTATACTGTCGATGAGGGGCGTTGTGTTAGCTCCAATCGACGGTGTTGTTGACGAGACTATAGGCGGGCAGAAGGTCTCCTGAAAATGATCGGCAAATAGGTTGCAAGTTTCAAGTGGAGAGGAGGATACAACATTCCCTTTGAACAAAGAAACGGGATAGCCTGTCATTTTACGTTTTGTATTAACGAAATCAAAGAATTTTTTCGGATCATTTATAATGCTTTCACCAATTACGTTGACGTAAACATCGTACGCTTGTCGGGATTTAGTGGAGAATTCATTCGATAGCTTATCGTGCATTTTCTTTAGATCCTCGTCGACGAAAATTCCATTTTTTATTTTCCTATATAGTCTGTTTCTTTGGTTTCTTAAGTGCCTTAAATCATGATCAAGCCAAGGTTCTGAAAGTTTGCTCCGTTTCTTTATCTTTGGTACAAATTTATTAATAGCATGAAAGATTAGCGTATAAAAAGAAGTTATAGATTCATCTAAATCTAACGACGAAAAGAAACTCGGCCAATGTATGGTATCGAGAAATTTTTTAATGCTAATATAGTCAGCATTTAAGAAATCATATACAATTTCATTATTGTACGATTGGGTAAAGGGTACATTCGCAGTGGATAGTTCAACCGTCAAAGCTGAGTGATGGAGAGTGTTGGAGAAAAGATTCTCGGTGTCAATGGTTTGGCTAACCACCGCTTCGTCATAAAAGTTGGTGAAAATCAGATCTAACCATTTGCCATTTTGGTTAGGAGTCGAAATAACTTGCTGCAAATCATTGCCATAAAACACACTGATGAGATTAAAGTCAATGTCGCCAAGAATGTTGACTGGGAGGAGGTGACTATCATTGTCATCGGTTATAAAGCCAATATTCGGGCGATTGAAGTCACCAAATATGATAATTTTATCATCCACATTCAATGAATCAATGACAGAAGATATTACGTCGCTCAAATCATTATAAGTAGTATCTTCGGAGTGTGGGGGCACATAAATAACACCGATGTAGAGGAAATGTTTTTCTAATAAAACTCTGATAAATATATGTTCAAATGATTTATGGGACACGGTTGTAACAAGTTCACTCGACAGGGAGTTGTGAATTGCGGTAAGAACACCACCTCCCCTTGAGACACCAGTATGAAGATAATCACGATCAGCTCTATAGATTGTCCAATTGTTGTCAAGTATTTCTTCGTTTTTGTACGAGTTGTTCAACCAAGTCTCTGTTATAGTGAGTATATTGAAATGGCAAGATTTGGCGTCAATATAAAGTCTATTTAATTTGCCCCTCATACCACTGCAGTTATGGTAGAGAAATCTTAAGATTTTAGACGTGTCTTTCGTATTAGGAATAAAATTTCTTATGGTCTTCCCGTGATTTTTGTAAGAGAGAGATATACTTAGAGCTGACATAGGAGCTATAAGTTTCAAGATCACGTTTGACTTGATCAGGGGACATACCGAGTTCTTCATGATATCGATTAAAAAAGAGACGTAAAGAATCAAGGTCAGTAGGGAGACCTTCTTGTTGGATCATGACCTTGAGATTGGTTTTCGTTTTCCCCTCAAAGCAGGTAGTTTCCGGTGCGTTATGCATGTATGCAAGGAAAAGGCGGACATTGTCGTAAATTTTATGGTCTCTTAACCGAGATAAAAGATATCTGCTCTCAAGATCGTCTGTAGAGTTCGAGGTAATTCTTACAACCGGAGGTACCAGTGGATCAATAAATTTAGGTGCGGAAGGTCGATTAATAGGAGGGTTTGGCATGTGGATAGCACCGGATTGCGAGGGGATTTGATCGTCACCGCGGATAAAATTAGCATATTTGGATGTTGCGTTTGTCTTAGCAGTCATCATGTGACAAGTAGAGGTTTCGCAAGAAACATCAAGTGGAATGGATATTGAAGCCGGCTGCTTGGTATTGAAAATACGTCTTGCAGGGGTGGGTGTCGTAGGATCTGCGCTGCATATGGGACTTTTTTTTAAGGAGGTGTCAGTGGTAAGCTTACAAGACGTAGGTATGCTAATGGGGACTTTAGAAGTGGATGCAGGTAAAGTGGGAGTAGTAATAATACCTAGTTGTTGGACGGGATTAGGGTTGTTAGTCGGGAAAATTGCAACATTTTTAGGGGAGGCTGTACACGTAAATGAATTGTTCTTACTGACTAGTTTCTGCTTATGCTGAACCTTTTTGGTTGAGTTACGCCATAGGGTGAATGTCATCCCATTCCAAATTTGCTTCGCCCTACCTTCATGCTGAAAGAACAGCCAGGCATACCGAGATGGAATACATACTTTGAATGACGTGGTTTTTCTCTTGGTGCTTTTAGAGAGAGTTTCAGCTAAACAATCAGTAATGGCAAGCTCACTTTGAAGGAATTGAATCATCCACGTTACATCTGCAGATACTGGGGCACCCCTTACATGAAATACTTCGTAGCCTTCATTCTTCCGTGATATACACGAGGCAATATTGACGTTTTTCACGTAATCCGCATTTATACGCTTAACTTTATTTATCCTTCTATTCCAATCTTCTTCTGACCAGGATGTACCGAATTGAAAAATCTTTCTGGCACTTTTTGTTTTCTGGGTAGTAGGTGTTGAAACTGGCTTTTTATCCTCGACAGATAAACGTTTGATGGGAGATGTTGCCTTATCTTGCGTAGGAACTTTCAATGCACTGTTCAACATGTTTTTAAGGTCAGCAAACAAAATTTCATGGTTTAGGGGCAGTTCACAGCGGGTTGGAATGTTATGGGTGGTGCGGTTTTGTTCGCACAGTACAGTGCCCATGCTTACAATTTTCTGGATTGCACTTTCAAGTTTGTTCTCTGTGGTTGCTATCCATGATGAGTTTTGTATTGACAGTGTAGACAATTTTTCATTGAGCAGGTTTAATAGTCTATCTTCGAGGTCGGCTATATGTTTTGCGTTTGGGTCCTGTTTGTGGGAAGGAGACGTCGACAGTGTACTCATTTCCGCTAATTTACTATTCAAGATGTCAAATTTGTTGTGCAGCTCATGGAGAGCCTTGTCGAAACCTTTATTGTTTTTGGCGGTGGAAAGTACAGTGGTTAAATCGTCGAAACTGGTAGCCATTTCCACAAAACTTTCATCGTTTGCCCTTGTCTGCGCTTGCTGCTTCGTCAATAAGTGTGCTGTGTCCTGTGTTAATTTATCGACATGACTTATGATATTGTCATACATACATTTCATCAGCCTGTTGGTGTTCTGGCAATCTGCACAGATAAAGTTGTTGTCCATGTAGGGATGGTACCAATCCCTAGGCGCATCAATACATGCACCGTGAAACTTTCTGTTGCAAAACGCGCGGCATGTCACAAACTTGAAAGTGTTGTCGAACGCGATGCAATTTTCCATACTGCATTTGATATTCATGTTGCGAATTGCACTTTTCGGACAATGTAATCGATTTTATAAACGACACAATTGATATCGAGGTGAAGACGTGCAACAATGGCTTAATTGGGTCACTATGTTGCTATAATTAATTGGGTCACTTTGGTGTAAGGGGAAATATGCACAGACACGCACAAATTAATAAAAACAGTCTGAACAATCAAATAATTGATTGAATGGAATAGGGGCTAACTGCACGTACAACAGCTTTTGAAAACACGTCTACTCGCCACGACGGTTGAAGTTAATAACGTGAAGTACTATATCGTAATTTTGAATAATAGGAATTTCCTCTAATTTGATTTCTACAAAACCGTTATCATTATATATCTTCTCTACTGTTAGGGTTCCCATTACTGTTGTCGGTACTAGCATGAAAACCATTAGTATCCAATTGATCTGAAAATTTATTTGGTCTTTTAATGTTAGCTAAATGTATATTTCTTAATTTTAATTTTCGATATCTAGGTTCATTCTTATGTCTTAAAGCTTTGTAATTTTTAACATAGCCCTCATATTTAACTATCTGCATGTCCTTCTCGATTTTCATCAAGCTTGCTTATTCTTGTCTCCTTTTTGCGTCTCAATAGTCCCTCTATTCTACTCCTATCTACATTGCCCTGTTCTACATCTATCGGTCTAGCATTAATAGTAGAATGTACAGATTTATTGTACCATTCAACACATCTGAAGATCCTTTCCTGGATAGATAGTTCTGATTTTTCTACTTCCAGAGTTCTGAGTTTAACTCCAAGAGTATTGTGGAAGCTATTTATATCAGCGTTACCGGTGTGGCTGTTTGGTTTCGTGAAATGAGCTTCTACTTCTTCTTGTCTCAAAAATTCTTTGACATTAACCGAATTGTACTCATTGTCCATTACCAAACGCTTAGGTTTTCCTTTAATAGAAAAATATTGCCTTATCTTTTCCACAATAGTTATGCTATTCCTGTCTTCTAGGTAAAGAGCTAAAACAAACTTAGAGAATTTATCGATAAATGTTATAAAACTATGTTTTTTGTTTGTGTATATATCTACATGAGCTATGTGGTTAATATTGTTCGGAGTCTCAGTAATACAAAACTTAGGCTTCAAAGGTTTCCGGTCATATTTTGCTCGGTTGCAAGTGTCACAATTATTTATATATTTCTGAATGACCTGTTTTCAATTTTTGAAATAAATCAATTTCTTAAGGCCTGCATAATTTTCATTTATGCCTCCGTGGGCCGTTTCTTTTCTGTGATATTTAGCTATTTGTTTTTTGGGTACCGGGGCATTGTGCTATACCTGGAAACTGCGAAGCAGATGCCTTAGCGAGAGCTGGCACCGAGCTTCAGGAATATACACTTAACCCCGAAGTCGGCCAACCTCTAGCTTCCATCAAGCTAGGATTTAGGCAGCACTACGTGGAGGCTGCAAATAGGGCCTGGCTGCTCGAAGAAACCTGCAGCACAACCAGGCAAACTTGTGTAGTGATCTAAAACACATGCCATGTTGTGTTTTGGAAATGGCAGGATTGCCATGTAGTGTTACTCGCTCGCCATGTTGGAAGTTATGCTTAGCTCTGTATTGTTCCAGAATGATGCGCGTCTTCTTTCTATTAAATATATATGTTAATTGGAGATTGAGGAAACTCACATCTCTTTGAAGAAGGGAAAACTACCTACCGGCATTCCGAAGATTGCCACATATTTGGCGCAGAGACAATGCTCAAGCAGCCGATATTTCTATGCACTTTTTTGCCAATGTGAGGCATACTTGTGCTCAAGTAGAAATCTGTCTTTTTGCCGAATTAATCAGGCAAAGTCTGATCAAAGTCTTACTCTGCCGAAAGGAGGCAGTTGCTTAATAAAATAGCAATTTGCTTTGAGTCTATTAGACAGACTTAAATTTTCTTTATTCAATTCTCTTAATTTATACAATATTCTATTTACTTATTTTATCCCTACTCTAAATACAATGTAAATTTTAATTCTAAATACATAATAAAAATGCTTACTTTAAAATTTGGATCAACCAATCCAAATAAAAGCGATTAGGTTCCCACATTCTTCTATCCATTTCATAATACTCATATGTCAACCCATTTTATCAATATGGGCTATGAGTAATTGATTTAGAATCAGTACACAGCAAAGGGCAATAACCAGGTGGTGATATTAGTAGGTCAGTAAACACTCGACCGCGTCTGGCTATTTGTAAACAAAGAGCTTTTCATTCATCTATTGTAATTGGATACTTAATTAGAGTTGAATTAGCTTACATGCGTACATGCCTAGATGGCGTGCTAAATGGATCGTACATGGGTTGAGGTACGAGATGAATGTTGACATGTGCCTGTGCTGCAGTGGAATGTTGTGTGTGCATATACTACACTTGGCACGCACTGTGCTCCAAACGCACCAAGCCGCTCCTCAATATAAGCCGCGAAACCCTGAGTTCCGTCGTTTCCGTACTGACGGGACACTGTCTGATCGGCAGACACGCAGAAAGATTGGGTGTCCCTTTCAATGATTTCTGCCGAAGTTGCAGATCAGAGGAAGAGGAAGAAACTATTAAACACTTTCTGTGCGAATGTCCGGCGCTGTCCAGGAGGCGCATGCAAACCTTGGGCACACCCTTCCTAGACAACCTCACGGAAGTAGCCGATTTGGACATTGGCTGCATAGCCGGCTTTATTCGGGAGTCTGGATGGTTCTCGTCATCCCGCAGGTTCTAGTGCCGCCCCTATATTCTGTGGTATCACAATGGGCCTCTCGTGGCCTAAGTGAGCTACCTTTGGATAAAAAGGGGCTGCCACTACAACCAACCAACCAACCAGCTATTTGTTTAAGAGTTTCGTCTTCATTTTTCATATCCTTAGCATGATAAGTACATTTGTAGAAAGATATACTTTTATTAAAAATTTCTATCAATTTCTGTTGAACAACATTATATTCGTGTTCGGATAATTCAGAATAGATTCCTACTTTACCTGAAGTCAAAAATCTTCGAATTATATCGGTCATGAAATTTGCTGAAATATCATCACTATTCACAAAAAATTTGCGTTTCTTATCTATGATTTCAATTTCTTTTGTCTTGATATTTGTCAATATTATTTGAGTGGAAAAACGGTTAACTACTGTTTCTAATATTGGGAAGTGATCGTTTTGTTCCTCCTCTTGAGAATGAATGGTTGCATTTGTAGACAAGTTGTCATCATCTTGCAAGTTTTCATCCAAAACATTAATTTCGCAAGTTTTTGCGTCGATTCGACTCATAAAATCTGCTGCCTTGTTGTCCTTTCCGTTAATATAGACAATGTTGATTTCGTACTCGCCTAGCTTCAATAACCATCGTTGTAATCTTGGGTTTATATCTTTGCCCTTATGTTTGGCTTGTAACCATTTTAGAGGCTGGTGATCCGTCATTAGGTCGAAAGTTCTGCCATAGATGTAAGGACGGAAATAGTTAGTGGCCCAAACAATAGCAAGGAGCTCTTTTTCGGTGGTAGAGTATTTCCTTTCATGTTCGTTTAAGGTCCTACTAGCATATCTTATAGGATGTTCGTCTTGTGTCAGGACAGCTCCTATAGCAAAATCGCTTGCATCCGTAACCAGTTTGAACTTCTTACTAAAATCTGGATACCTAATGATTGGCGGACTAATTAGCATTCTCTTTAATTTGCTAAAAGTGTCAATATATTGAGGATCGTTTACGTTGATTTTTGTGTTTTTCTTCAAGTACTTGGTCATTCTGTGAGCAATGCATGCATAATTTTTAATAAATTTTCTATAGTACCCCGTTATGCCTAAAAATGATTTGATTTGTTTGGACGTTTGAGGAAGTTTCAGTTTTTGAATATTTTCAATTTTATCTATGTTAGGTTTTATACCCTCATTTGTTAGAGTGTGCCCTAGATACTCCGTAGATCTAGCAAAAAATGTGCACTTATCCATTTGTATCTTTAAATTGTGTTCCCTTAGTTTATCAAATACCCTTTGAATGCTTTCCATATGTTCTTCTATTGTTGTACTAAATATGAGGATATCATCCAAATATACAACACATATATGATTAATATATTCCCTCAACACCGAATTTATAAGTCGCTGGAATGTCGCTGAGGCATTTTTTAAACTAAACGGCATCCTTACGAATTCATAATGACCCAAGGGTGTAGAAAAAGCAGTTTTCTTTCTATCTTCATCTTTTATTAGAACTTGATGAAACCCTTTAGTAAGATCTAGAGTTGTAAAATATTGTGATCTTCCTAATTTTTCTAATATATTCTCAATGTTAGGTATTGGAAATTTGTCACAAACTGTAACTTCATTCAGAGCTCTACAATCAATAACAATTCTTCATTTCTTTTTACCAGAATTGTCAGATTTTTTTGGAACAATCCACAATGGTGAATTGTATGGTGAGCAGCTTTCTACTATAATACCCTGCTCCAACATTTCCTTTATTTGCCTACTTATTTCTTCTTCATGGATTTGGGGATATCTGTATATTTTCGAATATACAGGTCTGCTTGTATTGGTGACAATCTCATGTTGCACCTCATGTGCATGAGTTAGTTGTTGTCCTTCTTGGAAAAACAACTTTTTGTTCTTATTTACCAGAGAAACAAGTTTCTGCCTCTCTTCAAGATTCATGTCCCCCCCCCCTTTAATATTTTTTTAACTATTTCATCATCCGCAGATGAACTTGCTAAAATATTAACGTCTTCATAGCTATAGGGGCAGGAATTCAAAAAATAAGTTTTCGTATTATTTACTTCTAAATATCCCTCCTGTAGGTTCACAATTGCTCCTAACGGTTTTAACAAATTTTGCCCTATTAAGCCATCAAAAGTTTTACTTGTAAAATTGGTGAGTTTCCAACTCATCAAACTATCTTCACTAAATTCCACTGGTAATTCTGTAATGATCTCATTGGAAATCTTTGTTAACCCACTTAAAGTACTAAAAAATATTGGTGTGTCGAGCATACACCGTTTATACTGTGGCAATTTATACTTATTTAGGAGAGTTGATGTAGATCCGGTGTCAACAAGACACTTGATTTTTTCGTTGCCAATAGTTAGCATAACTATCGGTAGATTCGTTTCCCGGCAGGAAATTGAAAATTCACTTGCTCTTGGCGTTCTTGTTCTACGTAATCTACCTCCATTGGTTCGTTTCTATTTAATTTTGAAAACCGCAAATTGCCACTATTGAGACCGTTACGATTTTGATAGAACTGCCCAAATTGATTGTTAGAGAAATTTTTTCTAAAATTCACATTTTCACCGCGTTTAAACTGTTCACTACCAGAAATTTGAAACTGGTCTGTATTTTTGTCATAGTTCCGTCTGAAGTTCTGGGTTCTGTTAAATGTCGAAACATTTGCGTTGTCTCGTGTATGTTTTTTCTGTCTGTAGTCCTGTCTAATCATTCCCGTTTCTTTAAGTAAATAGAAGGCTTCGCGTAAATTCTTTATATTTCTGCTATAAACAACACTTGCACAATTTTGATTTATACCATTAAGAAAAATTCTAAGAAGAATAGATTCATTTGCATGAGGCGAAAATTCTATTGGTTTAAAGGAGTCAAACTCATACTTAGCATTTAACTTATTTAAAATATTTCTTATAATAAAATAATATTCGTTTACATTGCCGTAATTCTTCGCACTAATCGCCTGGTGGTGCAGATGATGATAGGTCTCTCGCACTCCAAAATTCTTGATAAGTTCTGCTTTCAGCTGATTCCAAGTTGGATTTGGTCCTAGCGTTCTAATTGCTTGTAGAGCTGGTCCTTGGATCTTGTTTATAATGTAGCGATTGAAAGCGTAGTTGCTCATTGCCTGGTTTCCGCTGAGCATTGGCAATAATAATTCCACTTCCCGAACGAACGAGGATAGGTCATAGCCTTTCAGTCCATTAAACTCCTTGATAGCTGTAGCTTCCTTTAGCAAGTCTGCGGCAGTTACCGTTATTTGTTGGCTCTGGCTTTGTGCAGAGTTATTGAATTCCTTCTTGTTCTACCGTGTGTTTCGATAAACCAATCTTTGGATATGGTACGAACTTTTCACCAAATTTAAATTTGATTACTTTCACGTTTTACAGCTATTAGCACTTTCACCACTTTCTCGTTTTTCGATTATTTAATTTAACCAATCTTTAGATTCGGTTAACCGCCTACGGCGCCAGATTTGTAGATTCTTTAATTCTTTTTTAAAAAAATAATAAAATCAAACGCTTTGGTTACTTCGAATTCTTTATTCAAACGTGCCGATATAAAATGCGAGAACAGACAAGACTGATCGTAAACTTACATTCTACTTAACTTATTACCTACGCACCATTACTTGACATACATTCACCAAATGTTGTTGACATTATTGGTCGGCAGAAATTCATATTGCTAGATTCGCAATATTGGCAATTAATAAAAGTGTTACATTTAAATGGAATGCCCTATGTTGCAATTATCGGCATTCCGAACAATGATTCCGAATTATTAGTGAAATGGCAAAAAGAATTTTAATTTATGGAATTTGTGCTGACCAATTTACACAAAGTTCATTTACATTATTACAGGGTGATGAAACCAAAGGGGACATTGGTAATGTAATGGGTGGAGGTATTATGCTGTTAATAGGTGGATGCGTTGATGACGTAACCGTGTTTTGGTTCTCACGGTAACGTATTTCCCCAATCAATATACATATCCCATTCAGTTGTAATCATGACCTACATTTATTGCACTCGAATGCTTATGGTCAGCAAAAGGGCATTAGCCCGTACCCATGGTATGTTTATGTACTACAGGTGGCTATGATGTTACATGGTATGTACATGTACTACACAATCTATACTTTGTAGAAATATTGTTCGGATTTTTTTTCTTGACAATTATATAAAACTATCATTAGGTTTAGCCATAATGTAGTTGTTTATTGAATTAGCAGGCCGAACAATTTCAAGGAATTTCTATGTTTAACAAAACTATTTATAGCGGAATTTTGTCCGCTATGCTGTCATAATTATTATTATTATTTGGTTACAATGTAATAAATTACAAATTGTAGCTTAAGAATTAGCGCTAGCTCTTAGGCCTTAGGCTAAATGTCATAATTAATAATCTTAGAATCCAAGCAAAATTATGTCAATTACGTTTTATACGCCAAATTTGAAGTTGATATTTGAAGGAGTTACATTTTATGATAACTTTCCACATACATATTAGAAATTTTATACAGTTAGAAGCCACATTTTACCGCCTAGGAAATAATTAAAAATACTATATTTTCTTCATCAACAGATAACATACCATCCTAACATAATGTGCCGATCGGTAACGTTGGATGGAGACATTATGGATCCAGAAGGAACTCTATCAGGGGGAGCAGTTATTTGTGGAACGAATATTTTAACAGAGCTAGATGAAATAAAAAAACTAGACACTGTCAAATTAGAAAAAGAAAACGAGCTACAACAAGTTGAAAAGAAAATTCAGTTTGTAGAATAGAAACAATTGAATATGCTTTATTAGGATCACATTTTATTACAGGATACTGCATAATCTGAGTGAAAAATATCACCATATAAAGAATAAAATTGATTTGAAGCAAGTCGAATTAAATGAATGTTCAACCCGTTTGTCTTTTACAACTTTTCAAAAAAATCAAGAAGAAATTCAGGATTTGCATGTCAAAATAGGTAAGGTAAATATATATATGCAAAAATCAAATAATAAATGATTCTTCCAGAAACTATGCAACAAAAAATAAACGCAGCGAAACAAACAGAAGCAAGCTCAAAAAGTAAGATAGAAGAAATAGAAGCCAAAATAGAAGATACAAAAGGTTTTAGAGACCAGAAATTGAAATTAGCACATGAAAAAATGCAGCTAACCAAAAATAAAAGCGAAAAAAGTAAATATAACTGGAAAAAGCGCGAACAAGAATATGAAACATTTCTACTTGAAATTGAAGATTTAAAAAAAAGCCTGTCAAGCTCTAAGGTTTGTTTAAATGAGTTGAATAAAAATATTGTTCTTAAAGACAAAGATCTAATTGAATTAAGATCTGAAAGAAACAAAATAAACACACAAATATCCGATTTGAAGAAGGAGATACAAAATCAAAAAGATATTGTCAATTCTAAAAATAGTGAGCTTAGATTGCTTTTGTTGCAAAATCAAAAACTTGAAACGCATATTCAGGAACTAGAGTTGGAAAACAAAAAAAAAGAAAATGAGGCTTGCAAATTGGGTAATGATTTAAAAGAAATGCACAATCGTGTTAATCATATGGAAGACAAACACGCATGGATTAAGGAAGATAAAGAATTTTTCGGAATTAAAAATACGCGTTATGACTATTCTAAGGAAGATCCAACCGAAGCAAGCTTGAAGTTAACTAAAATGCTCGAACAAAAGCAGAAAATGGAACGAAACGTAAATACTCGAGCGTTGATGTTATTAGATCGCGAAGAAGAACAATATTCTGAAGCTTTGAGACGTAAAAAGATTGTTGAAGAAGACAAAGAAAAATTGAAATATATCATAAAAAAAATGGATGAGAAGAAAATCGAAAAAGTCGAAAACGCTTGGCGAAATGTCAACAGTAATTTCAGTAATATATTTAGTACTCTTCTGCCTGGAGCACAATCTCAACTTCAGCCAATTTATCAACAAAACACGCTCCATGGACTGAAAATTCGTGTTGGCTTTAATAATGTTTGGAAAGAATCTCTCGGTGAATTGAGTGGTGGTCAACGATCACTAGTGGCACTTTCTCTTGTCTTGGCTATGCTTAAGTTTTCCCCGGCACCCATCTATATTCTGGACGAAGTTGATGCGGCATTAGATATGTCGCACACTCAGAATATAGGTAACATGCTTAAGGCGCACTTCAAAAACTCTCAATTCATCATAGTTTCATTAAAAGATGGTATGTTTAATAATGCGAACGTATTATTTCGAACTAAGTTTGAAGAAGGCGTTTCGAGTGTCATGCGTACAGTGAACTTCAAAAAGTAATGTTTGTGGATTTAAATAAAAGATTACAATTTTTGGTATGCTTTGTTTTCTATTGGTAACCCTCCTATTTTTCTAATCTGTACTTTTTGAATCGCAGTTACATATAAGTTTGTTTAGCGAAATTAAAGTGATGCTCAAGCGCTTCAAATTTCGAAATCGTGCCCAACAATAATTCCTCCAGCAACATAGCTGATTCGTCATATTTGTTTAAATTATCGCTAAATTATTTTTGTAGCAGTATGCATTACGGTCTAAAAGTTTTGCATCGGTAAAGTAAGGCTAAATGTACTGCTCTATTAAAAAGTAATGAACGACAAAATAGAACAGCAAACTATCGCTCGGTCGGCCGTGCTACTCCCGTAACAAAGACGAGCTTCGGCGGAGATTTCGCTACCTGGGCCTGTCATACTGTGACTTAGAATTTTCTTGCATCAGTCGGAGGGGTCGACAAGCCCTCAAGGGGTTATACCCACTTAGAAGGTCGAAAAAAGACGTTTTGTTATAATTTATTTGAGGAGGTATTTTATTTTACAAAAACAAAAAGTATTGATACATTTAGTGGCAACATCTAAGTTTATAATGGGACTAATGATATGTAAAAATATTGATTTGGTGTGCTCCTGCAGACGATCTCCGATCAGACGTGTTCGGTGGTGGCCACGATTTCTCTACTATAGTTCATCTGAAATCAAAAATCCAAAAATATTCTTTAAGCGGACAGATAAAACTAAGTATTGATCGAAGGAATAATCAAAATTTTTATTTTTGACAAAATGGCGGCATTGTAAAGAAAAAATCGAATTTTCGACCAAAATTGCCACGTAAAATTGTTTAGAAAAATAGAAATAATTATCCGAGATCTTATTCCTTCGATTAATACCTGAGGAATATATCTGAGAAGGTTGCGTTAAAATGTTAAAGTGATCGGTTGAGCCGTTTTTTTAGAAATCTTGGCCACCGACTTGGAAAACATAGTTTTGAGAAAAACGCGTTTCGGAAGAAGTTTACACATATATAATTTTTTTTTACTTACATGGTGTCATCTACTCCAGGGCCATAAGATGGACCTTCTGCATCATCAGCAGCTTCTAATACTTCAAGTTGATGCTTTCAATTATACCTAGGAACACAAAGAAAGAAAAGAGCTGGTATAATACAGACTCCGGTCTGTTCGTCGCGTCCGAGACGCGTTACCTCGTTAAGTGAATATGCGACAAATATTTGTCGGATCGATTTGAAATTTTCAGGGAATATTATCAGTTAAATATACATTCCGAAAATGGAACAACAAAGATATAGATTTTTTGAAAATTGCAACTGGTTATAACCCCTTAAAGGTTTATATTGTCTCAAAAATAAAAAAAGAGAAAAAATACAATTAGAAATGCATGTGTTAGCTTTCCAAATTCATGATATGCGTGACACTATTACTACTTTAGGTAAGGTAACTCACTGACTTCTACAAAACAACCTACAGTGGATGAAAGTAAAATTCTTTATGAATGAAACGATTAATAGTGTAAGGTTGTTTAAATACAAGAGAGAAACTTTTTTTATAAAGCTTTATTCATGGTAATACAGAATTGGTAAAAACAACAGCAAAATTTATTCATATAAATCTTTTTAAAAAATTTAATTTGAAAAATAACGAAAACTGATCTCAAATTGAAACTCTGACAGCTGGTAATACCGTTATTGTATTCTTAAGAAATGCGGGGAATCCCAAAAAATAGTAGGGGTTTTGACATTGACGGCATTCCCTCGAAGGAAGTGTTGTAATTTACTTGTTTTTGCGAAATTCAGTTTTCAAGCTTAAAAATGGGAAGACAATCTGGACAAATATCGTTGAAAACTGGAGAGCTCGTTGTAAATCAATTTAAAGATGGATTATCGGTGCGACAGATTGCGAGAATTGTAAAATAAAATCATTCTACAGTCCACCGTATTAACAAGCGCTTTACAATAAGAAATATTCTGAAAAACAAAGCCAAGCAAACGATATTTTCAGAATCCGAAGAACGGTGGATGGTAAGGGAAATTAATAAAAACCCAAAATTAAGTGCTCCAAAATTAGCTGTAGCAGTAAAAACGCAATTTGGTATAGAAGTGAACCCAGAAACGGTGAGAATCGTACTAAGGAAGAATAATTTGAATGGTAGAGTCACCCGAAAAAGTCATTTATTAGCAAGAAGAACCATTCCAAAAAAACTCGCGAAACTGCACAAAAATAAAGATTTTTCATTTTGGTCTTTCGCTCTGATGGCTAGTGTTACGTTCACCACGCAGCGTGGTCGATCCACGAACCCATAAGGGCAAATAAGGGACTGTTCTTGTGGGTGCTGGTCGGTGCAAAGCTAAGAAGCGGATTTACTGATTTAGCGGGATGATTCAAAGGAACTTGGCAGCATCTTACTCATCGTGGTGAGAAGGAAGAAAAGGGCGACTGACGGCAAGCGGTGAACGGCCAGCAAGCGGCGTTAGCGATAAGATGGAAAAACTGTGAGTAGAATTAAGCTTAGACAGGGTTAGTTAGGTGGATTAAATTAAAATAACAACACCGTAGTTAATTGTGTGAAATTGCGAAGCGGACGCCGCATTTTCGGCTCTTTGTATGCATTTGTTACAAATTGCCTATTCGGTCGGTGTTTTGAGTCGTCGCGAATCCTGTTCCCGTTTCCGGCTTCGCGGGCAGAGCAGTCCCGGTGTAGAAACGAGTGGCGCCCTTTTAAAAAAATACTCCCACGCCCCTCTTCGCGGGTTTAAGCCGAGTGGGATTGCCCAAACCGTGGCCAGGATCGGCTGCGGTGTGGTAGCGAACGTTGCACTAATTACAGGTATAACACCAGTCATATTTGTGGAGAAGCCAAATGTTCGACTGTGGTTATTTTATAATTGCCCGCATGCTCTTGACCCACCTCCTCAATCTCCAGATTTAAATGTCATCTAACATATATGGGCATATCTGAAAGAGAAATTGATAACCAGCACAATATCAAATGCAATAGACTGGAAGGACGCGTTGACATACGAATGGGAAAGGATTGATCCTCCTTATTGTGAAAAGTGTGTTTACTCGATGCCAAGCAGAAAATAAACTGTTAGAAGTAAATGACTACCAGCAAAATGTCGAAACCTACTAAAATTTATCAAACTGCTTACTTTCCAAGTTTCAATTTGAGAACAGTTTTCGTTATTTTTCAAATTTAATGTTTTTTTAAAGATTTTATATGAATAAATTTTGCTTTTGTATTTACCGATTCTGTATTACCATGAGCAAAGCTTCATGAATTTTTTTCTTCTTTTGTTTAAATTCTTTCCTTACTATTTATCGCCTCATAAAGAATAAATATCTAAGTGTCCGAGTTTTACTGTGATCCACTGTATCTAACGAGTAAACTATATCAATAGTTCAATGGAACTTTCAAAGTTTTCGTTTTCTTAAGTGCTAACCTGGCTCCGCCGACGCCTCCGCGGGGCGTTGCTTCTTCGATTGTGTTGCGTCGTACTCTACGGCCTTCTTGGCGATGCGTCGCTTCTCCGATTGTGTGGCACTTTGCTCGGTGGATAATAAAGACGAAAAAGAGTTCGGTTCGTACTTATACCGCCACCAAAACCGCTTGGCAATTTCCCGCAAACTGCAGCGAAACCGCACTCGTTGTCTCCGGTCGTTGGCCTCGAAGCAAGTTAGCGGGTGCTCGAACCCGTGTTGCTTATGTCGATCGTCACCCGCGAGCTTTTGCCTCGGTCGAAGGGCAGCTTTTCGTGGATGATGCGCCAGTTTAAGGAGTGTGTGGCATCCCTACCAAATGCTGAACTACCAATTGTAACAACTTGTCGCTGTCATCGTTTAGTTAAGTTTATAGTATATGTATATGTATTTGTATTAGTATTAAATAAAGAAAAAAGACTCACTTAGAGTCGAACCTCAGCAATAGTCACACGCGTTTGGATTCAGCACAAATAGAGTTTCCAGCCCACGCTACACAAGCAGCTATCGCAGCGGTTTCCAGCTATACGACGCAAGCAGCCATATTGGTGACCCCGACGTGATCCTGACGTGGATCATTGCAACAAAACAACTTTGTACCAACGCCAAAGTCAACAAGTAAGTTGTAGAAATTAAACAATGTCGGAGATCGAAGAGCAATACGTGGACGCAGAAAGTGGCAAAATGGCGGACAACGCGCATCACAGCGCAGAAAATGCTGCTATAAGCGACATCGCGCATGTAAAAGTTCCACCATTTTGGAAGTTAAGACCTTCCCTTTGGTTTGCGCGCGTAGAGGCATAATTTCGTCTGTGCAAAACACGCTCTGACGCGGCAAAGTTCGACAAAGTCATTGCCGAACTGGATTGTGCGATACTAGAAGTCGTGGCGGATTTAGTGGAGAATCCGCCCAGTGAAAATAAATACGACTCCCCAAAATCATGGGTCATCGCGGTATTTTCGCTATCAGAAGAGGCCCAGATTAGAAATCTGTTAACCGGCTTGGAGCTCGGCGACAACAAGCCGTCACAACTACTGCGTAGCATGGCGCAGGCAGCAGGAAATAGAGTTAGTGACAATTTTTTAAAGACGCTATGGCTGCAACGCCTCCCGACACGCATGCAATCCATTATTGCGGTGTCAAACACGTCAAATCTCACACATTTGGCAGAAATGGCGGATCGCATAGCCGAGATTAAAGACCCTAGTGAATTAGCTGAAACGTACACTCAGCCCACCGTAAGTGCAGTGACGCCCACAGCTTACTTAGAAAAACAAATAAAGGAGTTGAAAATGGAAGTGCTTCAAATGAAACGGGACACGTCACGACCATACAGGCCACAAAGAAGTCGTTCCAAAACGCCAACAACTCGTATTTGTTTTTTCCATAAAAAGTTTGGAGCATCTGCTCGGAAGTGCACACCTCCCTGCGATTTTAATCGTACCCAAATCCAGGAAAACGAATAAAATCACTGTTTGATAAGACGCCAAACAGTGATACAAATCAAAGCCGCCTTTTTATCCGGGACAAAACAACGAACCTACGATTCCTCGTTGACACTGGCGCCGATATTTCTTTGATCCTTCGACCTCCATCTTGTAAAATACGCCCGTCGAACTTTAAGTTATTTGCTGCCAACCATTCGAAAATCAGTACTTATGGCGAAAAACTGATCACTTTGAATTTAGGTCTACGCAGATCATTTACGTGGAGATTTCGTGTAGCGGACGTCGCACTGGTGCTGACTTTCTAATGAAGTTTAAACTGTTAGTAGACCTTACTAACAAAAAACTCATAGATTTGAGCACCAGGCTTACGGCACAAGGAGACGTGGCGAAACTTTCGAATTCGTCCATTTCAACCATGAAAAATGACTCTAAATATCATGCGCTCTTGAAGGAATTTCCAGGAGTTACAAACCCAGCGGTAGCAACTAGCGCGCCCCATTCTGTTCGTCATTTCATACACACCAATGGACCAGCTGTATATGATCGTCCGAGGCGACTGGCTCCGGAAAAACTTGCTATAGCAAAAAAGGAATTTCAATATCTCCTTGATAAAGGTTATTGACGTCCATCATCGAGCTGTTGGGCCAGCCCTTTGCATCTTGCGCCCAAGAAAGATAGTTCTTGGCGACCATGTGGCGACTATCGAAGGCTTAACCAAATAACAAAGCCAGAAAGATATCCGATCAAGCACATCGAAGACATAGTCACAGGTCTCGAAGGAAAACAATTTTTTTCCAAAATAGACTAAGTTAGAGCATTTCATCAAATCCCTATCGCTGACTGTGATGTTCCAAAGACAGCCATTACAACTCCATTTGGTCTGTACGAGTTCACTGTGATGACATTCGGACTCCGAAACGCAGCACAAACATTTCAACGTTTTATGGATCAAGTCCTTCGTGAATTCAATTTCTGCGTATGTTATATCGACCACATACTAGTCGCTTCCGCAACCGCAGAAGAGCATATGCAGCACCTCCGACTCCTCTTCCAGCAACTTAGCAAATTTGGTGTCGTAATAAACGTCGATAAATGTGCTTTTGGTGTCGAAGAAACCGAGTACTTGGGACACAAAATTTCAAGCAAGGGCATTTAACCACCCAAATCAAGAGTCGCAGCCATCAAAAATTTTAAGAAACCGGAACGAGTCAAAGATCTCCAGCGATTCCTTGGAATAATTAATTATTATCGTCGGTTCATCAAAAATGACGCAAACCTGCAAGCTCCTCTTAACGAACTTATAAAAGTTGATGGAAAAAAGAACACCATAATCAGTTGGACACCTGAAAGCGAACAAGCCTTCAAAAATTGTCGTGAAAGCATTGCCAACTCAACTCTGCTTGTTCATTTTCATCAAGGAAAGCCACTAAGGTTAGTCACAGACGCCTCAGATAAAGCTGTAGGTGCAGTCCTCGAGCAACTGCAATCACAATGGCTCCCACTGGCGTACTTTCAGAGAAAATTGACAACGGTAGAAACACGCTACAGCACTTATGATAAAGCTGTTAGCAATTTATTCAAGTATCCGACATTTTCGCCACTGGCTAGAAGGTACTGAGTTCACGATCCTCACTGACCATAAACCTCTGGTCTACGCATTTCAGCAAAAGTCCGACAAAGCGTCACCTCGACAACTTAGGCAACTAAATTATATTTCGGAATTTTCGACGAATATCACCCACATACGAGGTGAAGCAAATATAATTGCCGATGCTCTTTCACGAGCCGAGGAAATTAGCCTGCCAACGGAAATCTCTACAAAAGAGCTTATGTCAGAACAAAATAAGGACTCGGAATTGGCTCAATTGTTAAAAACCAACACAACATCACTAAAGCTACAGCCGGTGAAGTTTGGTGATGTGGTACTACAATGCGACGTTTCAACAACGGATCCCCGTCCATTCATCCCTTTGTCATTGCGAACTCGGATTTTTACCATTTTTCATCGCCTATCACATCCTAGTGCGCGAGCAACCAGTCGCGCGATTAGAAGAAAATATGTGTGGCCAAACATGAATCGAGACATTACGCAAACGGCTCGAACGTGCATTCCGTGTCAGAAATCGAAAGTCAACAGGCATACTAGAAACCCTCTAAAAGCCTTTCCAATCGTGGACAAACGATTTCAGCATGTCCATATAGATATTATCGGACCAATGAAATTGACACAAGGATACAGGTATTGGCTAACTGTCATTGACCGTTTCTCTCGCTGGCCCGAAGCAATTCCGATGAGTGACCAAACCGCCGAGTCGGTAGCGAAGATGTTTTACTCGAATTGGGTTAGCAGATTCGGAACTCCACAAACCATCACGACCGATCAAGGAACCCAGTTCGAGTCAGCTTTATTCAAATCATTAAGTAGACTACTGGGAATAGAGCGCGCCAGGACATCCCCTTTTCATCCAGCATCTAACGGGATGGTTGAGCGGTGGCACCGCACTCTTAAATCTGCGATAATGTGCCACGAAAACAGCAGTAACTGGCCGGACGTCCTCCCTACAGTGTTTCTCGGACTTCGCACTAGCTTCAAAGAGGATCTGCAAAGTTCATGCGCTGAAATGTTGTATGGTACAACATTACACATTCCCGGCGACTTATTCAGCAACAGCCAGCCGGACTGCAACGCACCGCTTTTTGTACAACATTTAAAAGACGAGATGAATCTATTGCAACCACAGTCTGTAATCCATCACGATACCACCATTGGCTTCGTGCACAAAGATTTGAAGTCTTGCTCACACGTCTTCCTGAGGAGAGATTCAAAAAAAAATCTTTGACACAGCCATACTCCGGCCCACATCTGATCCTGCAACGAATTTCCGACTGCCTCTACACGATTGACATCAACGGGAAACGATCGAGCGTATCTACAAACCGACTGAAGCCAGCGTATGGGATTTCAACATCGGAGAACATCCGCACAGCGCCGTCGAAACATCGTTTGATTCCCAGACAACCAGTCAATCCGCCACCGCCACACATAACGAAAGTTTATCCACCAGCTAGACGACATCAAAAATTAAATTCAGCGTCATTTGCAGCGAACGTCATTACTAGACGTTATTGAGGAGGGAGTAATGTGGCATCCCTACCAAATGCTGAACTACCAATTGTAACAACTTGGCGCTGCCATCGTTTAGTTAAGTTTATAGTATATGTATATGTATTTGCATTAGTGTTAAATAAAGAAAAAGGACTCACTTAGAATCGAACCTCAGCAATAGTCACACGCGTTTGGATTCAGCACAAATAGAGTTTCCAGCCCACGCTACACAAGCTGCTATCGCAGCGGTTTCCAGCTATACGACACAAGCAGCCATAAGTGTCTTCAGATGGCCGAGCTTCGCCGACTGCTTGTATCCTAACTGTCTCGACGTCAACCGCCTGAGGTGGTTGCGTTAAACTACTAGTAGTGGCTCATACCGTGAGTGGTGTGGGGCGCAAGTTGAACCGTGGCAGGGCGCAAGTTAAGAGGTGATAGTTTGGAACTTAGCAACAGGTGTTGCTCATGTTAGCGCAATTTGAAACGAGCGGGCTGTCACGCGATATTGTCTATGTAAATTTTTCGTTTACGACCGAAGCAACCTTGGGTTAATTCATGCACGTAGTTTTGCTATATTGGATGCTCACATCTGCGAAAGGAATAGCGAAGTGATGGTCGACGACGGCGATGGCGTTGGATAACAAGCACCGAATTTCTGATGTTCATAGATCATTTCACAAAACATACTAAGCTTAGTCCTGAGCATATCCCTCGCTTTCATTCTCAAGCAGCTGATTGCATCACTTCTCAAATAGGAGGTATCGATGCAGCATATTTTTCTCCGGAGTTAATTAGACCATTACATAAAGCACCACCCCGAGTAATTGGAGTTAATACACGATGACAGAAGTATAAATAAGGGGATTCAAATTTGCTTCTAGGCCAAGGGGATTCAAATTCGCTTCAGTGCCAAGGGGATTCAAATTCACTTTAAGGCCAAGAAGATGCAAATTCACTTCAAGGCCAAGGGGATTCAAATTCACTTCAAGGTCATAGGGGATTCAAATTCACTTCAAGGCCATTGGAGATTCAAATTCACTTCAAGGTCATAGGGGATTCAAATTCACTTCAAGACCATAGTGGATTCAAATTTATTTCAAGGCCATACGGGATTCAAATTCACTTCAAGTCCATGTTGGCTGTGATAAAAATGACGCTTGTTAGTGTTTAAAAATAGCCTTCCTGATGAGGAAGTTTAAGTATGCTAGCGTGTGAGAATTTTTGACAACGGAAGCATTCAACAGCAAATGATTGTATTGATGGCGCTTCTTGTAATAAGTTGCGAGTGGCGGCCATGGTGATAGCGTTTGGTAAGCGGCTTTTGATAAGGGATTGGGCTTCCACCCAATCAGCACTGTGGGAAAAATACAGAAAAATGTTTGTGAGTTTTCTGAGTTTCAGCTTTGGATATATGTACATCGAAACAACGCTGGATTGTTTCGATGTAGATCATGAAGATAGTTTTGAGACTTCTTTTATGACAGCTCGCACTAAAAAACGTGTATTTTTTACTTTAACTATTTTGAGTGATTTCTTATCAAATTTAATGGGTTCCAAAAAAAATTCTAGTCAATTAAGTGTACCAAAATTAAAACAAAAATTAAGTGAATTATATATATAAGCGTTAATATAATTATAATATACAATAAAATAATAATATAATACATCACTACATAATCAAATAATATATATATATATATATATATAAATATAAATATATATATAGTCAACTCCGGTTATAACGGCCCGGGTTATAACGAACCATGGTTTATAGTGAACCTATTCTTAAGTCCCGGCGCGTGACCATTAGGAAATGTATTAAAAATAAACGTTTATAGCGAACTCGTATATAACGAACTATCGGATATAATGAACTAATTTTTCCATCCGATTTGGCTTAAAACATGGCTATAACGAACTTCGTGACACTAATCTATGAACGATGCTTCGATGTGTACGGTGAGTGTGCGTAAAGAACACCTAGATATAATTGGGGACTTCCGCGAATGTGATTGTATTGTTCGTCTATGTAGTAACGAAATAATATTCTGCAGTGAAGAACGTGAAGAACAATGGGTGATGCTCGAAAACGAAAACCTTTTTCCTTAGAGGAAAAATGTGAAATTATTCGTGAAATAGAAAGTGGGAAAATGCAAAGTGTCATATGCCGAGAAAGAGGCTTGTGCAAGTCTACAGTAGGAACAATTTACAAAAATAAACTGGAATAGCTTAGTGAATTCGAAAAAACTAACGTGAAAGTGAAAAAAAATCGGAAATCCGTGCGCGATGATGTCGATCAAATGTTATTAAAATGGATCACTCAACAGCAATTAAATAATGTTAGTATCAGTGTTGCAGTTTTAAAGACGAAAGCAGAAGATTTCGCCAGGAAAATACAGAACGAATTTGTTTGCAGTGAAGGTTGGATCGAGCGATTGAAGGCACGTTATAATGTATGCAGCAGGAAGATTGTGGGTGAAGCAGCAGCTGTAGAAACATCTATTGTTGACAACTGGATTACCACTGTTTGGCCATTAACTAAACAAGAATTCCACGTTGATGACATATTGAATGCCGACGAAACTGGCCTCTTCTATAAATTAACTCTCGACAGAAAGCAAGCTAAGGATAGAATAACACTTTTAGTATGTGCCAACATGTCGGGATCAGAGAAACGAAAGCTGCTAGTAATAGGCAAGGCACAAAATCCGCGATATTTTAAAAACGTTAAGAGTTTACCTGTTGATTATCGTGCAAACAACAAGTCATGGATGACATCTGAAATTTTCACCGACTACTTACGGAAATGAGATGTCAAATGTACTAGAAACAAACGGAGAATTGTCTTGTTAGTGGATAATTGCCCAGCGCACCCAAAAGTTGACCAGTTTCGATCCATTAAGCTTGTTTTTATGCCACCAAATACTAGTTCGTTACTTCAACCCATGGACCAGGGTGTTATACATGCCCTAAAAAGTCGCTATCGGCAAGCTCTTTTGTTAAATATTGTTCAAAACATTGATGCTGGGACAACAGCTACTGTTACTATACTGGACGCGATCAATGTTATTCATAGATCTTGGCAAGGAGTATCCTCTCAAACAATAAAAAACTGTTTTAAGCATGCTGGTTCTTATTTAACTAATGTTGAAGGTGTACCAAATGCTAACGATGAAATATCAATCGAAGAAGGTCAACAGGAATCGAGGACTATAGGTTCCGAAGGATCTAATATCTTCATTTCACATGACTACATCATCGTAGATAATTACCTCATCACATCATTTTAACCGACGATGGCGTCGTTTCTTCTGTAAGAGGTTGTGCCAGCATTTATCGTGACAATTCGGAAACTGAGGATGAAGATGACATGCCACATAGAGCACAGGTTATAACTGTTAGTGCAGCAAAACAAAATTTATGTGAATTTCGTACCTTTCTTCAATCGCGCGATGCATCTCGAACTATTCTAAATAGTTTGGCTGAATTAGAAGCATATACAGACGAGACAGCACTGAACACCCAAATGCAAACTAAAATAACAAATTATTTTCAGAATGTATAAATAATATACGCGCATTACTTAAGAATAAGAATTTTCAATCCATCGATAGTTCAAAAAATATTGTTTATTTTCCTTTTTTTGTTTTAGAATATTTATGCATAAATAAAAATTATATGTGTAACTACTCTTTTGTGTATTTTTATGCATCCGTCTATAACGAATATCGGCTATAGCGAACCAATCTTCCCGGTCCCTTGAGGTTCGTTATAACCGGAGTTGACTATATATATATATATACAGTGAAATCTCCCATAACCGGACAGCCGTGGGACCAGATTATTGTGTCCGGTTAAGGCAGGTGTCCGGTTGTTAGAGGGCAGCGAAAAAAAAAATGTTTATAAACATAAGCATTAGGTTCTATTTCTCACGTAAAGTAGAAAGAAAACAAAATAATAATACATATTGTTATTTTTAAGAAAAATAATCTGTAATTGTAGGGTGTTTTTTATTAATTGAGGATTGATGCGAAATATGTAATTGCAGCTCACTAATTGTATCCACGGCTTTTCCGTCATTTTTCTTGCAGGCAAATAATTTTTTCTCCTGCAGACAAGAAAAGACTTCGGTGTAGTTCCTAATTTCGTATTTTGTCGACAAATCTTTTGCCTTAGAGCCACTATCTTTTGCTTCGACTTCTGATTCCAAAGTGACAGCGTCATCTTGATCTCCCTCAACGTAGATGTTCTCGTCAATATGAATAAAGTCATCGACTTCGACGTTAGTTGCGTCAGTTTTTCGCATAGCTGTCAGCATATTCATCCGTTTTAGGTACTAACGGAATGTCATCCTCGGCATCATCTAATTCAACACAATTTTGCTCTGCAAAACCCACTTTACGGAAGCAGTTTTTAACAGTTGCGGGAGTAAATTTTTTAAATAAATAAACTGCCACCAAAACACTGATTTTCTTGGAAAATTCCGCCGACGAAGCGCACGTATCAATGTTGACAAGCATGTGTTTTAGGAACATGCACCGATAATCGAACTCAAAAGTCCTTATAATGCCTTGGTCCAACGACTGACAGGTACAGGTTGTGTTTAGTTTTAGATGAGACCCAGCATTGTTCAAAAGAGCAACACATTCTTATTAAGGCGTTTCATTCGTTCGTTAAACGATATTCACCAGTCGTACACTAAATCCATTGTCATCCACGATTTTTTATTGAAACGCCATCTAACTGGCAACTGACGCAAGTCTAAATTTTTGAAATTTTTCCTTCTGGGCGTGAATTAAATCTAATTTTCTTTTAGGCTCAAAATTTTCTTCGAAGGTGGCATGTTAAACAAAAATAAAATATGGCTGAAAATTCAAGCGGTGCGATTATATACAATCCACTGATGTACTGTTCTTGAATCTACAAAAAACACTGTGTTAATCAATATAAAACAACACACAAAACTACCACGAATGCTATTTTCAATAGATGTTTTTTATTGGTGTCCGGGTATGAGAGGTGAAACCCAACAAAAAGTGATAAAATGTTTGTCCGTGTCCGGATATTGGAGGTGTCCGGTTAATGGAGACTAATTTGTAAGAAAATTAAAAGTTAGTGCACGGGGACTGAAAAATGTCCGCTTATTAGAGGTGTCCGGTTATAGGAGGTGTCCGGTTATAGGAGGTGTCCGGTAAGGGAGATTTCACTGTATATGATATCAAAAATGTTTCATTAAATTTCAGCATTCTAGCTTGTGGGGTTTAATAGGAGTATTCATACATTTAAAGAAAAATATATTCTTATTTGCTAAAAAAATGGTTGCGGTTTTCTATATGGTATAAAATAAACTGTAGCAACTGAATTTGAAAAAAATTCGATTCTGTTCTCAGTGAAGTAACACGAAGTGAATTGTATCCCGTAAATTAAAAATATTGAAGTGAATCGTGCTTGCTGGAACTACCATGTGTGAACTAATGTTCACAAAAAAATCTGTCAAGTCCATTACTGAAGATCTGAAAACGGTAAAAGGTTATTTTGGTCAACGAATGGAAACTCTTATATATGAAAACAAAGATGAAAACCTTTTAAATTCGAAAGAATTAGTGAAAAATTTGATTAGAGCACTAAACGAACGCGTAAGCTTTTTGCTCAATTCATCAAAATGGATGATGATGACAGCGAAAGCATAACAAGCATTAAGTCGTTCCATACGAAAATGGAAGCGATACTGAAAAAGTTAGTTTTCAATAATACGGCTAATGAAACGCGCGAGAAAATGGAAGAATTCCAGGAGAAAGACAGTGGATGGGCTCTCACAAAAATTACTCACTGCGAATTAAATATAAATGATTTTAGACCCTTGAGAGGAACAAATTATATTCCACTACCAAAACATTTGATCAATAAGTGTGCTTGCATTAATATCATGAACCGCAATAGTTATTGTTTTAAATGGTGCATAATTTTCGCTTTGTGTTCGATGGATCATAATTTACAAAAAACTACATCATACCGAATTGATGGCATTACTGATAGCGTTATACTTCTTCAAAATGGCAAAGTGTTGAATTTTTGCGGAGTTTCCGCTACAGATGCAAGAGATAGTCAAATTTGAGGAATTAAACCAAACAATTAGTATCAATTTATTTATTTCGCCAAAGCAAGGCAATCACAGTCAACATATAAAAATATAAATATATAAAATATACATTACAACAATATACTTAACCCTAAAATACGTGCTACATTCAACGTTAATTTATACTGTTGTATGCACTTCACAATTTAGGGATGGATAATGGAAGGGCTTTAGAAATGCTGGATTTAAAATTGAACTTGGAGATGGTAGGGGAGTAGTGTTTGCTCAAAGTGTTAAATATTTTACAGCACCTATTAACTGGTTCATTATCTGCATATCTAGTAAGATGCTGATATTTAGTTAGTAAACGTGTATTACGCGTACTTCTTACAGGCACATTAAGCTTTATTTTATTCGTCAAATACTCCACTTTAATGTGGCCCCTAATCACGTCAAAGGTGAAACAAGAGGACAACATTGTTCTTCCGGTTTTAAGAGTAGAAAAATTCAGAAGCTCCAATCTAACTTCATAAGGAGGCAAGATTTGATAGTCATCAGGGCTATAAAGGTCTCTGAGAGTAAACAACAAGAATTGTTTTTGGACAGATTCTATTTTCGTATCATGAACTCCGAAATGTGGGTTCCATACATTGCAAGCATATTCAAGTATTGGGCGAACCAGTGAGGTAAATAATGATTTAGTTACCCACAGATTTTTAAACTCTTTGGCTCGTCTTTTAATAAAGCCAAGCTGTTTATGAGCTTTGAAGAGAATAGTATCGTAGTGCAAATTGAAGCATAGTTTCTTGTCTAGGACAACTCCAAGGTCAACAATGTTTTCTTTCATATCCAATACCGTATTGTTGAGAACGTATGCATTGTTAAATATTGTGGTTTTACGGGAAAAAGTCATTACAAAACATTTCCCAACGTTTAGATGTAGTTTGTTAACATCACACCATTGTTGGAGGGAAGTTAGTTTTGATTGGAGGAAAACAGTACCAGATTGAGACTTAATGGTGTGATATATCTTCAGGTCATCAGCAGAAAAAAGATGTGATACGTCGAAGAAATTTTCAGATAAATTTGATATAAAAACATTAAAAAGGAGAGCGCCGAGGTGACTGCCTTGAGGTACACCAGAGTGTACGAGAATCGGCTTGGACAAATATCCCTGAAATTTAACTAATTGACTTCGGTCTCTTAAGTAGGAACTGAGCCAATTGAGTATAGAGCCGGTGATTCCTATTTTCTACAATTTGGAAATAAGTATGGAGTGATCAACCCAGTCAAATGCTTTACTAAAATCTGTGTAGATTGCGTCAATTTGGTAACCCATCTCCATTTTACATAGGAGATCAGAAACTAAAACCATGAGATTGGTTGTAGTTGATCGGCCCTTGCGGAAACCATGTTGTTGTTCATTTAGAAGAGGCTCAATAATAGCTGAGAGTTTATGGCAAACGATTTGTTCAAATAGTTTAGGGATTATAGATAGAATGGCAATACCTCTATAGTTCAGGACAGAACGCTTGTCACCACTCTTAAAGATAGGAATTATATGGGAAGATTTCCAATAAGTTGAGAAACTCCCATTTGTCTAAAAATTAATAAAAAGAAAGTGAAGAGGTATTACAAGCTGGTCCATACACTGTACCACAAAAAATGGAGAAAGTAAATCTGGGCCAAGACTCTTATTAACGTCAAGGTTGTTAATAGCTTGAGCAACATCTTCCCTTGATAGATTCATGTCCATAAGCAGTACCACTGGGTTAACTTTAGAGGACTCCGTGTCTACCGAAATCTTTGGCGGTGAAAAAACTTCTTGAAAATAGTCAGCGAAAAGATCACAGATAACTTTCGGAGATGAAGAAACTGTATTATTTTTGGTCATTGACGCTGGATAGCCCGACGATTTCCTCTTGAGATTGACAAAATTAAAGAACTTCTTAGGGTCTCAGATTATGTGTTCACCAGTTAAATTTACGTAGCGTTCATAGGCCTCGCGGTATTTGATTTTGTAATCTTTTGACAAATCTAAATATCTATTTTTTAAATTCTCGCTAGCATTGTTGTTAAGCTTTAGTAAATTATAGACTTTATTTCTCTCATTCCTTAATGCGCGCAGATTGCTGTCTAGCCAGGGCTCAGATAACTTTTTCTTCTTCTTAATTTTAGGTACGTACCTTTCAACGGCGTCAAGAATTATTAGGTAAAATGAGGATACAGCCTCGTCCAGGTCTAACGTTGAAAGAGTGCCTAACCATTCAACATTGTCAAGGTAAAGTTTAATGCTTTCGTAGACAGCATTACGAAAATCATATAAAATATTACAATTGTATGATAAGGGAGTTTGAGCTTCAGTAGTGGAGAGTTCAACTGTGAATGCTGTGTGGTGAGGGCTGTTAGCGAAGAGATGCTCCACAGCAATAGTAGGACTGACCACTACATCGTCATAAGTGTTGGTGAATATTAAATCCATGGATGCGATGTGGAATTTAAAAAATGATCGGCCCATATTATATCACTAACCAAGAAACATTGCATCACAACAATCTACTCCTGTCGCAAACCGTCGAGTATTATCATTTTATTCGGACTAAACATTTTTCAAGGTATGTAATCGTGAAATGATATGTATGTAAGTTCCCGACGCATTCCCGCGGAGCCAATAGAACACATGCCATGTGCATTCCCACAGAGTCAGCAGAACACATGCAGGTAAAAACGCATCAAGTAGCAACGAGCCAGACGCTGCAGACGCCGCATCAGCAAAAATAGAAAATATAAATCAAGTCGATGTTAAGAATAAGCTCACTCTTTTTATGTAAATTTCACGCAATAAAGCTCTTGGAGCATTTCTTTTAGAAACTAATAAAGAAAGAATTGTAACTGGCGCCCAACGTGGGGCTACTGATCGTGATACCATAAATTCCGCTAAAGTGAAACACAGTAAGTGTTCGTGAAAAAGATATTGGTCGATCAACAAGCCTTAAAGTAGATCGTTTAATTACTTCCTGAGACTGGGAAAGTGAGCCAGAAAAATATCCTTTTGTATCTCGAGAAAAGAAAGAATACCGCGAAGATAAAGAACGCGAATTGTGCAGAAATAGTGTAAACAATTAGCAACAGCGTTGTTCGTCTGAGGGAAGGAGGCCCCCAAAAGTAGCCGTGATTCAGGCAAAAGGACGCTAAGGATTTAAAAAAAGCCCTCAGCATCGATCCAGTAGCCAACCCAACGTGACGACGAAAATCGATATCCTGGCACAAAAATAACATAGAATTGCGAAGTCATCGAATATGCATTTGAGCTTTGCAGCTATAACATTGTAAGCAAGTAAGAATAATCATATTGAAAAACTAAAATGACCAAGACTAATTACATTGAAAATTCAGGAAGACCAAATATACTGAATAAACATATTGAAAAACTAAGTAGATTAGACTATATTGAAAAATTATGATGATTAAGTACATTGTAAAAAATAAATTGAAAAAATTATTAAAAATATTTAAGAGATTAATTATTCTCAAAAATATATATTTTGTATAACAAAATTTTTTCAGCCAGTGAAAACAAATTGTGATAAGTGGAATTGGTTATCTTTTACCTCTCTTAAAGTAAACTCGAATATTTTTATCTAAGAGAACCATAGGACGCTAGTGGTCTCTTTACAAGAAGATACAGTGATACTCCCTGTCGTCCTCATTTTACAAAAAACTTTAACTCCAGCTGAAATCTTCCCTCATTACTAAAAACATCACCCTTTCCCTCCTTTTTCTCGAAAATCATCCGCACTTCCTTGCGTGTTAAAAACCTTTCCTTGTTGTGTGAAAACTCACGAAGAATTTTCTGCTGTGAGAATAATGGCCAACTGGTCAGGCTTCCACGCCTAAACACCAACGAACTTTCAACCGGAATGGAAGAAGTGGGTGTAGCAGCAAATCCCCCAAATGTTTCACAAAATATTTTAAACCATGACGATCTCGTCCGTTTAATATCTCAAGTAATTTCGGAAACGCTTCAAATTCAAGGCAGACAAATATTTGATTCTTTTATGAATCCAGCTTCTGATCCAAACCAGGATCAAGATGTATCCGTAAACATAGACGCCGGAAGGGACCTGTCCGACATGGACAAAATCCCAGAGGGCGTGAAAAGTCTGCGAACCTTCTCCGGCGAACCAAGTCAATTCTGTTCGTGGAGGAAAAGTGTAGAAAGAATTCGGACAATCTACAAACACCTCCAAGGCACACCGAAATACTACGGTATCCTCTCCGTCATCCGCAATAAGATTTTAGGACAGGTGGATATCGCCCTCGAGTCCTACAACACACCCTTAAATTGGCCAAAAATATCTAAATGCCTAACATTGCACTACTCGGATAAACGCGATCTCGGTACCCTAGAGTACCAACTAAAGACCCTCGTGCAAGGAAATAGTTCAATGCACGAAGTTTACCATATTGTGTACCACCACCTGTCGCTTATTCTCAACAAACTATCGTCTATGGACATGTGAGATGAATCAATGAGGAATATGACACAATGCTTCAGGGACAAAGTGTTAGACACATTCGTGCGTAGTCTCAAGGGTGACCTCCTACGTCTCCTAAGCATTCGAGAACCTATCGACCTCCCACAAGCCCTGCATCTTTGCCTAAAACTACAAAATATCGATTTCAGATCTCAACATGCCTTGGGCTCTCAAAATCCAATTATAAGGGCCTATCCGAAAACACCCCGTTCAATACCACCAAAAAGGAATAATGCCCATCATCCATCCGCACAAGGCTACATTCCTAGAAAGGATTTTCACCCCGAATTGCTGCACAATCCTAGCGGACCACAATTTCGTCACCCGAATCCGCGATTTAATCCATTATTTTCAAACCATCGACCATATGCACCCAATCCAAACTTTAGGCAACTACCTCCAAAACACAGGCAGTACGAACCGATGGACATTGATCAGTCAATCAGATCAAGAGCCGTAAACTATCAAAACCGGCCTCAAAATCAACATCAGCACCCAGCCCAAAAACGACCAACACCTCAAATGGCCCATGTACCTAACAAACAACAAAGAATATTTAATGTGGAGCCAAGTAGCATTGCCCCTGATGAATATTACGATAACGCGCAATACGAATAACAATATTACTACGACGAAACAAATGATTACGAAGATCCACCTACTAAATACGATAATACTAACATAAATACGGACACCCCGGACCAGAACCCCGGAAACGAACAGAACGATGTTCATTTTTTAGATTGTTGAGCTCTTCGCTTCCATATATAGAATACGTTGCGAAGAGCGGAGAACATTTAAAATTCCTGATTGATACAGGCTCGAACAAAAACTACATTCAGCCTCGATTCATACGGTATCCCATAGAAAACGAAAAACCGTTCAATGTAAACTCTGTTGGTGGATCAGTTAACATAACACACCATGCCTTTATCACCTTATTCGGGCCCAATATAGAAAACCCATCTCCATTTTACATAGGAGATCAGAAACTAAAACCATGAGATTGGTTGTAGTTGATCGGCCCTTGCGGAAACCATGTTGTTGTTCATTTAGAAGAGGCTCAATAATAGCTGAGAGTTTATGGCAAACGATTTGTTCAAATAGTTTAGGGATTATAGATAGAATGGCAATACCTCTATAGTTCAGGACAGAACGCTTGTCACCACTCTTAAAGATAGGAATTATATGGGAAGATTTCCAATAAGTTGAGAAACTCCCATTTGTCCAAAAATTAATAAAAAGAAAGTGAAGAGGTATTACAAGCTGGTCCATACACTGTACCACAAAAAATGGAGAAAGTAAATCTGGGCCAAGACTCTTATTAACGTCAAGGTTGTTAATAGCTTGAGCAACATCTTCCCTTGATAGATTCATGTCCATAAGCAGTACCACTGGGTTAACTTTAGAGGACTCCGTGTCTACCGAAATCTTTGGCGGTGAAAAAACTTCTTGAAAATAGTCAGCGAAAAGATCACAGATAACTTTCGGAGATGAAGAAACTGTATTATTTTTGGTCATTGACGCTGGATAGCCCGACGATTTCCTCTTGAGATTGACAAAATTAAAGAACTTCTTAGGGTCTCAGATTATGTGTTCACCAGTTAAATTTACGTAGCGTTCATAGGCCTCGCGGTATTTGATTTTGTAATCTTTTGACAAATCTAAATATCTATTTTTTAAATTCTCGCTAGCATTGTTGTTAAGCTTTAGTAAATTATAGACTTTATTTCTCTCATTCCTTAATGCGCGCAGATTGCTGTCTAGCCAGGGCTCAGATAACTTTTTCTTCTTCTTAATTTTAGGTACGTACCTTTCAACGGCGTCAAGAATTATTAGGTAAAATGAGGATACAGCCTCGTCCAGGTCTAACGTTGAAAGAGTGCCTAACCATTCAACATTGTCAAGGTAAAGTTTAATGCTTTCGTAGACAGCATTACGAAAATCATATAAAATATTACAATTGTATGATAAGGGAGTTTGAGCTTCAGTAGTGGAGAGTTCAACTGTGAATGCTGTGTGGTGAGGGCTGTTAGCGAAGAGATGCTCCACAGCAATAGTAGGACTGACCACTACATCGTCATAAGTGTTGGTGAATATTAAATCCATGGATGCGATGTGGAATTTAAAAAATGATCGGCCCATATTATATCACTAACCAAGAAACATTGCATCACAACAATCTACTCCTGTCGCAAACCGTCGAGTATTATCATTTTATTCGGACTAAACATTTTTCAAGGTATGTAATCGTGAAATGATATGTATGTAAGTTCCCGACGCATTCCCGCGGAGCCAATAGAACACATGCCATGTGCATTCCCACAGAGTCAGCAGAACACATGCAGGTAAAAACGCATCAAGTAGCAACGAGCCAGACGCTGCAGACGCCGCATCAGCAAAAATAGAAAATATAAATCAAGTCGATGTTAAGAATAAGCTCACTCTTTTTATGTAAATTTCACGCAATAAAGCTCTTGGAGCATTTCTTTTAGAAACTAATAAAGAAAGAATTGTAACTGGCGCCCAACGTGGGGCTACTGATCGTGATACCATAAATTCCGCTAAAGTGAAACACAGTAAGTGTTCGTGAAAAAGATATTGGTCGATCAACAAGCCTTAAAGTAGATCGTTTAATTACTTCCTGAGACTGGGAAAGTGAGCCAGAAAAATATCCTTTTGTATCTCGAGAAAAGAAAGAATACCGCGAAGATAAAGAACGCGAATTGTGCAGAAATAGTGTAAACAATTAGCAACAGCGTTGTTCGTCTGAGGGAAGGAGGCCCCCAAAAGTAGCCGTGATTCAGGCAAAAGGACGCTAAGGATTTAAAAAAAGCCCTCAGCATCGATCCAGTAGCCAACCCAACGTGACGACGAAAATCGATATCCTGGCACAAAAATAACATAGAATTGCGAAGTCATCGAATATGCATTTGAGCTTTGCAGCTATAACATTGTAAGCAAGTAAGAATAATCATATTGAAAAACTAAAATGACCAAGACTAATTACATTGAAAATTCAGGAAGACCAAATATACTGAATAAACATATTGAAAAACTAAGTAGATTAGACTATATTGAAAAATTATGATGATTAAGTACATTGTAAAAAATAAATTGAAAAAATTATTAAAAATATTTAAGAGATTAATTATTCTCAAAAATATATATTTTGTATAACAAAATTTTTTCAGCCAGTGAAAACAAATTGTGATAAGTGGAATTGGTTATCTTTTACCTCTCTTAAAGTAAACTCGAATATTTTTATCTAAGAGAACCATAGGACGCTAGTGGTCTCTTTACAAGAAGATACAGTGATACTCCCTGTCGTCCTCATTTTACAAAAAACTTTAACTCCAGCTGAAATCTTCCCTCATTACTAAAAACATCACCCTTTCCCTCCTTTTTCTCGAAAATCATCCGCACTTCCTTGCGTGTTAAAAACCTTTCCTTGTTGTGTGAAAACTCACGAAGAATTTTCTGCTGTGAGAATAATGGCCAACTGGTCAGGCTTCCACGCCTAAACACCAACGAACTTTCAACCGGAATGGAAGAAGTGGGTGTAGCAGCAAATCCCCCAAATGTTTCACAAAATATTTTAAACCATGACGATCTCGTCCGTTTAATAGCTCAAGTAATTTCGGAAACGCTTCAAATTCAAGGCAGACAAATATTTGATTCTTTTATGAATCCAGCTTCTGATCCAAACCAGGATCAAGATGTATCCGTAAACATAGACGCCGGAAGGGACTTGTCCGACATGGACAAAATCCCAGAGGGCGTGAAAAGTCTGCGAACCTTCTCCGGCGAACCAAGTCAATTCTGTTCGTGGAGGAAAAGTGTAGAAAGAATTCGGACAATCTACAAACACCTCCAAGGCACACCGAAATACTACGGTATCCTCTCCGTCATCCGCAATAAGATTTTAGGACAGGTGGATATCGCCCTCGAGTCCTACAACACACCCTTAAATTGGCCAAAAATATCTAAATGCCTAACATTGCACTACTCGGATAAACGCGATCTCGGTACCCGAGAGTACCAACTAAAGACCCTCGTGCAAGGAAATAGTTCAATGCACGAAGTTTACCATATTGTGTACCACCACCTGTCGCTTATTCTCAACAAACTATCGTCTATGGACATGTGAGATGAATCAATGAGGAATATGACACAATGCTTCAGGGACAAAGTGTTAGACACATTCGTGCGTAGTCTCAAGGGTGACCTCCTACGTCTCCTAAGCATTCGAGAACCTATCGACCTCCCACAAGCCCTGCATCTTTGCCTAAAACTACAAAATATCGATTTCAGATCTCAACATGCCTTGGGCTCTCAAAATCCAATTATAAGGGCCTATCCGAAAACACCCCGTTCAATACCACCAAAAAGGAATAATGCCCATCATCCATCCGCACAAGGCTACATTCCTAGAAAGGATTTTCACCCCGAATTGCTGCACAATCCTAGCGGACCACAATTTCGTCACCCGAATCCGCGATTTAATCCATTATTTTCAAACCATCGACCATATGCACCCAATCCAAACTTTAGGCAACTACCTCCAAAACACAGGCAGTACGAACCGATGGACATTGATCAGTCAATCAGATCAAGAGCCGTAAACTATCAAAACCGGCCTCAAAATCAACATCAGCACCCAGCCCAAAAACGACCAACACCTCAATGGCCCATGTACCTAACAAACAACAAAGAATATTTAATGTGGAGCCAAGTAGCATTGCCCCTGATGAATATTACGATAACGCGCAATACGAATAACAATATTACTACGACGAAACAAATGATTACGAAGATCCACCTACTAAATACGATAATACTAACATAAATACGGACACCCCGGACCAGAACCCCGGAAACGAACAGAACGATGTTCATTTTTTAGATTGTTGAGCTCTTCGCTTCCATATATAGAATACGTTGCGAAGAGCGGAGAACATTTAAAATTCCTGATTGATACAGGCTCGAACAAAAACTACATTCAGCCTCGATTCATACGGTATCCCATAGAAAACGAAAAACCGTTCAATGTAAACTCTGTTGGTGGATCAGTTAACATAACACACCATGCCTTTATCACCTTATTCGGGCCCAATATAGAAAACCCATCTCCATTTTACATAGGAGATCAGAAACTAAAACCATGAGATTGGTTGTAGTTGATCGGCCCTTGCGGAAACCATGTTGTTGTTCATTTAGAAGAGGCTCAATAATAGCTGAGAGTTTATGGCAAACGATTTGTTCAAATAGTTTAGGGATTATAGATAGAATGGCAATACCTCTATAGTTCAGGACAGAACGCTTGTCACCACTCTTAAAGATAGGAATTATATGGGAAGATTTCCAATAAGTTGAGAAACTCCCATTTGTCCAAAAATTAATAAAAAGAAAGTGAAGAGGTATTACAAGCTGGTCCATACACTGTACCACAAAAAATGGAGAAAGTAAATCTGGGCCAAGACTCTTATTAACGTCAAGGTTGTTAATAGCTTGAGCAACATCTTCCCTTGATAGATTCATGTCCATAAGCAGTACCACTGGGTTAACTTTAGAGGACTCCGTGTCTACCGAAATCTTTGGCGGTGAAAAAACTTCTTGAAAATAGTCAGCGAAAAGATCACAGATAACTTTCGGAGATGAAGAAACTGTATTATTTTTGGTCATTGACGCTGGATAGCCCGACGATTTCCTCTTGAGATTGACAAAATTAAAGAACTTCTTAGGGTCTCAGATTATGTGTTCACCAGTTAAATTTACGTAGCGTTCATAGGCCTCGCGGTATTTGATTTTGTAATCTTTTGACAAATCTAAATATCTATTTTTTAAATTCTCGCTAGCATTGTTGTTAAGCTTTAGTAAATTATAGACTTTATTTCTCTCATTCCTTAATGCGCGCAGATTGCTGTCTAGCCAGGGCTCAGATAACTTTTTCTTCTTCTTAATTTTAGGTACGTACCTTTCAACGGCGTCAAGAATTATTAGGTAAAATGAGGATACAGCCTCGTCCAGGTCTAACGTTGAAAGAGTGCCTAACCATTCAACATTGTCAAGGTAAAGTTTAATGCTTTCGTAGACAGCATTACGAAAATCATATAAAATATTACAATTGTATGATAAGGGAGTTTGAGCTTCAGTAGTGGAGAGTTCAACTGTGAATGCTGTGTGGTGAGGGCTGTTAGCGAAGAGATGCTCCACAGCAATAGTAGGACTGACCACTACATCGTCATAAGTGTTGGTGAATATTAAATCCATGGATGCGATGTGGAATTTAAAAAATGATCGGCCCATATTATATCACTAACCAAGAAACATTGCATCACAACAATCTACTCCTGTCGCAAACCGTCGAGTATTATCATTTTATTCGGACTAAACATTTTTCAAGGTATGTAATCGTGAAATGATATGTATGTAAGTTCCCGACGCATTCCCGCGGAGCCAATAGAACACATGCCATGTGCATTCCCACAGAGTCAGCAGAACACATGCAGGTAAAAACGCATCAAGTAGCAACGAGCCAGACGCTGCAGACGCCGCATCAGCAAAAATAGAAAATATAAATCAAGTCGATGTTAAGAATAAGCTCACTCTTTTTATGTAAATTTCACGCAATAAAGCTCTTGGAGCATTTCTTTTAGAAACTAATAAAGAAAGAATTGTAACTGGCGCCCAACGTGGGGCTACTGATCGTGATACCATAAATTCCGCTAAAGTGAAACACAGTAAGTGTTCGTGAAAAAGATATTGGTCGATCAACAAGCCTTAAAGTAGATCGTTTAATTACTTCCTGAGACTGGGAAAGTGAGCCAGAAAAATATCCTTTTGTATCTCGAGAAAAGAAAGAATACCGCGAAGATAAAGAACGCGAATTGTGCAGAAATAGTGTAAACAATTAGCAACAGCGTTGTTCGTCTGAGGGAAGGAGGCCCCCAAAAGTAGCCGTGATTCAGGCAAAAGGACGCTAAGGATTTAAAAAAAGCCCTCAGCATCGATCCAGTAGCCAACCCAACGTGACGACGAAAATCGATATCCTGGCACAAAAATAACATAGAATTGCGAAGGAATCAGTGAAGTCATCGAATATGCATTTGAGCTTTGCAGCTATAACATTGTAAGCAAGTAAGAATAATCATATTGAAAAACTAAAATGACCAAGACTAATTACATTGAAAATTCAGGAAGACCAAATATACTGAATAAACATATTGAAAAACTAAGTAGATTAGACTATATTGAAAAATTATGATGATTAAGTACATTGTAAAAAATAAATTGAAAAAATTATTAAAAATATTTAAGAGATTAATTATTCTCAAAAATATATATTTTGTATAACAAAATTTTTTCAGCCAGTGAAAACAAATTGTGATAAGTGGAATTGGTTATCTTTTACCTCTCTTAAAGTAAACTCGAATATTTTTATCTAAGAGAACCATAGGACGCTAGTGGTCTCTTTACAAGAAGATACAGTGATACTCCCTGTCGTCCTCATTTTACAAAAAACTTTAACTCCAGCTGAAATCTTCCCTCATTACTAAAAACATCACCCTTTCCCTCCTTTTTCTCGAAAATCATCCGCACTTCCTTGCGTGTTAAAAACCTTTCCTTGTTGTGTGAAAACTCACGAAGAATTTTCTGCTGTGAGAATAATGGCCAACTGGTCAGGCTTCCACGCCTAAACACCAACGAACTTTCAACCGGAATGGAAGAAGTGGGTGTAGCAGCAAATCCCCCAAATGTTTCACAAAATATTTTAAACCATGACGATCTCGTCCGTTTAATAGCTCAAGTAATTTCGGAAACGCTTCAAATTCAAGGCAGACAAATATTTGATTCTTTTATGAATCCAGCTTCTGATCCAAACCAGGATCAAGATGTATCCGTAAACATAGACGCCGGAAGGGACTTGTCCGACATGGACAAAATCCCAGAGGGCGTGAAAAGTCTGCGAACCTTCTCCGGCGAACCAAGTCAATTCTGTTCGTGGAGGAAAAGTGTAGAAAGAATTCGGACAATCTACAAACACCTCCAAGGCACACCGAAATACTACGGTATCCTCTCCGTCATCCGCAATAAGATTTTAGGACAGGTGGATATCGCCCTCGAGTCCTACAACACACCCTTAAATTGGCCAAAAATATCTAAATGCCTAACATTGCACTACTCGGATAAACGCGATCTCGGTACCCTAGAGTACCAACTAAAGACCCTCGTGCAAGGAAATAGTTCAATGCACGAAGTTTACCATATTGTGTACCACCACCTGTCGCTTATTCTCAACAAACTATCGTCTATGGACATGTGAGATGAATCAATGAGGAATATGACACAATGCTTCAGGGACAAAGTGTTAGACACATTCGTGCGTAGTCTCAAGGGTGACCTCCTACGTCTCCTAAGCATTCGAGAACCTATCGACCTCCCACAAGCCCTGCATCTTTGCCTAAAACTACAAAATATCGATTTCAGATCTCAACATGCCTTGGGCTCTCAAAATCCAATTATAAGGGCCTATCCGAAAACACCCCGTTCAATACCACCAAAAAGGAATAATGCCCATCATCCATCCGCACAAGGCTACATTCCTAGAAAGGATTTTCACCCCGAATTGCTGCACAATCCTAGCGGACCACAATTTCGTCACCCGAATCCGCGATTTAATCCATTATTTTCAAACCATCGACCATATGCACCCAATCCAAACTTTAGGCAACTACCTCCAAAACACAGGCAGTACGAACCGATGGACATTGATCAGTCAATCAGATCAAGAGCCGTAAACTATCAAAACCGGCCTCAAAATCAACATCAGCACCCAGCCCAAAAACGACCAACACCTCAAATGGCCCATGTACCTAACAAACAACAAAGAATATTTAATGTGGAGCCAAGTAGCATTGCCCCTGATGAATATTACGATAACGCGCAATACGAATAACAATATTACTACGACGAAACAAATGATTACGAAGATCCACCTACTAAATACGATAATACTAACATAAATACGGACACCCCGGACCAGAACCCCGGAAACGAACAGAACGATGTTCATTTTTTAGATTGTTGAGCTCTTCGCTTCCATATATAGAATACGTTGCGAAGAGCGGAGAACATTTAAAATTCCTGATTGATACAGGCTCGAACAAAAACTACATTCAGCCTCGATTCATACGGTATCCCATAGAAAACGAAAAACCGTTCAATGTAAACTCTGTTGGTGGATCAGTTAACATAACACACCATGCCTTTATCACCTTATTCGGGCCCAATATAGAAAACCCATCTCCATTTTACATAGGAGATCAGAAACTAAAACCATGAGATTGGTTGTAGTTGATCGGCCCTTGCGGAAACCATGTTGTTGTTCATTTAGAAGAGGCTCAATAATAGCTGAGAGTTTATGGCAAACGATTTGTTCAAATAGTTTAGGGATTATAGATAGAATGGCAATACCTCTATAGTTCAGGACAGAACGCTTGTCACCACTCTTAAAGATAGGAATTATATGGGAAGATTTCCAATAAGTTGAGAAACTCCCATTTGTCCAAAAATTAATAAAAAGAAAGTGAAGAGGTATTACAAGCTGGTCCATACACTGTACCACAAAAAATGGAGAAAGTAAATCTGGGCCAAGACTCTTATTAACGTCAAGGTTGTTAATAGCTTGAGCAACATCTTCCCTTGATAGATTCATGTCCATAAGCAGTACCACTGGGTTAACTTTAGAGGACTCCGTGTCTACCGAAATCTTTGGCGGTGAAAAAACTTCTTGAAAATAGTCAGCGAAAAGATCACAGATAACTTTCGGAGATGAAGAAACTGTATTATTTTTGGTCATTGACGCTGGATAGCCCGACGATTTCCTCTTGAGATTGACAAAATTAAAGAACTTCTTAGGGTCTCAGATTATGTGTTCACCAGTTAAATTTACGTAGCGTTCATAGGCCTCGCGGTATTTGATTTTGTAATCTTTTGACAAATCTAAATATCTATTTTTTAAATTCTCGCTAGCATTGTTGTTAAGCTTTAGTAAATTATAGACTTTATTTCTCTCATTCCTTAATGCGCGCAGATTGCTGTCTAGCCAGGGCTCAGATAACTTTTTCTTCTTCTTAATTTTAGGTACGTACCTTTCAACGGCGTCAAGAATTATTAGGTAAAATGAGGATACAGCCTCGTCCAGGTCTAACGTTGAAAGAGTGCCTAACCATTCAACATTGTCAAGGTAAAGTTTAATGCTTTCGTAGACAGCATTACGAAAATCATATAAAATATTACAATTGTATGATAAGGGAGTTTGAGCTTCAGTAGTGGAGAGTTCAACTGTGAATGCTGTGTGGTGAGGGCTGTTAGCGAAGAGATGCTCCACAGCAATAGTAGGACTGACCACTACATCGTCATAAGTGTTGGTGAATATTAAATCCATGGATGCGATGTGGAATTTAAAAAAATGATCGGCCCATATTATATCACTAACCAAGAAACATTGCATCACAACAATCTACTCCTGTCGCAAACCGTCGAGTATTATCATTTTATTCGGACTAAACATTTTTCAAGGTATGTAATCGTGAAATGATATGTATGTAAGTTCCCGACGCATTCCCGCGGAGCCAATAGAACACATGCCATGTGCATTCCCACAGAGTCAGCAGAACACATGCAGGTAAAAACGCATCAAGTAGCAACGAGCCAGACGCTGCAGACGCCGCATCAGCAAAAATAGAAAATATAAATCAAGTCGATGTTAAGAATAAGCTCACTCTTTTTATGTAAATTTCACGCAATAAAGCTCTTGGAGCATTTCTTTTAGAAACTAATAAAGAAAGAATTGTAACTGGCGCCCAACGTGGGGCTACTGATCGTGATACCATAAATTCCGCTAAAGTGAAACACAGTAAGTGTTCGTGAAAAAGATATTGGTCGATCAACAAGCCTTAAAGTAGATCGTTTAATTACTTCCTGAGACTGGGAAAGTGAGCCAGAAAAATATCCTTTTGTATCTCGAGAAAAGAAAGAATACCGCGAAGATAAAGAACGCGAATTGTGCAGAAATAGTGTAAACAATTAGCAACAGCGTTGTTCGTCTGAGGGAAGGAGGCCCCCAAAAGTAGCCGTGATTCAGGCAAAAGGACGCTAAGGATTTAAAAAAAGCCCTCAGCATCGATCCAGTAGCCAACCCAACGTGACGACGAAAATCGATATCCTGGCACAAAAATAACATAGAATTGCGAAGGAATCAGTGAAGTCATCGAATATGCATTTGAGCTTTGCAGCTATAACATTGTAAGCAAGTAATAATAATCATATTGAAAAACTAAAATGACCAAGACTAATTACATTGAAAATTCAGGAAGACCAAATATACTGAATAAACATATTGAAAAACTAAGTAGATTAGACTATATTGAAAAATTATGATGATTAAGTACATTGTAAAAAATAAATTGAAAAAATTATTAAAAATATTTAAGAGATTAATTATTCTCAAAAATATATATTTTGTATAACAAAATTTTTTCAGCCAGTGAAAACAAATTGTGATAAGTGGAATTGGTTATCTTTTACCTCTCTTAAAGTAAACTCGAATATTTTTATCTAAGAGAACCATAGGACGCTAGTGGTCTCTTTACAAGAAGATACAGTGATACTCCCTGTCGTCCTCATTTTACAAAAAACTTTAACTCCAGCTGAAATCTTCCCTCATTACTAAAAACATCACCCTTTCCCTCCTTTTTCTCGAAAATCATCCGCACTTCCTTGCGTGTTAAAAACCTTTCCTTGTTGTGTGAAAACTCACGAAGAATTTTCTGCTGTGAGAATAATGGCCAACTGGTCAGGCTTCCACGCCTAAACACCAACGAACTTTCAACCGGAATGGAAGAAGTGGGTGTAGCAGCAAATCCCCCAAATGTTTCACAAAATATTTTAAACCATGACGATCTCGTCCGTTTAATAGCTCAAGTAATTTCGGAAACGCTTCAAATTCAAGGCAGACAAATATTTGATTCTTTTATGAATCCAGCTTCTGATCCAAACCAGGATCAAGATGTATCCGTAAACATAGACGCCGGAAGGGACCTGTCCGACATGGACAAAATCCCAGAGAGCGTGAAAAGTCTGCGAACCTTCTCCGGCGAACCAAGTCAATTCTGTTCGTGGAGGAAAAGTGTAGAAAGAATTCGGACAATCTACAAACACCTCCAAGGCACACCGAAATACTACGGTATCCTCTCCGTCATCCGCAATAAGATTTTAGGACAGGTGGATATCGCCCTCGAGTCCTACAACACACCCTTAAATTGGCCAAAAATATCTAAATGCCTAACATTGCACTACTCGGATAAACGCGATCTCGGTACCCTAGAGTACCAACTAAAGACCCTCGTGCAAGGAAATAGTTCAATGCACGAAGTTTACCATATTGTGTACCACCACCTGTCGCTTATTCTCAACAAACTATCGTCTATGGACATGTGAGATGAATCAATGAGGAATATGACACAATGCTTCAGGGACAAAGCGTTAGACACATTCGTGCGTAGTCTCAAGGGTGACCTCCTACGTCTCCTAAGCATTCGAGAACCTATCGACCTCCCACAAGCCCTGCATCTTTGCCTAAAACTACAAAATATCGATTTCAGATCTCAACATGCCTTGGGCTCTCAAAATCCAATTATAAGGGCCTATCCGAAAACACCCCGTTCAATACCACCAAAAAGGAATAATGCCCATCATCCATCCGCACAAGGCTACATTCCTAGAAAGGATTTTCACCCCGAATTGCTGCACAATCCTAGCGGACCACAATTTCGTCACCCGAATCCGCGATTTAATCCATTATTTTCAAACCATCGACCATATGCACCCAATCCAAACTTTAGGCAACTACCTCCAAAACACAGGCAGTACGAACCGATGGAAATTGATCAGTCAATCAGATCAAGAGCCGTAAACTATCAAAACCGGCCTCAAAATCAACATCAGCACCCAGCCCAAAAACGACCAACACCTCAAATGGCCCATGTACCTAACAAACAACAAAGAATATTTAATGTGGAGCCAAGTAGCATTGCCCCTGATGAATATTACGATAACGCGCAATACGAATAACAATATTACTACGACGAAACAAATGATTACGAAGATCCACCTACTAAATACGATAATACTAACATAAATACGGACACCCCGGACCAGAACCCCGGAAACGAACAGAACGATGTTCATTTTTTAGATTGTTGAGCTCTTCGCTTCCATATATAGAATACGTTGCGAAGAGCGGAGAACATTTAAAATTCCTGATTGATACAGGCTCGAACAAAAACTACATTCAGCCTCGATTCATACGGTATCCCATAGAAAACGAAAAACCGTTCAATGTAAACTCTGTTGGTGGATCAGTTAACATAACACACCATGCCTTTATCACCTTATTCGGGCCCAATATAGAAAAAATCTAATTCTTCATACTACCATCCTTAAAAACTTTTGCAGGTATAATTGGTAATGACAGTCTAAAAGCCCTCCAAGCAGTCATCCACACTGACAACAACTTCATGACTATCAGAGAAAATATTCGCATTCCTCTTAGGCAGCATACTTCACAAACCGTGAGTCACTTGAATTCAAAAACCAACCATATGACCGAAACGCAAATCAAAAATCTCAAACAGTAGTAAAGTATCCCAACCTATTATCAGAGCCTAACAAAAGCCTGACCTTTATGACCACCGTTAAAGGAGAAACTCTAAAGGAGGAAGTTGAGAAAGAAATTCAACACCTCTTAAGGGAAAACATTATACGCCCTTCCAAGTCCCCATATAATGGACCAGTCTGGATAGTAAAGAAAAAACAGGATGCATCAGGAGAGAGAAAATTCCGAATGGTAATCGACTATCGAAAATTGAACTCTATCACAGTAACCGATGCCTACCCCATTCCCGACATCAACGATGTCCTCTCCATCCTGGGAGAAAATCAATACTTTTCGATTCTAGATCTAAAAAGCGGATTCCATCAGATCCCCTTAAGAGAGCGCGACATCGAGAAAACCGCTTCCGCAAATAATAATGGCAAATACGAGTTTGTTCGCCTTCCATTTGGCCTGAAAAATGGTCCAGCAATCTTTCAAAGGGCACTCGACGATATTCTCCGAGAGCATATCGGAAAACGCTGCTGCATCTACATAGATGATATAATAGTTTTCGGTAGGACCGAAAAGGACCACTTCAAAAATTTAAACATAGTCCTTAAGACCTTCAAGGATGCCAACGTAAAAATCAATTTGGATAAATTCGAATTCCTCAAGAAGGAAGTTGAATTTTTAGGCTTCATTGTCAGCGTTGATGGCATCAAGACAAACTACAAGAAAGTCGAAGCAATTGCTTCATCCCCACTTCCAAAAACATTCAAAGACTTACGTTCTTTCTTAGGCATGTCAGGATATTATCGACAATTTATCCACGATTATGAAAAAATCGCTAAGCCCCTGACATCCCTTTTCAGAGGGGAGGATGGACGAGTTTCAAAAAACTCGAAATTACCTATTCGGTTCCCGTCATGTACAAATCTTTACCGATCATCAGCCCCTCACGTACGCACTCAGTTTGAAAAATACCAACAGCAAACTGAAACGCTGGAAAGCCATCCTCGAGGAATACGATTATGAGATACGATATAAACCGAGGAAGGCAAATGTTGTCGCCGATTCCCTTTCTAGACCCCCTCAAACAACAAAAATAATGACTAACATAACACGCGACACAAACGAGATAAACTCCATGACACCTACGGAACACAGCGACGACAGCTCAGCAAAAAGTTTAATCCCTTCTGTAGAATCCCCAGTGAACGTATTTAGGAACCAACTCATTCTTAAAGTAGGAAAGGAGAACAGCTATCAGATCCTTAGCCCATTCGAAAATTACACCAGGCATATTATTGTCCAAAGAAATTATTCCGAAAATGACATAATAAATGCTTTTAAAAGATATCTAAATCCGCACCTCATTAATGAACTCCTGACTGACGAGCCGACTATGGGCCTAATCCAAACAATATATCCCCACCATTTCAAGGACTACAGGATTTGTTATACTCAAAAACTAGTAGAAGATATTGCCAACGAGGCGGAGCAAGAAGAACGAATCCTTCGAACCCATAAAAGAGCACATCGTAATGCGGAAGAAAACCGTAAACAACTTGTAGAGAATTTCTACTTTCCGAAAATGGCTTCCAAAGTTAGACAACTGCTTAAACTTTGTACCACATGCAAAGAGAACAAATACGACAGACACCCGAGCAGGCCATACCTAGAACCGACACTCATTCCCCAATATCCTGGACATATTGTACACATTGATATATTCATGACTGAGAAGAAACGCGTACTCACCGCGATAGACAAATTTACCAAATTTGTACCATCGAAATCCGCTGAAGACATTAAAAGACCACTACGAAACATACAATTCTTCTACTGTATCCCCGAAATAGTAGTAATTGACAACAAAGGAGCTCTTAGATCCGCGTCCTTAGAGTCACTGATAGAAGACGAGCTTAAAATGAAACTCTTTCGCACTCCACCGTACAAGAGGAAGGTCAACGGCCAAATTGAGCGTTGGCACTCTACACTCATACAGATCATGAGATGCTTGAAACGTGATGGACCTCCTAGACCCTTCGAAGATCTCCTCGAACGCGCAGTGAACGAGTATAATTTTACTATTCACTCAACTACGGGTAAGAAGCCTGTAGAACTGTACCTCGCCCGAATACCTAATGTCACCCCCGAAGAACTAGAAAATGTACGTCTGAACAATATAGAGAAGATCAAACGCAAGCAGATGACCGAAATGCACGACATGACCAACCACAACAAAAAACGACAACCCATAAAGACCTACGATACAGGACGGGTTATTTACGTTAGACAAAATAAACGAATCGGAACAAAACTAAACCTTAGATACCGACAAGAAATTGTCAAAGAGGACGGAAATACGACTATACTAACCGAATCTGGCAAAATAATACATAAGGATAGAATTCGAAATTGATTTTTTCCAGACTCATCGCCCTCACGACCGACGCTAACGTACAAATCCTGGACTATACCAATTCGCAAATTATTTCCTTCCACCTAGGACAGACAAAGATCAAGGACGGAAACTTCAAGATAATTCACATAATCGACCTAGATCAGTACGAACGATTTGTTACTAACACTCATAGTTCAACACCACCCACTCTCAAAATACCTTATGTACGAATTCCACCGAATCGAGTCCTTAATACAGAACTTAAAACTCCGCAAGATGAAGATATCACTAGATTTCCTAGGCTCCGCGTGGAAATGGATTGCCGGAGGCCCTGATCACGAGGATTTAATATAAATAAGAGAAAAGATAACCAACGTCCTAAACAATAATAACAAAAAAGTTGTAATCAACGAATTATATAATCAACAAATGAATAAAATAACCAAAACTAGGAATGATATACAAAAAATATTGAACGAAGAAAAAAAGACAAACAGGAGTATCTTTTCCGAATTGAAATACAAAATGAAGATTGCCAAAGAAGAATTAAAAAACATTAATTATGCCATACATTGGCCAAAAATGGGGGTCATCAACTCCCTCATTCTATCAAAAAAAGAAATGAAACCTTATTAATTAAACCTATAAAAAAAGGAAATGTAATAACGGAAATACCATTTAAAAATATTAAGAAATAAAGGAAAATTAAATTGTGTAAAAAATAACGATTGTAAATATTACAACAATTTGTTCATTTGTAAAGAATCAGATATAGTAGACATTAGTTTAACCGATTGTTTACTAAAATTGATGCAAAGCTCAAACGTCACCTGCAACAGAATCAGCGTCCTACAAGTCCCCAACACCGAGGAAATTTCACCCGGCAACTTTCTGCTAAATGCGTTTCGCGGTCAACTTGAAGCAGAAGACACCACGCACATTCTGAATGGAACCTATTTTATAAAACTCCATAATACTTCTATTAAAATAAATGGGCAAAAACACGAAGCACACGAAATATCAACGTTCAACGCATTGCCTGCAATACTCCAACCTACACCCGAAGGAAAATATATGGTGAACAATTATCTCTTGAGATGCTAGACGAAATTAAAATCAACAACACCGAGAATATAAAAATGCTGGAATCGAATCACGAAATCCATCAGTATACGACCTATGGTTTAATCACCCTTTGGGCAACCGCAACATCAACCTATCTGATTTTAAAAATCTGTCTCCAGAAAGGCGCCACCTCATCAATAGCGGCCTCACCTATAACGGAGGTTGGAGTTTTACCACCCTCAACGCCATCAACAATCAGCTGTCCACCAACGGTAACAAATCAAGCAAAGCCCAGATTTAACGACATACCTTACTTCTAACGATAGTGGACTATCGTTCCTAGAGAGGGAAGAGTTACCGACGCATTCCCACGGAGTCAACAGAACACATGCCAGGTGCATTCCCACAGAGTCAGTAGAACACATGCAGGTAAAAACGCATCAAGCAGCAACGAGCCAAACGCTGCAGACGCCGCATCAGCAAAAATAGAAAATATAAACCAAGTCGATGTGAAGAATAAGCATACTCGTTTTATGTAAATTTCACGTAATAAAGCTCTTGGAGCATTCATTTTAGAAACTAATAAAGAAAGAATTTTACCTTGTATACGTTAATGTAATAGTGAATTGTGTTTGTGTGTTGGTGTGTGGATACGTAATTTTTTCTTCTTCTTCAAAGGTTGATTCGCAGTCAACAAAAGCTACACAAAGGTGCTATCTTTGGATGCAATCAATGTCTCTAATATTTTATTTGGAGTGAAATCCTTGAAATGCATAAAAATGACTGTAGGTGAGTAGTTACGAAAATGGCAGAACCGGAGAAAGAAACACTGCAGTACAATGCTATGGACGACAACCCAATGTACCTTTTGTCATCTATGCAGATTTCGAATGTCTTCTTCAGGATCTCGATACATGTGCACCCGATCCGACACTTTCATTAACCTCAACAATCCAAGAACATACCCTTTGTGCTTTCTCCTATTTTATCAAGTCTTCATTCGATTCAAGATTACACAGATTTAATCCAAAAACTTCGTTAATTCCATTGTAAATGACGTAAAATGGTTTTATATGAATCATATCATGAAACCAAAGTGAATGGATGCTCTATCGTTGGAAGAAGAAAAAATTCAAAATGCGTCGATTTTCTGACATATTTGTAAAAAAGAGCTTGGCATTGATAGAATCTGAGACCATTGACATTTTACTGGAAAATATAGAGGCCCCGCTCATAGCGAATGTAACTTATTGTATCTCGAGAATTTTGGTACTCGTACCAAAATTCTTTCCAATACTATTATACAACCTCTCAGGTTATGATTGTCATTTGTTTATAAAAGAATTAGATAGCATTGATGGCAAAATATCTATTATCTCCATCAATAAGGAGCTATATGTTTCAATATCTAAACGAATTAAAGTCGATGAGTTTAAAACAATGTAGCTTACATTTTTAGACTCAGCCAGATTCATGCAAAGCAGCTTGGATGTACTAGTGAAAAATCTATGTATAAAAGATTTGAAAACTCGGTTCAGTATATGGAGACGGAAAAAAATTTCAACTGCTAACCAGAAAAGGTGTATTTCCATATGATTATTTTAACTCATGGGACCGTTTAAATGAGGTTCGTCTACCAACTCGAGAGAGTTTTTTCAACAAAATGATAAATAGCGAATGCAATGAGATTGACTATAAACATGCGGAAAATGTTTGGAAAGTTTTTAATTGTACAACGATTTGCACCTATTCGAAGTTATATCTGAAGACAGACGTGTTGCTTCTGACAGGCGTTTTCGAAAATTTCAGAAAAGTTTGTAAAAATATCTATGGACTTGACCCTTGCCATTATTACGCAACTCCTGGGTTATAATGGGATGCCATGCTCAAAATAACATATGTTAAACTTGAGCTTTTAACGGACATAAACGTGCATCACTTCATAAAACGAGGAATCAGAGGCGGTATTTCTCAATGCTTACATCGTCACTCACAAACTACCAACAAATACTTGAAAAATTATAAAAAAGAGGATCCTTCCAAGTATCTGTTATAGATAGACGTAAACAATCTATATGGTTGGGCAATGTCACAACCATTTTCCCATGTTGAATTCCGATGGGTTGGAAATATAAATGATGTTGACATTCTCAATATTGCAATGGACGTGGACATTGGATACATATTGGAAGTTGATTTGGAGTATCCGACGAGCATAATTTTCTGTGCAGAAAATAAAAAAGCTCCTGGCTCAGGAACTGCAAAGTTGATTACTGATTTAACTAGCAAACATAATTATGTAATTCATTATCTAAATCTACAACAATACATTGAACATGGATTGATACTCACCCGAATCCATAGAATTTTACAGTTTAAACAATCGTTTCGGATGAAAGAATACCTAGACTTGAATACGCAACATCACAAAGCCAGTAAAAATTTGTTTAAAAAAAACTTTTTCAAGCTATTAAACAACGCAGTATATGGCAAAACGATGGAAAATGTTGATTAAAGAAAAGACGTAAAGATCGTTACTGATTGGAAAAGTCGAGGTAGACATCCAGGCGTGCGAAGTCTTATATCAAAACCCAATTTCAATAGTGCAGCCGTTTTTACCATTAATATGGCGGCTATTCAAATGGATAGAGTATTCGCCAGCTATAACAAGCCGATTTACCTTGAATTCTCCGTGTTTGATCTTTCAAAGTTGAAAATTTATGACTTTCACTATCGTTTCATGAAGCCCAAATATAGAAAGAAAATCATTTTTAATTACATGGATACGGATTCATTCATTTATACTATACAAACCAATGACTTCTACAATGATATTCTACAGGATATCGATGATAACTTTGACTGAGTACACCTACGACAACAAGTCAAGCGTTGTTCAGAGAACACTCGCTAAAATTGGCTCCGACTTAATTGTGAAACTTTCAAGACATTTTTAAATTGAGTTAATAAAGTCATCGGTTAAATATTATTGATGTTTAGTTAATCCCCAAGTTAAAAGCATTGTCAAAAATAACAAGTGTAGTCCCAAAAAACGTATTACGTCCCACGAACTAAATTCTTGGGAAATCAAAAAAATTTATCCAAAGGTTGGTGGCCGCCAAAAACAAACTCCACTGTACATTGCATCTTTTCCACAAGGTACTAAAGTTCAAAACTTACGAAAAATTAAAAGTGTAATGCACACAATTGTTAGCTGGAGCTACTTTTCGACGAGCAAAAACAGACCAACGCAATGCCGCAATTGTCAAATGTTCGGGCATGGCTCATCTCACTGTCACATGCCGGCAAAATGCCTGATATGCAGCGGGCACCACAGCACTGACCAATGCACACTCATCGCATCTGAAACCAATCGCATTAAGTGCGCAAACTGCGGATCTAACCACCCGTCGAATGACAGAGAGTGCGGTAATATGTCCAAATTAGGGCAAACTTAGGTAAGAATAGCTCAACAAGGAGAGTGTCACCGCGCACAGCTAATTTTAACTTGAGACAAAATTTGGACCTTAGCTTCCCGACACTAAAGAATAACACTCCTCCCACCATTCAGTCAGCTATCCCCACAGCAACATCCTACAGCGACCTTGTTAGAAAGTCTAGCATAGCAACGGCGGGACAAATGAGCTTTTCTCCCCACAGGAATTGTTGGCGATCTCATCTGAGCTCTTCTCCAGCTTGGCGAACTGCAAAAGTAGGAAGTAACGATACGATGTTGTTGTTAAGCTGGCTCTGAAATTTGTTTATGGCTAACTTACCAATTAAAGTGCTTCTCTGGAATGCTCAAAGCATTAAAAACAAGTACACCGAAAACTTAGATTTTGTTAACAAGCTTCAAATAGACATCTTTGTTATAACCGAAACTTGGCTGAAACCAGCTGATAAATTTTATTATTCCAGCCATTACATCTATACAAACGACAAAAAAGGTGTAAAAGGAGGTGGAGTAGCCATTTGCGTTTAAAAAAAATATCAAACACCCATTACAATCATCAACTGAATTGAACACTATCGAAGCTGTCGCTATCAAACTCGGCAACAATGACATTGTGATAGTCGCAGCATATTTCCCTGGGAGTAAGCTTAATGCTCAAAAGTTACGTTCATTCAATCATGACATCAAAAAGACAACGGCGTCATACCCCAAAGCAATTATCTGCGGTGATTTAAATGCAAAACACAAATTTTGGAACTGCTTTAAAGCAAACAAAGCAGGGAAATACCTCTTCGATCTAGTATCTCGCAAGAACCTTACGGTACTTGTACCTTCTGAACCTACTTTTCAACCAGAAAACGACAGACCCTCTACCCTAGATATACTTATCAGTCAAGGAGAATTAAGTTTATGTCAGCCAGAAACACTGCACGCCCTGTCATCTCCTCACTTGCCAGTTATCACCACACTACACACGACCTTCCAAATTGCAAACTCCAATTTTGAGCGGTTTTGCTTTTGGAAAACCAATTGAAATCTCTTCCGACACTCACTCCATAATTTTGTCCATAAAGAAAATCAAGACCTAAGCAGAATATCCAATGCTAATCAGGTAGACGAAATGTTAGAAACATTAAACATTCAGCTGAGGGACGTTATTGAGTTAAGCACACCTAAGGTAACCTCGAAAATCTCGTCATCCGCGCCTAATATCGATCAGGAAACCCTAGCGATGATAAACAAGAAAAACATCTTAAGACGCCAATGGCAACGTACACGCGACAAAGACCTGAAAACTATTATCAATAGACTTATCAAGTGCATAGGCTGCGTGGAACCGGACCTTAAGGGAAATTGATAAATGCTCTCAAAACTATGGAAATTACACAAAAGACTCAAATGTAAATCTAACTTGCATGGATCGCCGATACTAGACGAGGATAGCAAATTGGTGTATGCACACAAAGAAAGATCTGAGATCCTTGTAGATTACTTTCAAAAGGCGCATACTTTAACAGATTCAATGGGAAAGTTTAATGTAAATACTTTAGTAAGAGATGCAGTAAGATCCCTTCCTTCGAATGTACTTGTTCCCAACGGCTGCTACTCAAAAGCGAGTGAAATTATAAAAATATTAAAATGCTTGAAAAATAGAAAAGCACCCGGAGCTGACAAACTTCCCAATATAATAATCAAAAACGTTCCTAAAATGGTTATTGTCCGAATAAACTTTATTTTTAACTCATGCCTTAAAATTAACCACTTCCCTTCCTCATGGAAACACGCCATAGTTATCCCATTAGCTAAATCTGGAAAAAAACCAGCACTGAAATCCAGTCACAGACCCATAAGTCTCCTACCAGCTCTAGGCAAAGTCTTCGAAAAAATACTTTTAAATCGTCTCCACGAGTTTCTGGAAACGCAAAATATTTTGCCTAATTTTCAATTTGGATTCAGACGACGATTCTCCATCTCCCATCAAGTCCAGAGAGTTGCAAAACATATTCAAGGTGCACATCGACAAAAACACTCAGTTGGAATGATAACCCTGGACGTCGAAAAAGCTTTCGACTCAGTATGGCATCAGGGTCTAATCTACAAGCTGTTACAGCACTCAACAACGTTGTACATCGTCAAAATGGTCCAATCATTTTTATCTAACCGGTTCTTTAAGTTTAAAGTCAACCACTGTGTGTCCAATTCTAGATCTATTTCCGCTGGCGTCCCACAGGGATCATCGTTAAGTCCTATTCTATTCAACGTCTACACAGCCGATATTCCTCTGGACTCCCCTTGCGAGTTGGCTGCTTTTGCTGACGACATTTTCATTCACACGAGTGCAGCGGAAGCTCACATTATAATCCAGAGACTAGAGCATAAACTAGAGCAACTGTATCAATATTCCTTTGGTTGGAAAATTAAAATCAACGCGTCAAAAACCTGCTCAATGTTCTTGACCAAAAAACGAAAAAGAGCAAATCTCCCAGCCAGATGCCTAAACTTCCTCGGTGAGGAAATCCCCTGGGGAAAAACTATAAAATACCTTGGCATAACACTCGAAAAGACAGTGATGTTCAAGGACCACATAGAAAGTGCCTGCGAAAAAGCCTTCAACTGCATACGAGCATTTTATCCCTTGATAAACAGAAGGTCAGAACTATCGACCGCAAACAAATTAATCCTGTTTCAAGTCGCTATTTTGCCAATACTCTCCTTCGGAATACCAGTTTGGAGCCAGTGTGCCGACTATCACAAAGCCAAACTTCAAACAACCCAAAACCAAATATCAAAACTCGTGCCAAACAAACCTTGGCACTACTCCACCAAAAAACTTCACAAAGAAGCAAATATTTGCACTATTAAGGAGCTAATAGTCAAAAGAATGGAATCTTATGAAAAACTTTCCAGGGCACTCAATAACCCACTCATTACACCTTCTCGGCCTCGTTAAACTGCCAATAGCAAATTAGCCATAAGTAGAGTAAGTTAGAACTGTAAGTAGCGATAAATGAAAAGAAAAACTACCAAAAACAAGGTTTTTGCTTGATTTTCCTTGTGCAGTCTACAAATTATATAGAATGATAAAAATCTAAATGTAAAAAGCAACAATCATAGATGCAAAGGCCTGATGTTACTAAACGCCTGTAACTCTTAAATTTAAGCACCTGGATTACACATGTAATGGAAACTAAAATAAACTCTTATCTTATCTTATCTAGAGCATCTCTTTTTTATAATTTTTCAAGTATCTGTTGTTAGCTTTTGAGTGACGATGTGAGCATTGAGAAATACCGCCTCTGATTCCTCGTTGTTTGGAGTGATGCACGTTTATGTCTGTTAAAAGCTCAAGTTTAACATATGTTATTTTCAGCATGGCATCCCATGATAACCCAGGAGTTGCGTAATAATGGCAAGGGTCAAGTCCATAGATATTTTTTTACAAACTTTTCTGAAATTTTCGAAAACGCCTGTCAGAAGCAACACATCAGTCTTCAGATGTAACTCCGAATAGTCGCAAATCGCTGTACAATGAAAAGCTTTCCAAACATTTTCCGCATGTTTATAGTCAATCGCATTGCATTCGCTTGTAATGTACTTAAATCAATATATATATATAATGTACCAAAACCATATGACTTCACCATCCTATGCACACGACTAAGCTTATGCAATTCCTGCGCTGTGAGTGCTTACGGGAGCTCAAATCAAGCCTTTTAATTAAATCAACTCGTTCATAAAATTGGAAGATCATATCGAGCTTTTTGATTAAATTGACACAATCAAGAAAACAAGCGTACAATGACCTAATTAAATTCGAGTGCATCAATTTGATGCAATATGATTACTCAGCAAATTCACAGCGTGGGAATGCAAGATAATCAATAATTGATAACACAATAGAATTAGAGTAGGGATAAGATATGTTATGAAATTAGTATATAAGAAGGATGATCGAATAAAGAAAATCAGTTTTGTAGTTACAACCAGAAGGTCTGCTGTTTTATTTAGCAGGCTGCCTTCTTAATTCGGCAGCACTATACAAAACCATTTGGCTGTTAAACTCGGCAACTTAGTAAAATATCGGTAGCACGGACCATGGATGGACCAGCGCCAATCTTACGGCAACCATTGAGCTGCCTGTAGGTATCCCCGAATTCCCTTTTCCTCTGGCAATTAATTGATCTTAATTTAAACAGTAACCAAAGAATACGCATAGTAGAGGACCAGGGAAACGAGTCAGGCTTCCGAGAGGATCAAGGCAACCTTCCGGAATCAATATAGAAAGAGTAGCCTATAGAAATAGAGATTGTAAATACAAAGAAAAGCACAAGATATACAGAATAACAGATAATAGCTCTAATTACGTAAAACTATACAATAAAAAAGAAAACAGATATGTAAAACATCTAATCGACACAGGCGCGGACATATCAATATTTCAAATTTACGAAACCAATTGCATAAAACATGATCTACGTACAGAGAACAAATGCAAACTCACGGGTATAACCAACGAAACAACGATGTTCTTAGGAACAATTAAATTAAAGTTTCACGTTGAAAATACTATAATAAACAACATTTTCCAAGTGGTAGACGAAAGATTTCCAATCGAGACTGACGGCATAATTGGCAGAGATATGCTGCTCAGATATTTATGTAAAATTAATTACGAAACATTTACCATATCTTTCAGTACACGCGAAAACGACGTAATATTACCGATACACACTAAAGAAATCAAAATGCGGCAAATAACAATCCCTGCAAGGACAGAAACAATAATACCAGTAGATATACACAGTACAGAGGACAGCAAAGTTCAAAGTAGAAAGATCGGTAAAGGAATATTTTTGGGAAGCAGCATAATCCCGGCGAAGGGCATATGTCACGTGAAAATACTAAACACAAATGAAAAAGACATGCTCATAAAAGATTTCCAAGCCGAGGTAGAACCTCTAAAACACTATCACATAGTAAAAACACAAAAGGAATTTGACAAGAATCGACTGAACGAACTGCCAAAAATCATTAACACAAACAGCCTAGACGACCAGGTTAACAATAGTTTGCTACGAATTGTGGAACGATTCCAAGATGTCTTTCACCTAGACGGTGAATACCTTACGAAAAATAATTTCTACAAACAGAAACTTATCACTTGCGATGAAAACCCAGTCTAGAGACTTCCTTTCGGGCTGAAGGTATCATCAAATTGCTTCCAGAGAATGCTCACCATCGCTCTAACAGGCCTAAGCCACTCAGCATTTTTGTATGTAGACGACATCATGGTTTTCGGATGCAGTATAAAGCACCACAATGACAATCTAGTCAAGGTTCTTCAACGATTACGCAACTATAATCTAAAACTAAACGCAAATAAATGCAAATTCCTTAAATCAGAAGTTGTTTACTTGGGACACCTCATAACATCCGAGGGAATAAAAACAGACCCAGCCAAACACGACGTGATCAAAAATTACCCAATACCAAAGAATGCAGATGAGGTTAGAAGATTCGTAGCTTTCTGCAATTATTATCGTCGTTTTATCCCAAACTTCGCAGAAACGCCAAAGAGCCTAAATTCCCTGCTTAAGAAAAAAGCACCGTTTATTTGGGAAGAACAACAACAAAAAGCATTTGAACTTCTAAAACAAAAACTAACTACGCCACTGATACTCCAATATCCCAATTTCGAAAACCCATTCATCCTAACAACGGACGCATCGAATTTTGCACTAGGAGCAGTTTTATCTCAAGGAGAAATCGATGCAGATTTACCAACTCTAAATAAACACGAGTTAAATAAGCCCATCATAGAAAAAGAGTTATTGGCAATACATTGGGGCATAAACTTTTTTAGGCCGTACCTATACGGACGTAAGGTAATAGTGATATCTGACCAAAGGCCATTGGTATCGTTATTTACGCATAAAAATCCGTCCTCCAAACTAACCAGAATCAGACTGGATCTGTCCGATTATGATTTCCAGATAATATACAAAAAAGGTAACATAAATACTAAAATACCATAAATATCAAAACCATGATCCCTCCTATGAACGATGAAAATAAAAGCAAAAAACTAATGGCGATTACTAGAAGCAAATCTAAGAAACAAGCAATAAGTGAGATGATAGAAATTAACAACAAAAATAAAGGGAATGATAACCTTAATGTGTTTAATTGTACATCATTATCAGAAATAACAGGGGTATTAAAATTGAAATTCAAGATGCTGCCCAACAATAGTGTAAGAACTAATAAGACTCGAAAAAGAGATAACATGGGTGAAAATGTTAGCATAACGCGAGAAAACAATAATATCATTGTGTACTGTAACGATAAAATGGCCGAGAAATCCGTTTCCGTCAACAAGTTACAGGTAATAACTAGTAACATCGTCAACTATGACACGAAATTAGTTTCGGTCATAAAGAAGTTATTAGGTTATTCACACAATAAAGGTATTAACGAGTAAGCTCTATCTATTGAAGATGATCTATTCAAGTATGTTCAACAAGATGAATTTAAAGAAATATTCAACGCGTCACAACAAGGAGCGCACGAAAAATTAAAAATAATGCTGTATAAGCCCCCCTCACAAGTTCATAGTGAAGAGAAACAAAAAGAACTCATAAATGAGTATCACAATTCGCCACACGGAGGTCATGTAGGAGTACACGGAACATGTCTAAAACTAAAACAAAGGTACTGCTGGAAAAATATGAATAAAATGGTAAAGGAATTCATAAACAAATGCGAAAAATGCAAAACGAATAAAATAATCAAACATACAAAAGAAAGAAAGACGAAAACCGATACTCCGTCCACCAGCTTCGAAACAATCAGCGCAGACATCGTTGGTCCCTTGCGAATCTCGAATAATTACCGCCATATCCTTACAATACAATGCGAATTGACAAAATTTGTAACCGCGATACCTTTAGAAACTAAAGAAGCCGCAAGTGTAGCAAAAGCAATAGTAAATAATTTTATATTAATACTTGGACATTTCAAAACATTACAGACAGATTTAGGAACCGAATTCACAAATAACCTATTGAAGGAAATATGTGCACTTCTAGACATCAAACAAATATTTTCGACCTCATACCATCACGAAACGCTAGGAGTTGTAGAAAGGAATCATCGCGTCCTAAATGAATACCTATTGTCATTTGCTAATGACAACAATTGGCACGACTGGATCCCATTCTACACTTTTTCTTACAATACAACACCACACATTGACACAAACTACACACCATACGAACTGGTTTTTGGCAAACTCTCATACCTACCAAATGATATTTTCGAGAATACAGAAAAGCTATATGATCTAGATAACTACGCAAACGAATTACGTCTTCGACTAAAATTTTCTTTAAATAAGGCCAAAGACCTAATTGAAAAAACAAAAATCGCGAGAACCAAAAAATACTGCTACAACAAACCCCTTATTGCTAATATAGGTGACCTAGTTCTCTTGAAAGTAGAAAACAAACGCAAACATCAAAAACCTTACACAGGCCCTTATCAGGTGTTAGAAAGAAAAGACGTCAACACATTAATTAATGTTGATAACAAACCAAAATGGGTTCATAATAACAGACTTAAAATGTATACAAAATATAATACAAGACAATAAATACATATTAAACATACCTATTACATATTACAATCATACGTGTTATAATCAATTTTACACTACATTTATCTATATATTGTAATCAATTTTATATAATAAGCAATTGTATATCATAATCATTAATAATCAATCTAATAACTACAATAAGCTCTGTACAGTCATAAGAAATCCACAAAATCTGCGATGTGATAGATATTCAGTTTGCAAATGTACTATGTATATTTTTAACTTAGGATAGGGGTGTAATGTACTTAAATAAATATATATATAATGTACCAATACCATATGACTTCACCATCCTATGCACGCGCCTAAGCTTATGCAAGTCCTACGCTGTGAGTGCTTACGGGAACTCAAATCAAGCCTTTTTAATTAAATCAACTCGTTCATAAAATTAGAAGATCATATCAAGCTTTTTGATTAAATTGACTCAATCAAGAAAACAAGCGTACAATGACCTAATTAAATTCGAGTGCATCAATTTGATGCAATATTGATTACTCAGCGTTGGAATGCAAGATAATCAATAATTGATAACAAAATAGAATTAGAGTAGGGATAAGATATGTTATGAAATTAGTATATAAGAAGGATGATCGAATAAAGAAAATCAGTTTTGTAGTTAAAACCAGAAGGTCTGCTGTTTTATTTAGCAGGCTACCTTCTAAATTCGGCAGCACTACTACAAAACCATTTGCCTGTTAAACTCGGCAACTTAGTAAAATATCGGCAGCACGGACCATGGACGGACCAGCGCCAATCTTGCGGCAACCATTGAACTGCCTGTAGGTATCCCCGAATTCCCTTTTCTTCAGGCAATTAATTGATCTTAATCAATTAGAACCAGCAATCATTCGAAGAGGATTTCACTCTTCGAATATAGACAACGGAAGCGCTGCACGCCATCTGTCAGCGAACGTGTCCCACCTCACGGCATCAATGTAAAAACACAACACGCTATTTGTCATTTTGTTGAAAAAACTCTCTCGAGGTGGTAATAATTAATATAATCATATGGAAATACACCTTTTTTGGTTAGCAGTTAAAAATTTTCTCCGTCTTCATATACTGAACCGACGGTTTTCAAATCTTTTATAGATAGATTTTTCACTAGTGGATCCAAGCTGCTTTGCATGAATCTGGCTGAGTCTAAAAATGTAAGCTCCATTGTTTTATACTCATCGACTTTAATTCGTTTAGATATTGAAACGTATAGTTCCTTATTGATGGTCTAATTCTTTAATAAACAAATGACAATCATAGCCTGAGAGGTTGTGAAATATTATTGGAAAGAATTTTGTTACGAGTACCATTCGACATCTGCATAGATGACAAAAGGTACATCGAGTTGTCGTTCATAGCTATTGTACTGCAGCGTTTCTTTCTCCGGTTCTACCATTTTCGTAACTGCTCTGCTAAAGTCATTTTTATGCATTTCAAGGATTTCACTCGAAATAAAATATTGGAGACATTTATTGCATCCATAGATAGCATCTTTGTGTAGCGTTTGTTGACTGCGAATCAATCTGTGAAGAAAAAAAATTTACGTATCCATACACCAACACACAAACACAATTCACTATTACATTAACGTATACATACATATCGTCACACTATTACATACCTTGAAATATGTTTAATCCGAAGATAATGATAATCCTCGTTGGCTTGCGACAGGAGTAGATTGTTGTGATGCAATTTTTCTTGTTTTGTGATATAATAGGGGCCGATCATTTTTTAACTCCGCATCGCATCTAAATAAATTGATACTAATTGTTTGGTTTAATTCCTCAAAGTTGACTATCTCTTGCACCTGTAGCGGAAACTCGAGACCCAAAAAATTCAACACTTTGCCATTTTGAAGAAATATAACGGTATCAGCAATGTCATCAATTCGGTATGATGTAGTTCTTTGTGAATTATGATCTATCGAACACAAAGCGGAAATTATGCACCATTTAAAACAATAACTATTGCGGTTCATGATATTAATGCAAGCACGCTTATTGATCAAATGTTTTGGTAGTGGAATATAATTTGTTCCTCTCAAGGGTCTAAAATCATTTATATTTAATTCGCAGTGAGTGATTTTTGTGAGAGCCCATCCACTGTCTTTCTCCTGGAATTCTTCCATTTTCTTCCGGGTTTCATTAGCCGTATTATTGAAAACTAACTTTTTCACTATGGCTTTCATTTTCGTATGGAACGACTTAATGCTTGTTATGCTTGTAACGGAGAGTAATGAATGAAACCGACTGCTGTTACAATGGAAGTGAATTTTTATTATAAGAGCTATGTACATTTATACAATTATAAAACTTACAAGCTAAACAAATCTAACATTGCAACTGCAGCAGGTCTAAAGTTTGTGCCATGATTCTGCTGATCGAAGGTTGCATTTATTTAGGGTCAATTCGATTTCTGCAACGCATTTCGTTGCAGGTTGTTGGCTGGGCGGCAGTTGTTGTGTCAGCAGATTTGGTCGTGTGTCGACTGTAGGTTCACTGACATGAACATTACCGGCACCCCCAGAATGACACGAATATTACAAGGGATGTTCGGTGTACCAGTTAGTGTTTGGAGTCTTGGCTGCTTTGTTGGCGGTACGGGCGATTTTTTTCCTGATGAAATACACGATCACCAAGATGCAGAGTACTAGGCAGGTTATAGTCGACGTGAGCAAGGCTGTTTTCCCATAGTGCTTTATTTGTGTTAACTGGGTTTCCTTGATTGCAGCCAATAGGTCGGTTTGATCAACCATGGGTAATGAAAATTCATTAGTAGTGCGAATTATGGAAGATACATTTAAATGTGTTTGAACATTTGTCGTGTTTGTCTCTGGAGTTCGTGGAGTTATATATACGGGAAACTCAATTTCTTGGTAAAATTTTGGAGTTAAAATACATTCTCCTGCCGAGATAGTGCAATCTGGAGTGAGTTTGAGAACTCCGGTTCCGTTTAGTAGCAGATTTGGCCGTTCTCCATGGCAAACGCTTTGTGCAGGTATCGGCTTACGAGTAGCAAAAATCCATGAGTTGGGATTGGTTAGTTGTTTCCAAACGGACTTGTACAGCCTGAATGTTTTGGTGGGACATTTGGTACCAGTAAAGGCGTTGTAGACTTCCTTAATGATGCAATTTGGTTTTAGATTGACGTTAATCAAGGTTGATGTTGCAACCAGATACCGATTTGCGTCAATTTTTTGAGCTCTAAATATTTCTTCTTCTGATGATTCGAAATAAAGTTCATCGCTATAATTAATGCCGAGTATCGATAAGTTGATCTGGAAGATGCTGAAGATGTCATGGTGCTGCTGAATAGGTATCGCGGTTGCTTTCACAAGATCATATATGTGGTTGTCTATGATAGGAAGTTTGCCGGTTATTTGCAAATTATTTTCTTCAAACGTGATGGACAGCTTCACATTTGTATTGTGTAGAATCTCTAGGTAAGCTGTAAGTAGAGGTTGTAAGTTGTGAATAGTGGATTCAAGATCTGCAAGCTTAACGCATTCCCAGATTCCTGCTCTGGTGTAAATAATTGTCAAGATCTTTTCGTATTTTCGGAAGATTTCTTCAATATAATTCAATGCCCGTTGATAAAGGGCAAAAAACTGAAGATTGAGTTGGTTATGATCAGTTTTGGCAAACCAATCTCTTGCCTTATATATGTACATAGATCCTTTTTGTAACTGATCTGAAAATCGAGACAGTTTATCGGTGATTTTAGAGGAGGTAGTATTCAAAGTTCGTGTGGCCTTGAGAATGATTTTCCCTTGTTTGAGAACTAGCTGGTGAAGTTTTTCTTGGTTGTTTCCTAGGTTATTCACATGGTTGATTACCTCATCATTTACGCCAAATAATGTCGTCAGAAGTTGTCCAAATAATCCTCGCTTTTTGCGAGAGTGTAGGAAACGAATGGTGTTGATGTGGTGTAAGATTTCCTGAACTTGTGCAGACAACTGTTCGGACAGCTCCCAACAGTGAATTTCTTTGTTAATGAATTTTGGGGATGTGCACATCGTATGGATGCTTTTATTCACTTTGCCGATGCTCTGCTCGTCCAGGTCATCTAGTGGAACTTTGAACTTTAGTTTTAATACTCCTCTTAGTAGATCAGCGGCTCCAACATGCTCTACATACAATCCTCCGTTCAGTTGAGAGATATTAAGTGCGGATGATGCCGGTGACGTGTATGTACCAAGGATTAATAATGTGGATAGTAAAATCCTTTAGAATGATGACGGATAGGAAACAGGCCTTTGCCGTTTAGTTTCCACTGTTTTATCATGCTGTAATACGCGTTTCGCTTTGGTTAGCATCTTTGTTGGAGGTTGCTCTGACTGTCTGGGTTTTTGGCTAGTTATTGGCTGAACTTCTACTGGGGAGCTTGCTTGTGTTCGCTGATTCGGTTCTGATGGTGGAATTTCATTTCTTTCTTCGCGGTTGAAGGGTAGACTGCACAGTTTTGTGATTGCTCGTTTTGTAAATTTCCCGTTGAGTTTAATAGTAACAACTCGGACCAACCCGTCCTCACCGGGGTGGGTTGCAACTACTCTCGCTAACGGCCATTGCATTGATGGTATATTTGACGTTTTTACCAAGACTATTTCTCCTTCTTTTATGTTACGCCTTGGTTTGAGTCATTTTGGTCTCTGTTGGAGGCGATTCAGATAGTCACGAGACCATCGATGGCAAAGTGAATGTTTCATATATTGTACTCATTTCCATCGTTTTAACAGGGTCAAGTTGCTTCAACTGGATCACTTTTAATTTCAAATAAATTAGTTCCAGTTAAAAAGTGTCCTGGTGTTAGGGCAGAGGCGTCGGTTGGATCAGTACTTATATCAGACAGTGGTCTGGAATTCAAACAGGCTTCAATCTGAGCTAGAAGCGTGTTGAATTCTTCTATGTTGAGTATTTGTTGTCCGATAGTTTTATACAAGTGTCGTTTCATAGCTTTAACACCGGCTTCCCAAAGCCCGCCGAAGTGAGGGCTTCCAGGAGGAATAAACTTCCATTCTATGCTTTCGGCAGCAAGCTCTTTACTGGCTGTTTGTATCGTTTTTGTGTAGTCACTCTGCAATTGCTTGTTTGCACCACGGAAATTAGAGCCACAATCACTGTAAAAAGTACGACATTTACCTCTTCTAGCGATGAATCTTCGAACCGCAGCGATGCAAATTGGTGTTGATAAGTCCGATGCGAGTACAAGATGAAAAGCTTTGGTAGCCATGCAAACAAACACAACCACATAGGCCTTCGCCGTTTTTGATCCTCGACCGGCACTCCATTTGATATTGATTGGCCATGCATAATCTACTCCAGTTTCTAGGAATGGTTTTTCGAAGCGCACACGGACCGGAGGCAAGATTCCCATTAGCTGTTCATTTGGCTTTGCAGTCATTTTAAAACATAATACACACTCGTTAAGGACTTTCCGAGTCAGCAAATACCCAGTGATTACCCAATATTTCAGGCGTAATGTACACAGAGTCAACTGGAGTCCACCATGTCGCGTTTGACGATGAGCCTGTCGTACTAAGAGTCTGACTAGTGATCCTTTGGGGATTATTGCTGGGTGCTTTGTCTCTTTTCCTACCAATGCATGGTGGATCCTTCCACCCACCCTGAGGACCCCCTCAGTATCTAGCCAAGGAGCTAACGTTCGCAACCTGCTGTTTGATGAAACGGAGTTCAATCGGTAAAGTTGTCGGATGTCTTCACTGAACACATGTGCTTGAGCTAGTCGAACGCATAGAGTCTCGGCATTGGTTAATTCGTCGCTAGCAAGAATACCTTTCCGTTTTAATGTTGGTTTCCGTGCGTTGTGGATGAAACGTCGACACAAAAAAACGACTTTCTTCAATTTTTCGACGCAAGAAAAGCGGTTTAGTATCTCTGGTTTTGGATCTGGTTCTCTCGTGGTCAGTAGAACATATTCCTCGTTATTGCTTCCGTTGATTTCCTTTGTACGACTGGAAAGATTAGAAGACACAGTTTTAAGCCAACTGGGACCAGACCACCACTAAAATAAATTTATTAAATCTTTAGGGTAAACTCCTCTTGTAGCGTAATCTGCTGGTTTGTCTTGTGTAGCGACATGATGCCATTGTTTTGGAGAACTTCGTTCCTGAATGTTCCCCACACGATTTGCAATGAAAACTTTCCATTTTGAGGCTGGGCTTTGAATCCAATCCAACACGATCGTTGAATCAGGTCAATAATATTTTGGAACGTGACTCCACCTATGTGCTTGGACTACTTGTTCCATGAGTTCTGAGAGTAGTTCTGCTCCACATAACTCCAAACGGGGAATCGAACGAGTTTTCACCGGGGCCACTTTGGATTTAGAAGTTACAAGCCTGATGGTAAAAGCACTCCGAGATGTAGTTTTAATTTAGATGACAGCAGCGTAGGCCATTGCAGAAGCGTCACAGAAGCCGTGTAACTCAGTCTCCTGGCATGAAAACCCAATCCAACGAGGAATCTGCAATTTGTTAAGAGCTGGTAATTGTTTATGCACTGTGATCCAATCTTTAACGTCTTCCTATTGCAGAGTGTCGTCCCAATTGCACTTCATCAGCCAGCGTTTTTGGACTGCTGCTTTACCGATGATGATACATGGCTGTATCCAACCTAACGGATCAAATAACTTAAATACTTCAGATAGAATATTTCGCTTTGTGATTTTCTCCGGAATGCTTCTACTTATTGAAAGGATATGTGATCCGTTCCTGGATCCCATTGCAGTCCAAGTGTTTTAACTGATCCCTTAAGACTTATGTCAAAGGGTAGCTGGGTTTCCCTATCCTTTTCCGGTATGCGTTTTAGTAGATTGGCATGGTTTGATGACCATTTTCGTAGATGGAAGCCTCCGCATTTCAACATGTTACGCAGATCGGTCTGCAATGCGAATAGTTTTCGCAAATCGTCACATCCTGTCAGCATATCATCTACATAAAAGTCTCGAAGCACAACCTCAGCTGCTTCCGGATATTTTGCCTGTTCATCCATTGCTAGCTGTTGTAGCGTTCTAATGGCCAAAAAGGTGCACTTGGCGTTCCATATGTTACTGTCTTCAGATGATAATGTCGAATGGGTTCCGCTGGGCTGGATCGCCAAAGAATTCTCTGACAATCCAGATCAGCCTCGTTGACCAAAATCTGCCTGTGCATTTTCTCAATGTCAGCGGCCAGTACGTAACGATATTGCCTCCATCGCATCAGCACATGTGGAATGGGTTGTTAAATTGGTGGCCCAGTGAGCAATATGTCATTTAGTGACTTGCCACCGGAACCTCTTTGAGATTCGTTAAATACAACGCGCAACTTAGTTGTTGAGCTACAACAGCATGGTGTGGTAAATAATAATTTGGGCTTGAATTAATCCACTTGGTGGGTATTAATTGCATGTGACCCAATTGCTCATACTCCTCCATGAACGCCTTATACTGATTATATAGTATAGGGTTTTTTGGAGTGCTTCCTCTAGTCGTCGGAACTGAATGTAAGCCACTTTGTGAGTGTCATAGAGTGCTAATTTGTTCTTGTTGATTTTCATCGGGAGGCTTACTACGTATTTCCCAGATGATGTCCGGTTTGTATTCTTCACAAAATGTGTTTCCGCTTGTATCTCTTCAGAGGTAAGCGGCTTTTTCGTTGATATGTCCTCAATTTCCCAAAACTGCTTCAAGTCCTTGTCGAATTCTTCGAAAGACACCAATGCGTTACATTGTAATGAAAGATCGTCATGTAATTAAGATAGAGATGGAGATTTTGCGGCAGCTTCTAATGCCTGAGTCCTTTCGCTATAAATATTCGAAAGTTTAATTTAGGGGAACCATTGGATAACCCTAATGCACAAACCTACGCAAGCGGTCAAACCGCAGATAGAGTGGCGTGGAGAACATGTCTCTCGGCCGATATTTACTAATAAAAACGCAACAATTTGTAGTATTGCGAAAGGATATGCTACAAGACTTCGACTTCGCTACTAATGCACAGCGTCGCGTAGTAATAACTCCGCGCGTCTAGGTCAGGAAAGCAAATCCTGCCAATCTATATTTTCGTTTCTAATTTATACTATTTTACAATTTCCAATATGCTTACGTACTAAATTAATTTATTACCTTATGACTAAGTGCCCAATATATTTTTATTTCACACAGTTCGATGATCTATTTGCCCATGCAGCAACATAGGTCATCGAATTACATTGTGTACGCTGCACAATCGAACCATGCCCACTTGACCCATGGCGCGATGCATGTTCTCACATTAGCCTGGTCAAGTGTTCATTCATAAATCGTTCACACTAATCGATGACATGGCAAACCTCTGCCTTGACATAGGTTGTGTACACGATCGATGAGTGTAGCGGCAAAACACTCAACACGTGCGGATCGATTTATGCGAGTGCAATTGTTTACAATTGTAGGATTTGTGACCGACTTTCTTATGTGGGCTAAGATTTCTTACACTAGGTGATAATGAATATGTTACACTATACTACATTAAATGGTAAAGATTATGATACACTACACCTTTACCCTTTTTGATGAGTCTTATACTTATTAAGACGAATCATTCGATCTGTTCTTTTGTACAATATAGCTTAATGCTATTTTTATGTATTAATTTGGGTGTTCCCTCTATGTCTAATAAAACATTATTTTTATCTATTTCAATGACTTTATAAGGACCTTTGTATTGTGGCTGGTGCTTTTTTCGGTTTTCTATTCTGATTAATACAAGGTCTTCTAATTTTATTTTCGCGGGATTTATGCTGTATCTTTAGCGACTCTGTTTGTTTTTACTTTTTCTATGATAGCTCGCGCTTTCGTTATTGATGTTCTCAATCTTACTCTTAGCTCTTTTGCGTAATTGTCTAGATCATAGACCCTATCGTTATTTTCAATTAAATCATTTGGTAGGTAGGGGAGTTTGCCGAATATTAGCTCGTAGGGGGTATAATTGGTGTCTACATGCGGTGTTGTGTTATATGCAAATGCATAGTATGAAACCCAATTGTCCCATTGATAATCATCGGCAAATGCATACATGTACTCATAAAGTACACGATGATTTCTTTCTACCACACCAAGAGTTTGGTGATGATACGGCGTTGAGAATATTTGATTTATGTGTAATAGTTCGCATATTTCTTTCATGAGTTTATTGTTAAATTTCGTGCCTAAATCTGATTTTAAATTTTTAAAGTGACCATATTTTAAAATGAATTGATTGATTATACCTTCAGCGACTGTACGTGCTTCCTTATTTTCTAATGGGATTGCTACTATAAATTTTGTCAGTTCACATTGTAACGTCAATATATACCTATACGAGTTAGATATTCGTAGTGGTCCTACTGTATCTATTTCTATTGTTTCGAAACTGGTTGTGGGTGTTCCGGTTTCCATTTTCTCCTTAGTGTGTCTTGTCTGCTTATTTATTTTACAAGCTGTGCAGTTTATTACGTGTGTTTTAACCATGCTGCCCATACCTTTCCAACAGTAACGTTGTTTTAGTTTTAACAAAGTTTTGCGGATCCCTAAATGTCCTCCGTGTGGTGAATTATGAAATTCCTCAATAATTTTCTTTTGCTCGATTTTATCTGTTATTCTTGTGGGTGGCTTATATATCATTATCTTCAATTTCGTACGCGTACTTTTTGTTCGTTGCAACTTATTAAATTCTTTCTTGAACATTTCTTTGTTTATATATTCGAATATCATGTCATCCTTTGACAGTGAGAGCCATTTAATATTTTCTTTATGAGCAAATTCTAATAGCTTCTCCATGATGGAAACGTATTTCGCATTTGGATTATCGCTATTGTGCTCTTTCAAGTTTCTGGTACCATTTTTATCATTTTTATTTGCTAGCTTTCCTTTGGCTGAAACGGATTTCTCGCCAGACATATCGCTGCAATATATTATTATCTCTTCTTTCGTACGTACGATGCTTATATTTTCATTATTATTTTTGCTGCGCAATGTTATAAATTTCAATTTTGTTATATCGGTAATGTCTGACAGACTCGTGCAGTCCCAACAATAGAGTTGATCAGATTCTATGTTAGATTGGGTGCAGTTGCTGCTGACTTTCTTCGTAATATTATCTTCATTTTTATTTTTATTTGCCATACCCCTTGTTATTGCTAGTAACTTTCGTTTTGCTTTAATATCGTTTTCAGGAGGAATCATTGCTTTTAAGGTATCAGAGTCTAATTCGATTCTTGATAGGGCATCTGCATTTGTGTTAATGGAGCCTTTCTTGTAAATGATTGTAAAGTCATAATCTGACAGATCGACACGTATTCTCGTCAATTTAGATGATGGATTATTATGAGTAAAGAGAGCAACTAGAGGTCTGTGGTCCGTTACTACCACGAATTTTCTTTCATATAAGTACGGTCTGAAAAAGTTAATGCCCCAGTGTATCGCAAGCAACTCTCTTTCAATAATTGGTTTATTGATATCGTGCTTTGCTAAACTTTTGCTGGCATATGAGATTGGTAAATCTGAACCTATTTCACCTTGTGAAAGTACCGCTCCTAACGCGTAGTTAGACGCATCTGTGGTTAATATGAATGGTTTATCAAAATTAGGGTACTGTAACACTATCCCACCAGTGTTACGTTAGTTTGGTTTTCTATCATAATTATAATGTGACGATTTCTAATCTGCAGTATCGATTTAAGCATTGACTATATTGAATGCTTCGAACTAAATTTAAAGAAAGAATGTGATCTTTCGTTTTTTTATACGTAATGTCAACTTTTTCACTATTATTTTGTGTTGACTAAAAAATCTAAAATCTAAATACAATAATTCGCATATTTATACGATCTATAGTAAATCTAACTAAAGTGTAAAGTGTTATTTTAGTGCGCGTTCTCAATTAACAATTGAAAATCGCTTATTATACAAATTTATGAATCGTATTCAACTTCATTAATCATATTTTTCCTTTTAAACATGTGGTGCATTTTGGCACAGTTTTTCTTAGAGTCCACGTAGTGATTTCATGATATCTTAAAATTTTATCGATTTGTTTAAAGAATCTATAGTTAATATAGTATTGTTATTCAGTCCATAGCTATGAAAATTTAAATTTTGACTAAAAATAATTAGTGTTCAATTATAAATTCCTGATCGTTGCCGTAAAATCATTTAGCCATCATTAAATTGTTTGTTAGTTTACTCGTAAATAGCGCAGAAAATTCTCCTTCATCTTCGCCTTCTTCCTTTTTGCAATTATCTTCCATATACTTCGATGAAGTTCCATCTCCATTATCTTACGTCGAAATTCCATTTTCGGTCGTATTCTTAGTCGTCAACGTAGAAATTCAAAATTTTCTTGTTCTTATTTTAAATAAGAAACTTTCAGCTTCGAATGGGCATAATTGCCTTGATTTAGGTTTCTGTGGTCCGCCTAACGCAGGGTCGTCAGGTGCAGGATCGCCATGTAATGAGAGATCGTCATGTAATGAAGATAGAGATGGAGATTTTGCGGCAGCTTCTAACGCCTGAGTCCTTTCGCTATAAATATTCGAAAGTTTAATTTAGGGGAACCATTGAATAACTCTAATGGACAAACCTACGCAAGCGGTCAAACCGCAGATAGAGTGGCGTGGAGAACATGTCTCTCGGCCGATATTTACTAATAAAAACGCAACGATTTGTAGTATTGCGAAAGGATATGCTACAAGACTTCGACTTCGCTACTAATGCACAGCGTCGCGTAGTAATAACTCCGCGCGTCTAGGTCAGGAAAGCAAATCCTGCCAATCTATATTTTCGTTTCTAATTTATACTATTTTACAATTTCCAATATGCTTACGTACTAAATTAATTTATTACCTTATGACTAAGTGCCCAATATATTTTTATTTCACACAGTTCGATGATCTATTTGCCCATGCAGCAACATAGGTCATCGAATTACATTGTGTACGCTGCACAATCGAACCATGCCCACTTGACCCATGGCGCGATGCATGTTCTCACATTAGCCTGGTCAAGTGTTCATTCATAAATCGTTCACACTAATCGATGACATGGCAAACCTCTGCCTTGACATAGGTTGTGTACACGATCGATGAGTGTAGCGGCAAAACACTCAACACGTGGGGATCGATTTATGTGAGTGCAATTGTTTACAATTGTAGGATTTGTGACCTACTTTCTTATGTGGGCTAAGATTTCTTACACTAGGTGATAATGAATATGTTACACTATACTACATTAAATGGTAAAGATTATGATACACTACAACATGAATGATTTCTGGTTGAAGTGGGATTTGGACCAAACAATACCCAACCAAATTTGGTAAGTTGAGCACATGGATTACCAGGTAAGAATTCTGGCAAAATTATTTGTCCATTATAGTCTGCCCCAATCAACACATCAATATCTGATGGTGTTGAGTATGTTGGATCAGCCAAAGTGGCTTGATTTACCCCTTTTGGATACTTGCTGACGACTTGTATGGCTGGTAGTGGAGCTGTAATCTTACTCAGAATGAGAGGTTTGAATGTCAAATATTCAGAATCTCCCCTTTTATTGGTTACTATGGCAGTGATCGTCGTCAGGCCGCTTGTCGTAACTTTGTTAGATCCTCAAACCCCAACAATTGAAAGATTCGCTCTCTTTCTTCGTTTTCCCAACAATTTCACAGCCGACTCGGTAATAAATGAGCGTTGGGCACCGGTGTCTAGTAAGGCGCGAAGTTTTCTTATTCCTCCTCCTTGTTGTAGAACCGGAATTAATGCCGTAGCCAATAATACATGCTGATAAGTATGGTTATTTTAGGCGTATTGAGCTTGAACTTCAGCCGTGTTGTCTGCTCCTAATCTTGCGTCATCAATATGAAGCAACGAATGATGCCGTTTCTGACATGCTTTGCACTGTGTTTGTCGCTCAGGCAGTTGAAACACAAATGTTTAGTGTTCGCAAAATTCCGCCTAGCTTGCACAGTAAGCTGTCGAAACGTTTCTCAATCGATGAGCCGATGATTGAATCTACACATGAGACATGAGTTGTCTTCCATAGGTGCAGTGTGCATGAATACTACTCGTTTCAATGTCGGTTTCCCACTTGATGCCAATGCCTCAAGCATTAGAAGACGTTCTTGGATGAACTCTAGGAATGACGCTAAAGTTGGCATATTAGTTTTATTACCTGTTTACTTCTGCCAATCCTTCCTAATTTCTTCGTCCAGCTTCTGGTTTAAAATGAAGACTGCTAAGGTGTCGAAAGCGTTTACTTGCATTGCTTCTAGAGTAGCTTCCAATTGATGAGTGATCTCCAAGATATGTTTCAATCCAGCCACATAATCTGGAGAGCATTTTTGGATCATCCAAAAATGCTGCATTACCTCCTGTGCGATAGCTCGGGGGTTGTCGTATCTTTCCCTAAGCAGCTTCCATGCAACACCGTAGTTAGCCTCTGTTATGCTCAAATGGCTAATGAGTTTTTCAGCATCGTTCCTCACCACGTTGCGTAAATATTGCAGCTTCTGTACACCGTTAAGCTGAGTGTTTTCGTGGACCATGGTTTTGTACAGATCCCGAAACCCAAACCATGATGAATACTTCCCGTTGAACGTGGGAATCCGTATTCGCTCTAATTTAACAGAGTCCGCAGCTGAGCTTGGTGTTGTTGCTGAAGCTCCTAAGGCTCCACGGTACTCGTGGATTTTAGTTCGGAATAGAGTGATGTATTCCATCACTAACCTTTCCAAAGCTTCGTATTCAACCACGAGAGAAACTTTTGTGTATCCTTATGCTTCTCTTCGCAGATCTTTCACTGTTCCTTCAACTTCTCCACCCTGGTTTCGAAATACGCCAAGTTGTATCTCGATTCGCTGTCCTTTTTAAAGTTGGAGATGACGCGTTTTGTTGCAGCGATGTTCAACTCCTGCATCTTGTCCGCTAGATATGCCATATCTCTTCGATTCTATGGAAAATAGACCTGAAAAAGTAAATGTTAAAGGGACTTCCTAGACTTCAACTTTCACGTTGGGCGCCAAAAATGTAACGGAGAGTAATGAATGAAACCAACTGCTGTTACAATGGAAGTGAATTTTTATTATACGAGCTATTTACATTTATACAATAATAAAACTTACAAGCTAAACAAATCTAACATTGCAACTGCAGCAGGTCTAAAGTTTGTGCCATAATTCTGCTGATCGAAGGTTGCATTTATTTAGGGTCAATTCGATTTCTGCAACGCATTTCGTTGCAGGTTGTTGGCTGGGCGGCAGTTGTTGTGTCAGCAGACTTGGTCGTGTGTCGACTGTAGGTTCACTGACATGAACAATGCTTTCGCTGTCATTATCATCATCCATTTTGATGAATGGAGCAAGAAGCTCAATGTTAAATTTTAGCGTTACGCGTTCGTCTAGTGCCCTAATCAAATATTTCACTAACGGATCTTCCATCGTCTTGAAAAACACATCTGAAAGCTATTTTAAAAACTAACAAGCGTCATTCTTATCACAGCCAACACATATCATTTCAAATGGCCTTCACCTAATCCCTTATTAAAAGCCGTTTGCCAAACGCTATCACCATGGACCAACATATTTAAATTCTCAACACCTAATCATTTCAAATGGTCTTCACCAAATCCCTTATCAAAAGCCGCTTGTCAAACGCTATCACCATGGACGCCACTCGCAACTTATTATAAGAAGTGCCATCGATACAATCATCCGCGGTTGAATACTTCCGTTGTCAAGAATTCTTACACGCTAGCATACTAAAACTTCCAAATCAGGAAGGCTATTTTTAAAAATAACAAGCGTCATTCTTATCACATCCAACCAGGGTCGGGCAAATCAACTAATTGTGTCAATCAATTGATCAATCAATTTAATCATGACTAATTTAGTTATAACTAATTTATTCATGATTGAAGTATTTAGTCATAATCATGACTAAATAATTTAGTCATTAATCATTAAAGCGTTAGTTTCACAATCATGAATGTATGATTGATGATTCTGATGAGCAGAGTTGCAGTTAAGCATTTCATAAATGGTTTTTTAAAAACAGGCAGCAAAGTTACTATTGTTAACTTCCCAGTATATGGGAAGTTCTTGTAATCGCCTCGAAAATCGAAATTGAAATTTTCAACATTTCTTTACGTTTTGTGGTCTATAGAGTATATATAAAGTGTTTTTAGAAAGGGAGATGTATGTGTGTGTGTGTACGTACGTACGTACGTCTGTACGTTCGTGGACAGTTTTTTCTACGAGCATAACTCACGTAAACGAAGTCCTATCGATTTTGTTAAGGTGTCAATCGAATCGTCTTTGCAATTTTAAGAGCTGATTAGTTTTTGGGACACTTCGGTCGGGGGGGTTTGTTGTTTTGTCCCTTTGAAGGTCATTTCTCTCATGCGTTATATCTCACGAACCAAACGTACAATTTCCTTGAAAAAGAAATCAATCGACGCGTATTCACATTCATGTGATTCTATCAAGTTTTTAAAATAAATCTTGCAGCCGTTTTTTATTTTTAAAAAAAAAGGTTCAAAAATTGTTTTTTTTCAAAAACAATAAAATTTTAACTTTGATTTCAAGTCCAAGTAATCATTGTTTATATAATTTATATACTGCAAACAGTTCTTCTAAAAATGCCATCAAAATTGTTTCTCATGATTACCAAAAAATTATATAAAAAATAAAAAATCATTAAAAGTCATCATGATTTTCAAGGTCATTTTTATCATTCGCTATATCTCACGAACTAGATATAATATTTGCATCATTAAGGTGTCAATAGACGTGTATTGACATTTTTGCGATTTTTTTAACATTATATGAAAACTGTTTCAGGCGCTTTTTAATTTAATAAAGGAAAATGAAAAAAATTAGGCTATTAAGGTTTTTTCATAAAAGATAGTTTTTTTTAACCTGATTTGCACAGCACAGTAATGAATGTTTATATAATTTATACATTCTTATCAGTTTTTGAAGAGAAACCAGCAAAACCATATTCCATGATTATAAAATAAATAAATTAAAAATAAAAAATCATTCAAAATTATCATGTTTAGAGGGTTCATACGAATGATATTACTTTATATCTTTTATTCTTAGGAAATTGTTGTAAATTCAAACCAAGTTTTATAATATTTGCATAATTTGAGGAGATTTTTATTAGTTTTTACAGTGTTTTAGTGTTAATAAAAAAATGTTCAAATGTTGGAAATCAAAAAAAAACCTTTTGTAGATGATATGATTAATATTAATTCATTACAATTACTGTTAATTTTTTTAATGTTTATGTAGATATTACTGGGAAGTTGACTGTGGACCTCAAGGGTCGCACCTCGCGGCTTGTTTAGCTATGAATTCGAAGTCCGTGCATAAAGCCAGCGGAGATGGTTAGGTACGTCAATGTGTCGCACTTCTCCGCCCTCAATCAGTTCCACATGCACGGCAATTTTGCTTCCCTTTAACAAAAATCGGGAAAAATAATTAACGACGAGTTGTAGTAGATTTTGTTTTGTTTGTTATGCTCAGTCAGAGTCGTCGAAATCAGTCCGCGCCCACACGCGTTGTTTCTCGTTCATTTTACATTAGAAGTTTTGTTTTAAGTCAATAATATGGATAACAATAAAGAAAATTGTAGTATTGTCTCGTTGAATGAAAGTGACCTTCGGGCAGGAACAAGTGCAAATGATGCAAGTGTTCCGCGACCTATAAGTGCCTTATTTGATGGTACATTTTTCAAGTATGTTCCTGAAAAGTCATCAGATACTAAAACGGTTGGAGTTTGTATGAAGTGCTTACCGCAAAAGACTATCGAAATTAAAGGACATTGTAACAGCAGCTCAAATTTTGTGAGTCACTTGAAATGCATACACGGATCTTCAGCAGTGGAAGAATATCGTAAACACCAGCAGGATTCAAAACAAAGGAAGAAAAGGAAAGTAGGAAATTTTTCTGGGAAAAATATTGAAGCCACACAAAAACGAAGCGCTTCCATTTCCGAAGAAGAATTTGAACGTGATTTAGTCAATTATTTCATTCACTCCATGATACCGTTACGACCTATAGAAAATCCATACTTCATTCGTATGATTGATAATTTAAATACGAACGAAAACGTGAAACTTCCAAGTCGGCGAACTTTTAAAAAGAAATTATCACACCAATACTTTGAACAGAAATGTGAATTAAAAAAAAAACTAGCAACAGCAAAACGTCTTTGTACGACTACAGATATCTGGTCTGAAAAGAAAAGAAGCTTTCTTGGTATTACTATTCACTGGATTGATGAAAATTTACAAAGGAAGTCAGCTGCTTTAGCTTGTCGGCGATTTCAAGGCGCACATACTTTTGATCGCATTAAAGACATGTTGTTGGATATTTACTGTGATTATGAAGTTGATCCATCAAAAATTGAGGCGACAATAACTGATAATGGCTCAAACTTTGTAAAAGCCTTTAAATTTTTTGAAGTTAATTCAAAATCAATAATGGTTTCTACAAACGATGATGAAGCTGGGAGTATCAGTGAAATCACGGACAGCGAGAGCGATGAAGTTGATCCATCGAGTCTAAATGATGACAGACTAGAAAATAACACGGTAGAAAGAGTTTTACCAGAACATTTTAGATGTTCCGCGCACACGTTAAATTTGATAGCAAGTGCTGATGTGCAATGTTTATTGCGAGATGAAACCACGACTTTTGAAAATATACACAACCTAGTGATCAAAAAGTGTAACGAGTTGTGGAATTTAGCTGGCCGTCCAAAATCAGCTGAAATTATAAAAATATATTCGGGCATACATTATCTCGACCAGGAGCAACGCGGTGGAATAGCCTTTATGACTCATTGAAACAAATTTCAAAAATAAAAAAAAAATTGCAATTGAGCCGAGCTCTAGGAATCAAGAATCCAATCAAGGACGACAAATTTGATTATTTAGAAGAATACACAGAATGTGCGGCTCCTATAGCAGGTGCACTGGATATATTGCAATGCGATGATACATTTTATGGCATTGTTTTACCTTGTCTATTGGCAATGCGAAAAAGACGAAAACTATTCCGACAACATTTGAAATTTTGCAAACCACTTGTACATAAATACATTGAAAATATACATGAACGATTTAAAGATATACTCGACATGTCAAATGAAAAGGCTGAAATTCCAATACTAGCAGCTTTGAGTCATCCACGATTCAAAAACAAATGGTACTCGTGTATAGATCCCACCGAACATCAGAAGTGTAATCAGTTATTCAAAGCAGCCATTTGCTTTGCTTAACTCCGACGAAATACAAGCCTCACTTGAGAATAAATCACATACCCAAAAAAAGGATGACGACTTCTTTGATTTCAGTTCAGATTCCGGCAGTGAAAACGATTCAACTTCACCTAGAAGAAAAGCTGATATACTTATGACAAATTTTTTTACCGAAGAAAGTCGAGATGTGAACCTTTTGCATCGTTACACCCCACTAAAAAAATTATTTTAAGCACAATACACTAATGCCTTCTTCTAGACCTGTCGAAAGAATGTTTTCTTTTGCTACTATGATTAATCTCCCTAAATCTCATAAACTATCTGATGACATGTTCGAGTTTCGAGTTGTTATGAAGAACAATTTAAATTACATCTTTATATATGTAATCTTTTGAATTTCTTATCGCTATTCAATTAAAACAATAAAATTTTCACTTTAAACTGTTTAATTTTATTTGTCTATCTTTGAAAACTCATCTTATAGCAGAGTTCCAAACGGGTAATTATAACGATTAATTTCGCAGATACAAACGACTGATGTCCACTAAGTTATTTAAAGTTGTAAACAAATTCAATCATAAATAAAGTAATCATGTTTTTTGACTAAAAATCAAACTAACCATTAGTCAACACGAACTGACTAAACTAAACAATCATAACTCATCAATCATGAATTGTGTATTCAATCATTAGTCATCAATCATTAGTCAAACTAAATTTTGCCCAACACTGCATTCAACACATATCATTTTAAATTGCCTTCACCCAATCCCTTATCATAAGACGCTTGTCAAACGCTATCACCATGGACGCCACTTGCCACTTATTACAAGAAGCGCCATAAATACTATCATCTGCGGTTGAATGGTTCCGTTCTCTAGAATTCTTACACGCTAGCATACTAAAACTTCCTAATTAGGAAGGCTATTTTTAAACAAAACTAACAAGCGTCATTTTTATCACAGCCAATATGGCCTTGAAGTGAATTTGAATCCCCTATGGTGAATTTGAATCCCCTTATTTATATTACTGACGACAAATAAAGCCAGCTACTCTTCAGGAAAAAAATACTTTAGCAGAAGAGTAGTACAAAAACAAAATTAAAAAATTAAAACCTCAGAGAAGTATAAAGTAAAACCGAACGGAAGAGTTGCGAAAGGAACTAAAGAAAAAAGGAAGGACCTCGCTAAAAGGAATTTTATTCAAAAGGATGATGAAAGTACCTATGAAGAGAATAGTTCAGAATGGTTTTGTATTTTATGCTGTGACTATTACTCTAAATGTACGCCTGGAGTAAATGTATTGAATGCAGCAGATTCAAGAATTGGGCACATTTGCAATGTGTACTATGAAAAAGCTTAACATTTGTAGGTGCTAATTGCTATTCCGATCAGTCGTCTGAAGAATAAATTTAGTTTTTATTGTTTTTAAATTTTTTAAATATAAGTTCATTGTGAATACTTCTTTGAGAGCCTGATTACTAAGATAATAATTATCTAGCTGAACTCAGTAACCAGTAATGAGAGAAAATTTAATTAATCCTAGTATCATAGTCTGTTAACCCTCGGTCGGGCGCAACCGATCTGATAGGCACAGCTACGTCATTTTTCTCTCCCCTCTACTCTCAATGAGGCATAAAGGCAATGCTTTCTAGTAGCTGTTTGTTTTTACCTGCTCTATATAACATCCCTCTGAATTTACCCATTGCCCTTCACCACGTGCAGCTCTACAACATTTGATCTGACATGGTCATTGCATATTTACATACTTTCATGTGTTTGTTCTTGTATTTAATTGTTTATCATAGATCTCTCAAAATTTTTTAAACCAATTTTATACCAAATACATTTTTTAACAACTTTTGGTATGTATAGTTTTTTGAACAACCCAGAAATTGTTGATTACTGTATGTATGTTATTTTAATTATAATGGTTATTATCAATTTTCAACCTGTGCCGGATAGGCACATTACGCCCGAACTCAAAAGTTAATACTTTGCGCCTGACAGAAGATTATGGGTTATGTTTTAATAACTGTGTTTAATAGATCTCATTTATATTAAAATTAATTAAAAAATATTAATGTAGAAGATGCTTTCAGTATCAGATAGTTAGAAGGGTAATTGGTTTGTCATCGTTCTCTTTCTTTCATCCTTTTCTTCAGGGGTTTTATTTTCATAGCACTTTTGTTAACTCACGCTCCTAATCTGGCCTCTTAGCTCTAACACATTCAACGATTAAAGTCGCTCGGGATCCAAAAGTCATGATGAAGCGGTGCAGCCAAGCTGCAAATCTAAAGTCTCCAGCTCGGCCGATCTGAAACATGGTCGACCGCGACCATTCCGCCAACTGTTGACAGCATTGGCGCAGTTGTCATCTAGATAGCGGGACATATGCTCTTATAGTTGAAGACAGCGGGACATATGTTATTTAAGTTTAAGACAGCGGGACTTAGGTTCTGACAGTTCTAAACATTGCGACATACGTTCATATAGTTCTAGACAGCGGGAGAGGTTTTTATAGTTTCAGACAGCGGGACGTAGGTTTTTATAGTTCTAGACAGCGTTGCTCATGCTTCGGCTTGTCGCGCTTCTTATTTTGAGGTCACCCAGTGTTTCAATCAGTAGGTTTCAAACATCCCATCATGTGGGATTTGCGTCAGTTGCTGGCGTCAAATCTTCATCATCGTTGGAACACTGTGGCTGATAGTGGCCAATTCGCGGGTAATTGCAGCATCGGGGTTGCTCGCTATGGCTACTGGCGGGCATCGGCAGCATAGTCACTTTGGTGATGTTGTACTTGGTCAATTCAAATCTCGTTCTCTCCAGGTACTCAACATCTGAGTTATAATCGTTCTCCTGATTTTATCCTCTTCTTAGTTTTTTTATTTGCACGACACTTTTGTTAGCTGACGTTGTTAATCCAACCTTCCTTCTTTCTTACATGTTCTTGATCTGAATGACATCTGTCAATTTCTTGCCACCGTTCAATGCTGTCAACGGTTAAGTTCGCTTTGGGTCTTTGAACCATCATTAGGCGTTACAGTTAAGTTGCCACCTAAAGTCTACAGGTTGTTGTTTTTCACAGATGTTTCGTATAAAAACTACTAAAGTTTATAAAATGTTGATGTCTTTATAATTTTAATTTGAAATATGTATAAACCAACCAAATGTTATGATTTTTCATTCCAAAATCCATTTGAATCCGTGTAAAAGGGCAAAGATTATGAACGGCATAACTGACCTCAGATCCGGCATAACTTGATTCCGCAAGAGATCAGTAGTGCCTTCGGACGGTGTTTAAAAATATAATTCTCTATATAAAACAATTCAAAAAGAACAAAAACTGAGTAAAAATTTAAAATCTAGATTGAATTCTATCCTAAATAGACTAGAACTACCAACCTCTCTCCCCTAGTGTATTATACAAGAGGTCCGAAAGCTCCGCGTATATTCCGGTAGTTCTTTTTATATATGCTTTAAAAATGTCGTGGATGCTTTCGAAATCATAATCTGCAAAATATATATAATTCTTTTTCGAGCTAGCTAAAACGGACATTTTGTTATTAACTTCCCAGTTATGAGAAGTTCTTGTAGTCGCCTCGAAAATGGAAATTACGATTTTCAACATTTCTTTACGTTTTGAGGTCTATAGAATATGTATGAAGTGTTTTTAGAAAGAAAGATGTATGGATGTGTGTATGTACGTACGAACGATCGTGGACAGTTTTTTCTACGAGCATAACTCACGTAAACAAAGTTGTATCGAATTCGTTGATGTGTCAATCGAAGGGTCTTTGCAATTTTATGAGCTGATCAATTTTTGAGATATTTTGATCGGGTTGGGTTTGTTGTTTTGACCCTTTGAAGGACATTTCTGTCATGCGCTATATCTCACAAGCCAAACATACGATTGGCATGGTTAAGGTGTCAATCGACGGTTAATAGTTTTTGTGTGATGCTTTCAAATTTTTAAAAAAATCGTTCGAGCTGTTTTTGAATTTATTAAAGAAAGTTCAAAATTAGGGTTTTCCATAAACAATAAATTTTAACCTGATTTGCGGAACATAGTTATCAATGTTTATAAAATATACTCCAAACATTGTTTTTAAAAACAACATAAAACCTTTTTCTCAAGAATACAAAAAAAAATTATATAAAAAATAAAAAATCATTCAAAGTCATCTTTACCTTGAAGGTCTCTTCTGTCATTCACTATATCTCACGAACTGGATATAATATTTGCATCACTAAGATGTCAATCGACGCGTATTAACATTTTTGTGATGTTTTTAACTTTATGAAAAAGTCTATCCGACCGTTTTTTAATTTAATAAAGGAAAATGGGAAAAATTAGGGTTTCTACATAAAAACAATTTTTTTAACCTGATTTGCATAACACAGTAATAAATGTTTATAAAATTTATACATTTTTATCAGGTTTTGAAAAAACTAAATTAAAAATAATAAATCGTTCAAAGTTACCGTGTAAAAAGGATTGGTACGAATGATATTACTCAATATCTTTTATTTTAAAGACGTTGTTGTAAACTCAATTAAAGTTTTATAATATTTGCATAATTTGAGCAGATTTTGAATAGTTTTCACAGCGATTTAATTTTAATAAAAACCGTTTAAATTTTTAAAATCAACAAAATATCAATCAAATTTGCTTTTGTGATAATCAACGCTTTGAATGGTAAAATGTTCCGTAGTCAAAACTTTGCATCAGAAAAAAATGTAGTTTTTAGTAGATTGATTCTCTCACGTTCGTAAATTTCAATTACTTCTCCATCATCATGTGTAAAACATTTTACTTGTTACATGCAATAAAACTGATTATTGACTGCATATCCAATGTTCTTCAAGAATAACTGAAAATCTTTTAAGTGGGCGTAGTAAGAACAAATGCAAACATTTTTTCTAGTGCTTTTTGTCTTTGAAGCGTTGGTAGCAAAAAATGTAACCGCCTGAATATTCAATCAAATCAATCCACCCCCATCCAACAAAATCCTTACATAATTAATGGACGCTTCCGTAGATGATATGATTGATATTAACTCATTTCAGTTCCTGTTATGATTACCTCTCATTATTATTACGTAAAGTAGTGCTATTTTCATAAATATTTTTGTGTTTAATATTTTTAATATTTATATAGACATTACTGGAAAGTTGACCGTGTGGACGCACCTCCCGGCTTGTTTTTTACAAAATAAGATTGAACAGATAAAATATTTTTTACCTCATGTTATGAAAAATATTTCATAAACAGAATTTTCAAACTTAAACTAAATATCTGTCGTCAAAATATTGAAAGCACATTGATCTGCTAAAATTCAATCATTCAATAGAGCGGCGGTGGCCAAAACGTGTGCCGAGAGTTTTGGTACGTCGAGAACGCGCCCGCGCTAGCGCCGGCGTAAAAGCGGAGATAAGAGGTAGCGAGGAGGAAGTGTGTCTGTCTGTCTTCAATCGCTGCCCGCGCTGGCGAGCGCGACGGTCAGCTTGCCCGTCCGACCGCCCGCCAGCCAGACGACGAACAGCCACAAAAGCACAGCCAGCCTACTCGGCGTAAGCGTAGCGCAGCCAGTGCGCCGGGCGCTCCAAACTTGGCCACTCCTGCAATAGAGAGATAACTAAATTTAGATAAAAAATAAAAAGATTTTAAAATTGGGTCAGCATCTAGTTTTGAAGATTGTTTCACCTGGTTGAGGAATTCAACAAATAAATTTGGTGATGGAAATATTTATCTGACATTAGATGAGAAATACAGGTTTTTACTACAGTTGATAGAGTTTTCAAAGATGCATCACCTGTCGTTTTCAAATGGTTTGCTAAACGAAACATTTAATCTTTTGGTGAATAATGAAAACTCCTCCAGCTTTAATGATGTTCAACAAGAATGTGTTGGTGAAGGTAATCAACAAGGGGGTGGCTCAAGCGATATCAATATCGTTTAAATAATTTCCAGGAAAGAGAAGCAATTTAAAAAATTTAACGTCACAGGTGTCACCTAAAGTTTTCAGATAAAGGACTTCACCAATATAGCTGTTGATCCTTTGGGTGCTTTAGAAAAAAATATTTGATAAGATAATTGCAGGCATTCTTGGTAACGATAATTCGGATTGTAAAATGAGCTTTAAAATAACACTCCCAAAATAACCACACGTTAAACCCATATGGTCGAGTTTAAAGTCTGTTCAGGAAATTAATAGGAAATACATTATGGGCCTTATAGCAAATGTCAACCAATCAAACACTAAATTTCTTTCGAATGATATCATTCAGTTCCATGCGGATGTCCTAAACATTCTTTTCGGTGGGGGCGTATAAATAAAAAGTACACAGATGATGATGAACTTTTAAAAAGGAAAAAAGTATCAGTGGATGCGGGTGAAACCACTAAATCTGATGATCTTTCATGTTTACCAAGGTGTATTTGTTACGCAATGGAAATGGTTGAGGGTAATATAAGCCGTGTTAATAATTCAGTCATTTTACAATCTTTGGATTTGAAGGCTGATCAATTGTGTAAAAATGCCAAAATGGTAATCAGTGAGAATGGATGCAACATCCTAGATATTTATAAATTTCAACAAGCCGCGAGGTGCGACCCTTGAGGTCCACACGGTCAACTTCCCAGTAATATCTACATAAACATCAACAACATTACAACAATGAGAGGTATTCATAACAGTAACAGGAATGAGTTAATATGAATCATATCGTCTACGGGAGGGTCCATTGATTACGTAAGGTTTTTGGTAGATGAGGACAGATTGAATATTCACGCGAATCAATCGGTGGGGACCTTTTTGGTGTTGAAAAATTTTGTTGGTGTTCAAAATTTAAGCAATTTTTTTTAATTAAAAGACTATAAAAACTATTAAAAATCTGCTCAAATTATGCAAATATCTTAAAACTTTGATTGAATTTACAACAATTTTTTTAAAATAAAAGATAAAAATAGCACTCGTATGAACCCTCTTTACATGGTAACTTTGAATGATTTTTTTATTTTTAATTTAGTTTTTTCATAATCATGGAATAAAATTTTGGCGGTTTCTCTCCAAAAACTGATGACAATGCATAAATTTTATAAACTGGATCACTGTGCTGTGCAAATCAAGTTAAAAAATATTTTTTATGAAAAAAAACCATAATTTTTCGCATTTTCTTCTATTAAATTAAAAAGACGGCTAAAACGAGTTTTTATAATGCTAAAAACTTTTCAAAGATGTTAATACACGTCAATTTACACCTTAATGATGCAAATATTATATCTGGTTCGCGAGATATAATGAATGATAAAAATGACCTTGAAAATCATGATGACTTTTAATGATTTTTTATTTTTAATTTACTTTTTTACCTGATCATGAGAAAAAGTTTTGATGACGTTTTTACGAACATTGTTTGGAGTACATAAATTTTATAAACATTAATTACTTAGACTTGACAATAAGGTTAAAAATTTATTGTTTTTGAAAAAAAAACCTAATTTTTTGCACTTTTTTTTAAAAAATTTGAACACCGCTCCAAGAATTTTTTTAAAAATTTGATAGAATCACAAAAACGTTAATACGCGTTGATTGACACCTTGTTCAAAAAAATCGTATGTTTGGTTCGCGAGATATAGCGCATGACAGAAATGACCTTCAAACGGGCAAAACAGCAAGCCCCCCCGAACGAAGTTTTCCAAAAACTAATCAGCTCTTAAAATTGCAAAGACGCTTCGATTGACACCTCAACCAAGTCGATCGGACTTTGTTTACGTGAGTTATGCTCGTAGAAAAAACTGTCCACGAACGCACATACGTACGTACGGACGTACGTACATACACACACACACACACACACGCATACATACTTCTTTCTAAAAACACTTAAAATATACTCGTAAGACCTTAAAACGTAAAGAAATGTTGAAAATTTCAATTTCGATTTTCGAGGCGATTACAAGAACTTCCCATATACTGGGAAGTTAAAAATACTTATGTGGGTATCAAATTGTTGTTTTCGATAGTATTCGAGATCCGAGTTCCATCCTTTTTAAAATTCCGCTACAGGATATAACAGCAAAAAAATTTACCTCTTCTATTACGAGAGTACAAAACATTTTTACGTCATAAAATCGGTCACCGGATTGTTTTCCAGAAGTTATATTTGTAACTATTGCGATAAAGTTTCAAAATCATTCTTTTCATAAATGTGAAATGAAATGTCCGTACTGTATCACATTCCCACCCTGCGTGTATGTATCACAAATGGTTGACTGAAGCAAGTGTAATCGTGGGTTTAAAGGACCGCTATGTTTTGCTAACCATTTAGATAAAAAATTCAGAGAAAAAACTGTATGTGACACTTTCAAGATATGTGTATTTTGCACAAAATTTATAAATTTTACATACAGGAAAGGACTCAAACATCAATGTGACAAATACTTCTGTCAGATGTGTTCAAAAATACAACCGTCCCAACATAACTGTTTTATAAAGCCCTACATAGGTAGAAAGGATAAAAAGTTTATCATCATCTTTTTTGATTGTGAAACTACTCAAGACGGCCTGTATGGAGACAGCTCTTCAACTTTTGTACATGTTGCAAATCTAATTGTAGCACATGTTTGTCACAATTGTTATCAAGATGAAGATATTATACAACCATGTGATACATGTGGTGTCAGACAGCATATATTTGAAAAAAAGATCAATCCTCTGTTGTGCAAAGGTTTCTAGACTATGGTTTAATCCCCAGACCATATGTGAGCAACATATATTGCTATGCACATAAATTACAAGGCTATGATGGTCATTTCTTGATTTCGGAGTTAATAGCTAGAAAAAAAACATATTGAACCTTTAATGAATGGAGCCAAAATTATGAAGTTGGTATGTGAACAAGTTTCATTTGTTGCCTCTTTAAATTTCCTGCCGTTTCCACTTTCTAAGTTTCCACAAGTTTTCGATATTGAAGACAGTGCTAAAGGTTACTATCCTTATCATTTCAATACGGAGGAGAATATAGATTATATCGGTAAATACCCACCACCAGAAATGTACGGTTGCAATACAATGAAACCTAAAGAAAGAATGGCCTTTTTAAATTGGTACAATACAAAAACACAAGCTATTTTCAATAATAGAAATGAGTTGTTGCGATATTGTTTAAATGATGTTGATACTTTACGACGAGGATGTATAAGGTTTATGGATGAATTTATTAAAATGACCGATGTGAACTTCCTAATAGAAAGTCTCACAATTGCATCGAGATGTATGCTAGTTTTTCGGAAAAAATAGGTTGAAAAAAATACCTTAGGCTATTTCAAAAGTAAAACACATTCCGTAATTTCTTGTAAGTGGCTGGCTTGGAAAAATTCACAAATTATCCGCTTGGTAATCTCCGCAAACAACAATAGTGAGTTAAAGTTGGGTAAGTGTGGATTCTATGTCGACGGCTTTCATAAAGAATCAAATACTGTCTTTGAGTTCTTTGGCTGTTATTATCACGTTTGTAGAGATTGCTTTAAATTTCAAGAAACGACTGAAAATAGCTCGTTGGGCTTAGAAACAATAAATCAAAGATATGAAAGCACGCAAAGACGTATCGAGGCGATAGGGAGAAATGGATATAATCTGGTATATTCATGGGAGTGTGAATTAAAAAAAGTACTAAATAAAGACTGGGTTTTAAATGAAAAATTGCGGGAATATTATAATGATATAACGCTACCACTATGTGTGCGGGATGCTCTTTTTGGAGGTCGTCTTGAGGTATTCAAATTATACCATAAAGCAAAAGAGGGGGAGGTAATACGTTATTTAGAATTTAACAGTCTGTACCCGTATATCAACGAATACGCACCGTACCCCATAAAGTATCCTGAGATATTTTGAAATGACAATATTACTCCTATACATGAAATTATTTCAATGCATGGTTTCATTAAATGCGATGTAATTGCTCCCAATAACCTTCTCATTCCTGTGTTACCCTTGAAAAAAAAAACAATAAACTGTATTTCGCACTCTGTTAAGAATGTGCCGAGAAAAATAAAGTTTCAAGTTGTGATCATTCAAATGATGTCGGAGACTCAAAGGTTCATGGGTAATTCCTGAAATAGCCTTTCGCTGTAAAAGAGGGTACAAAGTCATGAAAGTATATGAAGTATGGAAATATGAATACACCGTGTACCATCCCAAATGCAAAGACTGGCGGATTGTTTACTGAATATGTTAATAATTTTTTGAAAATTAGACAAATGGCTGGTGGCTGGGGTAATGAATATAAAACAGATGAGCTTAAAATAAATTTTATTGAATCATACGCAAGGCGGAAATGTATTGTTCTTGATAAAAACCAAATTCAAAAAATTGCTATGGTTCTGATGCTTATATATCGGAATATGTGAGTACAGGCCCTAAGGCATATGGTTTAAAAATTGAAACTGAACATGGTCCTGAACATGTGGTTAAATGTAAAGGCAACTCTTAATTTCGAAAACTCAAAAGTTGTAAATTTTGAATGTTTAACATCTTTAGTTTTGGAGGATGATTTACCTGATATCGTACATGTGACGACCGAACGTAAAATCAAGCGAAAGCGTCCAGGTGTTGTTGTATCAGAACCCGAAAAAAACTCCTGAGCTTTACTTTTGACAAAAGAGTTGTGTCGGATGAATTTTTCTCTTATCCTTATGGTGTTAAAAGATGTAGCCCAGACAGTTATGATAACATTTAAAAGTTTTCTAAAATATTATCCATTTTTATTGAATTAAATTTTATATTTGTATTTTATATTTGCATTTCATAGTTTAGATATTCATATCATGTAAATAAGTTGTAAAGTGATGTTTGTCTTGTTGTGAAATCAAACAATTACTTTTAGATCATATGATGAAATTCGAATAGTTGTTGGAATAAAATATAAGTACCAGTACTGTAAGCAATTCTTTCATTTCGTTACTAGTCTTGCAACCATCAGATATGGCACATATTATTGTAGATATCCAGTTTGTGTGTGGAAATAACGGGCAATATTTTGCGAAAGAGCTTGCTGTCCTACATTTCGGATCACTTATACCATCAATGTATCATCTTTCACCACCGTATCCACACTAGGAGCTATCTTTTAAGGGCTGCAAACAGAACAACTTTGACGTGGATAACATAAACGGTTTGCACTGGGATGATGGAAATATCAATTACACCAGTCTACCAGATATATTTGAAAAATATGCTACATCATGATCTACGTAAAAGGTGAGATGAAAGAGAAGTTTGTGAAAAAATATCTACCATCAACAGATATAATCCAGTTGCAATTACCAAAACTTAGTGAACTGAGAAAGTTTCACACATATTGCGAAATTCACGAGGGACACAGTCCAAGCGATGTGCAGTGCAAAATTGTGTAAACATATACTTATATATGCTAATAAATGAAAAATATTGAGGAAAATATGAAAATGTGTTGTTATTTAATATTTTTTCTAACCAATCGTTATATTATAAATAATTTGAGTATTACAAAACCATGGAATTTCATAAAAAAGAATAGTGTAGGTGCACATATGAAGCACGTGAGGGTATAAAAAAGTCATCACTCGACAGTTGTAATACATCTTTAGCCTTACATCTAGTTGTATACTGTTTGAAATACTCTCTCACACTGTCGGTTGCGTTGTTGTTGTGGTACATGATAATATTGAAGAATTCCATCTTCTCGAACAAATTTAAAAGGTTCTGGTGTGTTAGCCGGATACTACTTTGATCGACTGGTATGATGTACTTCGTTTTTAAATCAGCTTGTGTTGTTTTGACAGTTTCAATATTTTCTTGCTTCATCTTGATCAGATAAATGTACAATGAAGTCCAACCTAGGTAGTTAGTTGATACAACGTCCAGGATAACTGAAGATTATTTTAACCTCAAATGTGAGTGGATCGAAGCCCAACGTAACTTTCCGGTTTTGACATCCATCCAGATAGTAGGTGTAGTTCAGTAGCACATCTTCACCAGGAACCTCGGATATTTTCTGCCTGCAAGATCTTTTAGTAATTAATTCAGCTGTGCCTCCAGGTTTGCTCCTTTTGTTAGATCGCTGCGTTTTTGCAATATCCACGATTTTCCGAATAGGTGATGTCATACTGCCCGAAAGGTTATTAAAGTAAGACTGAAAGTCAGGGGTTTCTGGCCGATCCCTTTAAACAGAGCTTACGCTGCTTTTATAGCGCATGTATCCTGTCTACAGGGCTGGTTGTAACACTCCCCTACATTTTGCGCAGAGACCGTCGAATAAATTCTCCGGAATAAATTAACTATTTCATCATCATTGGTGTCATAGTTTGTAGTAGAGAACTGGCTCAGAAATCTTTTGAAGCTTCTACCACTACAACGAAAATAAAGAAATACACAGCAATACTGCCCGCACGTGGTCGAGAATGCACTCTGTAACCTCTGCTTATTATTAACAAATACTTAACCATTAAGCCGAAGGAATTTTTTGAAGTACTTGTTAGTAGGATATTTACCGAACGAGTCAAAATATTCAGCTGGTCCTTTTTTAGAGAAGTAGAATGCTACCCAATGAACACCGCTCTTTTGGGACGGATCTGTGTTGGCTTTGACGCATGCCGGGTTTCTGATTTTCCGATGTAAACGATCGTAGGGATATACACCTTGAAAAAACTTTTTTGTTATGATATTACTTCTCAACGCGTTGATGATCTCTATTGTGTTAATTCCTGTCCTTTCAAGAATATGTTTTAAAGGTTTACAACCATAGTATGTGATTTCATGTAGCTTTGTAAGAATTCTTTTGTTCACAAACACTGTTGAAAATTTTCCCAAAGATCTGATAAGATTCTCATCGAGTCAGTTGGATTCCTAGTTTCCAAATACGCCTGTCTGATCTGTAGCTATAGTCAAGGTGGTAGGATATTTATATGTAATTTCTTTCGAGTAAAGTTTGTTCTGTGATGTAAACCCAGTCAGCGATACTTTCTTAAAGAAGGTTAAGTGACCTTCCGAGAAGTATTCAACATTTAAAAGGCAATGTGCCATGACTTCTGCTGTGTACTAGAGTAAATACTATCCAAATCTGTGTTATTGTTATATTTATAGCTTTTTTAAAAGCTTGTAAATACATTCCGATTTTTGTCAATTTCAAGCCTTCCCTCATATTCCACGTAAATGATACAGGTGACGCTTTTCTTTAAAGCTTCTTTGAATCTTCCCTCGATCCTTACAACACCTTGGTTTAACAAACAAGCGCATCCCCAATCGTATGAGCTGTCTGCTGTTAAATCAAATGCTAGTAGAAAACAGCCATCATCAAAGAATTTCTTGGATAACTGAGAAAGATATCCTCTCGTGCTAACTGATTTTTCGTGCGAATAATCAAATTCTAGCGGAAGGTTTGGTACTTGAACACCATTTACTGATAGATTGAAGTTGGTAATTTTGTTATGCATAAAGTTGAAAGGATTCTTTGTGCGCTTTCCGGTGTAAGAGTCGTTATCCACCATACCAAAAACTAACAAATTCGGTAATTGTCTTATAACTACATTATCAAGAGATAGAGTATAGGTGTTGGTGGGTTAAGTGTTGGTTTTTACTTCCACCCACATGTACGGATATACAGCATTAGATCTTTGGAGTACAGTTCCATGTGCTAATAATATACTGCGGTTGACAGTGGCGTGATTCATGAACATTGTCGCTTCTAGAATTTTTACGCGTGGATGAAAGTCATCTTCTTTCGAGTACAAATAAAATTCCGGTTTTTCCAATGAAAGTGTTAAACGGAAGTCCACTTCATTCATTAACAGTTTACCCTGATTCAACATGTCACTATGAATTGTGCCCATCAGTTCAACGACGTTACTCTTTACCACTATTGCAGACCTTTTAAGATAGCCCTCATTTAACTCAGTAAGACCACCGCCAGGTCTTGAGTCTTCAATCATCTCCATCTCATTCTGATCTAGATACCAACCGGCTGATTCGTGATGAGTCGATGCAGCGTCTTTACCACAGTTCACTATATTTTCAATATAGGCGCGATAGTGGCAATTGTTGTCTGTCTGAGCTATATTCTTACCATTCAATTGTACAGTGCATTGCCTAAACAGTGAAAACATGAGGTTGTTTGCTACACCAACGGGGTCAGCTAAAACTTCACCCCCATTAGCTTTCTTAAGTTTCTCCTTTCCCGTTAAAAGTTCTTCCTTGCCATTTTCAAATTTAATCAGCTGCAATTTCAGGCGTAAGGAAATGCTGGATAAGTCACGATACGTATCTCCACGGCCAAGTGAGACAAATTCCAACACAGAAGAATTGTTCAGTGATGCAATAGGTTTGTAAGCAACCTCTTCGGTCTTCAGAATACTGTTTTGAATTAGTGGTGAGATAAAAATATCCAATTCAGACTTCATAAATTCTTTCTGCATCGTGATGGTATTATCTACTTGTCAAATATATCCAATGTACGCCTCCTTATTTGTCGTCGTCTTTTTATAGTGTACTTACTCTTGCTCTCACTTTTTGCCCTTTTTTACAGTTAGGCACTGATTTCAGCTGCTTACTTGTGTAAGGTTTAGCTCGTTTTATAGCTAATCTCCTACCTCTACCTTCCATTTTATCAAAGATTTTAATTATATCTTTTTGGGCTTTTTGCACTGCAAATTTTCCATGTTCTTTTAGTACCTGTTTCTGTGGTCTGCTTCCTGTCTCTTCAAAAATGGACTTTCCTGTTTCGACAACTTCTTTGCTTATAGCTTTTGCTCCATGTAGAAATAATGGTTGGAGATGGCATACCAATCCACTGAAAAAACTACCAACCCCCCTTCCTCGCTGGTAGACAAGTGGCGATCGATACAATTCTCCAATGTCAGATAATTTTCCCCCACTCTGGCCAAGGTAGTAACGTGCGTAGTGTGAATTCATCTCATTAACATAAAGGCGTGTTAAATCCCGTATCAAAACTATGTTGTTATTTCGAACTTGCGAATATTTATAGATTCTTACCTTCGTCTGAAGTGAAGCAGGATGAAAGTTGGAGTAAAGCTAGATTCAAAGTTGACTTCTTCGCCATGATGGTCTGTAATTTTGATAAAAGTTTTCTCCAGTGGACAGTACTCCACATGATCGAATCTAAAAATGCAATCACAACTTCCCAACGGAGTTGCTCGTAAATTTTATACCAGTTTACTTGTAGTTATTCTGGGTTTAATAATATCCGTATAAACATATATCAAATAGTTTCCTTGACAATCATCTATAGCTTTGGAGGGCGTGTCGCAATGTGTCCGTTTTTCAAGTACAGACAATGATTTTTCCAGCTGACTTATACTGTCTCGCATTATTGATTTATCAAACGACTCTTTTATTGTTGCATCGATCGTTTCAGGGTCGCCTTTCTCAACGGGTGAATTCTGGAATGCGTCGATGAATAAGCCAGCAATATTATCAGTTTTATCCACTTCTATTGGAACTGGAGTTGTAGCATTTGAATCATCGGCTCTTTTGTAGGGCATGTTAATGATGATGTGAAAATCAGTTGTAACACACGCCTCGAGTAATATTTCATTACCGGACTTTTTAGCGGCACGAGTTATAGACCCTCGAATTGCCGATTAGATTTTGCTAAACATCTGCTTTCGTAATTGAGATGTTGTGGTCCTAGATGACTTTCCTTTATCAAGTACCTCTTCGTCATTAAATTCAATTCCGCTTAGTTACAAGGCTATGAAATCTGTTATGTTAATCGGTGACGCTATAGGCGGCTCTACATTAAGTTTCTCGCCATAATCTTTCAGATGAAATGTATGGGTGGCCGGTTGAATACCCGCTTCTTTATCACGCTTCTTCCTTAACCTATTTGCGGATAAACATATTGATCAACCATCTGTAATAATTCATTGTGGTTTCGTTTGTTTCTTGGTATCTGTCCAATTATGTAGTATATAAGCGCTCGGATTGATTCAAATTTTGCATCTGACTTTAAATAAACTTTCTCAGCAATCTTTCCGGACTGATGTATGCAAAAATCTCTTTCTTCTATAATGCTTCTTATGTCGGAGACCACGCTTCCAGCTCTATCTTCTTCGATACGATCGTACACTATTTGTTTAATTTAGGCCAGGTAATAGTTATAATAGGTAGGTCTAATTGCTAAAAAAATGACGAAAGGAATGATGAAAAGTTCATCTCATTTTCCTTGTAACATAACTTTTGCAAATCATTAGCATACCATCTAAAACGAACATAATGCTTTCCCAATTTAACAACTTTTGCGATTATTGCTTTTGTTTCTTTTTGAACTGGTAACGATTGTGGTGCTTCGGTAACATTTACATATTCAGATGGTATAGAACGTTTAGAAATTTCGCGGCTACCTGAGTCGCTTTCCTCTTTTTTAAGTTTTGGTAGAGCGATCTCCGTTATTCCGACATACCAATTGCCGGTAAACTTACACACACTCGGTAATATATTTTCAAAAGATGATAGCGTATTGTCAGGGTAAATGCCTAGGGAACTGTTGCTCAAGAGACACACGTAGAACTCGTCATCTAATATGTTTATTTATTTTTTTAAATTCTGTCGCAATTTAGGTTTTGAACTCTGGAACTAGGCTCGGTCTTCAATCTTAACCACTCACTTTGCCGAGCAGGCTTTCTTATGGGAATATCAGTCTCAAAGTGATCATGGTTTAGACGAGAGGGTCTTAATATAGATTGCTTGCCACACTTTCCACCTACTTTATCGAAATCCGACGCTACAGCACCTCTATCATCTAATGCATCCAAATCAGTGAAAACGTCATCCAGTTCATCCACACTCATATCCGCTGGAATTGTATACTGCGTTATACCATCATTGCCGGTTATTTTCTCGTAGTCTTTGCTGGTTCGTTCAAATGAATCAGCCACACTTTTCCTTATTTTAGAAGCAGGTTTAAGACTTTTTGCTATTCCACTTGCTGATAATCGTCTCTTAAAAGCAGCAGGCAATTCTTGCTTCATTGGTGTTATTTCGTTTATCGACTCAAATATCTCTTCCGGTCGTGGAGGCGAAGTTTGTGTGGGTATTTTGTTTTTAAATAGGAACCTCGTCTGTGTGCTGTTTTCACGCAAATTTTTATATTTCTAACTATCCATGTGGTTTTTCGATGAAAGATTTTCAGCTTTCGTCTCCATAAATTATTTTTTTCTTTGTCTTGCATTTAAAAATTGTATTAGCACATTCCAGTACTGATACCATTTTGCTTCATCATTTTGGCGCTTATTGTCCAATGTCTTACTCATGGTTTTGTCAAACAGTGTCTGTGTACTAGCGCTTTCAACTGTCTCCATTAAACGTTCATATACTTCCGAAGGTAATAGAAGCATTTTATTATCCTTCCAATAGGCGCGGGTATGCACCATATACGCAACGGAAATGTTTGTTTACTGTTCTTCGGTTCTTGGCGAGCTTTCGATCTCTCTTCTTGTGTACCCTCTTCTTTCGACCACAACCTAGCACAAGTAAACTTTACCAATAAATATACCTGCCTTTTTAAACGCGTATATAATATAGATATGACGATTAAAAAGACAGATATGTTTATTACAAACAAGTGGTATCTGTGAGACACGCGCGCTCGCTCGTGTCGGTCTAAGATGCGCGCCTATTGGAAGGTTAAGACTGCTATTTCTATGCATATTTTTCAATTAGAGACCCTGTCACACCTGAAAGAACACTTCCTAGCAATACGGGTAAGAATCCGCCTTGTTGAATTAACACATTACGTTGGCGTGGAATGGATCGTTTAGCCTCCGCTAGCTTACGCATACTCTTTTTATATTTATAAAGCCTGGAAAATATTTTTCCTCTAGGCAAATGATTTCCTTTCAGTGTATTGTGTGTGATTTCGCATAGAGTTTTCATTACTTCGGGATCGGTGGTTTTCAATATAGCGTTTCTTAAACACGGGCTAGCTTTTTTAAGAACGTATAGCATATGCTTGTTGTCCTTTAATCGTCTCATTCGTGACACCATTGTCTTCTTTCAAACTATCTGGAGAGCAGTAACACGTTACAAATGTTGTATTAAATATGTCGGTAAGAAAACGTACGGTGTCATTTATACCCTGTGTTAGGTCTATTAGGAAATAGCTATGAGGTTGTTGAGTTATTTTTTATATATTCTTATAAGCTCCGGACTGTTTTCAGGGTAAATTTGTTTAGCGAGATGATGAAATTGACTCTTGTCTCGTGGGTTCTTGAAGCATACTAGATACTTACAGTTTAGCGAAATATCTCGGCAAAATTTTCCTTGATGGAAAACATTCTGAGTCACCAGAACGATAGACAGGTTACAATGATGCGATCCTTTCGTAAACAACTCGCATACTTGTCTTGAGAAAGCATTTAACATCATATCGTCCAGTACAATTAGGATTGGCTGATTCGTGCTATTTAGAAATTCCTCAGGAATAGATTCTAAGTATTCGATATTTTCAAATGGCGCTTGCCGTGGTATAGCACTCTGTTCAGCGTTACACTGAACAATTTTCTTCACTGATGATTGAATCATTGCATTGTTTCAAAGAAGATTTTCCATAAATGTCGTCTTCCCGCAGCCAGACGGGCCTGGCACCATCATTGTAAAAAGACGTTTAAAGTGTAGCATCCTTTTGTGTTTGGAGAAGAAGAACTTATTATAAAAGCTATCACAGAACTTTTATTTATACATTTTTCAAGATGAGTAGAAGGCAAATTGTTAATGAACTCCATAGAACTGCTCGAAAAAACTTACAACGTCGCCGTGTTGTTATAAGGGGTATTGATGATCTTTGGCAGGCAGATCTGGTTGATATGAGTGCGTATGCATCTGAAAATCGTGGTTATAAATTTCTATTGACAATAATTGATACATTTTCCAAGTACGCTTGGGCTCTCCCCGTTAAAAGTAAAAATTCCAATGATGTGGCTAAGGTTATGGAATCAGTTCTCAAACAGAGACGTATACCCCGAAATCTACAAACCGATGATGGAAAAGAATTTTTCAATAAAACATTTCATCGGACAATGAAAAACTATGAAAGAAACCATTATTTTACATTCAGCGCGTTAAAAGCTTGAATTGTCGAGAGATTCAACCGAAATGTGGAAAGAATTCAGTATGAATGGGAATTATCATTGGATTAGCATTAAACAGAAGTTGACGGACAAGTACGACAAAACAAAACATCGCATAATCAAGATGCGTCCCATAGATGTTAACGTAACAAATGAAGTACATCTACTTGCAACTGAATTTAAGAAAGTTAAGGTGATGCCAAAGCCTAAATTTAAAATTGAAAATCATGTGCGAATAAGGAAGTACAAGCATGTGTTTGAAAAGAGCTACACAACAAACTGGTCGACTGAAATATTCACTATAAAGGAAGTGAAAAAAACACAACCACGCACAGGTGGTTTCTATGAAACAGAATTATTAAAGGTGAAATATCCCGAAGTTTGGCTTGTCGAGAAGATTTTGAAAATGGCTAGGTTTTCCTTCCTTCATTGGTAGATATAAATGACGTAATGTGAATGCATTCCAGGATCCTATCACAACTCGCTGAAATTGCAAAACATGTTAGATTCGCAGACAGCGTTCACATGAGGTATATGATAGCCTGGGGCTATGTGTATCGCATGAGTCGTAAAGGAGAGTGGGAAATGCATGCTCGTGATAGGTTTAGATTTAAACATCGCATTTCACAACTACATGAAATTATAAAACCCGTTCTCTCTTTCAAATTCAGGGAGAACATTTTCAATAAAAGGTTTTCACATATTGTGTAGTTCAAAAGCTCTCATTGAAAACATTGTCAGTTTACAAACAAACTTTGTGCGAGCAAGATAAATAGTGCTGTGGAACTACGTGAATATGATGACTTTGTTGCGGAATACATGGATGTACTTCTGGATGAACATCGTGAGAGGCTGTTAAGTGATATCAAAACATTAAAGTTATACTCAAAGATCCCGTCTACCACATCAAATCATGGAATACACTACAATTCCTGTCCATGGTTTTATGACAATGCCGAATCCGGACCGGATACATGTGAGTGTTGTGATGTTGAAAAAGTCTCCAACAGAATACGGAAGTTAATGTGCTTTTATTACAGAGTAAGAAATGTTAAATTTTGAAATGATATAAGTGACATTTTAATACAATGTTAAATTACATTCGAAATCAATCTTTTATTTCTTCTTACAGTTGTTATATGGAAAAAGTGAATTGGAAATAAAAACAATGTTGTATGACAAAAAATAATTTTTATTCATCGTTGCTATCTTGAACAAATTTTATTTTGAGAAAAATCACCCCTTGTGTCGTCTTTACCCTCGAATATGAGATTGTAATTTGTGATCCCGTTCAGCTCCTCAACCTGACGTTGTTTTTTTATTTTCTCCGAAAATCTTGGCGGAAGAAAACAGTAGGTCCCGTCCACCAAATGGTGCGTGCTCCACACTGCGTGGTTATCAATCGAAAATATTTAATTCTGTATTTTTTACCCACGGCCAATGTAGCAAGTGCAACATGCTGATCAGGGATACAGTTGCAGATGTAGTCTAGAAGTACCACGGTTTTCTGAAAGGAAAAATTGATAGTAAACCTCAGCGATCAAACTTAGTTGCATCATCTACCGTTTTCAAAGTTCTTTATATATTCGCACTGAAACAATTTGAAAACGTAAGATGGTGAACCCTAAGCTAGCTTACACCAACTGCAAAGTATACCTTTATCGGGCTTGGTTTTTATCTGTAACAGGAAAGTAAAATTAATTATGAGTAATAAAGATATACTAGCAGATTCCAATGCACTTCGTCGCAAACAACCAAAAAAAGAAATGAAATATTCTAGATTGTTTTCATGAAATGAATGCATTGCATTTCAAAATTATTAATGTCAATCCAAAACATTTGGATATACAATATTTTTCGTTTGCCCATTTGAAGCGAGCGCAAACAAACAATTTGGAGTTCCAACTCTTGAGCAGGCCACGTATAGCTGTCCATGTGAAAAGCACGGCTTCTCTAAATTTAATCCGCATACTTGAAGCGTTTGTCCTTGCGCCTTATTGATGGATATGGCAAATGATAGACGCACTGGGAATTGCAAACGCTTAAGTTCAAATGGCATGTCTGTTGGAATCAGTGGAGTACGTGGTATGAGTACAGTTTCACCTTTCGCTGTTCCGGTTAATATTGTGGCTTCAATTAAATTCGCCATCATTTCTTTTTAATTCCACAGTAAAATAATTGATGAGCCAACCTTTAAATCCAAACAATCCGGTGGCATACCAGGTGGTTCTAATGAACTCAAAAATTCAATTGGATAATTCACTGCATCATCTGCATTCATTGCGCTATCAACAGATTTATATGATGTCACTGCATCTGGCAATTTCTCTTGAATCTGGTAATTGATTGCATTGACGTGTACATTGGTGCCAGTATTGCGCGTTCTCTCAACCAACTGTGATTCCTGAAATTTTGAACTATATTTGGAAACACACTTTCAATCAACTCTTCTGTTGATTGGAGAATGGTACAAAACTTGGTCGGCAATGTAATCAATCCATTTGTATTATCGACTCGAACTTTTCCGTCTCCAATATCTAACAATTGCTTCGAGAACCGATCTGCAGATTGGTCGTCGTGCAATTGAACGCGCATATTTCTGTTCAAAGTCAATTTTTGCACATGTCGCCACAGAAGAGAAGACTTTAAACATGCGTTGATCTCATCCGCCGGTGTTGATCGTGGAACCAAAGGCAATATTTGACGATAATCGCCTGACAATAATATCAATGTACCACCAAATTTTTTTTGATTCTGACGTAGATCTTGCATTGTACGGTGTAATGCTTCCAGCGATTTTTTATGCATCATTGTACATTCATCTAATAGAATAATTGTTGCTTGTTGCAAAACTTTTGCCATTGCAGAATTTCTTGAAATATTGCACGTGGGATGTTCAATCACCTGTTAATTTGAAATTAATTACATGTTAATTAATATTGATTAAATTTTAAAGTGATCAATCAATAAATATAAGCACACCTGCACATTCAACGGCCATTTTAATGCAAAGTGCGCTGTTCGTCCACCATCCAATAGAGCAGCAGCGATTCCCGACGAAGCAAGAGCCAATGAAATTTTTCGTTGCGATCGAATGGCTGCCAAAATCAATGATATCACAAATGTTTTTCCCGTACCACCAGGCGCATCCAAAAAATATAATCCAGCGACTCCATTTTGTACAGCTTGCATGATGGTATCATAGATATGTTTTTGATGTCCATTTAATTTGGGAACATTCAAATTCACAAATGTTTGCAATTCCTTGGGATCATACTGTTGTTCATGTTGCAATTCTCCATCAAATAAATCATGGATTGGACGGATGGGTGGTGACAAACTTGATTGCCCTAATGCTATATTTGCAATCGTAAGGCACGTATCTTCAATCGCTATCAATGCCTCATTATGCAATTTCAATGAAATCAGCAAATCATCGTTTCTTGTGTGATGACGCATTCGAATCAAATACTCGTCTGCTATAAAATCTTTGATTTTATTCCACAATTCAAGGGGATTTGATGGAAAACGATATGATTATGGCATATATCATACGTATTTGATGTGGAGAAGTAGCAATCGATGCATCGTGAAGCGTTAAATCCCAATGCGCATCATTTTCAAGCAAACCTAATTGCTCGCATGCTTCACGATACGTCACACATAAATGACCATTTACTCTTCGCAAATGTTGAAACGAACGTGGTCCAACAACATTTACTAACAGCAACCGCAAATTGTTGTTTGGATGAACTATGTATAATCTTCCAATGGTATCTGCAGAAAAATACTCGGATGGTCATCAACAGGTGTTCCTTGTTTACGTCGTTGCCATTTCTTTGCAGTCGAAGTGAAATAATGCATTACATCTGAATACAGCAACGTTCTGGCAAATTCATCGCTTTCGCACCATTAAAAAATGCAGTTAATGTTGTTGCTGGTGCCTGTGCTGCTCTCTGCTGTAAATTTGCATCGGTAAAATACACACGCTGCCCATTTTCAAGATGTACAACAGCAGGATATCGTTCATGCATTGGAAATGAATAAATTCTCCAAAGAGCTTCATTAGTGCTAATATAGCGCCCAATTTGATATTCAGCGATTTAATCGTTGCTATTGTCACCAGCTACTCCGAAAACCGCCATATCACATTCACTGCCAAATGAATGTGTGTATGTATGAGTTTGTGTATTAGGTTGGATCAATTTTTTTCGTTGGGTCGGACCGAAATTTAAACTTTTTTTCCAAATGTTGATTTTTTTCTGGAAAAAAATCATAACTCAAGAATGGCTGAACCGATTTTGAATTTCAAAACCAATTAAACATTATCAATACTTCTTGCACCTTTTCTAAAAATTTTATGGCAATCGGTTGAGCCGTTCTCGAGTTATGGAGTGACAATCAAAATGTACACTTCTTTTTATATATATAGATAAATAATTTACTCAACAACTCTTACTGTTGTAAGTATTCTCAGATATTCCACAACGCCAAGTTCTTGGCTGTATATACGCTAGAAATTTCAATTATGACTTCAATGTGTAGCCTTCCTGCAATTTATATCATTTTTTCCACCCCGGTGATCATAACTAGATCCCTTTCATTCCCCCTGAACCCATTTACGACAACCCTATAACGACTTTAATCAAAACACACGCACCATAATGTACAAATTGCAAGCATATGCATGTAGTCTGTGCTACCGGCCGTGTTAACTAAACGTCTTTTACTCATGAAGCTAATTAATTCACATTGCAAATGGAGCCATACCACTTGATTACTCCATTTCGCAATATAATGTAAGATATGTACAACACAAAAACTCATGAAGAATGCGGAAGGCAAGACGATATTTTATTGATATTCACCCTCAAATCTACCGTTCCCCAGCAAACAACAAGAAAAACTCATGCGAAGACAAGGCGTTATTTTAATGATATTCAATCTCAACCTACAGTTTCCTAGCAACAACAAAAAAAAAACGACGCATCTGCCATTACCTACTTGATCATTCATGATACATCTGCACACGAAAGAAGCACCTGTTGACGGGCAATGCGTCGTCACGATCAACCATGGGAAAACACCTTTAATTACAAGAAACATGTATTGACCGGATCGAACTTGAGATATTTTAACCTCCTGAATTAATGAACTCCTGGTAGACTGTCTCTCAGTATTAGGAAAATTATTATATAGTCATATTTACTACCATACTTCTGTCCGATCATGGGTATTTAAATACATCTCAACCTACATGTGTATGAAGTTAGTTGGATACTTTTCGTAATGCATTAAGGTTAGTATCAGAATTCAGTATGGATGGCAATTACCATTAAAATTTCACCCTTCTTTTCAACCATCATTCGCACAAATAACGTACAGTAACACGGCGTATTGAAGATCATTGGGTTCGTAATACATTAAGCTAATTTTGATACAGTGCCACAGAAAATGTGCGTGTAAGGATTTACTCTGTCCCCATCATTCGTTGTCTTGAACAGACGCTACATATATTCACCGTGGCCAGAAGGTACAATTGCATTAATGTAGAAAGAAAAATTTGCGCACACGGCGTTTCATGAATATTTTGCCGTCAGCCTTTCATGACTTCCTGGTAATTCATTTCACAAAAATTCAATAGATTCTCCCTTCTAACACACCCTATACCCCTAACAACCAACCGAGTGGACCCACAACATCGCTCAACGCCTCGCAAATCACACTATTAATGTATCTACATGCACACATCTGTTCAACATGCAAATCTGACAACACAAATCACCGCGACACACCTGAACAAACCTCTACACCCTTCTACCAACCACGGTCAGCAACCCCTCACAACACAACACAAATAACCGCTACACATCTGACACCCCAACAAACCAACCGCAACACCCCTCTTACAAACAACAAATCACCGCCGCCAGGCGACCGTACACCAGACTCAAAATGGCACTGATTCCCCATCAAAATCCCCTGTAACCACGTATACCAAGCACCAACCTGCACTGGTTGGAAGTGATTGAAAAAGAGGTTCCCATCCATACAAAACCTGGTTCCAGGGTACGCCACTTACAACTTTTGTTTATGAAGACTGCCGCCAAATATGTTATTTATGGG